>CM037880.1:118875072-120075072 GCA_021292165.1 Shinisaurus crocodilurus | reverse complement strand
GATTGAACTCTGCAGGTTAAACTCAATAGAAAATAGGTTATGAGATCAAACATAAAACTGGAGCATTCAGCTGAATCTTACCTAGCTGCAGAGTTTAACTGGCCACTATTGTTCACATGGAGATAGTTCAGGATGAATGCAAACACGACATTCTGATGTCATGGATGATTTATTTATTATTTATTTATTTATTTCATTTTCATACCGCCCAATAGCCGAAGCTCTCTAGGCGGTTTACAACAATTAACAATACAGTAATTTATTTATTTAACAATATTTATGAATTGCTTACATTAAATAAATTTCTAAGCAATGTACAAAAATGAATCTTCCTACAGAGGACAAGATTACCGTCTCAGGAATGCCTGTTGGAAAAGGAATGTATGATGTTACAATCAAGATAAGCTCCAAGTCTTGGCAAAGTGAGAGCCAAACTACATGTTATGCCAATCATGTAGCGTGCAGCTGAGGCTTGTCTTATTATTTTTTTACTCTTGTGTATGCATGGTTCTGATTCAGATTGGGGCCACCAAGCACTCTAGGAGGGGCGGGTTAAACCTTCCCCTCACTTTTTCCAGCACCCCCTACACACAGGAGGAGGGGTTAAAAACAGTCTCCATTAGCATAACATGTAGTTTGTCCCTGAGAGTCAGTTACTAGTCAGACTGCAGCTTAACACTGTCAGGATGGATCTTCATTTCAGGTGATGATGATGAATATTTATTTGTGGCCTATATTTCCTATATTCTGCAACCCATTCCAAAACTTGTCCCCTGTGGGGATATATACAAGGGACAAGTTTTGGAATGGGTTGCAGAATGGATTGCCAACTAAAAAATCACCAAAATGTAGGACAATCAATATTAATCTGAATACTTTGCCCAACAAAACATCAACATTATATTTGGCCTTTGGGGCTGATTCACGGAAACATACTAGAGCTAGAGCCGAGTCCAAAATCCCCATAAGCAGGCTGTGAAAGTGTGTGTGTGTGATGTTTTCTCAGGGGGTGGAGGTGTCAGTGTTAGTGCTCCCCTACCCCCCCACACACAAATTAAAAATTGGATGGAACAGTACTGCTTTAATGTGATGACTAAAAGTGTATAAAGGCATCAATTTGTGGACTTCATTTGGGTGATGGATCCAGAAAGAAGGTGCTACCTTACTCCAGGTTGTCATCATTTGACTCAAAGATGAGGCTTCTGCACGTGGCCCTTATCTGTGCATCTTTTAAAGTACATATGGTCAATCCCTGGTCTTTGGGCCCCACATGTCTCTTAGTGAGTCTCTCCATAGCCTGCCAAGTGCACTAGCCGCCACCCCACCCCCCAATTCCCCCCCCCTCAATGCCACTGCCAATTTGTATCTGCTGCCAATCTTGCAGGCTACTGCTGCTTGGATTCTCCCTGGAGTCTCCTTGAAGTGGAGCTGTGCTCTTTATGGTTGGGCCTCTAAGCATGACTGACTGCTAGAGCTCAGAAGGCTGACCATAGAGAGTGTGGCTGCTAAAGTATTGTGCTTTCCAGGAAGGTCCCAAGAAGTATCCCAGTAGGTTGTGATTCTGTGTGTGTGTGTGTGTGTGAGAGAGAGAGAGAGAGAGAGAGAATGGGAAGGATACGTGTTTATAGATTTCATAGATCATAGAGTTGGAAGGGGCCTAAGGCCATCAAGTCCAACCCCCTGCTCAATGCAGGAAACTAGAGGAGGGGTCTCCCATCCAAGTAATAACCAGGCCTCACCTGGCTTAGCTTTCCACACTCAGACAAGCTGAGCCAGCGTAAGCCACAGGCAGACATGTCTGTGTGCTTCCAGCTTCGATCCAGAGCACACCACAAAATCCATAATCTACAACATTTTAATTCTAATATTTTAATCAATTGTGTTATAACATTAAGCTATGTATATTGCTCTTACAATATTTTGTCGCTGCTGTTTTTATTGTATTTATCACTGTTTTGTTTTTCCTGTTGCTATGGTTTTGCTGAGTTTATTTTTCATATGAACTGAAAATATTGTTGTAAGTTCTTTTGAAAAGGAAATAATACAATAATAATAATAATAATAATAATAATAATAAACGTTTATTTATAACGCCCCTTATACCAAAGGGCAGGACAAATAACATATACAGTAAACATAACAATACAATAAAATAACCAACACCAACCACTTACTATGCAGTATCAAATCCCAGCAACCACCACATTAGCCCAACCACTCATTCTGGCTGACTAAAAAGATAAGTCTTTAATCCCGTTCGAAAGCGGGAAAGATCCTCCTCCAATCGGAGGTCCATGGGAAGCCTGTTCCACAAAAGTGGAACCAGGTCCTGAAAGGTTCGCAGCCTTGACAAGGCAGAGCGTGTCGGTGGGACCGCTAATATTAATCCCTGGCCCACTGATCTTAAATTCCTACCAGGAACATACCAGGAAAGCCTAGATGATAAGTAATGAGGGACATTAGAGCGCAAAGCCTTGAAGGCAAGAACCAATAATTTAAATTGGGCCCTAGTCCGAATGGGTAGCCAATGAAGATTCCTACGGGCCATAGTTATATGGGAGTATTGGGGCAAGTTCAGAACAACACGAACAGCGCTATTCTGAACCAGAACCAGTGGAAGAAGCACAGAAGAGGGCAAGCCAGCTATTAAGCTATTACAATAGTCCAAGCGGGATACCACCAAAGCCTGAACAAGCAGATGGGCTGTTTCAGGAGACAAAAACTTGCGAATCCTGCGAATGTTCAAAAGATGAAAATTACATGCCTTTGCAGTCCTATTAATAAAAGGACGCAAGGACAAACGATCATCCAGCAAAACACCAAGGCTCTTGGCAGCTGAAACCGGGGCCACCACTGAGCCCTGGATATGCAAAGAAGGACATAATAAGGGAGCTGACACACGATCAGGTTGAAATACCAGAATTTCAGTCTTATCCATGTTCAATTTCAGATGATGTGTGGTCATCCATGAGGAAACGCCTGACAGGCATTCCATCACGGACTGCCACACTGCAGTATCAATGGATGCAAAGCTTTGATATATCTGTGTATCATCTGCATAGGTGTGATACTGAAAACCCCGATCAGAAACCAAACGTCCAAGAGGACAAGTATACAATGAAAAAAGAAGAGGACCCAAGACTGAACCCTGTGGAACTCCCACTAATAACGGGAAAACATCTGAAACTGAACCCTGAAACAAAACAGAACAAGAGTGATTAGAAAGGAAGGAACCAAACCAAGATAAAGCATTGCCCTTGATTCCCAGTGATGCCAACCTTGAAAGCAGAATATGGTGGTCGAGTGTGTCAAAAGCTGCCGTAAGATCCAGCAGAATCAACACAGATGTTTGACGCTGAGCTTTCGCCACTAAGATATCATTCATCACATAAGTTAAGGCTCTTTCTGTGGAGTGGCCTGAACGAAACCCTGATTGAAAAGAATCTAGGAGATTAAATCTAATTAAATAAGTCATCAATTGGGAGAGAACTACTCTTTCTAAAATCTTAGAAAGACAAGGAAGAAGTGAAATAGGGCGGTAATTAACACAAGCTGAAGGGTCTAAATTAGGCTTTTTTAACAAGGGGCATACAGAAGCATGCTTGAAACATTCCGGAAAAATACCCAGTGAAACTGAAGAATTCACCAGATAAGTTATATGAGGCAAAAACAAAGGTAAAAGCGTCAAATAAAGAAAGGACGGGAAAGGGTCAGCAGGACACGAGGTAGGAGGAGAAGAGGAAATAAACTGTGCCACAGTTGACTCAGTAACTGGAACAAAGTCAAACCCAGTCTGAAGAGACCGGTCTGCAAACTGAGCTGAAGGCTGTGGCAAACCTGCTGACAAAAATGGTGGTGAAGACACATCCAGCGAAAATGAATTTACAATTGTAGACACTTTCTGAACAAAAAAGGAAGCCAAGTCGCTTGCTGTAAGATCACAAATTGCGTGATTCTCATCACAACCAGCCGATGGATTCAATAAGGTATTAAATGTAGCAAATAGCTGACGTGGCATAGAGGCTTGGGACTGAATCTTCCTTTGCAGATAACCCTCCCGAGATTCATCTACATGACGATAATAAGTAGTAAGGGCAGATCTCAAATTCAGACGCAGTTCATCTGATGGATTCCGCTTCCATCGCCTCTCTAACTGGCGGACTGAGGCTCGCTCCAGTCGCAACTCTACATGCATCCATGGCTGAGGATGACGCTGTGTTACCAGACGAGTTTTAGATGGTGCCACCACTTCAAGGGCAGCTTCAGTTATTGTATTAAATTGGTGGGCCAGGACATTTGGGTCCAAGGCCCCACCAGCAGATGACTGATCTTCTACTTCTTCAGGCTCCATAACTCCCTCCTCACTTGTTATGCTAGCTCCCAGAGCAACTTTCCTCTGTCCCATATAACTAGTCCTGGTATACAGCCTGATAGCTGGGAGAAGGAGTCCACGGATATTCCAGATAAATCACGGCATTGCCGGATTCTAGGAGGAGGAGGGGAAGGACGAGCAATGTCAAACTGGTAGGACAATAAAAAATGATCCGACATCCCTGAGTCTGATGGGAGTCCCCTCCTCTAGTTTCCTGCATTGAGCTGGGGGTTGGACTCAATGGCCTTGTAGCCCCCTTCCAACTCTATGATCCTATGATTATGTAGAGTAGGTTTATTAACAGTTATTATTAGTAATAATGATAGCTCAATTGGACCTTCATGTTTAGAGGCAGTATACCTCTGAATGCCAGGTACTGGGGAGAAACACCAGAGGTAGGCTATTGCCTTCATACCCTGTTACTAAGCTCCCAGAGGCATCAGATTGACCACTATTAGAAGGCCAAGGGCGCAATCCTATGGCTGCTAGACAGGATCTAGACAGATTGGTGCCCCAGCTCTGACCTCAGAAACGCGCTCTGAGGTCAGAGCTGGGACTCCAACCTCAGCGCACCCACCCTCTGCCCTTGCAGCTGGCATGGAAAGAGCCATGCTGGCTGCGGCTCCAAGGTTGGAAGACCTCAGAGCTGGAGGTCTGTGGGTGGGAAGGAGAGGAGTAAGGCTCCACCACAATACGATGTATCCTGGTGGTTCCTCAGCCTCCCCTCCTCGCAAGCAGGGGCAAGAGACTTAGACAACCAAAATCGGCCATCTAAGCCTTTTGCAGGGCAGGAGAAGCGTGGAGGTGACCTTCACTTCCACACTCCTGCCTTCCATTGGATGCCTGTAATCCTTTGAGTTTGGAGGGTTACAGGCAGCCACATTGGATTGTGCTACCCCGGCTGCAATCTTATAACCACTTAACTGGGAGTAAGCCCTACTAAACTCAATGGGACTTACTTCTGAGTAGAAACACATAGGATTGCACTGTAAACTAGATTAACTTTTGATGTGACCCAGCAAGGCTACTGCTACATTCTTATTTCAACTCAAGTTCATGATATATGCTGTAGGGTTGAAAAGTATGTTAAGAAAAAAACTTGCATGCAAATTAATCTAACGGAAAAATTAGTCATCTATCTATCCAATTATATGAGCTCAGAGTTTTCCAGGTCCAAAACAACCTTTCTCAGTATAGTTATCAAAGTCTGCTCAGAAATGTCCTTCACTAAAGGTGTTTTATGAAGTGCATTCCTGGACTCTTGATTTTATTCTCAGTAATATTAATCCTAGCTGTCCTCATTACTTTATCTGATACAAAATAAGATTTTATTCTAAATGTATGGGGGATGGGCTAACAATTTGTTAATTGCACTGGAGTATAAGGTTTGTCGGCTTTCTCCACCGAAGTAACCATTTTATCAAGGGTCACATTAACAGATAGTCCTGAAGGATTATGGTAGGGGTAGGCAACCTTTTGGGCCTGTGGACACATTAGGAAATTTGAGAAACTGTCCTGGGCACACCCATAAAATGGCTGCCATGGGTGGGCATGGCTAGTCACAAATGACAAGACCTGCCCAGAGGCATTCATGGGAAATGCAGATGGCAGCAGCTAGAGGCTCCCACCTCACTTCAACGTGATCCCAGCTGCCAGTAAGAAAGTGTAAAATATATATTTAAAATTAAAATTGAGGGGAATGGTGTCTCATTGGACACCAAGGAAGGTCTCTGGTGTGCATGGGCAACATGTTGCATAACCCTGGATTATAGCAATGAACTATGGGCCGATTGTTAGGACAACACTGGGGTGGCGTGAGGGTAGATTATATGCTGAGGGGCAGAAGTGATGATTGGTCAGTGACAACAGTTCTTTCCTACAGAATTTTATATGCTTTAAGTACTCGGTTCAGTCAGATGTCTTTAGAACACTTTATTTTTCTTAAATAACAAACATGGTATTTTTGTAATTTATCACTACAAGTATCACTACAAGTGACAGGACTTCCTGAAAGCTCCAGCACAGACATTTGCAGTAACTACATGACTGCATTACAAGATGAATTCAAATGGGCATTGCTAAGAGAAACTACGTGGCAGACTGCTCTGAAAAGCTGATTTAACCTTAACTTAAAGTGAAATCAATTAACTGTAAGTGTGATCTCTAAATGGACAGTACAACTATCTAGATCAGTGATGGCGAACCTATGGCACGGGTGCCACAGCTGGCACTCAGGGACCTCTCTGTGGGCACTCGAGCCATTGGTCACCAGATCGCGAAAAGACTGTCCCCTTCTGCAAAACACGAATGATTTTGTTCTTTCTCACAGTGTGGAACAGAATGATTTTATTCTAGAATTCCTGTTACAGAATTCTTTTCTACATTGTTATCACATTTAAAAGATTTTGAAGAATGATGCACAGAGCATGGCTTGGATGTAAAGTCCTAACAGTTGACCTGAGTGCTGCATGTGTTGCTCTCAAACTAACGGAGTAGGAGCCAAGGGTTGACAAATTATCAGCATAGCAAAAACCACATTAATTGTGCAAAAGCATGCCCAATGCAAACTTTTACCTAATGCAGTGTTTGCAGTCCAAGATATAAAGTGTTTAAAATGTGTTAAGCACGTTTAGTTTTCTTGTTCATCTTGCTCATCCTAGTACAGGTTGACTTTTACTTTTACTAATCCGACACCTGTAGAAGCAGGGAAAGGGCCCGGGGTAAAGCTTGCCCCATACAATTTCAGTCTGGCAGATAATCATATTACAAGTTGAGAATCCCTTATCCAAAAATACATGTACCTAATTATTTAAAAAGTTTGTATAAATTCCCTTCAGGCTATGTGTACAATGTAGTACTATAATAATTTTTTGAGTTGATTTTTTTTCCCCAACAAAAAACTGTTTGTATCATTGAAAGCTCTGTTATTGTGTTTTTCTTTAAAGACAAAAGATGTTAATTAGTTCGGACAACTGTATGAGTTGTCTTTCTAAAACGAAAACCTCGGTATTCAGGTTTAATTGCCGTGTCGGCACTTTGAAATAAATAAGTTGGTTTTGTGTTGCAGTTTGGGCACTCGGGCTCAAAAAGGTTCGCCATCACTGATCTAGATGTTTTGTTGACTCAGAAATGCAAATATTTACTTACACTATTGGGTGGTATAACGTGTAATTAAGATGATGATGATGATGATGATGATGATGATGATGATGATGATAGACTAAAATGGAAGGAGAAATACAATAGTGGAAAAATCAGCTCTTATTATAAGAGCATCTCTCCAGCCATTCTCCTTCTTTGCTACCATGGAGTAACTTCAATAAAATCCCATAGTAAATTCCCACTTATCCAGTTGGCATTTAAGTAGGGAAAAGAGACTCTATACATGCCCAGAGACATTCAATCCAAGGTAATAGTTGTCTGTTTTTTAAAGAGCAGTCCTATGCATGACTTGGTGGTTCACTGTTTAAAATTATCTGCCATTCTACATATATTACAGCTGTATTGTATGGATTCTATACTGTATTTAAAGAGCTCTCCACATCAGCAATGATTTCTTAAACAGAAATGGCTAAAAGTACAACCTTTGATATTCCTTCATGTGGAAAATCTATAGGAACTGTAGATGTCACATCTGAATACATTTGAGATATATAGAATCTTCAGAAATATTTGTGGGGTTTTTTCACATCACGGGCTTCAATCATGATCAAGGGTCAGTGTAAGCTAGCTGATAGGACTTCCTGAAAGCTCCAGCACAGACATTTGCAGTAACTACATGACTGCATTACAAGATGAATTCAAATGGGCATTGCCAAGAGAAACTACGTGGCAGACCGCTCTGAAAAGCTGATTTAACCTTAACTTAAAGTGAAATCAATTAACTGTAAGTGTGATCTCTAAGTATCTCTAAGTAATACTGGACAGCCAGTATTAGAGTCACTGATGAATTTCTTGCTGAAGTGAAACATCTGTAGGGTTTTTGAGAGAAGCTGCAAGTAGGGATGTACAAGAATTTTGTTTCTGTTGGGAAGTCATTCTGTTGGCAAATCCCATTCACAATCCCAAATATGAATGTGAGCAGGAGTATTGGGGGGGGGGGGGAGTTCACAAATTTTCACATTTGCGGTTGTGTTCAAGTAATGTGCATTTTCTTTTGAATGCACACTTTGAAATGTGCATTCTCCCATATACTTCTTCATGTTTTAGTCACGTGCACACTTTTGAAAAATATGCATAGAAATGCACACTTTTCCCATTCGAAATGCACATTTTCCCTATTTGAACAAGCTGGGGAAAAAACGGTGGAAAATGAAAATGAGAGTGAGCTGAAATAAACTCCAAAGTGATTTTTGGAGAATTTAGGCAAGCTCAACAATTACTGGTTCTCCCATCCCTAGCAAGCATTGTGATCGAATTAATAATTCTCAAGGGGAGAGAGGCTATATACACAGGCCCCTCTAAATGTTAATCAGATGTCATCCAAAACAAAATTTGAAGTGAGCTTATAGGTTCCCCCTCAGGCACCCAACCTCCATAATACAGTATGTAGGTGTTTGTAGGAAAATTTAAAGAAATGCAATATAATTCACAACATTTCTCAGGGGATTGGGATGTAGAATTCCTTAACATTGAAACGTAGGGCCCAGGAACATTTGTGAGCATAAAGGTCCTTGCACACAGGTGTACTCATCTCAGATGTCGTCGCAGGGGTAGGCCTGGAGTGAGCCGTGCAGTGTCAGGGCAGGGATGTACCAGAAGGAATGGGATGGTCCCACAGCCCCGTTCTACACACTTTGCCCCTTCACATGATGAGTCACAAGGGGTGGGGGGTACTGAGCTGAGATGATGTGAGGTAATCTATCTGTGGTATTTGTCATGGCCTGCGTATCACAGGCGGCCTATGCCAACTTTTCAACCAACCACTGACTTTAGCAGCAGCTTAATATGCAAACATTAGCAGAGGATAATGTTTATTTGTGATCCTGTGGAACAATTCACCTGCTGGGTTTTTTTTTTTTTTCTACATATCAAACTGCTCTTAAAGACAGGCCTGGCAGCCTTTCCTCCCTGCCCCCACCCAGTCAGTTGGCAACTCTAGGCCAATTTTGCTGTCACTGGGTGGTAAACATTCATCTGTCAATTGTCCTTAAGAAATAAGATGCTAAAATATGAAAACAGGAATACAAGTACTGGTAGCTTTACTGAAATACTGGAGATGCATAGTAGGGGGTGAGGGGTGGGAATCCAATGTTCATTTCACAGTTTGAGTATCTCTGTGGTTTCTGAAGTACACAATAACGAATACACACGTTCCTCTTTAAATAAAATTGTCTGCAAAAGAGGCCTTAGAGGCTCAAAGGAAAGTTGCAGATCCATTAACAAAATAATGGAATCTTGCCCCAGAAAGAGAAAGATACAGCAGTGTGCACATATTTCCTTTGAGCTTGAAACTGAGCACTACAGGTAACGGCTTGGGTTTCTGTGCTCAGGGCAGTGAAACCAGAAGAACATCTTAAAAACAAAAGGGTTGGTTTTTGTATTTGTTTTGAAAGGGAAGAAACAGAGCCAGAGGAATTATACCAATTATTAATGCAGAGCCCGTGGGGCATGTTAGAGAATACAACTTGCTTAAGGCATGCACTAAATTAAGGAATTATTTATTTCATTTTAACTGTTATCCCCCACTACCTTAACAATTAAAGTATTATTATGAAGAATAATTTATACAACATCATGAATGCACATGGCACTTTACAGGGTAACATAAGCAAATATGAGAGATTTCTGCCCCAAGGAGCTTACTATTTAAATTTCTGTGGAAGAACGGGAGAAAGGGAGTGGAGTAGAGAGGAAATTGAGAATAACAAAAACAGAAGGGGGAAAGCAGAGTCATGGGAGAAACTAGAGTTACGAAGGATGAATGTGAGGAAGTGCTGTGTTAATTGATGGAGTTTAATAAGTAGGTAACCCACAGATACCATGTAACTCAGACAGAGGGTCAGTTGATCTAAAGGAGCCTCATACAACCTGGTCAGTTGACCTAGAGAAGCATCCTGTAGGTAGGATTTGGGTGTGGTCAGGGAGGCAGAGATGTTAAGGGAGGTGCAGTGTTGCAACCCTGGTTACTATTGACTTAATCTGTCACACAGGCTCAATTAAAAGATATATGGAGCATGTAAAAGAAGCATACCTATGTGGGGTTAGGTAGTTTTCTCACCTCTGGCATAGCTTCTGCAACAGTTGCTGGCTCCTATGTGTGCAGCATTAGCATACCAGTGTGGCATGTACCAGGCTCATGAACAATCCATATTAAATGGGCTGTACCTGTGTAATCCCACACGGGTGAGTTTCTTCTACACATCCAGCGTCACTGTCACTATTAAATCTGGCCTCAGGCTTGGCTAGAGATGGTAGCATGGGAACTGGGCTTCCCATTCTGAGGCCACTGCAGATGAAGTGGAGATGAAGTGTGCATGGGCAAGGAGATCTCCGAAGCAAGCATCACACGCTGTTATAGGTAGACCAGCCAAGACATCTGGAGGGCACCGGGTCACGGAAGGCTGATGTAGATTGTAGTCTGAGCTTGTTTCAGCTGATGATGAGGATGTGAACTAACAGGGTTTGTCCCTACATATTGCCCCAGCTTCAGTATAAAGTCTATAGTACAGGCAGGAAGTGATTTTGACAAAATGCTTCTCCAGCCAGAAGCTATGTAAAAAATCTAGGCCAATGGCTCCATTTTGGAGCTGTCTGATATACATCCACTGACCAAACTGAATAAAACATGGATGGGGGGGGGGATTGTTTGCTTGAAACACGAGAAGCAGATGTTACAAACAAAATCGATTTAGTGACAATCACAGATTTATCCACGTTTGTGCCTGGTGGCCGCATAGCATCATTGACGGAGGGAAAGGCAGATTTTTAGAGGCACATACACAAGCAACACTGTGGTCTTCAGTATCTTACAGTGCCAACCCACATGCAAAAAAAAAAAAAAAGTTCACCAAAAGCATGTATTACAATTAGGTTTTTATGTGCAGCAACTTGGAAGGAAGCTGTCTGGGGAGTTAAATGGTTTTGGAAGTAACCACTGAATGAGCTTTGCCACCCACTGCCTGATCAAGCTAGGGCTGCACTGACGTTTTCAAGTTAATCCAAATGTCATTAGATGATCTCTGATGCATATCACTAATTAATGTGCACTCCACAGCAAATACTCTATTGTGTAGATGTGGTAGAGTTCAAATGAAATGCTGTCTGCAGCGATAAATGTATCTTTACTGGGAAAAGTGTATGCATTATTTGGGAAGTTGAGGCCATTTTAGAATCTGGATTGATGAGTTTAGCAGGGACATACACCCTACAGCAATTTAATTTACATGAACATATGCAGCTGCCTTATACCGAATCAAGCTATTAGTACATCTAGTCCACTACTGTCTACTCTGATTGGCTGTGACTCCTAAAGTCTTTCATAGCTGGGGATTGATGCTGATGCCTTATCAGGGCTGGTCCTACTATTAGGCAGATGGAGCTGACCATCTCAAGTGGCAGATGCTGAGGAACAGCAATGGCAGCCTCCTGGCTGTTCCTCATGAACTCTATGGCTGTATAGCCCTCTGCTGGATGACAGAGCTACCACCTCTGCTGTGGTGGAGGATGGTATCTCATTGCCATTGTTGAAGTAAGTTTCAATTGCCAGTCCAGCCAGCTTCTGTATATGTGGAAGGTGTGTCATCTTGTCATTTGCCTGAGGCAACAAAATGTCTTGGGCACCTTACACATACAAAGCAAGTGCTCAACTAATGTAAAGCTGTGTGAATTTGTTTTGCACTGGTTCAGACCACTGGGGCACTATCTACTTGTCTGGCAGCAATTCCCCGAGGTTTAGGGCAGAGATATTTCCCAGCCCTGCCACCAGTCATTCTTTCAACTGGAGATGCTGGGGATTTAACTGGAACATTGTACATTGCACGTGCATATGCTCTACCACTTGGCTGCAGCCTTTTCCTAGGGATGTATGAGAAATTTATTTCAGTTTGGTTTTGACCAAGATTTACCCAGTTTGCACCTTCCAGAGTGAACACAGACCTGGACTCAATCTGTGGCCAAAGTCCGTACATTCCTGAGCTTGCCATGTGATTTGTGGACTAAAAAAAACGTGTTCGACAGAGTGCATGCATTTGTAAAATGCACATGAAAAAATGTGTACTTTTGAAAAATGCACACAAATATACTTCAATCCATGGGAGAAGAATGCATGCATTTCAAAGATGCACACAATTGATGGGTACATTAGGAAAAATATGCACGGATTTTGATGTGAAAAGAAAAACAACAACTTTGCAATCCGATATGGACTCAAGTCAGAACAATCTTCAAGATGGAATTCAGAGAACTTCAGTGAATTCGCATTTTGCTGCTTTGCACAGGTCAGCACTGGCCCCACATGTAGGATTAAAAGTATGGAGCCCCACATCTCATCCTGATAGTCATTTTATTTTTATGTTCCACAGGGCTCCAATTCTGTATTAGCTCTCCCCAATTGCTAGGCATAGCAGGAGACGAAGAGAAAAATGGCTTTAAGCAGCGGTGTACATATTTTGCCCAGCAGGACATTTGGAATGTGATGTACAACTTAAATGGCAATCTTAGCCTCTATGTAATGTTCTTAAATATTTCTAGCCTTCATGGTTCACAAAAATATTTGAAAATATGTATCTTACCATTTCTATTGACACAATGAAGGCAAGTAACAAAATCAACAAAATAAAAAAATCTGTGAATTAATCAAAATCAATTCAAAATGATAAGAAGAGAATATGATAAAAAAATCATATTAATCTAATTTAAAATCCAAGACTATCCCCCCTGTCTGCTGCTGGCAATATTATCTAATGGCCACAGCAGGAATGACAAACCTTCTGCAAACTTTCACATTCTCCAAAGCTTGCTGGTACCTCCCTCTTGTGTGTGGATAGTGCCTTTTTTTTCTTTTTTCTTTTTTACATAAGGATCCACTTTCAGAGAATGTTACTTTTAGTCCGGGATGCATGAAAATTCATTTCAGTTTGGTTTTGACCAGGGTTTAACCAGTTCGTACCTCCTGAACTGAACATGGAATCTAATGGAACCATTGGTCAAAGTCCATACATTACTGAGCTTGCAATGTGATTCGTAGACCTCCAAAATTGAGTTCAACAGCATGTGTACATTTGAAAAATGCACATGAAAAATGCATACTTTTGAAAAATGCACACAAACACACTTTAATCAATGGGAGAAGAATGCATGCATTTCAAAGATAGGCATAATTGATGCGTACATTTGGAAAAATATGCACGAAAATACACACACATTTTCACGTGAAAAGAGAAAAAAACAAAGATCACAAACAGATACGCACACGAGATGGAACAAGCTTCAAGGTCAAATTTGGACAACTTCAATGAGCCCAAGTTTTGCTTGTACGCCTATCCCTACATTTGAGCGTAGGACTGCTATTATTGCAAGGGAGCTGAGACGGTTTAAAATTGACATAGCAGCACTTCAAGAAACTCGAAGGGCAGGAGAGGGACAGTTGAAAGAAGAAAAAGGAGGTTATACCTTCTTCTGGAAAGGACTACCTGAGCAGGACCGACGAATACATGGAGTAGGCTTTGCCATCAAAAATGAACTAGTGAACTCTTTGTCAGAAGTTCCTACTGGCATTAACGAACGCCTGATAACTCTTCGATTAAAGCTCGCCAATAACCAACAGGTAACTATTTTGAGCGCTTATGCACCAACATTAGATGCTGATGATGACATCAAGGAAAGTTTTTATAGCCAGTTGGACACTCTCCTGTCAGAGATACCTAAGGAGGATAAAATTATCCTCCTGGGCAATTTTAACGCAAGAGTCGGGCGTGACTCTGATTTATGGCCAGAAACTATTGGAAAAGACGGAGTTGGTAATAGCAACCCGAACGGACTCTTACTTTTGTCTATATGTGCAGAGCATAATCTCACTATCACAAACACGCTCTTTCGACAAAAGAATAAGCTTAAAACATCATGGCAGCACCCACGGTCAAAGCACTGGCATCTTCTGGATTATGTAATTGTCCGTGTTAGAGATCGCCGCGATGTACTTCTTACTAGGGCCATGGTGAGTGCCGACGACTGCTGGACAGACCACCGACTAATCCGGTCCACAATGGTTATCAACATTGCTCCCCAACGTAAGCTTCAAGGAAGGAAACCAAGGCGTAAAATGAACATCCAAGTCCTTCAAGATCCTATTAAGCAAACTCGTCTTCAATCACTTCTTAAGGAACATCTACCTACGGAACCTCCTGACAACATTGAGGACCATTGATCTAAGCTGAAAACCTCCATTACTGCAGCTTGTGAACAAACTATTGGATATGAAACTAAGAAACATCAGGATTGGTTTGATGAAAATGATAATGAGATTAAATATATAATTGACCAAAAAAGGAAAGCCTTCCAAATATGGCAAAATGATATTAACTGCGCTGCCAAGAAAAAAACCTATGCTAGCGCAAAGGCTGAGGTCCAAAGAAGAACAAGAGAACTTAAGAACGCTTGGTGGAAAAAGAAAGCTGAGGAAATTCAACAACTTGCAGAATCTCATGATGCACGGGGCTTTTTTAAGGCCACAAGGGCCATTTATGGACCAAAAACCTATGGTACAAACCCTTTACAATCAAAAGATGGCACCAAACTCTTAAAAGACAAAGAGTCTATTGCACTGCGTTGGAAAGAGCATTATTATGATCTTTTAAATCGTAAATCTAAGGTGGATAATGAGATTTTTTCGCAAATCCCACAAAAACAAATTAAAGAGGAACTTGCAATACTCCCCACTTTGGATGAAGTAAAAAAAGCCATTAATCAAATGAAGAACAACAAAGCTAGTGGACCAGATGGGATTCCTGCTGAAATCTTTAAAGAAGGGGGCCCCGAACTTGTACAACATCTTCATAAACTCATTGAAAAAATCTGGATAAGAGAAGAGATCCCAGAAGACTTCAGGGATGCCATAATTATCACCCTCTTTAAGAAGGGTGATAGAACAGACTGTGGAAACTATCGGGGCATTTCTCTCTTAGCAACCGCAGGTAAAATATTTGCTAGGATTCTCGCAAACCGTCTTCTATCTATTTCAGAAGAGATCCTCCCTGAAACTCAATATGGTTTCCGCCCCTCTAGAGGGACAGTAGACATGATTTTTACTGCACGCCAGCTCCAAGAAAAATGCCGGGAGCAAAATCAACCCCTTTATATGGCATTTATCGATTTGGCTAAGGCCTTTGATACTGTAGACCGTACAGCTCTCTGGACTATCCTTATGAAAATTGGATGCCCCAATAAATTTGTGAATATCTTGCGACTTCTCCATGACAACATGACGGCAACGGTTTTGGACAACAACGGCTCTCATGGTGCTCCATTTAAAGTGGGATCAGGTGTTAAACAGGGATGTGTTATCGCCCCAACATTATTTGCCATTTTCATCGCCATGGTTTTACATCTTGTCAAGGGGAAACTTCCCACTGGTGTGGGAATTATATATCGAACAGATGGAAAGCTTTTTAATCTCAGCAGGCTGAAAGCAAAAAGTAAGGTAATTACAACCTCCGTTGTGGAACTTCAGTATGCTGATGATAATGTGGTCTCCGCACATTCAGAGGATGATCTCCAAACTATCCTAAATGCTTTTGCAGAAGCATACGAAAAACTTGGTCTCTCACTTAACATCAAAAAGACCAAAGTGCTTCATCAGCAAGTGCAAGCTAACCCTTTGGTGATGCCATCTATCCAGCTTGGCGGGACAATACTGGAAAATGTCGATCATTTTCTCTATCTTGGCAGCTATCTTTCTGTTACAGCTAACATCGACAGTGAAATCCAGCATCGTTTGAGCTCCGCAAGTGCTGCATTTTCTCGAATGAAACATAGAGTGTTCGAGGATCGGGATATTTGTAAGAAGACCAAAACACTGGTTTATGAAGCCATTGTATTACCAACTTTATTGTATGCCTGCGAAACATGGACTATCTATAAACGTCACTTCCACCTCCTTGAAAGGTTTCATCAATGTTGCCTCCGGAAAATCCTGCGAATTACTTGGGAAGATAGACGAACAAATGTCAGTGTACTGGAAGAAGCAAAGACTACTAGCATTGAAAAAATGATCCTTCAACGCCAACTTCAGTGGACCGGTCATGTTGTTCGAATGCCTGACTGCCGTCTCCCAAAGCAGTTACTTTACTCCCAACTCAAGAATGGAAAGCGGAATATCGGTGGTCAATATAAGAGGTTTAAAGATGTTCATAAGGCTAATCTAAAAAAATGCAATATAAACATCGAAAACTGGGAAGCTCTGGCCCATGAACGATCTAAATGGAGGTTGGCCTTTCACAAAGGTTCCATGGACTTTGAAGAAGCCCGAGTGCAAGGTGAAAGGGAGAAACGTGCTAAGCGAAAAGCACGTCAAATGAATCCTTTACAGGACCATCTCCTATCTGGTAACCTGTGTCCTCACTGTGGGAAGCTGTGTGGATCTAGAATTGGCCTCCACAGTCACTTACGGACCCATCGCTAGAGTCTACACAATCTTCTTTAGAATTTCCTCCTTTTATCCCGGAAGACAATCTTACTCGGTCACGAGTGATCGCCTGATGATGACACACGATATTGCCTCTGAACATGAACGTCCCATTGACAATCTGGGCTGATAGCCATAGATAGGCCCAGACATATCTTCCTGAATTTGTCTACTACTATTTAAACACTTCTTAAGTTGGTGGTCACCAGTGCGGCTTGCCACAACTGCAAATTTAAGGAGATCAATATTAGCTGAAGAACAAAGCACTCTGCATTTGATCAGCTTGTTGCAATGGGTTGTAGTACTATCAGAATATAGTACAGTTGCGGGGTGGGTGGGGAGGTACTTTCTTAAATGGAGGCTAAGGGTGCAGTAACGCTTTTACTGATCTATAATTGGGAGACATTACCAGATACAATTTATATTCCGGAAAAGAGTCATTAGAGCCAGATCACTGAGAGGCTAATGGAAATAGTCATGTGCACAGACGGAGGTTCCTCATTTTAAGAGAGAGCACAAAGATGACAAGCACCGCAAAGAGGATCGAGAGCTACGCAGGCATGTTCAATCATGCCCTCTGGTATATAACAATGTACTCAATTTTATATGGAATAGTTTTAAATTCTATGGCTTGTGTTTAGCTCCTGTTTTAAAAGGTACTAAAATGAAGCTGATTTCTGTACGTATGATAGAGAGGGGTTTTATGAAAATAGCAGGTCCACACACTAACAAAAAGGACTTTTACTAACCAGAACTTTCTTTTTAAAAATCTACAGAAACAATAAAGAAGAGATCAATTTGTCAAAAATTAAATGATAACTATAATTCAACTGGAAAACTAGCTATGTGGCTTGGAGTTATGTGCACAGAGATGGTTAAAGAAACATTACCCTCTGCTCCCAAGTTGTAGGGTTTTGCTAATATTTTTTGTCAGTGTCATAAATGAAATTTCACAGGGTTGTAGGCTATTCCAAGGGATTGTGGGCAGGGGGGGTAATAAATCCAGCTCCTTTTGTATTGTTTTTATGGATGCTGTCTAATATTTGAACTTTTATTGAGTTTTTTTTTAAGTTTATAAACACAATGTGAAATTTCCCTTCCTCCCATCTCCTCCCACCCTAATAATAACAAATAATCAATTGCCCCAACTATTAAAGCTTCAAACTATTTTGAGTTCAGTGAGTCAATTATACCAAAGGGAGGGGAAGAAAAGAAGGGGGAAAAAGGGGGGGGAGAAGAAACTTAGGAAGAAGGAAAAGTTTGGAGATAAGGAATGTGTGGGGGTATTTGAAAGGGAACAGAGACTCCCACTTTGACTCACCAACAGAGCCACCTTAGGGCATTTTGTTTCCTGAGGTTTAATATAAGTCGTCGTCCCCCCCACACACACACATCCCACAATTCCATGCACCGAGGCTGACTGGACTGGCAGCTAAACCTCATTTCACTAGTGATGGGATAGCATCCTTCATCGTACCTGAGGGCAGCAGGACAGTTTAGGAGGTGAAGAACAGGCGAGACGGCACAAACTGCTCTATTCTCAGAGAGGAATGGCTCAGAAGCTGGAACTATTCCCCACCACCACCATCTCAGCATCTACTGTCTGAGGTAGTTGCCTCACTCTGCCTAATGTTAAGGACGGACGGCCCTGCCCATCAAGTCAAAACACATGTAGAGACAATTGACAATTTCCCTGTTTCTGCAGTCTCAGGCCAACAGCAGAAGCAGGGAGTTTATCAAGGCCCTGGTCGCCCATCATACATGGCTGGTCGGCTGCATACCCCTCAGTGGGTGACAAGTTCTTCAGGCCTGCATTAGGAAACCTTTTAGCACAGAGATTCAGGAACCAATAATGTATTTTTTCTGCTGTCTTTTCCACACATCTTGTGGTGAAGGTGATTTACCTTGAAATTATTGTTTTGGACATGCTGACATTTTGAAGGGAGTCATGTATATGCCTCCCTCCTGCCCCTACCCCCCATTTTATTCACAAAACAAGCTTGTGAGGTGGGTTAGGTTGGAGGACTGGATCAGGTTCACCCACTAAGTTTCATGGCTGCTCAGGGATTAGAACGTTGGTCTCCGTACTCTATGCCCAGTGCTCCAACCACCACATCACATCACACTGATTCTGAAGTCACTGGTAAGACTAGCAAAATATCAGGGGGTTCTGCATATCTTTACTTGAGGCCTGCAGAAAACATTAATGCAGTCAAGCTGCGCTGTGGGTCTCATGTTCCTGTCACCACCAGCAATGGTTGTGCTATTGGCAGTTCAGTGAGCAAGGGATAGGAAAGAGGCACACAGAATGTTGAGCCTAGAGAGATTTCTCTCAGGCAGGGATAAATTGTCACAGGTGACAGCAAGAAGATATATGGAGTGGAGATATCACCAAGAAAACAATCTTTGATATTTTTCCCAATGTCCAACACTGCTGACTATTTTCACAATTACGTTTCTTAGAATTATTTGTTCTTATTCAAAGTTTTGCATATTACAACATACAACAACAACTTGTGGCCTTAGTAACAACTCCTAGTAACAATTAGTTACTAAGAAGGAGTAGGATAATTCGTGTGTGTGTGTGTGTGTGTTGGATAGATAGAGATTGAAAGTAGGCAGAATTATATTTTTGTACCCAACCAAGGTCTGCAAGGTGAAGCAATTACTTCTGTAGTATCTAAGTCCCTGCTGATCTAGCATTCCAGTAGGTCACGGATAGCCAACATGTAGCGTACAACTCACATCAAATCTCACCATTGGCTAGGGCTGATAGGAGCTGTAGACCAAAACATATGAAGAGCCACAAATTGCCACCCCTGCAATTTCTGGTGGATGGTAGAGTAAATTTACTCCAGGAAATAAACATAGTGTAAGTAAGCCTCCACCTAATGCAGTGTTCCAAGTAACCCCTGGGGTAAGGCCTAGCACCAGGAGGTGGCACCCTTGGGCAGCTGCCAAGGGCCCACTGCAGCTGATGCCACTGCCCCGAGGGCCCTTTTCTGGCATTCTGTGGGCCAAAGCAGACATTATCTTTTCATTTTTACTCTAGAGTAGGAGCTAGGGGCCTGGTCTGGATTGGGAACCCAGCATGGGGGATCGGGGGCTTTAATCCCCCCCCACACACACACACTACTGACCCAATCCAGATCATGGGGCGTGTGGCTGCAATTTCAACTACAAAATTGACTTAATGCCCCCCTTACACCCAATGATAAGGCCCCACTGCATATCGGGGCCCCTGCATCAACTCTAGAATAAAAATGAAAAATATATGGAGCTGCTAGCGACATCTGAGAGCCAGTGTGGCGTAGTGGTTAGAGTGTTGGACTAGGACTTGGGAGATCCGGGTTCTAGTCCCCGCTCGGCCATGAAACTCACTGGGTGACTTTGGGCCAGTCACTGACTCTCAGCCTAACCTAGGCTGCCTTGGGTTCCTTTCAGGAAAAAAGGCGGGTATATAAATGTAATAAATAAATAAATAAATCTTTAAAATAACATCTGGCATGGCCCTGATGAGTACTGGGCAGCTACCATCCAAAGTGCCCACAATGGCCTAGAGTGATCCTATGTCACTCGTGCATTCTGGGCAGTTACAATGGTGGTCGGCTCATTCTCAGCTGAGGAGCACCACTACCATCTCCCTCCTCCTCCTCTTCCTCCTTTGGTAGGGCCTGCCTGTCTGCCCCTCACATCTAGCGGAAATAAAAAAGTAGTAGGAGGGGAGGAGATGGAAGGGCCCGCCCACCGGACATAGGGCAGCCACCAGAGAGTCTCATGCTCAGGGCCTCCTCAGACCTGGAGCTGGCCCTGCCTGGGATGCTTAGATAAGGAAAGGAGCAATGATTCTTCAGAGGTCACAGGGAAACAACACTTGCACTTATCTCTTCACCAAAACAATTAAGAAAGGATGACCCTATTTCTCCTACAGCACATGCTACTGCTTCCTTAGACCTAAAGCCACAGGTAAGTATTCCTCTGAATGTTTTGGAGTATAAGGTATAAAGTGCTGGAAGACTATCAATAAACAAACAAACAAAAATCCACTACATGTCACTTGACAGAGAAATAGACAACAATAACCAAACGTAAAGTCTCAAAGGCAGTATTTGTTATTAGAAAGAAGGTCTGCTGCTGCTAGTTTATTAACAACTGTGCTACCAGAACCTGGTGTACGTGTGCCCTGAGGTAGCTTTGTGCTAAATTACATATGACTCCTGTGCATTACAAACTGTACACAGGGGGGGAAAGAGATTTCATAGGAAACTGATTTTAGATGTGCAAAGCATTCTCAAATATCAGTAAATATGACTGAACTATTAAAACTCCATATATAGGCAGCCCTTTGTCTTCTTAGTTCAAGCCCAAAATTATCTATTTGTCATGAAAACCCTTCATGATATGAAATTTAATAATGCTATTGTAGCCTATCCAAAAGGCCAAATAAAATAAAATAAAATAGGAAACATATAAAATGAAGCATGAGAAGTTTTGCTAATCTTATCAAAAGCCATTACAGGTTGTATTCAAGGTTACTCTAACTTAAGTTCCATCCATTTCAATAGGTCTACTCTAAGTAGGACTGACATGGGATACAACCCTGTACTTCCTTCAAAATTGCTCAGATTTTCTCCCTCCAAACACAACTTGAAAGTTTGCTCTAAGCTGGGATGGGCAACTTTGGGAGGGCTGGGGAGCATTTTCACTCCTGGGACTCACCCACAGGCCACAGTCTGCTACTTGATCCAAAAATTAATTTTAAAAACTTAATGGAAAAAATGGCATCCAGAGCACTATGGAGCACCTCTGTAGCAGCTAAAAGGGACAAATTTGGCTTTCAAACTACATTTGACCTTTTCGGTGCTCTATAGTGTTCCAGATGCCATTCTTTTAATAAAACATTTTTAAAATTAATTTTTGGGGTGCAGCAAAGGCCGCAGAGGTAGTGGAGTGGGGTCCACACTCCACATATGCGCTAAGTGAAATGTGGCAAGTTGCAACACTAGTCCCAACAAGTCATATCATTTTTGCCCACTCTGAGTATACGTACTTGCTTAACCACCCCTAGATGGCCAAATGCATATCCTGTCTAAAGAGAGGGTGATACTACCCACAGAACAAATTTACCAACAATCTGCATTAAAGGTTTTCTGTGAGTCCCACAGATAAGGATGTGCAGAATCCCTGCCCCCCACCTCAAAATTGTTGCTTGCCTGATAGAAACTCTTTTGTTTTCTCTCAAAATTCCCTGGATGTTTTACCCAAACACATTTGGGTATGTGTGTGAAATTCAGTGGCAACTCTACACATAATATAAGCTGTGTACACTGTAGCTCCATGTACCACAGGAAATATTTTTCCTCAATTTTTCCTACCACCTCTTTGGCAGCAGCTTAAAATCTCTTTTATTCTCTCTCTCTGTGTGTGTGTGTGTGCTGATATAAAGCTTCTCTCCAGAGCACTTTCCAATGAGCTTAAGTTTTTTCTTCTTAAAGAATTCTCTTGTAGCAATTGTTCTTTCAGGAAAAGAATGCATTATTTTTGTTCATCTTAGATTTATTGTTTCAGCTCAGCTGAGCAAACTGCAAGGGGGAACATGGAAGGGGCAGTTTGTGTGTGTGTGGAGAGGGGGGGCAGTGATTTGAGCACTTGAAACAACAACACGTAGAGCAACCTCAAGTCTATCTAAGATTCAGTTTTTCTACAATAACTCAGCTTGTGTGGATGGGTCCCTTATTTTTCATGGTCTCAAGAGTACTGAAGTTGATTTTTTTAGTTATGACCACTCATGTGCCCCCCCCCCGTGTGTGTGTGTGTGTGTGTGTGTGTGTGTGTGTGTGTTTCACATTTAGTAAATGAAACAATGTGCATCAGACTGAAGGCCAATAATATGCTCAGCAGGTTTCTTTTGTTCTTAGTACAGAGAACAGGCTGAGTCCAAGGAATAGTTTGAGGGCACATGATGCTCTCATGTTATTAAAGCTAAGCTGATGTTAGCCTGGTCAGTGCCTGAGGGAGGGGTTACCAAAGAGCCTTACATAAGGCATTCTGAGCTCTCCCCCAGCCCTGATAAGAATACAATATAAATGTACATAATCCTGTTGTGTTCACCCCACTTCCCCAAAGTGGTGAGAAACTCCAGGGGGAACATTTACTCTCCTTTCAAGCAGAGATTGGAAGAGTGGTTGGAGGTCTGACCAGCCTGTTCCTTGGGCCCCATTGAAGTGTAAGTGCTTTAGGTACTTTAAGGAGATTTAGGGAGCAATCCTATGGCCCCTAGATGGCACCAGAGAGCCATTTCCCCCTTCTAGGCCATAGACAGAGCTATGACCTCACAGGGACATTTGAGCAGGGATTCCCCCCACCCCCTGAACCGCCACCTCTGCTTCTTTATCTATGGTTGAGGCTTTTTGGAGACCCATGGTCCTGCTCCCATACTTTGTTGGCAATTCCAAGCCTTTGGCTGCTTTTCCCACTTATGAGTCAGCCCTTGACCTGGTGACATCCACCAATGGTGTCATTACCAGCAATGCAGACACCAGGTGTTTGAGGGTCCTTGGGCAGGACAATCCCACTGGGCCCCCTCCCTCAGTGACTCTACCTTCTCACCATTATCACCAGCTGCTCTTGCTCCTCATCCTCTTTCTCATCATTGCTACCACTTGCTTGCTTCACAGGTAGAGAGCCAGTGAGCAAGTAGGCAGTGGCATCTGCTGCTCCTCCTTCTCACTACCACTGTTTTCTGGGCCAGGACAAGAGACAGGTGAACAAGCAGGTTGCAATGGTGAAGAGGAGGAGCAACTCCAGGGGGCTGTTGACAGTGGCCCCCTGTTGGGATGTGGGCCCTTGGCAGATGCCCAACCATACCTACCCTTGATGCCAGCCCTGACTGACAGGCACCACAGGCCACATCTGAGTCAAGTGAGCAGAACACAGGAGCAGGGCTGAGATATTGGGCAACTTCCTGAGTCCCGCTCACAGGCTTCAGTGCCATTTGGTAACAAAACTGGATCTGTATACTGTCACAAGAGTAGCCTTTGTAGCCTAATTGATGCCAACACATTTTCTTTGTAACTCAGAAGTAAGAACGGCTTTCTCTGTCTGATCTTCATTTTTCAATACAGGACAGGTTTTGTTTTCTCATTTCTCCCTACGGTACATTGTAGGACTTGACATTTTCAGCAAGACTTCATCAGCCTGTTGACACTTACATCTACAGTAATACCTTGGATTACAAGTAACTTGGTTTGAGAGCGTTTTGCAAGACAAGCAAAATTTTTAATATTTATTTAATTTTTTTTGACTTGGTATACAAGCGTCGTCTTGCAATACAAGTACTGTAGTACGGCTTAAATTAAAAATCTCTGTACAAATTTTTTTGGGGGGGTTTCGTTTTGATATAAGAGTGTTTTGGATTACAAGCACGTTTCCGGAACGAATTATGCTCTCAATCCAAGGCATGACTGTATCTGATCTTGACAGGCCTTCATGCAGCTTACCTCATAACAGTCATAAGTGTATTCTTTAATCTCTTAGTTAGAAAGGGAAACCTGACTATGTGATGCTACTGTGTTTTAAAGGCTCAGAAGTGGTGAGGGGTGGGGAGGGTGGCTTACTTCGCATTGATTTATTCCAGTAGCTGGAGGCTGTGATCATTAATCTCTGAGTCTGTTCTCTAGATGGTGCCTGCAAAGTGAAGAGGGTCACTGGAACACAAAACCCGACATCTGACCAGCTGAAGCCAGTGTCAAGTCTCATTGTTAATAAAGATCATGCCAGATGTTAGCCTCAGCACAGATAATTCAAGAAAGGGAACAGCCAAACAACAGTAAACAGCATAATATATTTTATTTATAATAATAATAATAATAATAATAATAATAATAATAATAATAATAATAATAATAGGGGAAAGTACAATAAAAGGCAAACAAAAGGTATTAGTGGCATGGGACTCCTTATTCAAGGAAAAGGCTACAAAAGCTGGGATTTGTGTTAGAAGAGAAATTTATTTGTGGGTGTGTTGAGGGGACACACAAATGTGTCACAAAGATCTCAAAATTTTGCTTTCCCCCAAAAATACAGTTCCACAAAGCACAATTAATAACTGTTCCACCTATTCCAGATAGCTACATTGTCCAAATTCCCTCACATGGAGATTTGTATGTATGGGCCTCAGCATGCACCCAACAATGCTGACCTCTGACTGACACCACCCCTAGGTAGATCACTGAAATTAGAAATGTCCTTATAATTTTCAGGTGTTGACTAGTCTTCTGTGTCAGTGATCCAGAAAGAGGGCCCTCATACCTCTTCAAGGGTCCTGTGATAGTGAGAGATGTTTCATCAGTCTCACACGAGTGAAGAGATTTTTCAGATGTGACTGTTGATTGATTTTCAATTGATATTTATTAAATTATGATGTTATGATTTTATGGTTTGACTTGTTCCTCACTTTGAGTGTTCTGTAGACACAAAATATCACCAATATGTTTTATAAATAACAAATCCATGTGTGTTGCTGCTGAAATATAAAGAAGACTCTTCTCTTTAAAGAAGAAGAGTCACGCAGGAATATGAATTTTAGAATGAACATTTTCTCCATTCCTCCTCCTCTCACTCATGCAGAGTAGCTATAAAACTAACATGTATGCCTTACAAGCATATTGAAATTTACAGAGCCCAAAAGGACATTTACAGAAAAATTTATAGCGCCCAGGTGCTGTTACTTGTATTGGAAAGAGAAAGTTACATGGATCACCTGTAATGTAGTCCTGCACTAAGTTATTACTTGAAATGAAATGTCATGCAGTCCAGGAAGAATAATAAACTAAGCCAATAACTTTGGAAAGTAGGCACTGAGATAGAGAGAGGTGCAGCGAAACTTAGGTGCACCTTCAATGAGTAGTCGTGCAACAACAACAGACAATTCCTATGTGTTTTATAGAGTAGCAACACAAATCCAGGCACCTGCTTCTAGGAACTTACAACGTAAAACAATTAACTAACAGCACAGATATATATAATTGGGGCTTCAACGGGGCTTCCTCCTAAGTAAATGGGTGTAAGATTACGGTACATTTTAAGATTTCAATCCTATACTCGCTCATCAGGGAGTAAGCCAAAGCCATCTTGAACTCAATGGACTTACTTCTGACTGGACCTATATAGGATTGCACCGTAAAGCTGCAATCCTACCAATACTTACCTGGGAGTAAGTAGGGATGGGTGAGAAATTAGCTCAGCTGAGGGTTATTTATTTTTTTATTGATTTACCTAATTTGCACCTCCCAAGCATTTCAGTGAAGTGAGACAGGCTTGTGTTCCGCTTTTTTGTGAAAATTGCATATATTAATGTGTACATTATGAAACAACAAACAACAAAAGGACAAATTTCAGTACGAATTTTTTTTTAAAAAAATGGCAAGCTTGTGCAGAAATGGGACGGAATTAGCTTGACCTTCAAAAAACTGACAATTTTGGTGAGACTTAGACTGACAGATCCGTCCATCCCTGGCAGTAGAGCTCATTGAGCTCAGTGGGACATATTTCTAAGTAGACATGCACCGGACATTATACATGCAATCCTGTTCACTTTAGTGAGTTCAAACATTTGTTGTGGCAGGAAATTCCTACTTAAGGTAGGTGCAGTCCAGGGTCTTGAGAAGGTGTATACAGACCTCGGAACAAATGATTTCAACCCTGCTCGCTCCCCCCTACACACACAAATAAGGTGGTGGATCCAATGTAACTTGGTAGGTCATGGGCATAGACTGTAGGAACTTAGATGACAGAGATAGACAGAACCAGGGCAGAATCTCAAGTTTACTGGCTTTTCAGCTTCTAATACTGATCACTTGACAGGTCACAGGTGTGTTGTTGTTGTTGTTGTTGTTGTTGTTGTTGTTGTTCAGTTCAATGAACTGAATAATAATAATAATAATAATAATAATAATAATAATAACAACAACAACAACAACAACAACAACAACAACAACAACTGTTTTACTGATCAGGCCAGGAAAATACTGTTTGGTTGGCAATCCTAACCATCACATATGGACTAAATGACATAACAAATGGAGAGATGCTAGCATGTTCATGTTTTAAAAAATCACTTGTTATTTACCATATGATAGAACGGACAGTGCTGTGCAGCTAACATGCTGTGTGTTATCAGGACCGCATCATTTATTTCTCAGTTTGAGAAGCTTTGGATTCGAATGTAACAAAGGCTTTGGGATCTATGAGTCATAGTTGCAGCTTGGTGGAATATCACCCATTCCGTTAGCCATGTGTGCAGAGTGGCAAAATCCTAATGAGGCAGCAAGTCATACACCAGTAGACATGGTAGCAGTCTCCATTTCAGATGAAGGTTTGCAGAGGGAGGGAGGGATACTGAATGAAACATTTGCAAGCTTAACATCCCGACAGCTCCTTCTTTTGTACAAGTTCCACCCAACACATTACTGTCTATGCATTATTAACCAGATGCCTCCTGGGAGCTATGGAGCTTTACATGCGCTGCACAAGATACTACAATGGCAGATTGCATCAGGACTTTATGCCATGCCATTTCAGAATGTAATTGGCCCTATACAGCAAGCTATCCCTCTACAGCCAGCCAAGATGTTTGCATGCCAAGGCATGGCACCAGTTCTCTATAAAAGGGCATGTATACCGTTCTGCACCAGCTGCCTCTTCTAGCTGTTTTGCAGGTTTCGATATATAATAAAGCTATTAGGCTTGGAAAATTTAATGAAATTTTGGTTTCTTTAAATGTGTCTTCCCTTGCTTTGCAAAAAGTTTACATCTTTGCAAAAAGATATGGCCAGGCCTTCCCATAAGCTTCTTCTTACATTGTCCTTATTATAGATTTTGGGCATGCCAGAGAAAATCAAAGAAAAGCAAAGATCTCCATCTGAGAAGCTAAACAAGTATAGGAGGAGAAGAGAACTAGGGTGATGTAAGTATCTTTTAATGATCCTGGCAAGAATTCTTTAATACTGAATTAAAGAATTAAAGTAATTCTTTAATACTGTGGGAGATGGGATTGAATATTGTGACTTCCAGAAAACTCAAAATAGACCAGATAGAATCAGATATGATTATATTATGAATTGCAAAGATGTTTTCTTATAACCATCTGCACCATACCAGTGCCAGAATTTGTTTTAGGGCTTACCCCACCATGTGGTGTCATATGGTTTTAGCATCTGGTCAATCTTTATTTTGCCTCCTGAACAGATGATGTAATCTAGCATAGACAATTCATAATTATTCCAAAGACCATAGGTTAAACCGAAACAGATATTGTGGATTCATTTGGTATTATCTAGGATGTGGAAATAAACAGCATTGTTGCCTTGGCATGAAAGATTCAAAGTTTATTACTAGCTGCTAGGATGATTTGTGCTTTGGACGGGCTGACTCACTGTGGCCCATGCCAGGGAGGAATACAGTTTTAGGGGGAAAAACACTGCAATTGCTCACAGTGTCGTTTATAAATTGGTTTACCAAAATAAAGAGATTGGAGTATAGTTTAACATGACTAAGCAAAAGTGAGACCATTAGCTTAAATACGGGCCTGCTAGACATTCAATTTCTACATTTGTTTGTCCATTTGTGACACAAGTACTCCATGGGATGCCGAGATATCAAAATGTGGTACTCATGTTCATGAAATGTGGTACTCATGTTCAGGACACAAGTCTATGTTTCCACTTCAAAATATGAGCTCAACCCCCACACCTCATTTCCAAAGGAGGAGGACAATGCAATATCTCCCTTGAAGATTGGGGCATCAGAACAAAGGTTGGTATATAAGCACATTCGGGGGGGGGGGATGACAACATTCCACATTTCAAGGACAAACTGAAGCTCAACCCTAACAGCTGTTTTTAAGGGAGACAGCAAATATATAGATCAACATGTAATGTGATAGCACCCAAGGCCTCTCAAACATTGCTTTACTAGCAGTGAGACATGGAAACATTGGGTTGTGTCCAGAATTAGTCATTGCAGCAATCCCCTCCTTCTGATATAGATCCACAGTGCCCCCTAAAACATATGATCAGCTGGCACCCTGCTGGGCAACCTGAATAGTTTTATCTAGGCTTATCTCACTTCTTTGTCCTCCAAAATGCAAACAAAACTGTAATCCCTTTTCTTGAATAGGCTGACTGGTTTCAACTACCTTGGGCTCTTGGATATGTAAATTACAGCCTATAAGAAGGGCGTAGTGATGGGCGAACTTACCTTGAGTTAATCCGCTGTTTACAAACTCGGACAAGAGTTCTCCTTTAATATGAAATCTTGTTCCATGTATACCAGTTTTTGCACGTGCGCAATAAGTTGCATCTTGGCAGCTGTAGTTTGGAATTGTGTAGTGTGTGTCAGAACTTTGCTGCCGCCCCACGTAGCAGAGATAGGAGTTGTTGTGTGCAAGCTCAGAGAATAACGAGGAGACGTGAGCTCATCAGTAGAAACTTTTACTGAGGTTCTTCACGCATAGATTCATTACAATTTACAGCTATACAGTTCAGTGCAAGGCTCCCCATGCACGGCACAAAAAGCATAGAGTCAAAGACTAGTAGGGAGAGAATATTACAGCATATAACTCCTCCCCTCTCAACACTCTGTTTATGACCTTGGGCACACTGCCCGACTTTAACAAGTTTCACTCCCAAACAGAACTTCTGTTCACAGGTGCTCTGCTATAGTCCTTTCTGCTCAAAGACACATTACATACTCTGACAGTGTGGCATGATGTTATGCTCCACCACATCATGCCCCCTTTCTGCTTGGTTGTTTTCATGTGGTCTGCCTGTCTGATGATCTCATGTGATGTTTACTCACCCTTGCCAATCACTGATATGAAGATAGACCCTGTATTGCACTCTTTCCTGGTTTTCCCCATGCCACACAAATGGCACTCCAGGCCAGTGCATGATGGTTACAGGGATTATGATTCCTTCTTACCCAAATGTCCCTTAGCCACTACAAGAATATAAGAATTAGCCTTATTCTCACACTTCCATGGACTATCCCCCCTATGCTCCCATTTTCATCTGATGAATGTTGAAAGATGTGTGAGTCTCCTCTGGCTGCAAGCCATGACTACAAAAAACAAAACAAGACAAAAACACCTCATGTAAATCTATATCCATGTTCAGTATTCAAATAAGCACTGGGACTGGGAAAGAAACAGTCTGAAATAGCCGAAATCTTTCCAAAACACAAGGGAAGGAAAAGTGTTTTGCTGGCTGCTGACTTGAGGGATGTCTGATGCCAACCTGAACAAGTCTCCAGTGCTCTTTGAGCCTTGTGGCAGGAAAAAAGCTTGCTGTCTTCATATTCATAGTTTTCGGGTGGTGGAGGGCAGAGAGAGAGGATAATTTTCTCAGAGAGTTCAAGCTGGTATGCTAGAGGCTAAGGCTGCAAATAACGTCTTTGGATTTCAATTCCCAAAGTTAAAATTGTATGTTTTCTCAAATAAAAACAATTATCCCATATAAATCAAGGGTTCACCAATAGCAGCTTCCTTTCCAATGCAAATAGCAGCTGTGCTATCAGGGGCACAGATTGGCACCACAGTGGGGGCAAATGGATAAAGCTCACACACACACCAGAGTCCTAATGCAGATCAGTGGCCCCATAGATGCTGTTTAGTTAAAACAAAAAAAGACATTCAGCAATTACTAACAGACGGTGTGGATAATATTATGCCTGCTTTGCCCTGAGTATGTATATTGGGGTGGGCAACCTTGACTTAATTTCAAAAGCCCTTGGCAAGTGATCAGTTCAGGCCTCTGGCAAGAGCCATCTGTTCCTCCCCTGGCATCCTGCTGGATGGGGAGGAAGAGGAAGAAAGAGAAACAGGGTTGCCCTGCCCACTTTTGGTTCTGGCTCCACCCACCACTGGCTTTCGCCCCACCCACTACCAACATGTGCCCCCCAACAGATTCCTCCTGCCCAAAGAATGCAGCCCTTGAGAAAAAGCAAGTTTCCCCACCTCTGATGTACACCATGGAGAATGATGACTCTAGCAGTCTACTTTCAACTTTCTGAACCCCACACTCCCTGCTAAACCCCCCAAAAACAAATATCATGGCAAAAAAAAAAAAAAGTCAGCCTAGAATGATATCTTCGCTTTAATCTTATTTCACTATAGTGTATAATGTAGTATGGAAGCATATTTGATCTCAGAGTCAGGTGAGAGCATTGCTCAGTTGCAGATCACATGATTTGCGCATAGAGAGTCCTAGATTCAATCTCTGGCATCTCCTGTTCACAGGATCAGGTAACAGGTCCTGAGCTACCTTTGCTCAAGACACTGGAGAGCCATTGCCTGTCAGTGTAGACAAACTAGATGGACAAAATACAAACTGGTATAAGGCAGCTTCTTATGTTTCTAAGATCACTTCACTACACCACCAGCAATGTAAACAGTATGTATAGAATTGGCTTTCCCATGGGAAGGTACTTGTTTGGTGATTTCCTGCTGAAGAAGAGGACATACAAATATGTCCTGTCCAATTAAACCTTGCGTCTGAAAGAAAAATAGATCAACCAATCCGGGGCGGCGGGGGGGATAGTCTTAATATACCAATGAACCCAGAGAAGTGATCTGCTGTAGTTTGTTTTCCACAAACAAGTTGCTATTATGGCCATTAGTTCAGCTGAAATTGATTTTGGGCACTAATTGAAGAAGAATGTTAATGTGGCACTGATTCATCTGACCAGGTTTAATTTTGCCAGTTTACTTGCAAGCCATTTGCAAGTACCTGATCTATTTCAGGGTGACGGGGCAGCTGATCTCTAGCAAAAACTGTCCAAATTAGCTTTGGCTACGTTGCATTTGAGAGAATGTATTCCATGTCAGTTAGAGATCTGAGATAACGAGCTTGTTTATTAATATTAAAGAAAGCTCTCGACATGATCTCAGCATTTGCTTGGCAGAAGCTTTTGCTCCTTTTGGTTTTCACTTCAGAGACATTCTGGATGGCTTTGTAGTTCAGTTGTTACGTAGTGAAGTGGGTCCGCTAAATTAGATATAAGTCAGTTTTGTTCCACGGCTATATTGTTGTGCTTGACCATGAGAGACTTCAGCCCACAGCTTCTTCCCCATAGCTATGAAACTCACTGGGCCGGTTCACACGACATGAGAGTGGTTCATAAGCCATGGTGCCGTGTGCCAATCGTGTGCCGGCCTGATTTACATAATTACCCTCACTAGACGTGGCTTCTCGTGTCGTCTGAACACGTCCATGGTGGCTTGTTGGGGTGGTTAACAAGCCATCCAGAACCCATGGCCTGTGGTAGGGTTGTGGGGTGGTTTGTTCACCACCCCAACAAGCCACCCTCAATGGGTTTGGATGACATGAGTAGCTGTGACAGGGGGCTTGAATTGGCAACTTCCAGAACTAAGCAGCTGGGCAATGGGGAGTGATGGGATTTCAACACACCAGGAGGGTACATTAAACCTCCCCTTTCCTGCATGCTGAGATGAGGGGAAGGATGAATATGAGTGAGACAGGGAGAGACAGAGGCTGTGATTTGTGTGTGTGAATGAGAGTGAGTGGGGAGAAGACTGCTGGTGTGCGTGTGTGAGTGTGTGAGAGAGAGAGGGAGGAGGGAGATCCCTGGGCAATCGAGCGATATTTGAGTTCACCAAGCTTCTCCAAACATCAGCTCGCTGCTCATCTGTCTTTGATTTGCCCTCACTTTTGCTATCACTGTCTGTTTCGTGCGAATGGAAAAATTGAACAAGATGATCAGCGATCAAATGTGAAAGGTGAGCAAAATGGAGTAAAGCATGGGTGATTTTTTTTAAAAAATTGCACATTTTTGAAATGTGAGCAAACTTGGATGGAAAATTCGCACTAATCGAATGCAAAAACACATGTTTGAGAATTTGTGAATATTTTCGGTAGACACATTCTCCTGCCTGCTCATGTTTGCATTTGGGGTTGTGAACGAGCCATGCTCATATGTTTTTCAAGCAGAAACAAAATTCTCGCACGGGCGGCCTAGGGATGTATGAGAAATTTGTTTCAGTTTGCAAAACACTCAAAAGTTCCCCATGTGCAATCCCGAACACAAATGGAAGCGCATTTTCTCCAAAAATGTTTGCAAATTCCCAAACTTGCCTTCACATTTGCAAAATGTGCAACTTCCTCAAAATGTGCAACTTCCTCAAAATGCACACATTTTAAATCCCCCATGCTTTTGTCTATGGGGGAAATCTTCACAATTTTGAAAATCCGCGCAAATTTGGGAATTGTTTGTGCAACTTTCACGTTTGCTCTTTGTTTTGTGCAATTTCCCTGTTCATGCAAAATGCACAACAATTGCAAATGTGAGTGCAGCTCAAGGAGAGATGAACAGTGAGCTGACGTTCGGAGAATCTTGGGCAAGCTCAAACATCACTCGTTCGTCCATCCTTAGGTCAGACTATTTGTCCATCTGGCTAGGTATTGTCTGCTGTGACTGGGAGCAGCTATCAAAGGCAGGGGAGGCTGGTGACTCCCATTTCGGTGGGGTTCCTTTTTCCATTGCAGGTTTTGCAGGTTTTATTTGGAGCTTCGTAGGAGCTGTCCATGGTGCTGAACCTATTTTCGGGATGGAGTTCAGCACCATGATTAGCTCCTATGATGCTCCAAATAAAACCTGAAAAACCTGCAATGGAAAAGGAGCCCCACCGAAATAGGAGTGACCAGCCTCCCCTGATCAAACGTCTCAAGCAGAGGTCTTTCACATCACCTGCTCACCTGAGATCCTTTTTCAGCTGAAGATACCAGAGTCTGAACCTGGGCCCTTCTTCATGCAAATCATGCACTCTACCTGGTTCCTCCCCAGTTCAAAGTCTCCAGTTGAAATCTCACCTATGCCATGTAGGGATAGCTAAGTATTTTGTTCTAGTTCATTGTTATTAGAATTTTCCAAAATCCACAAATTTCTTCATATTCAGGATGGAAAGAACTTGGTTTTTTTAAAATAATAATAATAATGAGGGAGGAAGCGAAACTGAGAATCATCCATCTCTAGTGCCAGGCGCTTACTAGATGGCCTTAGACTAGTCAATCAACCTCAGTTTGACATCTGTAGTATGAAGTTTGTGGTTAGGATTACAAACAATATAATGTATGTAGAATGGTCTGAACTTCTCTAAAGGACTATATGCAGGGCTATAGAAGAATTGGGGCCAAACTCCATGTCCTGGTAATTGCATAAGTGTAGCTGATTTTTATTTTTTGCTTTCTTCTACTGTAACAGTGTGCGGTCCCAATTTGGATCAGGACCAGTGCACTTGGAGAGTGTACTTTGTCTGTTCCCCCCTGAAATTCCACCCTACCCCCAATGGGTGGGGGATGGGGTTTTTAAAAGCCTTCATTGACACCAATGGAGACATTTTTCTTTCTTTTTTAAAACCCCACCCATGAAGGTGTGTCTAATTTCATGAGGGAAATGGGTGGTGTGTGTATTTCATAGATTTCATAGATCATAGAGTTGGAAGGAGCCTACCAGGCTATCGAGTCCAACCCCCTGCTCAATGCAGGAAACTAGAGGAGGGGTCTCCCATCCAAGTAACAACCAGGCTTGACCCTGCTTAGCTTTCCACGCTCAGACAATCCTTCCTTTTCTGAGTGCACTGGCCCTGATCTGAATTGGAATAGAACACAGTTACACTAGAATAAAAAAAGAAAAATCAGGTTCAGCTATGTGATTAGCAGAAGGCATAGTTTGGCCCTTATCTGCCTTGCATGGAGGCTGATGAAACAGAAACAAGGCCAAAGCATCCAATCATGCAGACACAACAGGCAGCCTCCTCTGTGTGGGGGTAGCTTTGGTCTCACTGGGGCCTTGAGTTCTTTCATACATGCATGTCTTGCCCAGCTCTAGCTGTTCTCTCGCAGTATACAGTAATACCTTGGATTGCAAGTAACTTGGTTTGAGAGCATTTTGCAAGACAAGCAAATTTTTAAATATTTATTTTAAAAAATTTGACTTGATATACAAGCGACGTCTTGCAATACAAGTACTGTAGTATGGCTTAAATTAAAAATCTTTGTACAAATTTTTTTGGGGGAATTTCATTTTGATATAAGAGTGTTTTGGATTACAAGCATGTTTCCGGAACGAATTATGCTCTCAATCCAAGGCATGACTGTACTAGTGTGTCCTCACAAAGGGCCAAAACAGACATTACTTTAAATCTGTGGCAGCAGCTACATCTTTTTTGTCTCATTTTTACACTACAGTAGGTTCAGGAGGCCCATTCCAGTTCAGGACCCTAGTGTGGGGGGTAGGATCGGATTTAAAGATCTGGATCGGGGGTCCTGGAGCTATTCTAGAGTAAAAATGAAAAGAAGATGTGCATAGCTCCTAGACAGAGATGTTACGTAATGGCTGTTCTGGCTCACAGCCATCCATTTCAGATATAACAATATTTATCGAATAAACCATGGTTTATTCAACTGAGAATGAGCCTTATGCCAGTGTGTTTCCTCCTCCCTTCTCTTCTCCTCCTCCTTTCACTGACCAGAATTCAAGGCTTTCAGGATTTCTTAAGCTGTGGTTTAACAACCCCTGGAAATATTGAATTCTGGCATTAGGCTGAGAGATTGTTACATCTGAACATGGCCAGAGTTTGGGAATTACCATTGGAATCTCTGGTCAGATCGCTTATGGTTGTACTGAGCTGTGCAGTGTGCACCGCACAGGGAGAGAAGGAAATCCAGCTTTTTCCCTCCCTCTGAAATATAACGTTATGTTCAGGTTTTAATCATAAAAGAGGAAGAGAATGGACAGCACATACTAAAGCAAAAGAAGTGCAATGACAGAAAGGTATAATGGGACTGCGGATTTATGTAATATCCAGTGGGCTTTGTATAAGAACTCTGACAAAGAAGTTAAAGTGCGGAGCTCTATAATTGTATCACACACATGGCCTCAGTGGTGACACTGTAGTAAAGCACTATAAGAGCCTAGCTAGGAAAGATATGGCTTGGCTGTAGTATTTTGTTAATCTACTCTTAAACATTCTCCTCTTATCAAAATCATTTGATGGGCAACAAGTCTATTCCACAGCATGGGAAGCTTTTGGGCTCCCCTTGTCTTTGAATATGCAGACTCATGAACTGTTGACTCAATGAAGCCATCCAAACAGAGAGTCCATCTTCACTGATTATTATCAGGAATAGACCCGGCAACGCATAAATTCTAGACAAACTCATTTTATAACTTGTCATCTTTTGTAAATCACTAGTCTTCATGGAGGAAATGGCCAGTTTGCCTGAAGCCTTATGAACAAAACCAAAGCTGTATTTTCCCCATCTGTGAATAAAAAATGCATTTTCCCATTAGAAAAGATAAAAAAGGAGAAATATGCCTAGAAAACACCCATGTCTTTTTCATTTAAAAAAAAATGATTGCCAGTTTTTGCTGGTGTTAAACACAGGTTACATTATAGACCATATTTCATCCATAAATCTGAAATATCTAAGATGTGGAGGAGTAGAGAGTAGAGACTTCTCTCAGGCGTGTTGTCAGCACTACGGTTTTAATATATATCCATACCCCCAGAAGTAATTCTTTTCAATGAAAATCTCACACATCTTTATGCATATATTCATTCGTACATGCAGAGAGTTGTCCTGATCCGGTTCAGAGGTAGATGTGGATAAGGAACCACACATCCAAATTGGTGGTTTATTTATTTATTGCATTTCTAAACTGCTCAGTAGCCAAAGCATTCTGGGAGGTTCACAAAAATTAAAACCCTAAAATACAACATGATAGAACATAATATACAAACTCTTCATGTTTAAAGCAGAATAAAACCAGAGTAAAAAAAAAACATCAGCAGGGAAAGACCTAAAAACACATTTAAAAACAAAACTGAAGAACAAAAAGGCCTGGGAATTTTTTTTCAAAAAAGGTCTTCACCTGGCACCGAAAGTACCACAATGTAGGCATCAGGCAAGCCTCTCTGGAGGATCACCTAGTTTATGCATGGCTTCTTCGTCAGTTCAGGGATGGGCAACATGTGGCATATAAGCCCCATGCACCTGTCCAACTGTCCCCCCAAATTTTATCTATATCTATATAAAGGCTCCTGAAGCAGCCATTCTGACCCTTTTGGTATTCCATAGACACTCTGGATGCCATGTTTTAATTATTTTTGTGCTGTGAGAGGTGGAGGGTTGACCTGTAGGGGGAGGGCAGTTCTAGGGGGGAAATGGCCCTATGATCTCTCAAAGTTACCCATCCTTGGTCTATCTACTAGGGCTGTATGCGCATATATCCCCAGTCAGGAAATCAGCCAATGTTGCTGATGTCTGGGAACGGGGAGTTGTGCAGTTAGATTGCATTCCCCCATTCTCTTCTGCCCTTGAACATCTGATCAGCAGTATTGCCTATTGTATTTGTTATCTGACCTGTGGTATGACTGCTGTGCTACCCACTAGTTAACAAATGTCCCCCTGTCTTTATCAGGGAAAACATTTGTTCTGTTCTGCATAAGCGCACGGGCTATGCTTTTAATTGTCTCAGGTATGTAATTATGCAAATAGGCCTTTCCATTCTGGGTATTTTCCATTGCAAGGTATAATTCCACAGCTGACGCCAAGCGGGGAGGGGGACGTGAATGCCATTCCAGTCTGCATGTCACAAAAGAACAAATTTGCAAATGACAGATGAGTCTCCAAAAGATTAAATATCCAATTAGAAAAGCATCCAAGTGTAATGCATTTATCTGATGATTACCCAAATTCTCAGTCTCCCGGGAGCATGTGGGAGCAAAAGTTTCAAAGGTTTTCACAAGACTTGCCCAGAGTTTCCAACTTTCTATTCATATTGGAAGTTCCAGTGTTTTCTAAATAATTCACCATTCTACTTATGCTTTGACTAAAACAAGGACATCTCTAAGGGACTAGGAACAATTAATAACATGTAGGGACTTTGATGCAAAATTCAAGAGACCTTCCATTTTAGAAAGACAATGTTTTGACCTTTGAATTTCAGTAACTGGAGTATAACCATATTCCTGTCTATTTAATAGCTCTGATGTAATGCCATACGGTGGCAAATACAAGAGATGCTGCTGACCACACACCCAACATCACACACACTGGCTAGCCCCACCCCAATGTCTACACATTGCGCATGGACATCTGAAAGCCTATGCTCACCTGGATGTGCATATATTGAGTGGGCGAGAACACCCTACACTCATAAAGCTTGTGAAAAAAAGGCTTCAGCCATTAAGAAATTGCATCATTTATTTATTTAACATGTTGCACTCTTATTTCAAAAAAGCTTTAAAAGGCTAACATATGGCTCTCACATACAGTTTCCCACTCAGGCACTCACCAGGCTGAGACTTCTCCTTATTATTAAAAATTTCTCCCCCTACCTTTTGGACCCCTAAAGCCAAGGTGGCTTCCAGATTTAAAAAGAAAGAAAAAGAAAGATGTTATTACCATTAAAAATTCAGCAGACCTTACTCTGATTAATTAATTAATTAATCCAGCTATTGTTGAATCAATTGCATGCAATTGTACCTAACATTAGAAAAGGGGTCAGAGGTCACAAAAACAGAATGTACAGCCCCCATGCCAGATTGTGGGCCAAAACATTTGGACTGGTCTACATCTGTGGTGGAAGGGAGAATGAGGTGGCAGATTTCTGAGTTGGCAGAATGGAGTGTACCACTTTAGACTACATTTGAAAAATCATATATTTTAATGTTCCCCATTTTAAAGCAAACAAACAAAGATGTTGGTGCAAATAGAAAATTAGCAGCACAGCAGGTAACAGAATGGGATAGGTGGGCAAATTGTGGCCTACAACCCGAGCCAGTATAGCAAATGGTGATGGATCATGGGAGTTGTAGGGCAAAAATCTGGAGGGCCACAAGTTGCCCACCCCTGGGCTAGGGTATTTTTCCTCATGGAGGGTTATTTATTTGTTTGTTTTGGGGTTTTTTAATGATTGGGAGCATTCAAAAATGGCACCTCCCTCCTGCCTCCGGAAGCCACTCCACTCTATCACCAGTTGTGGCTGGGAAACCACAACTGCTGCAGCACATTTGTACATAGCGCCTCCCATCCAGCTAGGAAGTCTGTTTCCATCAATGTATTGCATTGATTTTCACTCTTATACAGTGACTTCAGGGAGCCTGAACTGTCTACACACATTTTGATTAATGTCTGTGATCGTGGATCACTCAAAGGTGCGCCAATGTACTCTATTATTTCTGGTCTTCATCTCATTTGAAATCATTTACAGCCCAATTCACAGCTCATGTAATCTAGAGTTTTTTATTTCAATCCGAGTCCATGGGGCACTCACCTATTAACTCCAGCTCAAATGAGCTGTGGTTTCAGGTGAGAGTTAAGTCAAGAGTTTATAAACAATTTAGAACAAAGGCCAAATCCATCCTTCCAGTAAGTTATGTGCAAAGCAGGAGGGGGAACTACTTCTCCAGGATAGGAGGGGAATTATGCTACAGATGCTGAATGGATACATTTGTAAAATTGAGGGTTAGGGAGACTGTCAACAGGGATAAGTTGCTATTTGTAGCGAGTATTGCTCAGTTTCAAAGTTCTACACAGGGGCGGGTTTGCACAACATCATAAGCCACACTGTGTAGCAAGCTACCCTACCCCTGATGTGCCCGGCAGACTATCAGGCACATTGTGGGTAGGGTGCCCCCTCCCTCCCTCTCCTCCCCCCTTCGGTCCTCCCACAGGTATCCTAGGGGGCACTGTGGGAGCTCCAAGGCTTTCCCCACTCCCTACCACCGTGAGCCATTTCAGGCTTGCTGCGGCTTGGGTTTTCCTTTAAAAATTTTATTTTAATTGTGAAAATGGGGGGGGGGGGCAATTTTTTTTTTAAAAAAAAAGCTTGGCAACCATGGGCAGCCCCTCCAGGGTACCACTAGGGCACCTTGGAGGGACAGTTTGTAGCTGTCTAACGGGGGATTGTGAAAAGTTTTAAAGGGACAGCCAAGCCACGGCGAGCCCGAAATGGCTTGTGGTGGTGGGATGGAGGGGAAGTCCATGCCAGCTGCCCTAAAGTGCTGCTTGGGTACTTTGGGGGTAGCTGGCACTGGTGCATGTCCAGGAGCCCCATGGCAAGAGAAGCACAGATACTTTGCCACTCTTGTTATGTGGCTCGATTTGTGCACAAAATAAAATAAAATAAGATATTTTTGTGTGCCCCCAAATAAAAAAAATAGTGGACAACTACGGGCAGCCCCTCCAAGGTACTACTGGGGCACCTTAGAGAGACTGCTCATAGCTGCAAAAACGGGGATCACAAAAGGCGGCTTGACAACCACCTTTCATAATCTGCGGGGGGGGGGATTTAAAAGGAAAACCCAAGCTGTGGTGAGCCTGCAATAGCTCACATCGATGGCAGGGATGGGGAGAAGTCTTTGCCAGCTGCCCTCAAGTACCACTTGGGCAATTTGAAGGTGGCTGGCAGTGGCACTTGCCTGGGAGTCACTTGGCAAGAGTGGCAATGGGATTTTACCGCTCTTCACAAGTGGCTCTGTAGTGGCTTGTCTTCAACCAGAATGGGTCGTGTTGTCCGGGTTTGGATGATACACCAACCCGTCATGGGTGAAACAACCCCTAGAATAAGCCATGGATTGTCAGGGTGGCTTATAAACCAAAGTTTAGTCACCCTGACAAACCTATTGTGGGTTCACATGACATGACAACCCAGTTGTTGACTGGGTTCAGAAAACACGATAACCCACACTCAAGGGTTGAGTATGGGTTGAGTGTGGGTTGTTTTTGAAAAGTGACTTGTTGACACATGCATTATCATGTTGTCTCTTAACCCATCTGCACTAACAAGCCATGGCTTGTTAATGACAAACAACCCATGAAGAGAACCCATGGTTTGCTGTTGGGTTGTGAAGTGTAGGTTGTTCACCATGGTTTGTTATCTTGGCTGGGTTCAGACTACATGACAACCCATGTTTCAACAACAACCCATGGTTTACTGACAACCCATACTCAACCCTTGGGTGCGGGTTATCGTGTTGTTTGAACTCAGTCACTGTGCTATAAATTCTGTATAAAATCATTAAAAAAAAACAAAAAACCCAACCTTATGTGGTGAAGGGTTTTTTGTTTTTGTTTTTTTTAGCACATGCTATTCTTTACCATTATTACACTTACATGCTGCCCTTCTTCTGAGAAACTCAAGGCGTTGTATGTGGGTCATGCCCCCCTCCCCTTTTTTATCCTTCACAAACCTGTAAAGTGAATTAGGCTGGGAGATAATGGGTGGCTCAATGCTACCAAGTGACCTTCATGGCTGAGTGGAGATTTGACCCCAGGTTGTCGCAGTTCAGGTCCAATGGAATGCCTTGATCGAGCTAAGAAGGCCCAATGTTACCAGCAGGCTATTGTATATTGGTATCAGTCACTTGCTGGATTGGGAAATGAATCAAATTTGCATTCTCATGTACATGACAACGCACACCCAAGTAAGGCTGTATCCACGTGGTATTGCTTTGAATAGGGTACACATAATGATGTCAGGGATGCTTTGACTTGGATTCCTGCATTGGGCAGAGGGTTGGACTTCATGGCCTTATAGGCCCCTTCAACTCTACTATTCTATGATTCTATGATTCCATGTGCATTGGTATGAGATTCCAAATTCATGATTTCTTGCAACTAGTTACATATTAACATTTTGGTTATCCATGACTAGGAGGTGAATCTGGGTCCAAGACTACACCACACTTCAGGTCATTGCTATAACATTTGCCTTTGCAGGAATTTCATGGCATGGAACATCTGAATGTACCATTTTCCAGAACACTCAGCTGTATGATTTTAACTAGAGAACTATACAAACCTATGGACCCATTTCATGTTTTTCCTGAATCATAATTTACACTGGATTATGATCTATTCTGGTTCTGCCCCATCGTGCCTTTTGTACTACGAGAGACATCAGCATCAACTAAATTCTTTTCATAGCATTGTTTTATGTATTGTCCCTTACTGAACTCTTAGAAATGCCTTTTAATACAAGTAATTGGCCTCCATACTGCAAATTCAGCCAGGAAATATCCATGAATTTCAGTGATATTTATTCAGGAGAGACCAATGGTCACCAATACCTCTCTATTCTGTGTCTATTAGTTAAACTGATTCCAAGAAGAGATGTCCTACTTCATTTTAGTAACTGAAGAGATTTATCATCCAATTTTGTTTCTCTTGAGACTTTCAATTTTGACATAATTGCTAGCCTTATGGGAAAATTGCCCCCGATGATGATGATGATGACAATAATAATAATAATAATAATAATAATAATAATAATAATATATCATCATCATCATCATCATCATCATCATCATCATCATCCCTCATGTAACATGGTGAAAAATTGTTGAAGATTTTCCATATTTATAAGACCTAGATATGTTCACACGACCTCCTCCATGCATTGAAAGAATACATATGGGAGTCATGGCACCATGCAGGGCAACCACACTCCTCTGCATGCCATGACCCCGCCCCCACTGGCAGGCACTACAGAACACTTCCTCTTTCTCCACACATTTAGTCAGTGTGGAAAAGGATATATACAAGTAGAGCTCCAGATCATTTATGGGGTATTGTGAGCCAGGGCCATGCTAAATTCCCAAAATGGACTCCAGTAAGTCCCAATGTCATAGTCACCATCAAATCCACATCTCTCTCTTGCCCTAGGTTGGCAAATGGGGTGCTACCTAGTACTCTCCAGAGAGTTGGATTTGGCTCTGGAATCATATAGTAGCTGATCAATATTATACATGATATGCCTAAATCTAGGAGAGGTAGTTGGCATGAAATGGACAATCCTGTCTGCTTCTGTTTACTTTTTAGCTCTATAACTGTCTAAGGAAAACTTATTATGTAAAGTAAACATGAGCCTAAGTGCAATCTCTTATATCTAACTACTGTTTATAATTTTGAAACCTATAGATTACAAGACAATCTCTCCATGAAGATAGAATGTGTTTTGGGGGCAGGATCTATTCTCCTTGAATTTTTATTACCCGGGCAGCCTTTTAGAAAGATAAAGAGCTTTGATTTGATTAATGTTGGTAAAATGTTGCATTTTATTTCAGCGACATACAAAAATAGTTTGCAGCCTTTTAAAAAGCTATTTCCCCCCTGTTGGAGGCTGAATATATGAGACTTTTTTTTGAGAAGTAGATATATGAACAATATCTCAAGATACCAAATTTTCTACTGGAGATTAAAGTAAGATATTGGTCACTGACCCTTCCACAAATTGAATTTTAAATCATACATAAAATGTAGCCAAGCACAGTTGGGTGGTTATAAAAAACAACAACAACCCTTTTCCATCCCGTTATTGTTCTGTGGATGTGCTCTGCCCAGCATGGGTGAAACTCTTCCTAAATTCTGGTTTAACATGGTGAATTTCTAAAACCAATTTCAGGATTGAAGCATGCTCACTTTGCAGCAGCTTTCAGTTTCTTCAGTTCATTTGCATCTTCCCCCTGCCCCTTTATATTACCGATGTGCACACATGCATGGATAAAACACTGCAAAAAAAAAAGAAAAAGAAAAAAGCCTACTTGATGTAATCATACTGACTTATGACTGTATCAAGATTCTTTTTCTGCAGTGTTTTACTGATGCACACACAGACTTCTGTGCATTGATAAAATGCTATACAAAAAAGAATCTTGATAAAACCATACCAAGTAGGCGTTTGCTTTTATCTTTGTTTTTACAGTGTTTTAACAATGTTCATATATCCATTAGTAATGTGGGTGGGGAGGAGGGAGACACTAATGAACCAATGGAACTGAAAGCTGCAGCAACCATGCATGCACAGTGCTCTGGACAAAGTCTGGACATTTAAAGAAGAAAAGAAAAGAAGAAAGGAGACTCCCTAATGCATCAGTTCCATTTCAGCAACAGGACTTGCTAAACTGGAGCTCTGAAATCAGGGAAGATGTCAGATGAGGATAATTTACAAAGCATATTGTCCTCTATCCATGCAGCAACTGGATCTCTTTGAAGTTTGCATGTGGGATGATTAAAACTTTTGGTGCAGCATTCCTCAGCTATGGTATGGATGGCAGCAACCCTTCATTTTAAAGTATAACAATTGAGTTAAACTGCTGCATTGTTTTATAAAGAATCAATAAAGTTGACTTTCCTCTTGGATGATCACACCACAATGTTGTTGATGATGATGATCTTTTCTGTTCAAAATACACAAAAGATTGTACAATCAAAGTAAAATAAAAATGCCATGAGTAATGAAACAAACAATCCAAATTAAAATACAGCAGCAGTATTAAGCAGCAAGAGTAATATGAAAATAAAACTAGCGATCCAAATCCAGGAAAATGTCTCTTAAATAATGATGGGCAAACCTCCAAAGGCTGAAATTGGGTCAGATTAAGAAAGCCGGTTTTCCCATAGCACAGCTTAATCCAAGGCAATCCAAATGGATCTGAATCCTGGCATGCCCCATTGGCGTCCCCCACACCCTTGAACCTTCAAGTACTATCTCACCCATTCAATACTGCTCTTTCAAACCCCTCTCCTCCTGGCCAGGGGCCAGAGGGGGTAAGGTGCAAGGAGGACCCTCTCAATTTTTTTTCCAACTCTCCTACTGGCTAATGCCACCACTGAAGCCAGCAGCCTCCAGGTCAATGGGTTGGAGAGTAGGACAAAAAGGTTTGAAGGAACATAAATTGATGGGCTCAGGTAGGGCAGGTGGTGGGAAGGAGGGAGGTGCCCATGTGGGAGGGGGAAAGTAGTTGAATTATTCTCTGGCTTAGTTTAAAAACTGGAATCAGAGAAGAATAGGGGGTTGTAAATGCTCACCTCATGTTTGAAGCAAGCATTATGAGCCTAAGTCTTGTATTTCCAAGTCATTAAATTTGAGTCTCAAGTAGCCAATTATTAAATGACAAAGTAGTATAAAGATCAACATTGTGAGGCAGGCTACCCTGAGCTGGAAATTCTAAAGAGTTGATACCAAGAAGTATGGATGTCAGAGAAATCCACAAGTAATTCAAATGAGTTCGAACTTCTATGCATATGACCTGCAGATTCCACAGTGGTGGACTGGCTTTTCCCGAGTCATGCGGATTCCTCAGACTTGCAGACTGTCGTTTTTACTTTCCCTAATTTTATGCAAATTTAGTTGTAGAAAAATACAAAAAAATAATAATTAAAAACCACACAAAAGTGCTAATTTCCACCATTAGCTAAAGCATAAAAATACACATTCTGGGGGGGTCCTTATTTGGGGGGAATAGCGCATTTTCAAAAGTGCACATTTCCCCCATAGGCTCAAGCATGAAAATACACATATTGGGGGGATCTGCATATTTGGGGGGGATTTGCAATTTTTTTTAAAGTGTGAATTTGCGCACAAATGCATTTCTACAAAATCCTATTCTGTCCATGAGTGGACAATGAAACGAATGGCACCTGAAATCCACAAAATGCAGACGGAATGGATTTTACAAAGTCAGTACATCCCTACCAAGAAGACTCTGATCTGTGTCCCTACCTATCTGCCCTCTCAAAAGGGATGAATCTAGCGCAGGGAGTCCCCTGATGAGTTCAGAGCACTGGTACGGTAACATGTGGGAAAAGACACTCAGTCCTTCAGGTACATGGGGCTAGGCCATTTCGAGCACCCTGTATTGGGCCTGGTGGAATTAACTGAGCTAAATAATTCTAGGAATACTAGTCTCCCTGTGGCCTGCTCTGGTTGAGGTAGGCTGCAGAATTTTGCACCAGCTACAGCTTCTGAACTACCTTCAAGGGCAGCTCAATGTAACAGCACATGTAGCAATCCAGACAAATAATGTTTATTGTATTTGTGCAGCCAATTTCATTTCATTTCCTCACAGGCACAGTAGATTTCTGAAATTCATCTTGCAGTGCATATAAAAGTACAGTCATGCCTTGGATTGAGAGCATAATTTGTTCCAGAAACGTGCTTGTAATCCAAAACACTCTTATATCAAAACGAAATCCCCCCAAAAAAATTTGTACAGAGATTTTTAATTTAAGCCATACTACAGTACTTGTATTGCAAGACGTCACTTGTATATCAAGTAATAAAAAATTAAATAAATATTTAAAAATTTGCTTGTCTTGCAAAACACTCTCAAACCAAGTTACTTTCAATCCAAGGCATTACTGTACACAGTGACAAAAGCATACTCTGAGGAGGTGGGGATGCTTTTACATTTAGAGTGTGAATTATCTGCGTTATATTTATTTTGTGCATAGACAGCGGACAGTAACACCACCACAAATATTCTTTTAAAGGCTTTCAATATTGTAGACTGATTGCTGAGTGTGCAGAGGAATGCTGATACACACACACACACACACACAGCACATTACCCTGCTCTCAGGATTATAGCTGCAAGTGGAGCTATGTACAAGTATGCATGTGTGTTTGTACATGCATGGGATGGAAGGGTCATGTCCCATGCCTATTGCTGCTAAGCATATTTTTACATGTGTTCATCATATTCATAGTTGCTGTCATATGTACATGTCCATAGGTTTGCTCCATGTATCCTGCTTCCATGATGTGAGGTATTTTCAGTGTGAAAGAATCAGCAACTGACCCTCACTTTAGTAATGGTTGAGCCTCTGTGGCACGGTTGTTGAACCTCTTTCAGCCTGAGGGCCAAATCACATTTCAGAGACGCTCTGGGGGAGGTGGGGGTGATTCCATTGTTGGGCATGGCTAAAGGCAAAAGGGGAGGGGTCAAAATACCACCATATCTTAGCTTAAAGAGAGTCAGATTTGGCCCCTGGGACTTAGATTCTGCACTCCTGCTCTACAAGACAAGAGTCTGTGCCTTGGCTGAAGATGGTCAGGCTTGAGAAACTCAGTAAACTCAATATTGAGAATAACTCAATATAGTGAAGTCTTGTGCCCCTGGGGAAAGTTTCCACCAAAATGTACTGGATAATTTACTATTTTGTTAAAGTTCCCCATTTCTTTCAGTATAATTTTGAGGCTTACCTTTCCCCCACCTTTTGCTCTTTTACATATGATACTGCTCTGCTTTCCCGCCCCCCCCCCACTGCAGGATTGCCAACTGACCAGGAAAAAAAATCTGAGCAGATATGATCTAGTGTTTCTGACAGCAGCTTGATCTGTAGACATCAGCAGATGAAGCCTTTCCATGGCATTGAAATAAGCATTATCACCTGCTGAAGTCTGCAGATCAAACTGCTTTAAAGGCACAAGAACAGTCCTCCCTGCAAAAAACCGCAACCCTACCAGGTAGTAATGAAAGATTATTATAGGTCTCTCTCCACTTTTCCAATTTGTATTCAGCCTGTTTCAAAATATAAAATTCAGACAAAGAAAAAAACCTGTTTATCCTGATCACCTCTTGGCATCTTCTTGGGTTCATGAAGTGTGCTACAGGAAACAAATATGGTAGTACCAATAAGAATAGTTACAGCATTATGAAGATGAAGATGATGATGCGATGCTGCTGCTGCTGCTCATGATGATGATGATGATGATGATGATGATGATGCAAATGCAGGTTTCCTATGAGGAAAGGTTACAGCAGCTGGGATTGTTTAGTTTAGAAAAAACGGAGAATAGGGGGAGACATGATAGAGGTGTACAGAGTTATGCATGGTGTGGAGAAAGCGGACAGGGAGACATTTTTCTCCCCCTCTCATAATACTAGAACCCAATGGGGCCATCCCATGAAACTGATTGGTGGGAGATTCAGGACAGATAAAAGGAAGTACTTCTTCACACAGTGCATAGTTAAACTATGGAATTCATTTCCACAAGATGTAGTGATGGCCACCAATTTGGACAGCTTTAAAAGGGGATTGGACAAATTAATGGAGGAGAAGGCTAGGCTATCAATGACTGCTAGTTCTGATGGCTCTATGCTACCTCCAGTATCAGAGGCAGTATGCCGGTGTACACCAGTTGCAGGGGAACATGGGCAGGTGGGTGATTTAGGGATGTACGTGGATTTCGTTCAGGGGTGGAAATCCAGTGGACTGGCCAGGCTCGACCCCCCAAACTCCGTCCCTGCTTACCTCTTCCCTGGCTTGACCTGTGTTCTTCTGAATCAAACCAGGGAAGCGACTTCCGGGTTCCTGGCGGGCCACTGTTTATGTAGAAAATGCCTTAAGATGTGCCCAAAGTGGCCACAATTTGTGTAATTTGAGCCAGTGTGGCGTAGTGGTGAGAGTGTTGGACTGGGACCCAGGAGATCCGGGTTCTAGTCCCCGCTCGGCCATGAAACTCACTGGGTGACTTTGGGCCAGTCACTGCCTCTCAGCCTAACCTACCTCACAGGGTTGTTGTGAGGATAAAATGGAGAGGAGGAGGAGGACTATGTAAGCTGCCTTGGGTTCCTTGCAGGAAAAAAGGCGGGTTATAAATATAATAAATAAATAAATAAAAATATCTTAAGACATTTTCTATTAAAACAGTGGCCCACTGGGAACCCAGAAGTTTGGCAAGTGGTGTAGCGCATGCCCGCTTTCAGCCCAGCTCAGTAGGAGCAGCAGTGGCATCTGCTGAGCCAGAGGAGGGTCGGGTCTCAGTGGATCTCCCACCTCTAGGTGCTGTTGCACTCATGTCCTGCCTGTGGGATCCCATGGGCAGCTGCTTGGCCACTGTGTGAACAGAATGCTGGATTAGATGGACCCTTGGTCTGATCCAGCATGACTCTTCTTGTGTTCAGGTCAGCAAAAATACTGGTGGTGAAATGATGGCAGCCATTGAGGCATTTGCAGGTGCACCAGCTGTGGGGTGTGTTACATCAAACAGCAAATATGATATATATTGTCTGTGCAATCTTCCTGAGAAGTGAGAAACAGAGCTACGAGCAAAGATGTTTTCAATCTTTCTCCTCCCTCCCGCCTTGCCTTTCAGCATTATTCATAATTTTCCTCTTGAGTGGGTAGATTTATTTGTTGTTGTTTATACTTGAAAATGCATACATTCTTTTAATATCATAGTAAAATGTTAGTAAAGATCAGTGAATTTCCCTGGTAAGATCTGCTTAAACCATTTAGCTCTCATATCTGAGAAGTCCTGGGGAATCTTTGAGACCCCCTGTGAATTTTTAAATACCATGTAATACACATTATTACTCAGCTTGTCTCAAGTGTCTATTTATCAGGCATGGGATATAACTGAGACAGTCAGTGTCATTAAAGAAATGACCTTATATCCTTTCTTTCACAAGCAAATATTAATAGCCCATGAAATGAATGGAAGAAGATGAAATTAGCCATGTTGATGGAATAATGGCACGGGTGTTAACAGGATTTAAATTCAAATAAAAGCATAATCATAACATTTCCTTTTTCTTCTCATCAATGTTTTTTTGAGAAGAAAAAGTGGAAAGACTGGGCAAAATAAATTTATCATTACATGCAGTTAATCTTCAATTAAGTAATTAACTCATAGGGGAATGAAGCCTATACAGTTTAAAGTTCTGACCTGTGCCAAGCATTCATGTTTTCCAGGTATTGGCATGGTGGCTAAATAGACTCTCTTGTTTAGATTGATAGTCCATATTATTTGTAAGTCTCAGGTATTTCTATATCCATCTATCTTCACCACTATGTGAGCTAGATTGCTATCAGGAGTGAACTGAAACTCTCACTGACAGTGCTGAAAAATGTCTCCCATTTCCAGAACTTTTCTAGCACTCTTTCTGAAAATGTTGGCCTATTTGTTTAGACTGCTTTCACTTGCTCTTATTTTTAGTTTTCAGCATTTGCCCTCAGTGATATCATCAAGTCAAATTACTTTTGTTGTGTTCCTCCACACAATCCTATTGACTGATGTCTGGTGACATCATCACATCAGATGTAATCTTATAACATCATCCTGTTCCTTATACAATCCCCAGTTTGGGTGGGATAACCCATCTGACTAATTCAAGGAGGAAGGAATATTATTATTTATTTAAGAGAGAACTGCTCCACGCCACCCAGAAGATCGAGGCGGGGGGGCACCACCACGGAGAGTCGAGGCGGCGGAGAACCAGGACCCCCCCCCCAGGTTCATTTACACCACTAGACTGCCTAGGACCAGCAAAGATGCTCCATGTTGTCCTGGTCCTGCATAGCCTCATGAAGCATCTGAGCCTTACTTTTTAGCTTGAGGAATCATCTTGTAAACTGATTCATGCCAGTTGTTGTTTACATCAGTAGCTGGGTGGGTGGGTTGAACAATGAGAGGGAGCCTGGTTCGAGCAGTAAGCATTGATTGCTATAAGGCAATATAGGACCGGGAGAACATGGCATCTTTGCAGACCAAGGAAAAGTGCTGAGCAAGGTTGCATGGAGGGTAAGTTATAGAATCATAGAACAGTAGAGTGGGAAGGGGCCTATAAGGCCATTGAGTCCAACCCCCTGCTCAGTGCAGGATAACAGATGTGGGCAGCCCAGGCAGTCACCCATCTAAGCACTGACCCGGCTCATGCCTGCTTAGCTTCAGCATGTGGCCTGCATTATGTGCTCCTGACACATAATTTGTGACATTACGCAATATCATCACTGATCACAGGACACGTCAGTTGAGGCATAAGCCTTAGCTTCCAATTTCCTGGCTTTGTGGAGCCTTAACTCTGGTCTTAAAAGCACCTTTTAACATGCTGTACCCAAGGCAGTTTGGTGCCCTAGGCAAGATCAGATATTTAGCGTGCCCCCCTTCCCACTTGAGCCCTCCCTCCAGCCCTATGCCCATTATGAAATAAATTTCTCTCCCTGGGAACTGCCGAGCCCCATAGAAAAACTTTGTGGACTTTGAGACTTTTCCTTTGTGTGTTCACGCGGAAAGCAAAGAGGCAACATCAGCCCAGATATGCCAGGAACTCCCAAGGGCCTTCTCCTACTCCATATATATGTAAAAGCCTGTCTCCTCCTGCGGGCAGCACAAGGGATATGAAAAAAGGATGTGAGAGAGGTGTGGCGGTGCTACCTGTGACGAACAGAGACAAAAGGGCGTCTTGCAGCCTGTCCTACCTCGCAGGGTGGAGGCGCAGAGACACCAGTTTGACTCATACATCTTCTGGGTTGGGGGGGGATGCATGTAGTAGAAACATAGCAAAGAGAGAGCCCGTGGATCATCTGGTTCAAATTTAGAAGGGGCTTTACGAAACTTGCTGCTTCCTCTCCTCTCTCTATCACTTTGTTGCAATATTTTTTTATCAGAATAATGTATATTATCCTGTCTTTCCCTTTACCAGCCTAGTGCTTAAGGCAGACAACAATATTCAAAGTACAATAAAGCAAACATCAACAGCTCAGGGCACAATCCTAAACATGTTGAGGCAGAAAAAAGCCCCGTGGGGCTTTTTTCTGCCTCAACGGGCATAGGATTGCGCATGGCTGGCTGGGGAATGCTGGGAGTTGTAGCACTTCCCCCCCTCCAAACACGCGTAGGAGGATTGCATCCTAAAAGCATTTAAAACCAAAACACAGAAACAGCATGGTAAATAATTAAAACATTGGAGCCCCAGCTAGTTTAAAATACCTTTCCCTCCCTCCCTAGTTGCTGGAAATAACTGCTTTCAGGGGACGTTGAGCTGAGGCGCGCAACGGAGGGAGGGAAGGCGAAGGAGGTGTTTGCAGGTGCATCCTTCCCGCTGCCCAACAGCCTCCCATCATTGGCCCCTGCCCGCCTCCACCTCCCCCAGCCTCCGCCTCCTCCAGCCTGTCGCCTTCTCTGCCTCTTTTGATGCTGGTTGTGAGGAGGAGCCTGCCTCAAGCTTCAGCGGCGCCAGCTTGGAGACGGAGCCCTGACGTGGAGGAGAGAGGGGGAGGAGTGCGCTTCTTTCGCCTCCTCTTCCCCGCGTTTCTGACACCCCATTTAGCCTGGCGCTCTAGGCAGCCGCCTAGTTCGCCTAATGGTAGCACCGGCCCTGGCTGTACCTGTAGCAATATATACTATATCAGATTGGTTTGAAATTTTGCCCAAGTGTAGAATTCATCAGTTAGATCATGGATGCCAGGTTTCAAGTTATTAGCTGAGCAGGTGTCATTTTTATAAGCAGTAGAATTTTGAGGTTTATATTGAGAGAACCCTTTTGTGTGTCTATGAGACTCACCTCAACTAAAAGGGCCCTCCGGTGCCCCATGTATGCCCATTTGTATGGAGAGATGGATACAAAATTCATTACAGTTTGTTTTTGACCAGAATGTATCCAGTTTGCAGTGCACCCCCTGGAGCAGAACTTGGACAGGAATGCAATTGGTGGTCTGAAGTCTGTACATTTCTGAGCTTGCACTATGATTCCCACAATAAACAAATATGTTCTAAAAATGTGCATATTTGAAAAATGTACATGAAAAAATGCAATTTGAAAAATGCATGCAAACACACTTTAGTCAATGGGAGACTCCCTGGGTACTGCCAATTGGAGTTAACAAAGGGATTCCTCTTTGCCTGGCTCAGAGTGAGTGTTATCTCATTTCCATGTGTAAGTGTGCTTAGTATCACAGTTTATATCTATACAGCACTTGCTCTGTTCACTATCAAGCAAATTGATTTTTTCCCCCCAATATGCCAAAAACCATTGCACGGTAACTGCTTTATGGACTCTAAAAATTAAATGTGTCTGCCAATTGTACAGCTTTGGTTTCTTCTATCAGCAATTTATATCACCACTTCTTGGCTATTGTTTAAAGGACTGCTAAAGATGAATCCAAGGCGAGATAATCATCATCATTGGCTTATAATAAATGATGGTGTGAAATGCAAGTGTGACAATATAAGCCATTGAGAAGATGAAGAAGCCGCATGTCAGCTCCTTAAAGGCTTCCTAAGAGATAATAGCTTCTTATGTGAACCGGAGGCCAGTTTCCCACTCAAATTGCCTAGTGAGACATGTATAAGAAACAGCAATAGCCTGCACTGAATCATCAAAGTAACACAAATCTGCCAAAATTGATTCCACTCAGTTTCTCATTTTTCCTATGTTAATTTTGTTCTATTCTATTTCTGTATCAGTTTGCAATTTTTTAAAATCTGTACAAAAATGCATACTTTCCCATATATTTATTTATTTATTATATTTATATCCTGCCTTTTTTTCCTGCAAGGAACTGAAGGCGGCTTACATGATCCTCCTCTTCCTCTCCATTTCATCCTCACAGCAATCCTGTGAGGTAGGTCAGGCTGAGAGTCAGTGACTGGCCCAAAGTCACCCAATGAGCTTCACAGATGAGTGGAGACTAGAACTCAGATCTCCAGAGTCCCAGTCCAACACTCTCACCACTACGCCACACTGGCTGTCACATTTTCTATGTACTTTTCTAAATACACATTTTTGCAAGAGATTTCCCCAATATATGGCAGTTTTGTGTGACCTTCTCCAAATATACACATTTTTGTGCACACATTCCCCTACTGTAAACTATATTTTTTCATTATATGCAGTTTTGTGCAGTTTTTTATTTGCAAATCACATCTCAAGATTTGGGAAACTGCAAATATAACTGTAATACTACATTCCAGCTCATCCATAGGTTCGAGAAGTGTGAATTTGGCAAGTTCGCATTAAATTGTGAACCCAAGGAGTTTCTCACCCAACTCTATCATGTAAGGAAGCTCCTCCCCTAACTTGAAGACCTCCGTGGCCTGAAGGCAGGATGAAGAGAAGAAGTCAGGGGTGGTGCTAGGTACTGAAAAGATCCAGGGCATAGGCCCACAGGACAAAAAAAAAAAAAGCACAAATTTGCATATTCTACTTTACATAAGCTCTGAACTGTGTGTGTGTGTGTGTGTGTGTGTGTGTTTAAAGGACCCTGTCTCCTAAGGACACCCCTATTTGTAAAAAGGGATGTATGGACAGGGGAGAGGAAGGCATTAGATTTCAGGGAAAAAAACCTCAGGCACAGCGCAGCAGGAGGTGAAGCACATGTGGGCAAAAATCCAGGGGGATCAGATGCAACAAAGATCCTCGGGGGCCCTTTTTTTTTTTCAGCAAGTGCCCATGGACAGCAGGGTGGTGGGGCAGATGGCCTCCCAGAGATCCGGGGCTCCAAATGAAGGATCCGGGGTGCCAGCCCAAGTGGGCCACCTACTAACACAGCCTCTGGAAAAAGTCCATGCGAGGGAGTTCATGCCATGACCTTCTGAAGGGATCATCGAAGGCCTGAAGAAACTCTGTTGTTCCATATTTTATAGTATTTGTATTTTAAAACTGCTAACTGCCTTCTGAGTCTTGATAGAAAGGTGGTGTGTGGGGTGGGTGGGTGGGCGCATGGGCGCGTGCGCGCACACACACACACACACACACATGAAATAAATGCAACTAACAAATTTACCATATTATACAGATGGACAAAATTTAGGCCCTAATCCAAAAATAACTAAGACATTAGGGGATAGGATGCGCAGTCAGATGCACATTGCAATGTAAATCACATTCAAAGCAATACACTGCAGAGAGACTGTATCCTTATTTTAGTGAACACATGGAAGTGTATCTGAATACAAATCTGGTTTTTATGCCCTTGATTCCCAATCAAGCAAGTGGTACATGGGTGTAGGTTTGCTCTCATATGGATTGCCTTAGCTGCATCAGGGCTAATAAGTGAGAAAAGATGGCGTCATCCAATACTAGATATTTTGACAAAAATGAAGCTGATGCAGAATAATTAAATTATGTTTCAGGCTCCAATCCTATACACACTTACCTGGGAATGGACAGCACTGATGATTTAACTCCGTGAGTCTTACTTCTGTGTATTATTTATTTATTATTATTTACTTACAATGAACAATAAAAAGATAAAAACAGATAAAAGAAACAAAAACAATACATTGAACACAAGGTAACATTAAAATGGTGGTTGGGCAGCAGAGAAGGCTTCCCGGAACATGCATGCATGTAGACATGCATAGGATTGTGCTGTCAGCAGATGATTGCAAGACAAGACTGCAATTCCCCAAGAGGATGTTTACAGTTGTAATTAGCAAAATGTATTAGAAAAGTTAGTTTAAAAAACATCAATTTTCACTTTACTTGGAAACGTTTCTTCATGGGTTATGCAAGGAAATATGGAAAACAGTGGTCCCCATGGGAAGACCATTCAACTTGAGAAAGAGATCTGTGTAAACTCAAAAGAACACATACTGTGAAAATTAGTTGGCCATAATAAAAGTATTTTACTGAATTTAGCCCCCGCCCCAAAAAAAGTGAACAAGGGACATTTTAAAAATGCAATAATATGTAAATAAATAATGAGGAAAACAAATCAGAAGAATGTGATACCCTGATAAACCAAAGGACCGATTAAGGATTCACAGCCTGAGAACCTTCATGAATAAAAAAGGATGATTCTTCTAGGTGCTGCTCTTCCTATTATATGCAGCACAAAGATAAGAAATAAAACCACACATGACAAAACAAAAGTCTCTCTTCATTGCAGCCTCTAGAGCAGCATGGGATGATGTGCTCATCTGGAATTTTGAGAGTGTGGTGGGCACTCTCACAAAATGGCTGCCATGAGGGGCTTCCCAGTTGATAAAATGGCTTCCATGGTGGGTATGGCTAGTCACAAAACACTTCTTTCCCAGAAGGCAAAATGGCGAGACTAAAAGAAAAGTAACTTGCCCAAGAACATAAAATACAAGGCAGAGAGTGGAGGGCTGAGCTCCAAAACACAAAACCAGTCTTTTGAACCCAAATAAAGATGGCACTGGAGGACAGCACTTTGCTTTGCAGCACAGCCTTATTTAAAAAACAAAACAAAAATAATAATTAAGAATTAAAATAAAAACCAGGAAGGCCTGGTGGGCACCACAACAGGAGTCTGCAGGCACATTGGTGCATACAGGGCACCACGTTGGAGACCCCAGCTCTAGAGGTGCCAATCGTGCCATAGAGGCCCTATTTCAGGGACTGGACCTGGGCATTCTAAGGGAGCCATTTACCCAGGAGGGGGAGATGAATTCACAAGCTTATTTTGAACAGAAGGGGGAGGTGAAACAAGCCTTGGACTTGATCATAGGCGCTCGCTGCGAATCATGTGGAACCAGAATGACGGACAGTAGCAGTCATACCAAGGTTCACCCGTTCAATTTAATAGTTGAATATGTGTGTAAGGATAAGTATAACCCTGCCCCCTCCAGGCTCTTAGGATCCCACCTGCAGAGCCATAGCCCCACAAGTCACAATGCTTGCCTCAGGCATCTAGTGGGCATGTATTGCACTTACTCGGCATCACAATGTAAATGTCACTTCTCTTTGCTGGCACTGTGGAAAGTGTAGGCTCTTTCTTCCTGATTATAGTACTGCCAAGGTTGGACACAGAAGGGTAAGACTTCTGATAAATCCTGACTTAGCAACACTAAGGTTAATTCTGCTGAGCTGGTAGAGAGAACAAGAGCTGATCCTCAGCTTATGTATGCTTCCCTTGCTAGCAAACCTGGAGGAAAGCAGTTAACTGACTTGTGCCAGCTCTGCTGGCTTGGGTCTGTAATGACATTATCATATAATCTTTATCTGTTTAAGGACAAAGAAGGAGGAGTTTAAATCAGATGAACTCCTCTAAGTAATTTATATTTTTGTGGGCAAACTCAGACCAATCCAGGGGAAGGTAAGCCTGTCAATTTTCCTGCTCTTTTGTATTTGCAACACTGTGGGAATTAAACTTCAGCTGATGCAGTTTCATTGCAGTCACTGAAGGGCTAGAAGTGGGCTCACTAATGCCAATGTCTCTTTCAGAGGTGTGTGTTAAAAGCCATGCTTGCACACACAGTCAGGTGTTGAATGACACAGAAATTCCTTCAGCCCCTACCCCAATACTTGTTTATTACTTTATTATTACATTTATATCCCACCCTTTTTCCTCCAAGGTGCTCAAGGTAGCTTACGGTACATAGTCCTCCTCCTCTCCTTTTTATTCTCACAACAACCCTATGAGATAGGTTAGGTTGAGAATTCAGTGACTGGTCCAAATTCACCCAGTGAGCTTCATGGCCTAGTGGGGACTAGAACTCGGATTTCCTGAGTCGCAGTCCAACACTCTAACCACTGCACCACACTGTATGTCACGACACTCTCCTTCATCCCCTGTCTCCCTCCATCATCACTTTGATTGCAAGCTCCTTGGGGCAGAGACCTGCCTTTTTATGACACATTGTAAATAGCTATGTACACTGATGGCACTAAATAATTAAAGCCAGATTTCTAGTAATTCAAGCGATTTGTCTTTCCTTCCAGCCTATGGCAAAGGCAGCATACCTCACTTCACTTCCGTCTAGAGATGGGGGAGAAATTTGTTCAGTTTGCATTTTCATGTGAATCTAACTAATTTGCATTTCCCAAATCAAATGCATAAACTGAATGGCAGTTATCCTTCAGTATTGGCACTTCTCTGAATTCCATGATGCAACATGTACATTAGAGCAAAGTGTGCACAATAATGCATATATTAGGCAAAACTGCATCCAAAAATGTGTCCAGTAGGGGAAAGGTGCATGAAAATGTGACAGATTTTCAGTGCAGACTTTTAAAAAATTGCAAACTGATGTGGAAACAGTATGAAATGAACTGAGAGAAACCAAAATTGACAGTTATGTCCTTAAACAGCCAGACAAATTTTAGGGATGTAGAAGAGTTTCATTAATGTTTAAAATCATGTGAAGATACCATGATTGCAACCCCGAACACAAACAAAAGCAGGAGAACATGTTATCCAAAAATGCTTGCAAATTCCTGAAGTTGCATGCACACTAAAAAAAAAAGTCATTCTTATGCTTTACTCTATGGGGGGGGGAAGCACACATTTTGGGTGTGCTCTTTTGAAAATGTGCATGTTTCCCATTCGAAATCACACTTTTCCCATCAACCAAAATGAGATGAGACGAGCTTCAAATTGGTCTTCAGAGAATCTGGGTGACCTCGAAAATTACTTGTTTGCCCATCCCTACAGGGCAAGCCAATGATGCTGCCTGTAACCCTCTGAACTTGGAGGATTATAGGTATTCTATGGTGGACGGAAGGAATGCGGAGGCAAAGGTCGCCTCATGCTCGACCCTGGGCAACGGTCCCTAGGGTACGGTCTGAAGGCATGTGAGGCAGCCACCATGCTGGAGCTAAGCAGGTCTGGGTCTGGTGACTGGTCAGTGCTTGGAGGGGAGACCACCTGGGAACCACATGTAGACACCTTGAGTTCCACAGGGGAAGAAAGGTGGGATATAAATGTAATAAAATAAATAAATAAATGCTCCTCCTGGTCAGAGCTGGGATTCTGAGTTATCCTATGGCTGTCTAGACTCTGTCTAGTGGCCATAGGATTGCACCCTTAATGAAGTTAATATCTTTGGGATGGCTAAATAACATTTGCTATCCTTTTTCCAACCTAGGGAGAAGAGTGCAACCCTTCTTTTTAAATATTCTGTTCTATAAAAGTTATGATTGCACCACTACTATTGACACCACCTGTTGCAGAACACAGAAAAAGCATGATCCCCTCAAAGATAATTTAAAGGTTGGTTGGAGTGTTGGCAGTTAGATTTTCGGAGATAAGCATTTATTTAAAGCCTAGGGACTGAGCCACAGATGTATGTTCTTCAGTTGATGCTGCATGTTTGAACTTCTTCAGCCATTGAGAGATGAGCATGCATGTGAGAATCAAGCTGGGGTGATGAGCATGCATGTGTGAATTGAGCCATAGTGATCAGCATGCATGTGTGAATCAAGTCTTTTTGCAAGCAGTCTCTACTTTTTACACAGATATCATCAGCCATCACACAATTTCCAAAGGATCACTATACCATTTAGTTACATTTTCCTGATTTATTATTTTTTTAAAGAAAATACATGTGTCTAATTGTAGTTGCTAAGTTTAGCATTAATTTTTAAGCATCAGTGCAGCATCTTCTTCTCTTGGCTTGGGATCTATTATAAGGGCCAGTAGGTGGTGCTGTAGGAGTGACCTCAAGTCAGATGTTTTCAAAGATCAGTGAATTCGTTCAGACTTGACTTGCACACAGTTTATTTTATTCTGTTCAGCAAATCTGTACTTTTAGTATACAGTGATATGAAAAGCATCAAGTATCAGAGAGAGTTTTAGAGAGAGAGAGGTGTAAAATCCCCACCGGGGAAAAATGTAGCTAATGTAGATGTGCATTGGATTCGGCCAAGGCCTGAGCTGAATCAGGTCCCTTTAGACCATTTCTGGTGCTTTCCCAAATTGAAGCAGGCTTCCCTCCAATGCTGGACCCAGCATGAGGCTTGGTTCACAATTCAGCTTAGAAAAGCAGACAACATGTCTCCAAATATAGTGTATTTTACTTTCATTTCTTTAAATGCTGATGTCAGGGAAAGGGGGGGAGTGAGTGAGTGACTGGGGTTGAGTGACTGAAATGTCCACCTTCTAATTATAGGGCATGTTTTTCCAGGAGCTCTCCAATCACTGTGCATTGGGGGAGGGCAAGAATGGGACTGTGAGATAGCCATTCTTCCACTGCTACCCAGTTTCACTATGAAGAAAGCCTTATGAAGAAAGCCTTAAACTTAAATCTGTTTTGGGAACATTTTGTAATGAGAAACGGGTAATAAATTTCATAAATAAATAAATAAATAGTAACTCCCTAGGCCCTGCACTTATCCTTCTGAAACTTTGCAGTTTTGTTTCTTAGGGTCACGTCTATACATTCTGTTATTTTGAGAAGAATGGTCCATAAGGAACATAGGAGGATAAGCATACCCTTATTTTGAGTACCCTCAGAATATAAAGGCTGCTCTTACACAAGAATCCCTGCACCAATTTATCTGAAACATGGGCAGACTTGATCCTCTCAGAAGGGGCAGCTATCCCTGCACATATCACCCAATTATGCCAAGAAATATAAAAGCTATCAGCAGTTCCCTTTAAAATTAACAACAAAATAGAAAGGTGTGTAACACAACACTCCTAAGTGATAATGTGGTCTCCGCACATTCAGAGGATGATCTCCAAACTATCCTAAATGCTTTTGCAGAAGCATACGAAAAACTTGGTCTCTCACTTAACATCAAAAAAACCAAAGTGCTTCATCAGCAAGTGCAAGCCAATCCTTTGGTGATGCCATCTATCCAGCTTGGCGGGACAATACTGGAAAATGTCGATCATTTTCTCTATCTTGGCAGCTATCTTTCTGTTACAGCTAACATCGACAGTGAAATCCAGCATCGTCTGAGCTCCGCAAGTGCCGCATTTTCTCGAATGAAACATAGAGTGTTCGAGGATCGGGATATTTGTAAGAAGACCAAAACACTGGTTTATGAAGCCATTGTATTACCAACTTTATTGTATGCCTGCGAAACATGGACTATCTATAAACGTCACTTCCACCTCCTTGAAAGGTTTCATCAACGTTGCCTCCGGAAAATCCTGCAAATTACTTGGGAAGATAGGCGAACAAATGTCAGTGTACTGGAAGAAGCAAAGACTACTAGCATTGAAAAAATGATCCTTCAACGCCAACTTCAGTGGACCGGTCATGTTGTTCGAATGCCTGACTGCCGTCTCCCAAAGCAGTTACTTTACTCCCAACTCAAGGATGGAAAGCGGAATATCGGTGGTCAATATAAGAGGTTTAAAGATGTTCATAAGGCTAATCTAAAAAAATGCAATATAAACATCGAAAACTGGGAAGCTCTGGCCCATGAACGATCTAAATGGAGGTTGGCCTTTCACAAAGGTTCCATGGACTTTGAAGAAGCCCGAGTGCAAGGTGAAAGGGAGAAACGTGCTAAGCGAAAAGCACGTCAAATGAATCCTTTACAGGACCATCTTCTATCTGGTAACCTGTGTCCTCACTGTGGGAAGCTGTGTGGATCTAGAATTGGCCTCCACAGTCACTTACGGACCCATCGCTAGAGTCTACACAATCTTCTTTAGAATCTCCTCCTTTTATCCCGGAAGACAATCTTACTCGGTCACGAGTGATCGCCTGATGGATGGATGGCTACTATGCCTGCAAATTTCATCCACTTCTGACATATAGACAAATGTTACAGCCATTATTGCCTATGTGATCTTCATGACTGAGTGAAGAGCTGAACTCCCCCCCCCCAATTTGACAATGACATTCTTCCCCCAAACTGACAGCACGCCAAGCAACATCCAGGACTCTGTTCATGTAAATGAAGCTGGAATCCTTCTAATATGTTGCTGGACGGAGAAATGAAAGGAGCTTTCCGGCTAGGGATGTACAAGAATTTTATGTTAGCAAAACATGCAAACACGTCCTGTTCGCAAGCCTGAATATGAACGTGAGCAGGAGAGCATGTTCAGTAATTCTCATAAATTACTGAACTGGAGTTTGCACTTGAAAAAAGGTGCATGTTCTAAAAAGTGCAGTTTCTAAAATGCACATTTTCACACTTTGCTCTATGGGGAGAAAGTGCCCCTTTTTGGTGCACTTTTTAAAAAGTGCATTTTCCCAGTTCAAAATGTGCACTTTTCTTGTTCAATCGAAATGAAAAAGAGTGCAAACCAACATGGGAAACGACTGAGATGAGCTTCAAGTTGCTGTTCAGAGAAACTGGGCAAATGCAAAAAATTGCTTGTTCTCCCATCCCTACGGTGGGATTCCAGTTTTGTTCAGCGGGCTAAGACCATACAGCGCTTTTCTTCACAAAGACCATACAGCGCTTTTCTTCACAAAATTATCCAATCTCCATACAGTTAAGGATATGTGTACAGATGTCTTCTGTGTGCATACAGCCCTGGGGTGGGCAACTTGTGGTCCTCCAGATATTTTACCCTACAATTCCCATCAGCCCTTGGCAGCATAGCCAATGGTGAGGGCTGATGGGAGTTGTAGGTGAAAACATCTGGAGGGCCACAAGTTCTCCACCACTGGACCCTGGTTTGATATGGGTACATATCCATTGCATCCAATAATTTGCTGGAAGTTTCTTCTTACCAGTAAAAAAAAAATGCTTTCGCTGAAATAAAGGAAAAAGAACAGAGCAAAATGCCACACACTGTAACATTCATTTAAACATTAAATAAACATCTTTTAATTACTGTTCCTGATTAGTATGCAGGACGCATATTAAATGAGCTTTAGCTTAATCCTTTTCATTCTATTGTTGGCTTTGACCTGCAGAGTTCTATTGATAAATCAGTTAATCTCCTTATTTGGAGAGATTATTTAATTAATTGACAACTTGCAGCTGAAAACAAATGCTGTATGGCCACAGATTCAGCTAATATATATAAATAAATGAATTCATATCTACATTTTGAATCATGGAAAAATGAAAATGTGTTTATTCTGGCTCTACTTGTTCTTAATACAATATAGAAAAAAAATTGTTAAAACCAACCAACCAACCAACCAACAAAAAAAGCACCCAAAACCTGAATATTGCACTTAGAAATATTGTGGCAATTAAGCAAACTTGCAAATGTTTTCAGAAATTTACTTGCGCTATTAAGGGGTGTGCATAATGGTAGGATATGCATAGTTGCACATTACACCTTTACCCAGAATCAGAAGTTGTGGACAAATTTTACCACCAGCTTAATTTTGCCATCAAGTGCAGTGCAGGTTTCCCCTAAGGCTGCAGTCCTCTTATACACAGTTAGCTGGGAACAAACTCTAATGACTGCACTAGGGTTTATTGTTGGTGTGTGAGCAGAGTTGGGAGATTTATAATCCTATCTGTGTGCTAACAGACACCTGAAATTCCACACACAGATCTTCCAGGTCTCACCTCCCTATGCAGCGTGCAGCGTGCTGTGTCGGTGCCAGCCCAATCTGTCCTGTAATCAGACTTGCTTCCAGCTTCCCCGTTGCAGATTAATCCATGGAGTCAGGAAACACTCTGTAACGCCACAGGTCTATTTCTACCTGTTTATTCACTTAGCAAGTAAAGTTCTACAGAGTATACATTTCCTAGTTACAGTCCATGTGCAGAGTATAAATGCATAGCAAGCCTTACATCCAGTGGAGTAAGTTGAGCTTCACTCCACCTCAGCAAAGATGTTACATTGTTGCAGGAACAAAGTCCAGCAAGAAGAAGCAGAAGAAGAGAGAAGAAGAGAGAAAGCAGTCCAGCTTCTCTCTAAGATGGCTTCAGACAGAAAAACAAGTTAGCACGTCATCAGAACATACAAACCATGTGACCAGCTCACAGCCCAGAATCAAGGATTATAGTAAGACATAAAAAAAACCTGTTTACAGCCATTCTGTCCCTTCCATGTGTAAACAATGTGCTGCAGCTGGTAAAGTGATACATATCACAACATTTATTTCCGAGCAGACTCACATAGGACCACTCTGTAAAGAAGTGTATTTGGGGACACCACTGTGAAGGTTGAGATCTGCCCCCTGCTCATGGTGATCCCAGCATCTGAAGGGGGAGGACCTCCTCAACTGTGTTTCATATTTCAGACCATAAGACGTAAGCAACCTGGTGCCCTCCAGATGTTTTGGAGTACATGGCCAATGATCAGAGTTTAGGGGAGTTGTAGTCCAAAACATCTGGAAGGCACCAGGGTGCCTATCCTAGGGATGGACGGATCTGTACATCTCGATCTCGTTCCCACTGAAATTGTCAGATTTTTGAGGTCAAGTTCATTCTGTCCTGTATCTGCATAGGTTTGTGATTTTTTTAAAACAAGAAATTTGTACAAAGCATTGTAGCCATTTTGTGTGCATTTTTCTTAATGTACACATTTTTTCAAGTACATTCCATTGCTGTAACAGTTTTAAGTGTACTTTTCTCAAACATATTCATTTTAATAGGTGGGTTTTTATGTCCATTTTTTTCTGACAAGATGCATCGCAAAGGTAATAAAAATGCAGATTGGGAGGTGTGAATTGGGTAAATCTATTAAAAAACCTCGACTGAATGAATTTCTCACTCATCTCTACCTACCTCTACCATATATTTTGGTCCACAGAACTCAGTGAGGTAATTGAGAATTGATCTAGCTTTCTCTCCCTAACCATAACTTTAATCTGCATAGGCCTGCATAATTGTCATTCAAGAGATGGATGCTAGAGTGTGATAAAACACAGAAAATGTCATATATATATATATGATAGATGTTCCCTCCAGTAGGTTTAAATACATGTATCAATTGTATAAATCTTCTATAACTTATTGGCAAATATACCCTTGATACCTGTTGTTCAAGCTATCCTTCCCATTTTTATATATAAAACACATTTTCCTCCCATATTATGCATCTGGTTTATTTATCTTGCAAACTCCCACTTTCTCTCTCTTTATGGAAGGAAGACATATGGGGAAAGTTAGGCTTTATCACATCCAGCAAGTATAAGCTGCACTTGGAATTTTGCATCTATACTTCTCTTTATAAACATCAGCACCTTGCAGTTACTTGTTGGAATAGTGATCTTCATTGCCTGTCATATTTATATGTTCTTGGAACAATGAAAAGTACGTCCCATCATTTACACTACACAACAATTTCAGAGCTTTACTTAGTATAAAGGAATGCCGTTTCACATAGCTGCCTCTCTGTCATAGGCTGATGGCCAAAATGAATGGTAGGATATCTCTATAGAACTTGTACTCTGTATTTTTATTTCAGGTCACAAATCTGCTGAAGCACTAAACAGCGTTTTTGAGAGTCAAGTTTTTTTATTTTTTTAGTCTGCTTTCTGGCAATATACCTATAATCAAAGACTGTGAACAAATCAATGTGGAAGACAGCAAGGGTGGAACTAGAGGTTACAAAGAACATGAGTCTACCACCAAAAATGGTGTCCCTCTTTCTCCTGGCTCTCCACCTTCTCTCTAATGTATGGTAAAACATACCTCATGTCCTGATTGTATCATAGCAGGCATGTAGGGTGCAATCCAATGGGGCTGCCAGTAACCCTGCAAACTTGGAGGATTACTGGGCATCCTATGCAGGATGGAAGGAGCACGGAGGTGATCTTTACCTCTGTCCCTCCTCCCGCCCTGCAAATCAGCTAGTCAGACAGTTTCAGCCATCTAGCTGTGATGCTTCAGATGAGACGGGAAGCAGGCTGGAACACCACCACGATATACATCATCTCCTGGTGGCACCTGTCTCCTCCCCTCCCTGCTCCCCAGAACACCCTCTTCACCCCTTCCAAGGTCACTCTTACGGCCTTGGAGACACAGCTGGTGCGGTTCTTTCCAGGCCAGCTGCAAGGGGGGGGATCTGAACACGGATCCCCCGGTTCAGTCCTGGTGGATTTTGTTCCTTTCCCCTCCACACTGGCATCGACTCAATCTGCAGTGAATTGATCCGCTATGCAGATTAGAGATTTTTTAATTATTATTTTTTAAATAGGATTGTGTCTGTGCTTTTGTTTATTAGTATTTTTCGGCTCTTAAAACTTGCATAAATGGGGTCATAATTAGTGGTCTTTCACATGTCTGCCTGTCTGCTATGTAAATATCTTTGTCAGTTATATCCTCTTCACACACTACTTCATTTAGCCCAGCAGAGCTATATTCCATACTTTTCAAAGAATTGGTCAATATCATCCTCCACTTCGGCACTTCCTGGAAGGGAGGGGAGCTGAAAAATTATATATATATAAAATATTATATAAGTAATATATTATATAAAACACCACCATGATCCCTTTTGTACAAATCATGGGACCTGAAAAAAATGTGTTTATTTATTTAATGTGCTCAAACATAATATTGTGTGAGCCGCCCTGAGAATTTGTTGTTATAAGGTGGCATATACATTAAATAAATCAGTTAGGGTTGGGCTGTTTGTTTGCTGCCTGGGATTGCAAAAAGTGTAAGCACCTGGCAGGTCAGAAATGTATAGTGATCAGCTGCATTCAGCTTAGTGTGTCACAAGCTGTGTAGGCCTGACCTAAAGCTAAGGCTGAGTTAGTTTCCTCATTTGCGAAGGAATGTTGTTACTGCTAAGATGCATGGCTGCAACAACTTAGGTCCTTTGGCCATCCTGGCTGGGGCTGATAAGAAGTATAGTCCAAAACATCTGGAGGACACCAGGCTGAGGAAGGTTGAGTTAGGACTTGCCCATATTTTGTTAATCCTGCCTTTCATACTGTTGCATGCTGCTGTGTATAGCTTTGAACTGAGGATTTTGTTAATATTATGCATCTTGTTTCGTCTTCTAATGGATAATTTTGAAAAAACGCCATGTATTTCATTTTCACAATTAAGCACTCTGCACTTTTAATATATAAAATACACCGGCATAATAACATATTCATTATTTCCAAGCTAATTACGTTTGCAGTCAGACACATCCTTAGACAAAGCTGTTAAATCTCAATGAGTATGTTTTAATAATCATTTGATGTTTGATGTTTAATTAATAATCAGTACCCACCACATTAAATCCAAATTAAATGCTCTTGTGAGACATTAGATGAAAGTTGTTGTAATGGAATAATAAAGGCATATTTAACAGGAAATTGTATAGTAGCTCAGTTAACCTAAATGAACTTCTGTGCACGCGCACGCACACACAGTTTTTATTGTTTTCTTTATATGTTAGGTGTTAGATATACAGTTGTGGAATTTTGTCTGTATGCCAGTCCATCTAGCTCATTCTTTACTAGGGAACTGAAATATTCCGCACTTCCTGGACTAATATGTGGTTTAGATTGCAGTTATTCTTCAGTTTTCACACTTCTGTGAATTTTGTGATACCGTTCTTGGCTCAAACAATGCACCAAAATGTGCAGAACCAGAACAATGCTTATTTTAGGATAAAATGCATACAAATAATGTTCATTTTGTGAAAACAATCTCTTCAAGACTGTGAATTTTCATCATTTTTTTAAAAAAATCACAGATTAATCAACCCACAAGCTCCACTTTTATGTACTGAGAAAATAAAAGCTTGCATCAACATGAGGACGAATTGAATGTTAGGAAGGCGTACTACTAAGACAAAGACTACTAAAGACAAAACATTAAACCAGTTGGTCCAAAACAGCTTAGCACATATTTTGTATGTCAGTTCTTTTGTTTTCTTGTCGCTACAGAAATAACAGACACCTAGATTTCCATGGAGCATAATTTGACAAGAAAAGTGGTTGAAATATATTTAAAGAAAGCAAATAATACATAAATGTAAGGTGTGGTATGTGTTTTTTTTTAAGTTTCATGTAATCAGTATTTTAGTTTGCCTTAATTTTTATGCTGGGAAATAGTTGTTAGTCCTTAACCCAAAGGAATAGGGTAGGATAGAAAGCAAACAGTGGAAATAAATGAGAGGTGATGGACAACTGTAGGATCTCCCAAGTTCTTGTTGACTTCTTCTGAGTCGATTGGAGCTTGCTGTTATCAAGCCTAATACTGTGGTACATGGGGAATTGGTGTGATCAAAGAAGAAAAGGGCACAGTACAGGCAAACTAAGCACCTTAAGGTCCACCGATTCCAGATCTCTCCCACTGAAATCAATGGAATCCTGATTTCAAGTGCTTTTGGATTGTGCCCAAAGTTCTTAACATGCTTGGTCTTGGTTCAATGTGAAATGTGTCAAATTGCACTTGAAATTTAGCTAAATATCCCCAAATTATTAAAATTAAAATGGTATTTCCAGTTCCCACTTCAAAATGCAAATGACTTGGATTAGTAGGAAAGTACGTGCACTCCAAAGGTTGTATCAAATGTTAGTCTACCTTAAGTCCCATTCCTTTCAATGGGTCAGCTCTAAGTAAGACTAACATTGGATACAACACCAAATCTGGAACTTTTCTTACACATTGAAGTTAACCATGCTAAGTCCTCAGCAACACTTTTTTAGGGTTCATTTTTCCCCGATTAAAACCAACTTCCCAACTAAGCCTATTGCTGGTCTCTAAATACCACTGGGATTTAATGTTGGAGTAAGCAGTCAAGAGGGGATCTGATGTGAAAATGATAGCAATGTACTATGAGATATAAATAAGAACTGTCCCATTGTCTGCTAGATAGCACTAAGCAATTCAATGCTCTGGGTGTGTCGTTTTTCTCTTGGAAAATAAATATATAAATTGAGAAACTACTTCACTAATATATTTTAGTTTTTATAAAAACTCAACAAATAGGTGGGCACAGATGAAACTTGCTGTGAGACATTGTCAACGCCAGACTGAGGCACACGTTCATAGTGATCAAAAAACAAATTCCCCAGAGGAGGAACATAAGACCTTATAACTTTCGCTCTACTTAAAAGAAATACAATCTGTGGACACCGAACATCTGTGCCTTTTATGTCCTTGGACTGCATCAACTCAGACTCTCGAGGGTAAAGATTGCTTTCCGCAGTGATTTGAAAAGTTACTAGATATATTTGAAGATAAGCGAGGAAAAGGATTAGGAGTGGGTTTGCCCAGCCCATAGGTTATCTCAGGCTATTCCCCTGAGGTTAGACTTAAGTCCATTCGTTTTCTTTTCATCTTCACATAACTCTACCACCACACACATACTGCTGTTGATTACCTGCGATCAAATGCTGTGCCATCAGAATTTGGCCTAAGGCAGCATTTCTCAAACTGTGGGCTGGGGATTATGCGTGGGTCCCAGCCAACTTCCAGGTGGGCTTCAGACAGTGCTGTAGCCCACCCATTCCCATTACCTCCAGCAGGTGGTACGGACAAAAGAACCTGGCAATGTGGGGGAATAGGTTACAAGTAAAGTGTGAAAGGATAAAGGGAGAAATAGGGATGAGAGAATCAGGGATGCTCGAGCTCTCCAAAAAAATTTTTGGTTAGGAAACGCATGCATTTCAAATGGGAAAAGATGCACATTTTTCAAACATCTGCACTTCCCCCTCATTGGCTGAAGTGCAAAAGTGTGCATTTTTAAAAGTCCACATTTTTAAAAGCGTGCAGTTGTCAAACGTGAACACAAGTTTGGGAAATTGCAAAACCATTTTGGTTTGGAGAACACACACTCCCATTTGAATTCACATTTGAGGTTGCAAACAGGACATTTTCAAGTGATTTGTGAACCTAAACGAAATTCTTGTACATCTCCAGGAGAAGAAATGACAGGATGAGTAGGTGTTTGAGGTGTAGAGGGGTGTGTGTGTGTGTGTAGAAATATAACATAAAATAAAGAAGTCCTCAACTCAGAGCCTCTAAATCAGCAAATTCTGCCAGAAATAGGGAGGCTGAGTCTTGACACCTCCAGAGCAATGCCTGTACTTTATTTGCGGAAAGCTTAACTATGGAATTTAGGAATTTTCAAAGAGGGATTAGTTCTCAATATAAAATTTTATCAGCAATTGCCAGCAGATAATGCCAAACTTCACCTCCACATGCTGCTGTTTTGTGACTGGTTCCGCACCTGTACTACCATTTTGTGACTGTTGGGCCTCAGTCATTTTCAAGGTCTCTCGGGGGGGGGGGGGTGAATGTGGAAAATTGGAGAACCTGTGTCCAAAGGGAAAATGAATTTGGGGGTTCAGGCAAAGCAGACAAGAAATTCCAGGGGAAGCTAAAGGAGTGGTGATAAGCCTAACAACATTTGGAGTTATTCTGGAGGAGGAGAACATTCCTACACCGATCTAGGCTGTCAATGGACTTCACCTAAACCAAATTTCACAGAGGATTCTCCCACCACCAACACACACTCATGCATGCACACACACACTTTGAATTTTACTTTAGACAAAACCTGATGGCAGTGCTAGTGTTATCGAAACTTTGGCTTCCCTCAACATTACAGTACTTGTATGTTTTGCCTGAATTTGGAGGAACTTCCAAATTCAGCCTCTACATTTGCCTTAGGAGAAATCTCAGTGAGTGTCAGCTCTAAGATTTTCAGTACGTGCCATTGTGTATAGTGCAATAGACACGTTCTGGGTGTACACTTAACAGATCTTGTCTACCAAGACATGACATATTGCTGTTATATTCCATACACACTGATTGTCTTGCAGTCTAGACTAAACTCAGTTAATTATAGTAAGAAACCTTGATTCTGCGGAAAACCTCAGCACAGCTTTGACTAGGGAAATCACTGCTGATGCCTTCATAATACCCATTTAAAAAGCAAGAGATTAGCTAGATGATCACCAAGTCTGTCACTATAAGGAAGGATTATGAACTAATTAAGCATTTGCCACCGGATCTTCCCTTTGATTTAATCACAACTCTAAAATTTCTAATGATTTATATTATAACTGACAAAATTAATGAGCCTGGAGTTCCATGTTCCTCTTTGATTTCACCAGGAAAATTAATGCTACCTAGATCAGCCATGAAAAAAACTGAATCCCACAAACAAACATAAAATGGTGTTCCTTGCTTTCAGAACCTTTTTGTTTGTTTGTTTTGCTTGTCATAAAAAACCTTCACTGCAGTCCATCAGAGCTACATATGTTTTTCTAGATGTTATAATGTGCAAGCACTAAGCACCACCCATTCCTAGACAGAGATAGCTAAACCACAGTGACTCATGCTATGGTAATAATCTAGCATTTGGATTATTGTAATGTGCTTTGTGAAGGGATTTAAAATAATCCAAATGCTAGATTACCAGAGCATGAGTCACTGTGATTTAGCCCTAGCTAGTATGGCATAATGGTGGTCTATATATTTTACATATATACATACACAAGTCTGTATCCAATGCAACAGGCAGGGACAAAAGGTTGCTTGGGCTGAACACCAACTGAGCAAGGTAGGCTGCCACCGCCCTATCATCATCCTCCTCCTCCTCCTCCTCCTCATCTTATTTTTAACCCTCCTTTTTCCCAATACTGGGACTCAAGGTGGCTTCACAACATTAAAATTTGTACAATTAAAACATATAAATAGAAAAATACAAAAGTTAAAAATGTAATTAAATCAGAAATATTAAAATTATATAAAATATCACAATTAAAACAACAACTATAAGAACAGTACATATCCATCGCTTTCTCATAGGTCCAATTTTTATCCCCCAAAGGCCTGCTGGAATAAGAAAGTTTTGCCTGCCTTCGAAAACATACCAAGGAGGGTGCCATTCTAGCCTCCCTGGGAAGGGAGTTCCAGAGTGTTGGAGCAACCACCAAGAAGGCCCTCTGCCGTGTTCCTGCCAGGCGTGCCTGGGATGGTGGCGGAACCAAGAGAAGGGCCTCCTCAGAAGATCTCAAAGTACAGACAGGCTTGTAGGGAGAACACGGTCTTTCAGAAAACCTGGACCCGAGCTGTATAAGGTTTTATAGGTTATAACCAGCACTTTGAATTGTGCTCGGAAACAGACCGGGAGCCAGTGAAGCTGTTGTAACAGAGGAGTTGTGTGCTCCCTGTAACCAGCCCCAGTCATCAGTCTGGCAGTAGCTCAGCCTGAGCCAGGGGGCTCTCAGACATTACAGGACTTATGCAATAAGAGTCCAAACTGGCACCCTCTATTTCAAAGCCCTAGGCCTGAAATGTTAAACAGCAGCAATAACCAAGCAGAAGGCTCTGGATTTAGTACTAAGGCTAACTTGGAAGGAAGCACACACAATATTTGAGGTAGGTGTTAAGTTACCAGTGTGGTGTAGTGGTGAGAGTGTTGGACTGGGACTCAGGAGATCCGGGTTCTAGTCCCCGCTCGGCCATGAAACTCACTGGGTGACTTTGGGCCAGTCACTGACTCTCAGCCTAACCTACCGCACAGGGTTGTTGTGAGGATAAAATGGAGAGGAAGAGGATTATGTAAGCCGCCTTGGGTTCCTTGCAGGAAAAAAGGCGGGGTATAAATATAATGAATAAATAAATTTATTTGCAACGGGAAAGGGGGGGGATAGAAAGCATACAAAAAACAGACTAAAGTTTGGAAACAATATTTCTTGGGGGGGGGAGTAACCTGAACCAGTCTATGCATACCTAAGCAACGGCCTTCAGCTAGGACAGGGCCCAGACTGTGACACTGCAAGTCACAAGCCAAAGGCAAGCTGGAGACAAAGACAAATGAAACCAAACAAAGACAAAGGGCTGCCATAGTCCCCCACCCATTTTATACTCAAAAGCCTTTTACAAATGTAATGTGAGCCTCCTTAGCCAATCACTAGCTGGCTGAAGTTTTCCCAGACTTTCTGGGGGCAAGGTGTAAGAAATTCTCAAGGAAGCCCAGCTGAGATCACTCAGTCTAATTGGCAAGTTCTGCTCTGGCCTTGAAGGACCTTGAGACCAGAACAGCAGAAGATAACACACACAGGTGATTTAACGAGTGCGTGCTGGCCCCCTCTTCATTGTTGGGGATTGCTAAAAGAGCTGGGAGAGTAAAAGTTATTATCTCTCCCTTCTCGCGTTTGCAAGTACAGCAGAGCTGACCCCAACCACAAGGAAAAATGTGAATGTGTGGAGCTTCTGGTTAGAGCAGGAATAGCATTTGGCAATTACAGGCTGCCCTTTGGACAGACTGGAACTTTACCTGGTTTCCCCCTTTATACTACCAATAAGACAAAACAGTTTTGGAGATTAAGAACAGAGTTTACTCACTCAGATCTTGCAGATTGGATACAGGCAGGCTTAAGAAAGTATTTACAATTGTGCAGGAATCATCTGGTAGCTGATGTGTTCTTTTTTTTCTTTTCTTTGTTTTAAAGAATATTAATCATAAAAAACAAACACAAAAACATATATACAACAAACAATAAACAAAATTAAAATGGACTTCCAATCTTCTCCACAGCTTATAAGCAACCACAGTTATTCTTAAAACATTTTCTGTTAACCAAAGATCACTTCTAGTTATGGCAAAAAACAAACAAACAAACAAACAAAAAAAACCCAAAAGGGACAAACGCAAGAGGTCTCCACCCTCCCCAAATATAGATCAGCTATTTAATCTAGTTTAAATTCAACATTTATGAATAACCCAAAAAAAGAAAGAAAAAAAAAGAAAAAAGAAAACCTATAATTTTATTTAATAATGTTTTCAATTCCAATATAAAGTATATTGAGAATCCCAAGAATAAAAAGTAACTATAAACTATTTAGTAAATAACCACATGACAAAGGTTTTTAATACTCCCCCCCCACTCTCTAGTACCTACCCATCTAGCCAGCACATTTGTCTTATTACAGTTGCTCATTTATTTATTTCTATCTATCCAACAGAAACTCCTTCACTTTTAATTTTAAAAATTAAAAAAAATATTAAGAAATAAGTGACAGCTAACAAAACAACAGAAGCACGTAAACCATCTTTTTACTTAGAAAACAAAAAACAAACCCCCCTCCCCTTTAATACTTCAAAGCCTCCACAAAACATAAAGAAATTTTAAGTAAATATTTCCAGAGACCAAATATAATTATATCTTGATTATAATCATTTCTCTTACATCACCATTAATATTTAAAATCCAAATAAGTCATATAAGCAATCCCTTTACCTTTGTCATTAATATTTAAAATCAAGATATTTTTTTTAATATTTCCAACTAGACTAGTAATTCAGTATACAACAACCCTTTATCTTTTTCCAGTAAAAAAAAAACCCATGTAGATAGTCTCTTTCTTATCACTTTTGAACTGAAGAATAGAGTCAGCCTGTTTTGAACGAAGAATAGAGTCAGCCTGTTCTGTTGTTTTGTGGATTCCTGCATACCTTAGATTTTAAAAAGTGTGTCACAACATTTCTCTGAACCTTCTTCTCGAACCAGTTCAGTCCAATTAAAACTTCAAAGCCTCTGTGAATTTCTGGTAAGTTTCCAAAATCCTTATTTACTTCTTCTTTCTTCTCCTTTGCCGGTTCTGAAGAAATATCTGATTTCCCTTGTTCATGTGATAGATCCACTTTAAGATTTACATTCCAGTTCTGAATTCTTGCTTCTAATCTGTTTACAATTTTACGTTCCATTTCATCCCACAACTTCAAAAATGCTGAAAGCATCTCCCCTTGTGTATATTTTCCAAAACACTTCCAAACTACTACACATAAAAGATTTATAGACCTCCTTTCAAGTTTTCTCTTCATTATCTTTTTTGCCTCCCAGATAAACCCATAGTCTACTTACAGTTAATTATAAATCCTACTATGCTGCAGAAAGATTCCAAATTAGCCAGTCCAGATGTAATCCTTCATTTGGAAGTGAGCATGAACGTTTCTAATGATCGGTAGAAACCTGGTCTCCGAATACAGCGCCGTTTCCCCCCACCTCAGGTCGCAAGCCACAAATCTATCCGTCATAGGGCAGACAGAAAGCAATTTATGACCCTGTGAGATAATTTGGGGGTAACATAAAATCTTAGCTTCTTTCATCAGAAGTAGATTCCCCAGCCAGAGAGGTTCTCTGGCCAGGAAACGCTGTATCAGCTGCCCCACAGATTTCTGTGCGACGTTCAAGGTGCCATGTTCACCCTGAAGCTGGTAGCTGATGTGTTCTGAACTTGGGAAAAGTTCAGGACTGCTTCTCCAGCTACATCTTCAAACATGCTTGCTGCACTTACAAGTTCATGGCTCAGACTGTTTTCCCGGGGCAGGAAGAGAAGGCACTGGCTACGCCCACATCCTGCACCAGGGGAGGTCTGGGTAATATTCACAGAGTGTCTCTGCTCTAGGATGCAGAGACTCTGTGGTCCCAATTACAGTCATGCACCCATATTTGGCTTGAGGTTTTGACTGCTCACCCCCAACATTCATGAAATTGAGTTTTTACAGGCAAGGTATTACTTGACATGCCTGATGTGGGTCTGCACTTGAAGATGATCTGGGAGTTACAGCTGGTACACAATGTGACAGCCACATTGCTAACAAGGGCAGCCAACAGGGATCATATTGTCTTTATTATCTACAACTGCCTCCCTACTTCCGTGTTGCCGAGGATTACAGTTAAATAAGTTTTCCCCTCGGACTCTCAACATCTATAACACCAACGCTGAGAGAGCTACACTGTTGCCTATCTGTTTCTTGGCTGAATTGAAGGTGCTGATGTTCACCTATGAAGTGCTTAATGACAGGGGACCCAGGTATCCAAAGGAATACCTATCCCTGTATGAGCTTGCCCATGCTCTTAGATCTGTGTAGGAGGCCTGTCTCTAGCAGTGGATCCAAGCCGGGTCGGCGCCTCCAGGTCGATTTTCGGGGTTGGCGCCGACCCGACTCTATCTTCTGAGCAGCACAGCGCGCCGCTCGATCGGGCTGCTCCGGCCCGTTTGTTGCTTCCGAGACGCGACGGGACCCTGCGCAGGTGCAGAACGCACCACAGGGGTCCAGTGTGCCTGCGCAGGGTTCCGTCATGTCATTTCCAGTCCCGGAAGTGACATGACGGGATGGAACGGGCCGCCCCGAAGAAAAGGTAAGGCCTCGCCGGGCGTGACCGGGGCCAATTTCGGCCTCGTTCTGCCCCGGCGAGGCTCGATTATACAACCCTACCTGTCTCCCTCTCCCACCAATGGGTGAAGTTCATCAAGTGGTGACACAAGATAAGAGCCCTTCTCCATGGTGGTGCCCCAACCCGCCCCCGAAAGGTATGCTTGGCACCAACTTTACTATCATTCTGGCACCTGGCTAAGACCCATTTGTTCACCTGAGTGTTTATGAGTGGTAAGCTCTGCTGCTGAATAATTTTTTTTCTTAGTTTTTTATTGTATGTTATTTTTCTTGTGGGATGTTTTAACGTTGTTGTTATCTGCCCATATATATATATATATATATATAGAGAGAGAGAGAGAGAGAGATGATAGATAGATAGATAGATAGATAGATAGAGATGGGCAGGATATAAAAGGAATTAATTAATTAATTAATTAATAAAGTGTAGTTTAACTTGTCCCATGTCCTGACTGCATTTTCCCACCTGGAGCAACCAATGATGTAAAATGGGGATGGGAAAACGTCAGCATTCCCCCACCAACACCATCTGGGTGGACTTGCCCCACCAGCCTCCTTCAGAAGAAAGATCAACAAGGTGGCATTGCCTTGTGTGGTCTGGCTGTGGGGAGAGGCAGCAGCTGCTTAAAATGCATCTCTGCCACCTCTCTTCATCAGTTTCCTGCAGCCATGTCCTCCTGCCCCACATCTTTTATGTTGCCAGTGAAGACACTGAAGGTCTCCATGCTGGAAGTGAAAAACAGGGTCATTTTGCATCTGTTTTCAAGCTGGTTTAATTTAGCCTTATCAGGGTAACCTGGGCTGTTAGGCCTAGTCAGAAGTCACAAGTGGCAGGCTCAGTGCAAACCATGGTCAAGTGAAACTATAGAAAGAGTACACAGACCTTCTCTCCCTTGATTCTCCCCCTCCCTATAAACAGCAGCAAGAGTAAGAGCCAAATATACATGTTATTCTAATCATGTAATTGAAGGTTAGCTTTTCATTTGCTCTTGTGTAAGCATGTGCAGACCCAATTTGGATCAGGAGCAGCATGCAATGAGGGCAGAGGATTAAACCATTCCCCCACTGTTCCCCCCCCCCTAGCCTCGCCACTGGGGAAGAGAGAGCAAGATATACCTGGGCAAGGTATAAGAGAGAGAGAGAGAGAGAGGAGCTTCCCTTGATGCTAATGGAGACTTTTCTCTTTTAAACACTGCCCTATGGGTGGGGTGGGGGGGTCAGGAATATATATGTGTGTGTGTACGTGTATATACGTGTATATATATATATATATATATATATATATATATGGAGGATGTTTTATCTTCCCCTCCCATTGAGTGGACCCAATCCAAATTGGGGCCACACACTCTTACACTAGAGGAAATAAAAAGCTAACCCTCAGCTACATGCTACATCATTAGCATAATGTGTAGTTTGGCTCTCAGGAAACCGAACACTGCTTTACAGCAATGCCTGGTGTCCCTTCTTCCCTAAATTGACTCTGCATGTTTTGTTTTTGCTTCAGGCTCTCCTTTTATTTAGATAGGCTTATTAGATAATCACATGTTTCCCCTCACTGAATATGCAGTCACCAAGTAGAACTCCTTCCACTTTTCCTTGTGCATTTAGACTACCTTTAACTGCGTATTCCCTCCAAACAGTACATTTGTGGCTCTTATGAGATGGGCTGTCAATTGTCTTTACAGCATTATGCACTTGTTCCTTTTCACGCCACCCTTCCAATAGTGTGAGGCACATTGGTGTGTCCCTGAGAGTTCCCTCCTGTGAGGCAGGCAGGAGTGGGGAACCCGAGGGCCGAATTTAATTTCGGAGAAGCTCTCGAGGACTGCATTCCAGTGGTGGGTGGGGGCTGGAGGCAAGGGGGCCAAAGACAAAAGGGGTGGGGCCAAATATAAGGGGGGGGACAGACACCAGTATACTTGTAGCTTAAAGCTCTTCCTGTCAATAACCTTCGGAGAGGCATTTCAACCTTTGAGAATGGGGGGAAAGTGCATTAAAGTTGGGAAACCACCCAATCATTGGTGGTTGGGGGATGGGGGAGTGGCCATCTGGTGAACCCTGAAATGCCAGATTAGGACCCTAGAATGGCCATATTTTAGCCCCTGAGTCTGAGGTTCCTCACTCTTGTTGTAAGGGATAGCTTGTGGTCTTTTTAAAAGGCTCTATTTTTGTCGTTTTTATTGCTATTCTTATTATTATCATGATGGCATTAACATAGTTCCCCTTTGCTCACCGTTAATGTGTGCAGGCAAAAAAAAACCAAAAAACCCAAGGACAGCTCTTGGGCTGATCTGTCAGCTTTGACCCAGGGTGTTAAACACATTGTTAACCGGCACTGGTGAATGCATTTAAGTAGAGTATTATGTTGCACGTCAGTTATTACTAATGTTGTGGCTATAATTTACTTCATACTTGTGTCTCATGTCTTTATTCCTGATTGCTGGGGTAAGGGAACTACACAGTACAGAGCAGGAGGTCGGGGGGGGGGTTGACACAGTTTTTGTGGCATCCCTCCTTTTCTTGGAATAGTCCTAAAAGTCAATAGGCCTATTCCAAGGTAAGTGGTTTCAGAACTGAAACCTAAAATCCTTATCAGATGCTGCAGCTTAGTTTGTGATTTAAAAGAAAGTGGGGGGGGGGGGAAGAAGAATGTGGCATGTTATGAGCAGTGCTGGTGCACAGATAATGTGTTATTAGAAGAGTTTTATGGTTGGGAAGTTCTGAATGTTAAGCTGCAGCTAAGCTTTGTAACTGTTGATGTGACAAAGTGAAAACAATATCCCATAACACTCTTAGTCTTTTAAGCTGGGATGTATTTATCTGATGCCTGTATTTAATATCAGAATCCCTGCCATGTACAACAATCTTCTGCACTACAAGGTGAAAGATCCTGACAAGTTCTGTCTTGGCAGTAATTCCACAAAATGATCACAGAATGAACCAACTTGATTTGTCACCAGTATATTATATTTGTTCCAGCCTAGATAACCTGCAGAGCCTCCAAAAGGATATCTTGGGACAAGATTTACAAAATTATTGCAGTCTAGGCTGTTACATTCATAAGGGATCAAAAGCTAATCTGGTCCTTAGCTGTGAAGAAAGAAATTCAGTGACAAATATCAAAATGTCTTTACTATGTAATGCTACACTTTCACATTTGCACAAATTTAGGCTTGTATCATTGGTTACTTAAGCTGCATGGCCTTCTTCTAAGCAGTGCCGCATCTCTCGAAAACAAGGATCTACTGGGAACGTGTTAAAATATAAATAAAACTCATTAACAGGAAAAACAGAGTCTATTTGATTTGACAGGACGAGATGAACAGCACACAGAAGCAACCCTCCTCTCTGTTTCCCAGTGAAATGTAATGCCACTGTGAAACTCGCAGTTTAAGGGGTAGACTTATTAAATCAGTTCCTGTAAAATGAGATAAGCAACACTTTTAAAAGGGCATTGTCAACGTTAAAAATGACATCTGAGTCTTTTCTCTCTGAGTAAATTCCATCTTTAAAAAAATGGTTCTTTTTCTAGCCTTTCAGCATATAACTTTATTACAGTGTAAATGTAAACCTCTTTTTATGGCGGTTCGTTTAGTCTTTTAGTCACTGATGCTGTATTATGATCAAGGAAGACAACATCTGCTTTTTCAGAATACAGATGATCCAACTTTGGGTTAAGGCAGGTTAAAAAAAAGAAAGAAAGACATGGAACACAATCTTAAGCCTGTTTACTCAGAAATGAGTAAGTACGTTCAACAGGGCTTATTCCCAAACAAGAATGATCCAATCTATAGCCCAAAAGGTCAATACTAGGAGGGCTGGCATCAAGGGTAGGTATGGCCAGGCACCTGCCGAGGGCCCCACCACAGCAGGGTCCACTGACAAGAGCCCCCTCCTCTTCACCACTGTAACCTCTTTGTTTACCTGTCTCTCACTCTGGCCCAGACAGCAGTGAAGGTGAAGAGCAATAAATGCCACTGCCTGCTTGTTCATTGGCTCTTTGCCTGTCAAGGAAGCAACTGAGAAAGAGGATGAGGATCAATAGCAGATGGTGACGATGGTGATGAGAACGTAGACTCACTCAGGGAGGGTGCTCATTGACCGTATCTTGCCCAAAGACCCTCCAAAACCTGGAGCCAGCACTCAGGGATGTTGAAGAGTCCTTGTTTCGAGTCACAAGTCGAGTCACGAGTCTTTGGACCCGAGTCTCGAGTCCGAGTCCGAGTCCTTGGTCCAAAATGGTGACTCACGAGTCATGAGTCACTCCCAAAGCTGACTCCACGAGTCCCTATTAAAATCAATGGGGGGTTTTCCCAACAAAATAAGGCTATTTCAGATGTGTGGCTTAAATAAAGTCTAGGCACAAGTGTGCCTTTTTCTTTCAAAACTCTGCAACTGATTTTGGCAAGAACAGACCAGGCAGACAAACCCAAAATAACCAGACAGGCAGAGGCCTTTGTCTTGGACAATTCAAACTGTGGAACTGGTTAAGAAGAGACCAGGCAGGCAGAGGAGGCAGGGAACCCCAAACAAGCAGGCAGAGGCAGCCAAACCCAAAATGTCTGAAAGGTTGCATTTTAGGAAAATGATTTTAAAAATAAACTTGCTGTACTTCCTAAAACCTATCCATGTTGCATTTGAGGAACATGATTTTGGAACACGAGTCCTTGGTCTCGAGTCCCGAGTCGAGTCTCGAGTCCCATTAAAAATATTGGGACTTGAGTCTGACTCAAGTCAGAGGGGGGACTCAGTCTGACTCACGAGTCGAGTCCTGGAGTCCGAGTCCCCATCCCTGGGAATAATAGAGCTGGGCTGAACCTTTTCAGTATCACATTTGTATTTGTTTTTTTGCAGGGTGGTATGGGAATAAAAATGTCACCTGAATATTGCTTTGATCTGGGGGAGAGGGGAATTTTCAAGACCATTTGCTTGGCGGTATCTTACTTAGTTTCAAATCCCCCCTTTTTAACTTATAAAAATGCTGAGCTATGAGCTGGCCTTGTTTACTTCCTCAAAAGAACGCCCTATGGGCATGACAATGCATTGTGTTGTCACATTCCCATAGGTGTTCTGTTGAGAAAGTGAACACCACTGGCAACTTAGCTTTTTTACTAGTTATACAAGAAAAAAGAAAGGAAGGAAGCTGTCAGCATGTTGAACCATCTTCAGAAAAATATATTCATAATTTTACTCCCCCTCCCCCCTGGAAGACCACCAAACTCTCTCTCGCACATGCTTTAATTGGGAATGAATGATCCTGCAGAAGTAGAGAATTTTTGGCACAGCTTTAATCAACACTACTGTGGCAATAGATTTGGTGACTGCAATCCAACATGTGGTAAGTGGGCTCAAAAGTGTTTAAATGTATCAATGTGTGCATTTAAATATGTATTTAGAGAGAGAAAATGCACATTTAAATATGTACTTATATAATATTTTGAAAAGATTTTTTTTTTAAATAAAAGATTTGCAGATTAATATGAAAATGGAATGGGATTATGGGTAAAAACATGAATGATATGGACCAGAAATGCACAGATTTGTCCATCCCTACTTAATTCTCTGGTGGATTGTGGTCATTGGGTAAAATCCAATATCACATGAGCAGGCATCTTTCCCCTCCTTTCCCCTGCCGTATGCCCCCCCTATGCTCTGAACCTGCTGGCACAGATTTTGAAGGTGTATTGTTGTTGTTGTTGTTGTTGTTATTATTATTTGTTATTTTCATTTCTATACCACCCAATGCCCGAAGCTCTCGGGGCAGTTTACAACAATTCATAAGCTTATGAACCACAATTATACATTATGGAACCATATTGTTCATTCAAATTTTGAAATGTCCAGTTTATATAAAATTCGCCATGATTTTGGATTGTGTGAATTTTTTCACGCTTGGATAAAAGCATTCAGGATGCTTACTAAACTGGTTTCAGTAATCTGTGATTTGGTAATCTCTAAATTTGACTACTGCAATGCACTCTACATGAGGCTGCCCTTGAAGACTGTTCAGAAGCTGCAGCTTGTGCAAAATGCGGCAGCCAGACTCATTAGTGGGACCAGGAGGTCTGAATATATAACACCTGTTCTGGCCCACTTGCATTGGCTGCCTATATGCTACCAAGCCCAATTCAAGGTGCTAGTCTTAACCTTTAAAGCCCTACATGGCTTGGGACCACAATACTTGATTGAACACATCTCCCAACCACAATCTACCTGGACACTACGGTCAGCATCTGGGGCTGTCCTCCAGCAGCCACCCCTGAGGGAGGCTCAGAAGGCAGCAACAAGAGGGAGGGCCTTTTCTGTGGTAGCCCCCCAATTGTGGAACAGGCTCCCCAGTGAGGCCCGCCTGGCACCAACTTTACTATCCTTTCAGTGCCAGGTTAAGACTGCCCTCTATGCTGAGGCATTTAACAGCTCAAATTAGTACACGGGGTGGTGGTTGTGTCACCGTTTTTTTACCAGTCTACTTCTTATAATCATGTCTTAGCTATTTAAGTAATTTTAAAATTGTTTTTAAAATGTCTAGTGAAATTCCCCCAGGTGTTTTTATTGTTTGTATTTTTATATTGTATTTTATTGTGTTTTATAATTGTTGTAAACCTCCCACCGAGCTTCAGCTATTGGGCGGTATATAGGAGATGATGCTGCTGCTGCTGATGATGATGATGATGATTATCTGAAAGATTAAAAAATTACAATACTTCATAATTTTTGTATACTGCATAGACATCTGAGAGTTGGGAAGCGTAGTTGTTGCACATTGGTCCCCACATGATTCCAGCTCAAAGAGAGAAACCCAGAACAGGATCCCACCCTTCCAGCTACTATTGCTCCCTCCATACAATCCACAGTGCCACTGGAAGTCCAACATAGACATCTTGAACCTCCATGCAACATAAAACAGGGGAACTGACAACAGAAACTAATTCAGGGTTTGTCTTCATCTCTTAGTGAACATTTGAGAACACCACGAACTCCCCCTCCCCCTGTGTTTAGCAGAGAGACTCAGTAATGGTTGGAAGAGTTGGCAACCAACAACTTTTTGTTGACTGCAACTGTAAGCATGTAATCGTGGCCTAGGTCATAAATTGTCAGCTTCTTTCATAAGCATCTTTCTAAAATATCAAATGCTGCCAAGAAGCTGTTCATTTGTCATAATTTCCCAACATGAAATCCTACAATGCTGCAGCAATTACACTGCCTCCTCCAGCTGGCATGGAAATAGCCTGGGTCATCCACAGCTCATTTGCTTGAATATGGACTTACTGCCAATTTATATTTCTTCCCCTCACCCCTTCCTAATATGTATAGTGTTACACAGATGACATTATTGACATGCACATAAACCTAATGGCAACAATTTAGATTTATCTGCCAGAGAATCAATATGATATAATAGTGAGAGTATTGGACATGGATTAGGGAGGCCTGTTCAGCCATGAAGCTCAGTGATTGACCTTGGGCTAGCATCTGTCTCAGAGGATAGTCAAGATGGCTGAATGGTACCTCCAGATTCGGAATACCAAGTGGTTGGAGGAAAGAATGGAAGAGCATTATTGTCGTCAAGCTCTGCATATGCACTTCCCAGAGGCAATTTACTTGACCATGGCAAATGTGGGAAACACGATACTGGACTTGATCAGATCTAGGAGGACTCTTCTCATCTCTGTTGTTGTGTGTGTGTGGGGGGGGGATGGGATAATCTCATGTACACCATCCTTGAATGAAGAGTGGGATATAAATGTGATGATAGCCATTTATATGCACCACCCACCTACCCAGAGAAATCTCAGAAATTCCACTGCCTTTTCTCAAAATTCAGTCATTGCTTTGCCTGAGCACAACCCTTTATGTTCACTTTAAGCCAAATTAAGTGGAACTGTCCTCACACTGAAATTTAGCACATCTATTGAAATGGCCAAGGTGCATTTCTGTATGCGTAGCTGCCCCTCACACAACGAATTCTGCTCACAGAACCAGATGACTTACAATCAGCACAAGCAGTGATTATCATACTGGAGTTAGATATATGAATAAGGGTTTGCAGAGATACATGAAACCCCAGAGAAATTTCGCTATCTTTCTAGGCATTCCTTTCTTCAAAATCCCTACTTACATTTCACCTAGCTATAGCCCTCTGAATTATCCTGCATTTTGCTTTAGATAAAATTCTATGGCAACTCTTCTTACAGTGCAATCCTATTACATGTCGAATGAGATGCAAATCTCATTGAGTTCAGTGAGGTTTACTCCCAGATAAGTGGGTATAGGATTGCAACCATAATGAGTCATCACATAGAAGGGAGCCTCCCAGTGACTGTAGTACCCACCACTCATCCTTTTATAAAGACCTTGTCTCCTAAGGACACCCCTATTTGTAAAGAGGGATGTATGGAAAGGGGAGAGGAGGGCATTTGATTTCAGAAAAAAAACTTAAGGCAGAAAGATTCAAGGGGGCACAACAGGAGGGGAAACACATGTGGGCAAAAAGCCAGCTAATCCAGAGGGACCAGATGAATCAGGGCCCCTGTACCTTTTTATTTCAGCAAGTGTCCATGGACAGTAGGGTGGTGGGGCAGATGGCCTCCCAGAGATTCGGGGCTCCAAATAAAAGATCTGGGGCTCCAGCCCTAGTGGGCCATCCCCTGACACCGCCTCTGCCACAAACTATGGTGATGGCTACTTGTTTTAAATAGGTTTAGTATAGGATTAGATACTTTAATAAAAGACTAATGGCTATTTGTCATAATGGCTAAGTGAACATGTACAGAGGCAGTATACCTCTGAATACTAGATGCTGGGGGCAAAGAATAGGCAATCCCGCCCCCGTTGTGAACTTCTTTGTGCAACTGGCTAGCCACTCTTGGAAATAGAATGCTAAGCCAGACCAACCTTTCCCAGTCTCAGTCCTTCCAGATTTTTTGAACTAAAAATCCCATCATCCCCAGCCAATGGTCAGCAATGATGGGAGCTGTAGGTCAAAACATCAGGAGGGACCCAGCTTGGGGCAGACTTGACTATAAAGACCTTTGGTCTAATCCAGTACAGCATTCCTTCCTTAGGTTTTTTATGGTTGCTACATGGGTCAACTACTACACCCAAATCAGGTAGTGTCTCTTGGCAGGAAATACTCATGTCCCTTGAATATGGTGTCCCAGCTGACTGTAAAACTGCAGAAAGTGAAGGAGTTTTTGGTTTGGGTTTTCTATATGCTCCTCTTCCAATAGGGCAGGCTAGATTAAAAATAATAGTGAAAAATAAAACGATTTTTAAAAAAGAAGCCTGCATCATTTCTGAAGCCGTGCACATGTAAAACTGTTTCCCACAGCTGTGCCAATGAAGCTTTGACTCTCGATGCATGTGTGGCAGCCTTTTATTAATATGCTGCATCAGTCAGGAATAAGTGTGCGTATGAAGCATATGCGTTATAAAAAAAAAAAAACAACCAAGGAAGTGACTGCTGAGTCAATAATGCCACAGCAAACAGGAACTATTGACTCAACGGCATTATTATAGTGCCAAAAAATGGATAGCTTAACTACAGCGCAAAAATATGAAACAGATGCTGCTGAGTAAAAAGCTGTAAAATTTAATTACTCAAGGCAGACACTGAGGAGAAAGTTAGTGTGTTTATGAGTTGTAGATTAATTTAATCTTTCAGCGTTTGAAACTGTATTGCTTCGGTTTCATCAGTTGCAACTAATACCTTTGTACATTTTTTTCTGCAGCCGGGTTAGTAATAATATTGTCCCCCTCTCCCTGTAATTCACTTATGCATACAAAAAAGTGTTTTTATTTTGGGCAGCAATAATAATAAAAAAGTCTTAAATTCCCTGCTTTGTTCAAACCTCATGTTCTGTTTCCATGATGGCCATTTAATATTCTGTGGGAAATTGAGGAGAAATGGACTTCAAGCTGTTACCAGTTACCTCTGTGTCGAGGTAAGGCATTATTTGTAGGGGTGACTATTAATTGCCCCGGAAAATAGTATTGATCAAATAATGTTCATACACATGAAAATGCCAAACACCAAAAGAATGTACACACCAAAATGCAATTCCTGTGAATGGGAAAAACTATAATGATATATTTAACTCCTCTGCCCAATTCAGCTGCACTTAAGTTGGAGGCTGTTTTAATCAGTTTCTTTGCAGTTTACAGGTCAGCCCTTATTTGTGTGTTTGTTTCTTTTTGTGAGAGAAAACAAGGAAATCCTACCCTAGCTCAAGTTCTTCCTTCTAGTAAAATATAGAGAGACATAGCACTACTATGAGGGTGAGTGGAGGCTGTCTTGCTCCTTGCCTGAAACATGGAGTGAAGAAGACAGCTGGAAGAAGGTTACACACACCGCACAGACTTTAGAGCATATGTAAATTAGCATATGCAAATTTTTGCTCCCCCCCAATCCTGTGGACCTGAGCCCCAGATCTTTTCGATACCTAGCACTGCCCCTGTTTTGTGGTAGGAAATTCCATGTTTATAAATGGAGGGACAATACTTTAGTGTAGGAGTCATGCTTTGTACATATAAAGTCTCAAGCTGAAAAATTAAAAGCATCTCAGGTAGCAGGACTGGCAAAGACTTCTGCCTGAGAATTTGGAGAGTCATTCCCAATTGGAGTAGAAAGAACTGAGTTATATGGACCAAAGGGATGGGTGACCTGCCCAGCACTCGACTCGCAGCGCATGAGCCAAGTGCTCCTGCTGTGCAAGCCGAGCCGAGCACGAGCGCCAGCTGAGGCAGCTCGCCGGACTTCGGGGTCCTTCAGCTCTACGTTGTTTATGTGGAAAATGGCCTAATTTGCACAAATTTGGCCGTAATTTACGCAAATTAGGTCATTTTCTACGCAAACAACCTAGCGCCGGAAACCCAGAAGTCGCTTTCCCCAGTTCAGGTCGCAAGGAATGCGAGTCCAGCTGGGGAAAAGGTAGGTCGAGCAGAGCTCGCCGGGTCGAGCCCGGCAAGTTCAACGGACTACCACCCCCCAATTGAGCTCCGCACACATCCCTATTAAAACTTGCAGTCCTGAGGAGGGAGCTGGGAATGGCTCCTCTTCTCCCACAACCTGTTTCCACCACCAGCCATTTCCACCTGGCTGTGTCGGAGGAAGAGGACAACACAGCAAAGCTGACTCCATTAGGACATCTGGGATGAACTGCCATTTTGGCTCCTCTTCTCCCAGAACTGTCTCCACAATAGCCGTTCTAGTTGGTCACTAGAAGAACCAAATTTTTCTAGATTTAAGAAATGACACCTCACATATGCTATGATCACTATTGTGGTTTTTTTCTCTCCCCCCACCTTTTTCACAACTAACTTTTCCAGTCAGCCAACTGCACTGTGGTATATAGGATACTGTGGTATGGCTTTGTGTTAGAAAGGACATACACAATAAATAATAATTTGAAAAAATAGCAATGCTGATGAAGTGGGGACAGGTCAAGTAAAGGTGTGGTTTTTCTGCTGCCAAAGGGGAGGGGAAAACTTGTGACCACACAAGTGGTTGCATGGCTTGTGTGGGAACAACCAAAGAAATATCATTTATGGTTTAAGTCTTCTTTTTGAATGCCGGGGGGGGGGGCTATCTCAATGTTTTTAGAGCATTCCAAGGGAACCCTTGAAAAGAGAATCAGACTGATGCTCACATTGGCGGGGATTAGTCACTCCAAGACAAATACATATGCAATTGTAGAAGAAAATCTGTCGTTTATGTTCATAGCAAATAGCCAACAAAAATTCTGTCGTGTGCCAGTGATTAAACACAAGTATATCCTGAAAATATTTTCCTTGACTGGTTTTTAAACACCTGGGTTTTTTGTAAAGACAGCATGGAGCAAGAAAAGCCTAACACACAAGTTGACGAATGAACCATTAAGATTCTTATTAAACATATTGCTATTTCCTCTTCCATTCACTGTAGCCTGACATTTGTTAATAGTGCATTCAGTAGTTTTTGAGGCTGAATAATTTTGTTTTAAAGCAGGGAATGTGAACCCCTTTTTCAATGTTAGCATATATTTAATGAGAAGCATAAATTCTGTCAAAACCTGAAATTGATGGATCGCACATCCAAAAATATGCATAATGTGATGAGAAGGAAAATTCCAGAGCCAGCTCTCCTATAATTAAGAGTGCTTTTCTTAGCAAAAGGGAAAGATTTGCATAACATTTGTCATGTCTGCTTACCTTGGAATTAATCAGATATGGCGAGCAAAGCAGGTGACTGTTGCTCTTGCAAAAAAAGTAGAAATTTGTCTCGAACTCAGATTATGTGATTTATATATATATTTTTTAAAGAACCAGACCATAAACCCAAGCTTATAATCATAATTGTATAAAAGTAGTTAATATTACTCAGGGATGGGGACTCGGACTCCAGGACTCGACTTGTGAGTCGGACTGAGTCCCCCCTCTGACTCGAGTCAGAATCGAGTCCCAATATTTTTAATGGGACTCGAGACTCGACTCGAGACCAAGGACTCATGTTCCAAAATCGTGTTCCTCAAATGCAACATGGATAGGTTTTAGGAAGTACAGCAAGTTTATTTTTTAAAATTATTTTCCTAAAATGCAACCTTTCAGACATTTTGGGTTTGGTTGCCTCTGCCTGCCTGTTTGGGGTTCCCAGCCTCCTCTGCCTTCCTGGTCTCTTCTTAACCAGTTCCACAGTTTGAATTGTCCAAGACAAAGGCCTCTGCCTGCCTGCCTGCTTTGGGGTTCCCTGCCTCCTCTGCCTGTCTGGTTATTTTGGGTTTGTCTGCCTGGTCTGTTCTTGCCAAAATCAGTTGCAGAGTTTTGAAATAAAAAGGCACTCTTGTGCCTAGACTTTATTTAAGCCACACATCTGAAATAGCCTTATTTTGTTGGGAAACCCCCCCATTGATTTTAATAGGGACTCGTGGAGTCAGCTTTGGGAGTGACTCGTGACTTGTGACTCGTGAGTCTCCATTTTGGACCAAGGACTCGGACTCGAGACTCGGGTCCAAAGACTCATGACTCGACTCGTGACTCGAAACCAAGGACTCTTCAACATCCCTGATATTACTAGAACCTACTGAAATAAATATTAAGAAAGGGTTTAATAGAAAAAGGGTTAACACACCACTGGAGTTTGAACTGCTGGAAACAAAACTAAAGAGAGTACCATGGTTTATTTAGTTGAGAATGAGCACTGTGCCCCCTTTCTCCTCCCAGGGTCATTGTTCCTTACTGTACCTCATTATATCAATGAAAGGACCATCCAGAAGGCAGAAGGAGAGGATCCATTGGCAATATATGTGTTTATATATTGTCCTCTGATCTAGAGCTTAACCACACTATTGGAGTTGAGACTGCTATGGACACCTTAGTAGATGATCTGCACCTGAGTACCGACAGGGGGAGTGTGTCCCTGTTGGTGCTTCTGGACCTCTCAGCGGCTTTCAATACCATTGACCATGGTATCCTTCTGGAACGCCTGAGGGGATTGGGAATCGGGGGTACTGTGGTTCTGGTCCTACCTCTTGGGTAGGTTCCAGATGGTGATGCTTGGGGATAGCTGCTCCTCCAAAAAGGAGCTGCTATGTGGCGTGCCACAAGGAGCTATTCTTTCCCCAATGCTATTTAATATCTACATGAAACTGCTGGGAGAGATCATCTGGGGGCATGGGGCGGGGTGCTATCAGTATGCTGATGACACCCAAATATATTTCTCTATGCCTCCAGTAACAGCAGCTAAGGATGGTGTGTTTCCTCTGAATAAATGCCTGGAGGCAGTAATGGGCTGGATGAGGGAAAATAAACTGAAATTGAATCCAGACAAGACGGAGGCGCTTGCTGTCAAAGGCCACAACCTGGGTTTGGAGGTATGTCAACCAGTTCTGGATGGGGTTACACTCCCCCTGAAAGACTGTGTTCGCAGCTTAGGGGTGCTCCTGGATCTGTCGCTCCAAATGACATCCCAGATAGATGCGACGGCTAGGAGTGCCTATTATCAGCTTCGGCTGATACGCCAGCTGCGCCCCTTCCTAGAGTTGGAAGACCTAAAGACGGTAGTGCACGCACTGGTAACTTCGAGGCTCGACTTCTGCAATGCGCTGTACATAGGGCTACCTTTATACCTAGTCCGGAAACTTCAATTAGTGCAAAATATGGCAGCCAGACTGGTTGCTGGTACACCTAGGGGTGCCCATATCGCACCAGTTTTAAAAGCACTCCACTGGCTGCCAATCAGTTTCCGGGCGAAGTATAAAGTGTTGGTTATTACCTTTAAAGCCCTACATGGTTTGGGTCCAGGCTACCTACGGGATTCGCCTTCTCCCGTACAATCCAGCCCACACACTTAGGTCCTCTGGGAAGAATCTGCTTCAGTCAGCCAAAACTAGGCTGACAAGCATTACCCAGAGGACCTTCTCCTCTGCTGCTCCCAGATTATGGAATGGCCTGCCGGAGGAGATTCGTCAACTTGTCAGTCTTTTGGAATTTAAAAAAGCCGTAAAGACTGAACTCTTCTGGCAGGCCTATCCGGCGGAATTTTAGGATGTTTTAAGATGTTTTAAAGATGTTTTAAAGATGTTTTTAGGATGTTTTAAGATGTTTTAATAGTATGTATTGTGTTGTTTTAGTTTATGTATTTTATATTTTCTGTTGTTCCCCGCCTTGGTCTAGATGGAGAGGCGGGTAATAAATAATAATAATAATAATAATAATAATAATAATATAATTATTATTATTATTATTATTATTATTATTATTATTATTATTATTATTATTATTATTATTTGATATCACTGAATATATCCCTCAGAGAGTCCGGATTTGATCTGTAAATTTTTGAAAGAGAACCATCTTAATTAGTCCACTACAATCTGTGAGTTTATGGGTCACAACTGACCTGAACTTTTACAAAGTAATATCTGACTTTGACCAAGGGAATATAACAACCCTCCTGCCCCTACACTTGGCCCATCTGTATCCAGATCAGTGCTGAGCAACAAATTCATTGTGTGACAGAGACACAGCATAATTGTTATGGTGGCCAGGATCTTATGCCATACCTTACTGGGGCTATGAAACAACATGGATGCTGAAATCCCTCACACGCCAACAACCTGGATCTGAGACTTCACCTGACTCAACTAGGGAGTCTATCAGCAGATATGCCAAAAGAATATAAAAATCTCTAGTCTGCTCTTGGTGCCTAAAGTAAGGTAGAGACTTCCTGCAAAACCAGCAGTGCTGTGTACAAGATACAGATGAAAGGCAACAACAGTATCTTTATAGACCACTGGGATGCCAATTCCCTCCAGTGCTACTAAGGCCTCCATGAAATAGGTGTCTACAAGAGAGTGAAACATCATGTACCTGCATCAAAGGGGTGCACAACATTTTTTGCCTCAAGGGCTGCATCACATGTCTGGTGGGGTTGCGGTGGCCATATATACAGGCATGCACACACATACACTCACCCCAGCAGCAACAACATCAAAGTACTAAAACTCTCTCCTCGCCCCAGCCATCAGAACACAGTCACAAAAAGAGGGAAAAGTCTCTATGGTTCCTGCCACGGAACAGGAACCTCATTCCTAGAGTATCCTAGGAAGTGCTGTAGGCAGGCATGTCAAACACTGCTTTATGCTGGAGCAGTTATTTCTCCCCCCCCTTTTTTTTGGCAGCTGCAGATACTGGATGTCTGGGGGCTACCGGAAAGGTCTTGGGGAGCTGACTGAGGCTCATGGCCACAGTCTTTGCACCCTTGCTGTTTTGCAAGCTGAACCAAGACACAATGCCAGTTGCACCACACTATTACGTGGCACAAATATTGATGAGATTGACAGATCTGACTTGAAAATTCAATAATACTGAATTCTAACTGCAGCAGTAGTCAAGGTTAATGTTTACTTTGTTATATTAATAGGATAATTACTCCCCGCTTTCATTTACCTTAGAGTGTTTTCTCTGGATGTTGCTTGTCTGCATCAAACATGCCCTTAATCCTTCCTGTGCTGTTGACACTCTTTCAGCTCGATCTGACCCGCTGTTATACTCTACATCCTAAGACAAAGCACTTGGTTGTATATAAAGAGGAAATACAAGTTGTCTTATTGACAACATGCCGGCAGCATTCATGATCTTGATTCTTCTTCAGAAAATATAAAACCCTTACTCTTACTTTAAGGTTTATAGTGTCAGCCCCAGCATCAGAACATACAGAACATTGCATATACTGATCTAAAATCTAATACCTCCCCACCTTATCTCTGCAATTTCTAAAATGATATCAAATTTGAATCCATTTCCTTCACTGCAAGAAAAGTCTTTTGATATCTATTATTTTGCAAACCACATGTTTCCATTAATATTCAGTCTCCTGCTGTAAGACTTTAGCTGGGTGTTAATCTTTCAAAGAGAAAACAAAGAATGAACTCTTTTATCACTTCCTTGAAAGCAGAAACAGGGTGAGTGTTGTTCACACCTACCCCACAGAAACAATCAATGTTCCCTTTTTGGTTAATGTAATCACTTAGCAATTAGTCTGTTGCAATATACTTGTTGATGGCTGTGTGTGCAGAACCTTGTGATGAGTGCAATAAGAAAAGGATTTATGTGCATTTTCCCTTATGTAATTTGTTTCTCCATAACATGGAGAAACAATTTTCTTTGCAATAATTTCCTTGCAATAAAGAAATTATAAATCAATAAAGTAAAAGCATAAGTCTGCTCCAGGGCAGACAGCATTATTATAAGTGCTGGAAAATATTTTTGTTGGGGGGGCCCCTGTAATTAAATTTAATCACACTGCCCTAGAGCTCTGTGCACTCTGCAATGTGGCCCTTTTCACTTGAGATGCTGTCCCCACTGAATTAAATGGAGTGCTCTTGTCGATGGAGAACTGCCATGTGATGTACTTCAGTGGAGTACTATCAAATGATAACTGTCATCAGGATAATAATAGATATTAATGTCAGAAGACCTTTTGAGGAAATTGAGGTGTTATGTATAAGTGATGAAGAAAGTAAAAGACCCTTCAGAAGTGTGTATGATATATCTAGAAAATTTTATAATGGGGCAGACTCCAAAAGAGGAAGGCTTGAACACCAGATTCCTAGCATCTGTCCTCACTCCCTGATCCAATTAAGAATGAATCAGACAGTTCTGGATTCTGGGCCAGATCCCAATCAGATCTACTTCTTCAACAGTATCACAAAGCTAGTCCTCTTTGATGCCCTCTTTTCCATAACTTAAAAAAAGGTGTTCGGGCTCGGAGGGGGAGGGAAAGAAGCAATGAAGTCTTACATTAGACAATGTGGGATGGCCTTTGTTAGGCCCTGGATGCTGCTATGTGCACGAACATCCATACTAGAGTTTCTGGGAAATATGGAAAATGTCATTCCCATGGTTACCAATGCAGCTGGGACTCCAACAAACATAGGAATTACATTCTTCCTGCTTTCCAACATCTCTGGACATTGCTGCAAGTGCTCACAGAAGCCTCCAGGACCTATCAGAGACCCTGGCACAGTGTCTGATGAGTCCTCTCTGCCAGCCCCTGCCTTGGTAAGTTATGGGAAAAGGTAGATTTGGGGAGGGTTCACATTCGGCACTGCAGTATTGGTCAATGTGCTCCAAACCTAAAGGATTTTGTTGAACATCTGGAAGAGTTTGGATAAAATCATCCAATGCCTCTTAATTATTTCCTGAATGACCAGGGTAGTTCTGTCTATAATTAATAGAACTGGCACCCCCTCTGTTAGAAATTAAAGGGGGTGGGGAATGGAACAAGACAAACACATTGGCATTTCATTATCTCACGTAGGATCTAAGCATGCAAGATCTTCTAATTAGAAATAAAACAAATTCTGTGAAGTTCAGTACAGAATGGCACTTTACTCCAGAAGGTTAAGTAGGATCTATAACACAAATATGAAATGTTGGAAATGTGGAGAGAGCAGATTATATTAATTGTCAGTGGGCGTGTGATAAAACTCAAAGAGTATGGATAGCTGTAACTGAAATAATAAAGACCATGACAAGGTTAGGTTTACATTTGGTACTTTTCTCGGGCTGTCTGAAAAGTGGTTCCTAATTGTTGTCAGATGCAAGTTTTGTTAGGATAGAAATTGATCTAAGATGAAAGATCCCTAAGAGCCTAAACTACACAAGATAGAGGCAGCCACAGCGGCTTATTCATGTGTCTGCCCAATTTACATATGAGGTGGGAGAAAGGGGGTCTAATTTTTACAGTAAAAGGTGTGCACGGGTGAGAGGAGCTGAACTGTATCCTTCTAACCTGTCTTACAGTGGTAGGTAGCTTCATGCATTTCTTTTCCCAGGCTAACTCACTTCTGGTATCAAAGCCAGACTGGAGAAAACTGGCCAAAATGATAAAGCACAGAGCGATGAGACAGGAGAGGGGGACAGATCTCAACTCTACTCAGTCATGAGCCCTTTTAGTTCTGAAAACTAGAACTTTATCCTCTGCTTTAGATATGAACACAACAGCCACATGAACAAGAGATGTGGCTATTTACGGTATTATATATTTATTCTTTGATTTATACCCCACCTTTCTACCAAAGTAATACCTTACAGGTTCACCCATGGTTAGTAAAACGTCTCTCCAAGTGAACAGTGAGAAATGTTTTACAATAGTTGGTTCTTTCCCCCTCCCCAATGTTCTCTCCATAAATGGTTAGCACAGAAGGTACAGCTAGGCCAGGCTTTCCTAACCTGGTGTCCTCCAGATGTTTTGGACCACAGCTCCCAGCATGCCAGACCATTGGTCATATTGGCTGGGGCTCATGGGAGTTGAAGTCCTAAATATCCGGAAGGCAGCCTGTTTGGGGAAGGCTGAGGTAGGCTATTAAAACTGTGGGCCAGTAATTGTTGTGGAGTTTCTTAAACATCTGCCTTAAGACATGAATGCACACTGTAAGAACTTTGTATCCCACACCTATAATATTATGTGTAATACCAGAATGTTCAGCAAAATTTTACTACTGACAGTAAAAAAAAAAAAATGTTATATTTTCCATGATAAAAATTATAATAAAACGTCACCAGAATGTCATTTCGGTGTCAATAACATGGCCATGTAAAGCAGCATAAATAATTATATTCGCAGATAGTTATTAACAACAAATCAACAGCCGTAGGATATTTGTCTGATTGAGACCAGCTATATTCTCCATTTTTGTGCTGTCATGTCCTAACAAATGTCGCTTCTGATGTCTGTGTCTGATAAAAATCATTAACTGCTAATCCTATCCAGGCTAGCTGACAGATTTCATTTTGTCTGATACAAGCATCCCCATTCTATTTAATCTGCTGAATGACACCTGGTAAAATTCCAGTTAGAAATGCATTTTAATAAAATGAAGTAAGGCAAACAGGGGAAAACAGAAAAAAAAGCTCACACTTCATCCATGCAGCTAGATACAATGACGACTAATGCCTTCCGTCTGATGAAGGAAATAAGTTCCCCCAGCAAAGTGACTAAAGGCACAGTTCTATGGCCTCCTGACCTTGTCTGGGGGCAGTGGCACAGGATATGCCTTCTGAGGTCGCAGTGGGGTCTCCATCCATGGGTTGCCTTCCCCCTTAGTGTTCGCAGCTGGAGCAGTTCTTTCCATGCCAGCTGGGCTCCGAGGACAGAAGACCATCTTCGGAACGGGGGGGGGGGCATTCCAGGGGTTGGGGAGGGGAAGAGCGAAGAAATCCAGGCAGTGCGTCAGCCTCTCCTCCTCATGAGGAGAGGAAAGACATTTAGAGGGCAAAAATTGGCCTTCTAAATGTTTTTGGAAGGCAAGGGGAGGACGGCGGAGGCAGTCCTAGCCACTGCGCTCCTCCCGCCTTCCATTGGATGCCCATAATCCGAGTTTGGAGGGTTACGGGCAGCCACATTGGACGGGGCTGTACCTATTTTGAATACTGCAACGATGACATGCGGAGTGTTGCCAAATCCAGATCAAAAGTAAAAAAACATTTGAAACAGGAAAAAGTAAGTGACAGGATATTTGTTACCAGTATACAGACAACAGCCTCTCTGAATGAAACACATCTGCTATGGCAGTAATGCACTACAGAACTGGTGGCAAATACAGTACTATGAAATCTGGTCCAGAAACTTCTCATGTAGAGGATGGACTTGACCCTGAACCTTCTGGGAACTAAACTTGAACCCAACCCCATGAATCTTTTGGACCCAAGTAGCTATGCCGGTGCTTCTCACAGCTCCCCTCCCCATCAAGGCTGATTCCTGCCCCAATATCAGCTTCCTTGTCTGTACAGTCTACAAGTCACTTACGAGTGTGTAGTTGACAGAGCCTGCTTTTCCTTCATGCCCTTACCTGCTTCTGCTTCTCTCTTCTCTGCCACTGAAAGCCTCTCCTTAGCTTCCTCAGTCTTTCTAATCCAACTGTTTCCCTGCATACCCATCGAATCAACCAACCTGAGACTGGCTTGGTTTCTGAACTTTTGACACGAGATTTGCACGTTGCATTCTTGAACCAGGCACCTCAGCTCAGTTTCTCTTGCTTTGCCTAGCTTGTCACCAATGGAGGCCCTACACAGAGTGAGGGGAATTTTGAAATGCAAATAGCTGGAAGTGTGTGTGTGTGTGTGTGTGTGCGGGTGGGTAGGAGGGAGGGAGCCTAATCCTCTCCTCATTGTGTGTGGTTGTCCCAATCTGAATCAAGGTCATGCACATCTACTCTAGAATAAAAAGAAAGACAAGGCTCAGCTACACGCTATGTAATTAACATAATGTATAGATTGACCCTAAGTTATCACATAGAGGCCCTTTCCGGCAGATACAGGGTACTGTTTGCTAGTGCTCTGACTTTAGATCTAATATGAACATATGACGCTGCCGTATACTGACTGGGAAGCATCTTACCTCTTTATGCCTAGGAGGCTCTCCAATGTAAATATAGCCAATTCCTGCTCAGGGAGAGTTATTGTCACCACTCCCTGTTTTGTCACATTCTCCTTGCTGGGCTCAGGATGTATGAAAATTTTCTTTCCATTCATTTAAGACCAGAACTTGCCCTATTCACACACCCTGAATACAAATGCAAGTGCATTTTACAGCCAAAGCTTGCAGATTCTCAAGCTTGAGATGCTCAGTTGCAAAATGTGTACTTTAGGAAAAAGTGCATTTCAGGGAAATGCTGCATTTTCAGGCTTTAGTCGATGGTGGAAAAGTATGCCTTAAAGGTATGCCTTTTAAAAAAGCGCACTTTCCCCATTCGAACCTGGGTGGGGGAAAGCTCACAACTGGGAATGGGAATGAGGAAGACCAAAGTTTGAGGTGGAACTTTGAGAACTTTGATGAGTTTGAGCCTCACTGGTTCTCCCATCCCATGGCTGGGATGGCAGTTAGGGATATGTGAGGATTTTGTCATGGGGGTGGAAGTCCAGCAAACTCTCTGAGCTCGACTCCCCAAACTCTGTCCCACCTACCTGCTTCCTCGGCTTGACTCGCGTTCTCCTGAGTCAAGCAGGGGTAGCGAACTTCCGGGTTCCTGGCAGAGCGCTTTTTATGTAGAAAATGGAGTAAGATACTTTAAAACGGCCACAATTTGCGCAAGTTACGCAAATTGCAGCCGCTTTTAACGTATCTTACTCCATTTTCTATGTAAAAGGTGCTCCGACGGGAACCTGGAAGTCCGTCGAGCTTGGCCACCACTAATGGCAGTACCCTTAATATAAATCTGAACACATTAAGCAGAGTCAAAGGTAAGGATAGACTGTACAGAAGGAATCTCTAATAAGGAAGCACTTCATGAGACTCACTAAATTCCCCAAATGGGGGCTTACTTTATTCATAGGCCAGAAGGACAGGGTTTACAGGTGGAAAACAAGAGTTAACATACAGAACATGCACTCAAGCCTGAACGAAACAAACCTTGTTACAGTTTCTACCTAGACTGTCCCTATTCCTAAGGTCATTAAAGGGTAGGTAGGACAAATATATACATGAGAAGTACAGGCTTACATCAAATCACCTAGCTTCTCCCATCCTCTCTTTCTCTTTCAGGCAAACCACTTCTCTGTAACTGACAAGTCCCAACAGCGAGTGAGGCTGTGTTCTCTCCCACCTCGTCTCCTGGATTCTGCTCAGGCGGAGGGGCCTCTCTCTTGACAGACAGTTCCTCAGGCCCAGCTGCCAAGCCTGCCAAAGCACTTTATTTCACTGAGTCTGACCATTTGCCTGTGTAGCCCAGTACTGCTGACTCTGGCTGGCAGCAGCTCTCCAGGTACTCCGAGACAAAAGTCTTTCCCCATCCTGATAAGAACACAACAAGAGCCATGCTGGATCAGACCAAGAGTCCATCTAGTCCAGCATTCTGTTCACAAAGTGTCCAACAAGCTGTCCATGGGGAAACCCAAAAGCAGGGCATGAGTGTAACAGCACCCTCCTGCCCATGTTCCCCAGCACATGGCCTCTGATACTAGAGGTATACTAGAGGTATAGTTGTCAGGACTAATAGCCATTGGTAGCCTTATCCTCCATTGATAGCCTTATCCTTATCACTGAGATGATTTATCTGGGGATGACAGAGATTGAACCGATGACCTTCTGCATGCAAAATATATGCTCAACCATTCACTAAGTCCCTTCACCTTAATTTCCAGTCCCAGTTTTAAAGAGCTGGTTTTAACCTTTAAAGCCCTAAATGGCTTGGGACCTAGTTACTTGAAACAGCACCCTTATGTTCCTCTCCAAACCTTAGGATCTTTCTCAGAGGCCCTGCTGTAACTGCCCACTCTGAATGAGGTGAGGTGGGCAACCACTAGTGTCACCCCAGCTATGAAAGAGCCTCCCCAGAGAGGTTCACCTGGTACCATTCTTGTAGTCTTTTCAGCACCAGGTGGAGACATTTCTCTTCACCCAGGCTTTTAAAGAATTCATACAGTCTGGGCCTCTTGGTCTTAAAATCCATGTTTTAATTCTGGGGTTGCTTTTTGTTGTATCTTTACTGCTTTTTAATCTCAGGTTTTGAGTTTCATTTTGCTTTTTTTAATGTTTGTTTAGCCCAGAAAACTTTATTTTATGGGGCGGCATACAAAGGTAGTACATAAATAAATATAGCAACAACACACCCTGGCTCTTGGTTTGCGTTTCCTTTAGATGCTGTTCTTCTCCATGTGTAAACCACATCATTACATCAGTACTCTCTAAGGTAGCAGCATGGTTAATTTATGCTGACACCTGTGATATCACCTTCAGCTATTATCACATAGAAGCTAAATGGTAAGCTTCCGCAAAGTTTCAGCACCTGCCATGTAACATCCAGACAGGCCTTTATAATGTTCAATATCTCCACAGCTCATGCGGAAGAAAAAGGATTACAAAAAGGAAATGAGAACTGAAGTATACAGGAAAGGGCGCAGAGGGCAGTAACTTGCTTAAATTTATAAACTGCTTTCTCCTAGGTTTACAGTAAAATAATATGCCATCTAGAATTACCAGGAGAAAATATGACACATGGAACACAAATTGAAACCTAATTTAAACTTCAAGCAAATCGCCTCACTAGAATATACAGTAGTTTAGGGCATGCTAGTAAAACCTTCATAACTAAATAAGCATGCTCAGACAGTTAACAATAAAAAAAAGCCCAAGGTCACCTTTGTATTAAGGCAGGCTTTTATGCTCTCTGTTGAAGTACTCTGGGGGGGAAATATTACACATCCAAAGGCAAAATTGTACTGTGAAAAAAGCAAATTTTATCAGACCAGTATAAGACGCAATCTTGAGTATACTTGCTAGGAGGAAGGCCGACTGAAATTAGAGCCAGTGTGGAATGTGACAAATCATCAGTGCACACGCATGGCCATACTTTATGCATATGAGCCACCCAGTAAATCTGTCCAGTTCTTTATTGGAGTGTTTGGATCACTCTGCAGGGCATAGTATTAAGAGGCACATATATATCACAACTTATTCTACATGTGCTAGAACTGAAGTGTGCATATGAGTCTGAAACCCATACCACACAGCATATACAGTCTACAACTTGTTTTATGGTGAAACTTACTCAGAAGTCAATATTTAGTGTTGGTAGATATGTTTTTTGTACACAAGTGACTATGATGTCGCATAGACACAGCCGCACAGTGCTTCATTATGAAAGGAATGGTAGCACATGCATGTTTTAGTAATATCATGCCAACACCAGGCAAATGTTTAGGAATGGGGTGCCAATTTTTATAGCAACCCCAGTTTCGGTTGCCCTGGCTGTATAATTTCATCAGTATCATCAACATATGAACATATAACTCTGTATAATTTTTTACCAAGCATCCATAAAAAAAAGTTCACAGAGAAAGCAATGACTATGGCTAATATCTTGTATCTGCATGAGACTTCTTGAACATGAAATTAATCTCACTTGTTCCAATGCTTCAGGTTTGCTGCTCTCTATGAGATTATTCTACAACCGATACACAGCTCACTATTTGCCAGTTCAGACATGACAGCGGTACTCATGCATTTGCCTCAAGAGTGAACACAGCTGATGCTGGCTGTGCTGCCAATCTATATTCATATGAAGGTTCCATTAGTGTGAACTTGCACCTTCATGTGTGTGATGTATATGTGGTCACCATGATTTCCATTATGGCAGTGGCACCTTTCTGAGTTGCCGCCATTATGGGCATCATGGGGTCCAAGTATACACTACCATTATAGGGTGCTTCAGTACTATGGGTACTAGCATCCAATGTAGCACTCATGAAGGAATGCTCATACAAGGGGATTTCCACACCCTTTCTGCCCACTGGCTGTGCCTATATCCCCCAAAAGGCTTTCCTGGGGAAGCACTGTTTGCAGAAACTGCCTCCACCCAATTTCCCCCATTTTCCTTTAGACCTCCACACCAAATTCCAGGCCTATCCTGAGGGCCCTCTAACCCTCAAGAGAGTCTTTTGAAGGCTATAGTGGGGAAGAGAGGGAGATGGATTTATTTTGGCTAGAACCCTGTATTTACTGCATATAAAGGAGACCTGCATATTAGATCATATGCAGAGAGACTCAATTTGTCTTATTGGTAATTAAAGTGGAACTGTTGAGAGACCCACTTATTTGGGACCCAGTAACTAATTGATTAAAAAGAAATATTGAGCATGTAATCCCATATAGGGAATAATCTAGAACAAGTCCCATTCTTCAAGTATTTTGGGATTATACTCCAGCAATCAGGGAATTGGTCCCTTCAGATACAAACTAATGCTCTGCTGGCTGATAAGATTTTCAATGGGCTGTTACATTTTTTTTTATTGTACTAAAGGGGGTAAACTAGTACAACTGGCTTTAGAATTATATCAGGTTAGGGTCTTGCCACAGTTACTATATGGGGCCCTGCTTTGGGCAGTGGCCAAATTAGACCCAATTGAAACAGCCCAAAATAAATTCCTACAGAAACTTCTTTCCATCCCAGTTTCTATTAAATTGGCAACAATCCGTGGCGAATTGGGACTGATGTCAATAAAAGCTGAAGCCCTTAAATTAGCTTTGCTTTGTGTTGTTGTTGTTGTTGTTGTTTGGCTAAAGGTGATATTTAAGCAGACATCCGATTTTGTACTGACTGCAGTTGAGGAAATGGGCCCTATTGGTTGGAAACCAAAGATTCTCCTTACTATTGCAAATATGTGGTTTTCTATACCATTTTTATTGTTATTGGGCTATGGCAGAGCCAAGTTAGTACCGTTGCAATGCCTTAAAGATATTGATATGCAGTCTCAAATGGCTGAAATTTCAAGTTGCTTATCTAGTAAGATATTGCACCTAGCCCCTTCTTTTCTCAACTCTCTGAAAAATTTGGCCGATCTACCCTCTAGTATGATGAGAACAGCTTTTTCTTGGGTAGGGTTAAATGTACTTCCTTTGGCAGACTGCACAGGGTGCCTGCAGGGTATCCCCAAGGAAGGTAGAGTTTGTTTTTGTAACCCTTTAAGTCTGGATGACATTACCCATTTTATTTTAGAATGTGATGTCGATTCTGATATTAGGAAAAAATATTTTTTTTCCTTTGTTGGTTTGGATGAAAGGATGGTCACCCCTTGAAAAGTTGTGTTTTTTATTGAACGATTTTAATAAATATGTAACTTTTAGAACTGCTAAATTTCTCCTATCAGCTTTGCATTTGTGAGAAAAGGCCAAGGGGACAAATGTAATACATTTATGTGAAATTGTATAATGGCTGGTTGCTAATTACAATAAACTTGACTTGACTTGTAATCTCATATAATTATATATAACTAGCTTTTTCACTCGACGTTGCCCGGGTCGTCATTTTCTTATAGGCACTATTTGGTCGAAATTCCTTAAGGTAGCTGACCACTTTTTTGAATGTCTCCATAGGAAAGGAATGGGACTACACAGTAAAATCCCTGCTTCCCCTCCTGGACTACACAATGAAATCCTTCCCCACCCCCCAGGACAAATAATGAAATTCCAGCTCCCCCGGGACTACACAATGAAATCCCTGCTCCCCCCCCGGGACTACACAATGAGATCCCTTCTTCCCCCCCCCCCCCGGGACTACACAACAATGAAATCCCAGCTTCCCCGGGACTACACAACAATGAAATCGCTGTTCCCCTCTCTGAGACTACACAATGTAATCCCAGCTCCCCCCCCCCGGGACTACACAACAATGAAATCCCTGCCCCCACCGGAACTACACAACTATGAAATCCCTGCTCCCTCCCCCTCTGGGACTGCACAATGAAATCCCTGCTCCCTCCCCTGGGACTGCACAATGAAATCCCTGCTCCCCCCCCCCCGGGACTACACAATGAAATCCCTGCCCCCCCTGGGACTACACAACAATGAAATCCCAGCTTCCCTGGGACTACAAAACAGTGAAATCCCAGCTGTACAACAAGGTTCCATTTGGCTATCACCGCTAATAGGTATTGAGAGACCTATCCCCCATAGAATTTGTCCATTCCTTTTGTAAAGTCATCTAAGCTAGTGGTCATTGCTACATCCTGTGACAGTGAATTCTGTAAGTTAATTTGATATTGTATGAAGAAGTGCTTACTTTGGTTTACACTTGACCTATTGTCAATCAATGTCTTTGAATGATACATGTTCTAGTACAGGGGTGGGCAGAAAATAGATCTCCAGATGTTTTGGACTTCAATTTCCAGCACTCCTGACCACTGGCTATGCTGGCAGGGGCTTCTGGAAGTTGAAGTCCAAAACATCTGGAAATCTAACTTCTGTCCACTCTTATTCTCATATTAAGAAAGAGGGAGATACATTCTCCTCTCTCCACATAATTTATAATTGTATTAACCTCTATTGTACCCCCTTTTAGTCATCTTCTTTCTTTCAATTAATTAAATTGATGGCCTTATAGGCCCCTTCCAACTCTACTTTTCTATGATTCTGTGATTCTATGAATTACATTACATTACATTACTATACTGCCCAATAGCCGAAGCTCTCTAAACTCTAAGCCAAAGCCATTCTGAACTAAAAAGCTCCCAGTGCTTTAGCCTTTCCCCATAGAAAAAGTACTCCAACATTATCTACACGGAATGTCATGTATGAGAATAGAATGAGTGCCTATTTTAGCCTGTGCAAAAATAGCATGACTATCTATCTTGCCATGTATACACCTGTTTGGAAGTCATCTTAGGGCAGAACAAATAACTAGCTGAAGGAGCTTTTATCTCACTTAATAACCAGAGCCCATGAGAGCAGAACAGAGTTCTTTTAATGCAGCCTATGTTTGGAGATGAGAAATGTAAAGCTTGAAGCTACTAATTCCCTATCCAATGCTTTTCTCTCCAGAATATACCGTAAATGATATTTAAGAGTTTTACTTCACATATTTGCTGATGGACTTAAGGGAATGGCTTCTGACCATCATGGCAGCGCTGACTGTATTGTCATGTTTCATGCTCTCCTGAGCCTGCAGAGTCTGTTTTAATTATTTTATCTCATTGTCCTAAAGAAATATTATCTGAAGTGGAAGAGATTATTGGCTGGACTCTAGATGCCAGATCAATATTCACAATATGATGCAGAATATGAAAACTAGTCCCAAGAGAAAAGAACTGCAGCACTTCAAATTAGTATTGCAATTAGTTTATAACTGTAGTACATTGTCTTTATAATAAGCCTCCAAGTCAAGCCATTGAAGGAACTGTATATTCTAGACATGAGCCAAAATTACACATAGTTTTTCATGAACATTTTCATCAGGTATCAAGAAACACCCCACCTTTTTGATGATTTCTCAACACTCGTGAATGTGTTTGCTTGTTAAATTATGTTGCTCTCACTTGAGCCCAGTGATTTCATTAAGTAACCCAGTCTGATTGGCTATGTAGCATTGTGACATCATCCTATTCAGTCCATAGTCCCTAACTGGTTAGGCCTAACCATGTGACTAACACTGGAACAAGGAAGAAACAGTACCAGCTGGAGACAACAATGGTGCTGAGTAGTACTGAGAAAAGGTGAATATTTTAAGTAATCTGTTCTTTGGATAATTTACATTTTATTCTTCATTGCTTAGTATGGAATGCTCGATCCCTGACTCGCAAAGCAGACACTTTGTTGAACTATCTTATTGACCAATCTATTTCAATTGCTTTTATCTCAGAGACTTGGTTTGTTCAGGATGAGTCTGTGGCTTTGCTTTGGCCACTTTTTCTACAGGAGGTTACACCTGCTCCCATTCTCCTCGACTGGAAGGACGTGGGGGTCGAGTTGCGGTGTTATTTCAGTCATCCTTTGTCAGCAAGCAAATCCTTCTGATGGAATCTGATGTTCCTACCGCTTTTGAGGTCCACTCGGTTTCTTTAATACAACCTGCAGTAAGATTGGCGTGTATTTATCATCCTCCAAACCGAGCTTTGGAATTTGACTTCTTAGAGGAATTTTCTACCAGGCTATCCTATTTTTTGGACACTAATTTACCTTGTATAATAGCTGGGGACTTTAACATTCACCAAGAATCCCAGTTGTGGGAGGACTTTTCGTCTGTGCTACAGATGTATAATTTGACTGTGTTGTCTTTCGCCTCCCACTCATGTTGGTGGTAGAATGTTAGATTTGCTTATTTGTAGGGGTTTTGAGTTTTCATCAGCAACTATTATGGACAGTGGGCTTTCTGACCATTTTTTCTTGCACAGTTTTTGTACAGTTCTTTCTTCCCCCTCTATGTCTGTTAGGAAGGTCTCTATGATAAATCTGTCTGGAGTGTCTCCCACTAGCTTCATGTCAGCTTTGAATCAGGAGACTTTACAACCAATTTTGGATTGGTCTCAGCCACAGTCTATACCATTTAACAGTACAGTGCAGGTCAGCTCAGTAGATGAGCTGACAGTCGCTTTTCGAACAGCTACTACTTCCGCTTTAGATCACTTGGCTCCTTCTACCTGCCAGAAGATAGCGGCTCGCCCAACTCGCCCTTGGTTGACACAGGAGCTTATTCGGAATAAGAAATTGCTCTTCGCTGTTTAGAACGGCAGTGGAAGCAAGTCCCATCAGAAGGTTCCCATCATCTTCTAAAATCTGCATTGGGAAGATACTTTGCAGATTTGGATAAGGCTAAGCAGACTTTTGATCAGTCCACCATTTCAGCGCAGGCACACAATCCGAGGCGACTGTTTAGTATCTTTAAGAGCTTATTGGCTCCAGAGCTGTCTAACTCTGTTTCAGTCACTGTACCAGTTCCCTCAGTTGATGCCCTAGCTACTTATTTTTTCCAAAAAAATTCAAAAGATTAACTTGGATTTCCCTTCCTCCCCCTTTTCCTACTCAACACCCAGAGGACCAGTTTGAGTTCTCCTGGGTTTCAGAAGAGCAGGTCCTTGCAATAGTCTCTGCTTGCCCTCTAACTACAGCCCCTAGTGATCCTTTCCCTTCTTTTCTTTATTCCAGTTTAGGTTCTTCCCTCCTGCCCTTTATGACCAGATTGGTGAACTGTTCGCTTATTACAGGCAATTTTCCAGATTCCTATAAGCATGCTTTTGTTCGTCCTGTGTTGAAAAGGTCTTCCTTCGATCCTCTTGTGTGTGCCAATTACCGACCTGTGTCTCGCCTTCCTTTTTTGTCTAAAGTGTTGGAGAGAGTTGCTCTCTCCCAACTGGTTCCCTGTTTAGCCCACCATGACTTCTTGGATCCATTTCAATCTGGATTCCGGGCAGGATATTCAACTGAGATGACACTTTCTCGAGTATTAAATGACATCCTAGTGGCTAAGACCCGGTGACACTCTTCAGTATTGGTGCTGCTAAATCTTTCGACAGCATTTGATACTTTGGATCACCTTATTCCTTTGTCACAGCTGATATCTCTGGGTGTCTCCAGCAATGCTATTTCTTGGTTTTCTTCTTATTTGGCAAATCACTCTTTTTCAGTTTCTTTGGGTACTAGAACCTCTCATTCTTTCCCCCTCACTGTTGGTGTCCCACAGGGCTCAGTATTGGGCCCTGTTCTCTTTTCTCTTTATACACTTCCTTTGGGTATGCTTATCTCTAGTTTGGGTTTTCAATATCGTATCTATGCTGATGACACCAGGTATACCAGTCTTATCCTGAACTCAATGATGAGGTTTGGTCTTCTCTGACGAGCTGTCTTTTGAACATCGCATCATGGATGTCCTCTCATCAGTTTAAAATTGAATATGGTCAAGACTGAAGTCTTGGTTTTTTGTCCTGATCATCCTGGACATCCCCTGGTTTGTCCTCCCCTCCTTCTTCTGGACTGCCAGGTGACCCCTGTCTTGAGGGCCATTGATCTTGGGGTTGTGGTGGATGATCAGTTGTCACTTCGTCCATTTGTGAATATGACAGCAAAGACATGTGGCTTCCATCTTGCTAACATCCGATGGATTTGTTGATTCTTGACCCCGGAGACTACGAAGCTGCTTGTCCATGCTTTGGTCATTTCATGCTTGGATTATTGTAATAGTCTTTTGGCGGGTTTGCCTTTCTTCACTTCGTCCCCTTGTTTTGATGCAGAATAGTGTTGTACATGCGGTTCTTGCCCTGTCCCATTATTCCCATGTTTCTTGCCACCGTAGAGCATTGTACTGGTTGCTGGTCAGGGCAAGGACTTATTTCAAACTTCTTGTCTTGACATTTAAGGCACTATGCTCTTCCCTTCCCACTTATTTCACTGAGTTGGTCACATGGCACACACCTCTTAGGAGAACTCGATCTGCAGACTCAGGGTTTTTGGAGGTGCCTTGGACAAAGGTGGCAAATTCTAGGCTCCGGGCATTTTCTCATTTGGCTCTACGATTATGGAACTCTCTTCCTTTACACCTTCGGATGGAATCGGAGTTGAGTAAATTCAAGCGTAACCTGAAAACCTATCTGTTCAACTTGGAGACATAGGTGTTAGACTTAGTATGAACTGGGTAATTGCTGTGATTTTAGTTTTATGGCTTGATGGTTTTAATTATTCGTTGTTGTTAATTTAAATTTACCTGGATTGTAGCTCATTTTAAGTATTTTAATGTAGCTTTAGTTAAATTGTGATGATTATTGTTTGAGTTATTTTGTATATTGTACTGTGCTCTGGTGTAGAGTGCAATATAAATTTGTATATTATTATTATTATTATTAATAATAATAATAATTATTATTATTATTTGGAAGAGGGGGGATTATACCACACAGAATATGCTAGTTTCAGCCCCCCAAATCAAAACTGGAGAATAATTAAAAGTATATACTTATCTGAGGAACTGTTTAGATTCATTATATAGAGAATGATCAACACTTAGCAATAATAGAAAAGTATGGTTCCCCCTACCCACCCACCCTGTAAAAAGGAGGAACACAGCTATAATTACAATTTGCAGCTCCAGAATGGGCTTATATCTATTATGTTAACATTGGTCAGAGTCTTCCAGTTAAGATGGCGACGTGATCAGATTGCAGCCTGCCATGTGCCTCTCCCAATTTTTGGCTTTTTAATCTATTTAAGACCATCATGTTGTCCTGGTATTTTGCATTAGCCTTGTTCTAGTTTTGTTTTTATTTATACATCTGCTTTCTGTGCTTTGGAAATTTTGGCTAAAATTTCTAAAGCAGAGTCAAGAGATGTGAAGGCCTGGAAAAAAAATGGGGGGAAATGTTCTTTTCATCTTTTTCCAGATTTTCCAGGCCTTCACATCTCTAGCAGAGTCCGAAGGAGCAGATGTTTTCAGCGTGGTGACAAAGCAGCTTGTGTACTTGCAGCTGATCCAGGATTCTATCAAAACTCTCAAGGGATCCATTGATTCTATTGATGATCATTGTCATGCCCCTGCCTATGGGAAAAACGTTATATCTCTTAGTATGTGAGGGGAGGGGGAGTGTGAGAGGAGTTTGAAATGTTGGATGTCTGTTGATTGGCTGAGAGAGTGAGAAGGAGGGGTGAAGCCTGTTATTTAAACAGTGGGCGGTGCTGTTCAAAGGTTGTGGGTTGCAGTGCGTGTTGCAGAGTTGGAGTAGAGTGGGTTGGCAGAGAGGAGTCTGAGAGGGAGAAGAGGGAGTGGTGTGTGGAGTCTGGAGAGAGAGAGAGAGAGAGAGAGAGAGAAGGAGAGAAGTCTGAGTGGAGTCCAGGGAGAGAGGGGGAGTATTGGGTAGTGCTGTCTGAGAGAGACAGAGAGAGAGAGTGTGAGTTTACAACGTTTAGAATCCTTTAACATTATCTATTTCCCTACCCTTGATTGTAAATAAATAAACTTGTTTCCTTTTTAAAAATGTAAAAGGAGTGGTCTGAGTTGGTTACCCTGGAGGGGGTTGGTGGCAGCAGAGGAGATTAAGAGAGTGTGGAGGTGGGATTTGACCATAATAAAGCTGAGAGTTCGAATCACAAGGTGGGAGTGAGGGGTGTGGCGTCACAATCATCTTAAACTGATGGAGTCAAAAGTTTACTCCAAGCAGTTTTGGATGACACCAATTTTCTAAACCCATTTCAAACTGGCTTCAGAGCGGGATACGGAGTTGAGATTGCTATGGTCGCCTTAGTGGATGATCTACGCCTGAATACCGACAGGGGGAGTGTGTCCCTGTTGGTGCTTTTGGACCTCTCAGCAGCTTTCGATACCATCGACCATGGTATCCTTCTGGAACGCCTGAGGGGATTGGGAATCGGGGGCACTGTGCTTCAGTGGTTCTGGTCCTACCTCTCAGGTAGGTTTCAGATGGTGATGCTTGGGGATAGCTGCTTCTCCAAAAGGGAGCTGCTATGTGACATGCCACAAGGTGCTATTCTTTCCCCAATGCTATTTAATATTTACATGAAACCGCTGGGAGAGATCATCTGGAGGCATGGGGCGGGGTGCTATCAGTATGCTGATGACACCCAAATATATTTCTCTATGCATCCAGTAACAGCAGCTAAGGATGGTGTGTTTCCTCTGAATGATTGCTTGGAAGTGGTAATGTGTTGGATGAGGAAAAACAAAATGAAGCTGAATCCAAACAAGACGGAGGTGCTTGCTGTAAAGGCCACAACCTGGGTCTGGAGGTGTGTCAACCAGTTCTGGATGGGGTTACACTCCCCCTGAAAGACTGTGTTCAGCAGCCCGGGGGTGCTTCTGGATCCAGTTGCTCCAAATGACAGCTCAGATAGATGCGATGGCTAGGAGTGCCTATTATCAGCTTCGGCTGATTCACCAGCTGCACCCCTTCCTAGAGTTGGAAGACCTAAAGACGATAGTTCACGTGCTGGTAACTTCGAGGCTTGACTTCTGCAATGCGCTGTACATAGGGCTATCTTTGTATCTAGTTCAGAAACTTCAATTGGTGCAAAATATGGCAGCCAGATTGGTCACTGGTACATCTAGAGGTGCCCATATTACACCGGCTTTAAAAGCATTACACTGGCTACCAATTAGTTTCCGGGCAAAGCATAAAGTGTTGGTTATTACCTTTAAAGCCCTACATGGTTTGGGTCCGGGTTACCTGCAGGATCGCCTTCTGCCATAAAATCCGCCCCACGCACTTAGGTCCTCTGGAAGGAATTTACTCCAGTCAGCCAAGACTAGGCTGGCAAGTACTACCCAGAGGACCTTCACTTCTGCTGCTCCCAGACTGTGGAATAGCCTGCCAGAGGAGACTCGTCAATTGAATAATCTTTTGGCATTTAAAAAGGCCATAAAGACTGATCTCTTCTGGCAAGCCTACCCAGTGGAACCTTAGACATTTTAGGATATTTTAAAAAGTTTCTTAAGAATGTTTTAATATGTTTTAACCAGTTTATGTATTTTATATTTATTGTTGTTCCCCGCCTCGATCCAAGTGGAAAAATGGGTAAGAAATAATAATAATAATAATAATAATAATAATAATAATAATAATAGCAGCTCATTGGACAGCAATGGCAGCTTTTCACAGTGTAATATCTGCTGCTCGTGTTTCTCTTCTGGAAACTTTTTCTTGGAGAGCTAATTTGCATGTCAACACAGTCTACACAGCCTACACAGATCCATTTGGCAGAGTTTATGGATACGTTTTTGCATGAGTAATTGGCATTGCCACCAGATTTTCAGCTTGATATTGAACAAGCCTATCGTGTTACTGGTTCAATGTGAGAGTCCAGAGCAGGGCCTATTATTGTTAAGTTTTTATGGGCTTCAACTAAAGAGTATCTGCTCCACATAGCTGGGAAGAGAGGGGAGCTTTGGTGGGGTTCTGCCAATAATAAGAATCATGTTTTATTCAGATTATACCAAAGAGGTTTCAGTTTGGAGAAGGCAATTTATTAAGGTAAGAATCTTGGCAGGACAGATCAGTTTGCACTATTATATCCATCATTCAGCAATTTTTGTGTGTGACCTATCAAGATCAACTAAAAGTAGAAATGTCAATCTCCCGAAGCAGCAGAATCATTTCTCATCAGCATCTGAACGGTTGCTTCTGCTGTTGTTACTTAAGAAGTTGAATGTGGCCTTCAGCTTGTCAGCCCTTGGCTATTAGCTAATGTTTACACTGTCTAGGTAGATAACATTCTGGGCATTTGGCCTTGTATTACTTCATTCCAGTTTTTTTATTTCTCTCTCCTTCCCTCTCTCTTTCCCCCTTCAATTTCCCCTTATATATCTTTATAGAGTTTCATATATTTCTTATATCCACTTCATATAGGTTCTTGAGCACCGTCCAATGGGGATTCCTGTAGCCCTCCAAACTTGAAGGATTATGGGCATCCTATGCAGAGCAGGAGGAGCGCGAAGGCAGAGGTTGCCTCCACACTCCTCCCACCCTGCAAAGCAGCCTAGAATCTAGCTGCTAGATGGCTGATTTCAGCTGTATAACTGTGGCGCTTCAGAGGGGCAGGGAAAGAGGCTGAGGCACTGCCAGAATGTGCCGTATCTTGTTGCTGCTAGTCTCCACCCCTCCCTGCCCCCCAAATGCCTGCTAAACCCCTTCTCCAAGGTCGCTCTTCCAACCTCGAGGAAGCAGCTGATGTGGTTCTTCTCACACTGGCTGTGGGGAGGGGGGGAGATCCGAGCATGGATCCCCAGCTCCGAGGTTGGAGCTGTTTTCCAACCTTGGAACTGGGAATTCAAAAAATCTTATGACCCTATGAACACTGTCTAGAGGGCATAATATTGCTCTGTCAATATACTTAATATAGGTTTCCAAGCAGATTAAAATACCTTCTAAAATACCCACTTGTTTTTTGACTAGTGTATGTATTTAATAACTGAGTAGGGACCAATGGCAGGGCTTATTTCATCCTCTTTACTGAAAGGCAAAATGGTCTTTTCTGATTTTTACCTTTTGTTTTGATTTATTTGTTTTTCATATCATTTTTATTATATTCTGGGGTCTATTTTGGTGGGGATGTTGGCACTATGTGGGATATTTTATTTTTTATTTCCTATTTTATTTTATTTTATTTTATAGGTTCTGTAAGATTTAGCATAATAAATATTAGTTTGAATTTTAAATTATTATTTTTTGGATAGAAACATATTATATCTATGATTTATATGTTGCATCATTTAAAAGTAGGTAACTTTTGTAAAACTGATAAGATCTGTATGTGAGGAGAGGCGAGCAATATTTCTTTTTCTTTGTTTATTGTATGGGTGTATCACGTACCTTGGGGGGGCTCGCTGTTCTCCTGCAGGCTCGGTTCTCCGCGGTGGCAGCGGCCCGATCTCGCTCTTCTGAGCGGCGCAGAGCAGTTCTCCGCGCCACTTGCGCTGCCAGAGCCACCACCAGAGCCACCGGGCCACATCCTGCTGCTCCGGCGCGCTGGACCCCTGTGCTATGTTTTTGGTGCGGGAACCAGGGCAACAGGGCTTAAACAGCCCTGTTACCCTGGTTTCCCCCTCCAAAAACAAAGCGCTGGGGTCCAGCGCGCCGGAGCAGGGTCCCGTCACGTCACTTCCACTGCGCCGGAAGTGACGGGACGGGACCAGTGTGGGCGGCGCGGGCGGCGCGCCACGAAGAGCGCAAGCCGGCGAGGAGGCAGGTAGGCCCGCGCTCGCTGTGGAGAGCCACGCGCGGGCACGAGTTGGCCGAGTTCGGGCCTCACTCATGCCCGCGCGTGAAAAGGTAACATCACTAGTTTATTGTGATTTCATGGAATGTCAAGGGACTGGGGAATTTAAATAAGCAGAAGAGAGTGCTCTCTAAGCCAAAAAAGAACTTAACATTGATGCGGCTTTTTTTCCTTTTCTTTTCAGAAACCGATTTGATAGTTGCAGATGAATATTTGTTGAGAAAAGATTGGGTCTGGGAGCTCTATGTAACAGATACTTCAAGATGGTTTAAAGCAGTTGCTATTTTAATTCATAAGTGACTCTTCTTTTCTGTTCAACAGGTGATTATTGATCCTGATGGTCACTTTTTGATTCTGGTTGAGAAACATATTGATAAAATAATTGCCATGATTAATATGTATGGGCCTAATACTGATTCTCCAATCATGTTTCATGAATGTTTTAGCAAATTGGTTGCTATTACTTAGGATTATTTGATTGTGGGTGGGGAATTTAATGAGATTTTTTATCCTTTGCTGAATAGGAGTATGCCTGCTCCCAAGAGGCAAATGGTGGTGAGATTTACACTTCAGGCCTATATGGCTGAAATCGGTCTGATTGATGCCAGAAGAATTTTGCATCCTGGAGAGAGAAACTACACTTTTAATTCACCAGTCCATCAGAATTGCTTTCAATTAGAGTATTATTATTTTAGGTTTCTACATATTTGTTATATCAAATAAATCTTTGTAAGAGTGATACACTGGTAGTTTTCGATCATGCCCCAGTTTTCTTGGAGTTGCAATTTTCAGATATACCAAGCCCCACCCCCACCCCCCAGTCTCTGGCACATTAATGTTTCTCTTCTTAATGATGAGGTGTTTAAAATCAGATTTTTGATGAGTTACTTGAGTATTTTAAAATTAAGCAGGGACAGGGTACTGTTGATTCTTGTGCCATTGAGTGGGAGGCCAGTAAAGCTTTTATATGGGGCTGAATTACTGCCTATGCGACCAATAAGATTTTTTTTAAAAAATGCAACAAATGTCTCTAAATAAGAAGTTGAAATCTTTTATAACCCAGTTTGCCATTCTCCCAACTGCCCAACTTTATCAGGAGTTGCAGAACATTAAATATGAGTTGAAAATAATTTTTCTCAGCAGGCAGAATTTGCCTTAACCTGTTTACAACAAGCATATTGGGGAAATAGTGAACATTCGCTATTGGGCAGTATAGAAATGTAATGAATGAATGAATGAATTAATATCATCTTAAACAGCAAAAACATCAGACTCTTACTTCAGCTATTAAATTATGAGAGTGATACGATATATACCTCTCCCAATGATATAAAATCATAACATTTAAAGTTTGAACAGATCGGGTGGGATTTATTAAACAAAGACAGGGGGCTGATAATCTTAGATTAGTTGTTGATCTGATAGCTTTAACAAGCTGCCATTACTTCTTTGGCTGCTGAAAAGGCCTTTGACAAATTTCACTGGGAATTTATTGTTACTATGTTGAGTAATGTTGGCTGTCCTGTAGAATTTCTGAAATGGATCAGAATTTTATATTCAACCCCAAGAGCTAGAGTTATGACCAATGGTCTCTTCTCGGCTTTCTTTTTACTTGGAAGAGATACCAGACAAGAATGTCCACTTTCTCCATTGACATTTGATTTATGTTTGGAACCCCTGACATTTGTTATTAGGCAGAATAGTAGTATTCACAGCTTTGTGCATGATTATTTAGAATTTAAAATTATTCTTTATGCTGATCATCTTTTATTGTTCATCTTGAAACTCCAGTCATCTACTCCAGCTTGGTTTGTTTGTTTATTTATTGCTAAAAGCTACAAGCCGTCACAATCTCAATACGATAGAAACAAAATATAAACAAATAAATAGAAGCAAAAGGAAATACATTCATCAGAGTCCTGTGATCCTGTGATATGATTAAAGGAAAATGCAAATGAGTGAAATACAAACAATTAAGAATAATAATGATAAATTCAAAATCAAACACAAGTGGTATATATGTAATACTTATACAAATACAAAAATATAAAATCATAATCCTATCAATTAAAAACTCCCAGAGCCATATGTCTTCATCATCCCTATTTGATGCCTCGCTCTTAGCTTATACGCAGCCAGAGCAATTTTTGCCACCATAGTAGTGATGTATGAATTACAGCCGGCCAGTAAGATACAAATCAGCTCAAGAGGAGGTCGATTTGGAGAGGAGTATAGGATATAACTGAGAAACTTTTGTCTAGGGGATCTATACAGAGGACATTCCAAGAGATAATGTTGAATGTCCTCCACCGCCCCAGATTCACAAATACAAAGTCTTTGGTGATCAGGAATATTATTATATCTTCCATTCAAATAGGCAGATGGCATACACTGAAAACGTAGTGCTGTAAATGCTTTTCTAAGAGGGGCAAGAGTAAGGGTAAAAAAGTAATGCTCCATTCCAAAATATGTTTTATATAGTGGATACCATAAAGAGTATGCTGATTGAGAGAGCACATGTAGGTCCCACCATTTAGAAGAAAGATAAATTCTTTCTTTGACCAGTTGTTTAATTTTATTAGAAGAATAATTGGGAAGAGCTTCTACATCAATCCCATAATGCTGGAGTATCGGTCTGACTGAGTTTGTCCAATAGTGTTCGGAAAGAAATTGCAGTTGCTCTAAAAAGCAATTTTTTGGGAGACGAATGTCACTCATGCTAGCCAGCTTTATCCAATATAGGGCAAGTGCCACATGCACACCAGATTGCAGAGAGGTGAGCCCTGTTTCAGCTCTTAAGAGGGAAGCAGGTGTGCCTTTGGGAACAGCCAGCAGAGATTTCAAGAAAGTATTTTGCACCACTTCCAATGGGAAGGCATTGTTATATCCCCAGATCTCTGCGCCATACAGTAATTGTGGCACAATTTTCTTTTGAAAAACCTCAACTGGGCAACCAAATTTCCCCCTTGGAATCTATAAAACCTCAGTAGAGAATTAATGGAATGGAAAGATTTCAGCTTAACTGCTTGGAAATGAGCTTTCCAAGACAAAATTGTATTGAAACCCAAACCCAGATATTTAAAATAGGATTGCTGTTCTATGGGTTTTGTATTCAATCTCCAACTGTGGGGTTTTCTCTTCTTCCCAAAGACTACCACTTTACTTTTTAAAGTGGTTGATTATCAACCACTCTCTTTGACAAAAAGCATTCAACCTCTTTAAAAGTCTCCTCATCCCAATCAAAGTAGTAGAAATCAAAACAATTTCATCCGCATACAAAAGGACCGAAAGTTTGACATCCTGGATGGAAACTGGAAAAAATTCTAACCCTGATAGAACCTGAACAATATCATTTATATAAAAATTAAAAAGAAAGGGAGCCAAAAGACATCCCTGTCATACTCCCCTGTCTGTAGGGATGTTATCAGATAGTACACCAATTGCTCCAAGTCTAATAGGGAAGTATTGGTGTGGAGCAACTGGATTAAGAGGAGCAACCTTCTATCAATATTAGTGATGGCTAACTTTTGCCAAAGGCGTTCTCTATCGATGAGATCGAAGGCGGAGCTAAGGTCCACAAAAGTGGTAAAAAGTTCTTTTCTGCCTCTTTGGGAATATTTTGGATCACATGGTGGAGGACAAAACATTGATCTATTGTAGATTTACCCCTCATAAATCCAGCTTGCTCTTCTACAATTATGGCGTTTTCAGTAGCCCACAACTCCAACTTACCCAATAAATATTTTGAATATAACTTGGACACAATACTTAACAAATTAATAGGTCTAAAATTCTTAGGATCAGCCTTAGAACCTTTTTTATGGATGGGAACAACTATGCTCACTCCCCACCTCTGGAGTATTTTCCCATGTTGGTTAATTAAAGTAAATAATGTGGCAAGAACTGGGGACCACCAGCTGGAATTTGATCTGAAAAGTTCTCCGGGAAGCATATCTTCTCCAGGGGCCTTGTTATTGGGTAGGGAATTAATCAGAATTTCATCAGGAGTAACTGGTTCCCATTCGGGGCAACTGGAAAACCCAGGTAGGGCCTGGCTATAATAGGGGTTCAGAAAGGACCCACCAGAAGACTGGTTGAAAAGAGAGAAAAAGTGGGCCTGCCATTGTGCAGAGGTGATTTGGTTATCATTGGGACTATGAACATTTCTTGTCCCTTTTGCCACCAAAGCCCAAAACCTAGATGAATCCCTTTCGACAAGTGTCTGTCCTAAATCCATCCATGACTGACGTATGTATTCTGCCCTTTTTTCCCTGAGTAAATTTTTATAGACTCATCGAAGATGTATATAAAGCCTATAATTTTCTAGTGAATCTTCCCATCTTAATTTTCTTATAGCCCTGGCTAGGGTGCGCTTTTGAGTAGCACATTGTATATCAAACCAACCATGATTGGGTTGTCTAATTGGATACATAGGTTTGGAACTGACCACAAGAGGTCTAATTGCTTCTACAAGTTTATCAAATATTTCCAAGGGGTCTGGTTGGGTGGGGTCAAAAGTTGGCATCTTAATAACAGAGCGTTGGAAGACATTAAAAAAGAATTTATAATGTCATGAACCCTCCCACTCCACCGTGCCCTTTTTTCACCTTGAGATGTTAAGTGATCAGGCGGAATTAATTTTTTCAAAGAAGATATTGGTCTAAACAGAGGGAGGGAGGATACTAGGATTGGCATATGGTCACTCTCTGGTCTTATCAAAACTTTAAGGTTAGCAAATAATGGAATGGCCGCTTGTGAAATGATAAAATAGTCAATCACACTTTTCCCCTTGGGTCCTATGTATGTATATAGGTCGATCGTAGAATCTCTATCTGACCCATTACATAGGAACAGTTGAAATTTATAGAATTTCAGAATTTTATTGTTTATAGCCGATGGCCATCACAATACATCACAATACATATATACATAAAGTATAAAATAAAATAAAAACAGGTTGAACATTAAATATAATGAAACAAAATGCTATAAAATAATCAAGGTTTAGAAACATTCTTTCTGTATGGCCCCCTTATGGTTTGGCAGTGGTTTGGTTTATAAAGGCTGCCCTTATTTTCCTTGCAGCTAATGCAAATAAAGCTATCTTGTAGCTAATATATTTGTCCACATCAGACAACAACCATCTAATTTTAAAATCGTCTGATTGACCTTCTAAAGTAGTCTGAAAAGGAAGAATAAATCTGGCCCTGGGTGAATTATATAGTGGACAATATAGAATATAATGTACCAGATCTTCAATGTGCCCTGTTTCACATATGCAAAAACGCTCTTGTGCAGGTCTGTTAGAAAACCTTCCAGCCAAATACTCAGTGGGCATTGTTTCAAATCTGAGCTGGTTAAAGCATGCCTAACAGGGAAGAAGGTTAGCTCTTGCAGATAGCTTGCCCTTTTGTGATCTGTTTTAATCTTGGCGTACCAAGTGGCAGATTTGCAGTTTTTTGTATATTCAAGATCTCTTTTGGCATCTTCGCCAAACACAATATCTCGGATCTTATAATCGGACACATCCTGCATTGTCGTTGCTAAGGGAATCGAGTAACTCAGCATCAAGCATCTGCAAGAGTTTGCCCAGCCTTCTCTATTCTGCAACTCCAAAAAGCATAGTTTTGCTAAATGGTTTTCTGGCAATGATATTAATTTTTTCCAGTATAATATTATGGATTTGTGTATACGTGCATTCAGGGAAGGGAGACCTAGTTCAGTCCTTAATAGTGCACCAGGTGTACTGTGTGGCACTGCCAAGAGCATGTGCAGGAACTTGTTTTGTATTATCTCAAGTTCATCTCTACAGTAACTGCCCCAGATTGGTGCACCATACAAGAGATGGGACACAATCTTGGCTGCAAAGATCTTTAAAGTTGGTTCTACTAAGCAATGGCCCTCAGTATAGTGCAGTCTCTTTATAGGTCCTAGTAAACGGGCAGCTGAGGACGTAATTGTCTCGAAGTGGGTATGCCATAGGTTATTTTCAGAAAAATTCAATCCTAAATACTTGAATGAACGACATTGTTCAATACTGTGTCCATCTAGGGTCCATTTATGCTGCTCATGCCTTTTGGTGAACACGACCACTTTTCTTTTGCTGTAATTAATGGATAGACCTTCCTGTTTACAGTAATTTCCAAATTTAGTAAGTAATCTTCTCATGCCAATTTGCGTTAATGAGATAAGTGCCATGTCATCCGCATAGAGTAGGACTGAGACCTTCTGTTCCCCAACTGCAGGAGGGAAATAGGCAGGGGAGGAAAGCTCCTGAGTGATGTCATTTATATAAAGGTTGAATAATAGTGGTGCCAGAATGCAGCCTTGTTTGACTCCCCTTACTGTTGGGATTGGATCAGTAAGGGAACCTGCCATGCCAACTCGAATTTTAATATCAGTTTTAGTATAAAGTTGTTGCACGAGGAACAGCAGATGTTTATCAGCTGAGATGGCATCTAGTTTTTCCCATAGACGTTGTCTATCGTATCAAATGCAGATGAGAGATCTACAAATGTAATATATAGCTTTTTCAATGGGCTATTTACGTACTTTTGGATAAGGTAGTTCAGGACAAAGCATTGATCTATTGTGCTATGTCCCTTGCGAAGGCCTGCCTGCATCGGGGACAAAACCTGATGTTTTTCAACCCATTGGTCCAATTTGTCTAGGAGATGCCGTGCATATATTTTAGCGGGAACATCAAGGAGACTTATTGGACGGTAATTTTTGGGTCCCCTCGATCACCTTTCTTATAGATTGGGACAATAACGCTAGATGTCCAGCCATTTGGCAGAATTCCAGTCACATTAATTGTTGTGAATAGTGTTGCCAGGATTGGTGCCCACCACTCTGGGTCTATGCGGAAGATTTCAGGGGGCAGCATGTCCCAGCCTGGGGCTTTACCCAATGATAGTCTCCCAATTAAACTTTTAATTTCTGCTTCAGTGACAGGGGGCCATATAGGTTGCACCTCCAAAACTACCCCATCCTTTGTTCCATACAAAGCTCTCTTTAGAGTTGCCTTTATACATATTCTCAAAATGCAAGACCCATTTAGTCGTTGGGATTTGTTCCTCTACTGCTGGTCTTGTTTGCTTAAGTCCACTTGTTACAAGGTCCCAAAAATATTTTTCGTTCTTGCTGATTATGGCTTGCCCAAGGTCCTTCCAAAATTTATTTGCATAACTCTTCTTTTTGGCTCTTAAAAGTTTCTTATGTGCGCTTCGCTGTATTAAAAACTTCCTGACTTGGTCATAATCTTTGTGTTTTCTTAAAAATCTGGCTGCTTTTACCAGAGATTGTTTACTTTTTCTACACTCCACATCAAACCAGGATTTTGTATATGGTTTTGTCTTTTGGTGCTCAGTTTTGACCAAAAAGGGTCTTAGTTGTTCTAACAGGGCCTGGTACAGATTGAGGGTATTACCTGTCTTGTTTATAAATTCATCTCTTAATTTCATCATAGTCTGATTCCCCAAAGTTTGCTTTATTTCATCTGCCAGGGTTAATGTCCATCTGATACGCCTTTCTCCAATGCACACACCCTGCATAGAGTGTGTGACAGTGGACAATTTCTTGCTCTTTGCATAGCCTACCTGTGCTACCAATGAGAGATGGTTGCTATCTGCCCGTTCTTCTACATGAAATGATTGAGTTTTTAGATAGATAGCATATGAGACAAAAATATAGTCTACCACACTGCCCCTGTTCTGGGATATGTAGGTGTAGTGACCTTTTGTCTTATCGAAAGGGCCCCCATTTAAACATTGTAGATGATACTTATATGCAAGGGAGTAGAGCATTTGTCCATTTTTGTTAATATTCCTATCCTGTGAGGATCTATCAGGGGTATTAGTATTGTCCTCATCTAAAGCCAAAACCTTATTCATTTGTTCATTATTCCCCCCCCCATTCGGGCATTAAAATCCCCACATAACAAAACCTCTGTTCTTGGAAATGTTTCCTCAATACATTGTAACACTTGTTCCAAATCCTGCCAAACTTGTTTTGCATCATGATTTATAGACTTGGGAGGAATATATACATTTAAACAAATAATTTGATTAATTTTAAGATAATTTACTAATACTGACTGAATATATCCATTGTTTGTTAATTTTAAGTCCTTTATATCCATTTGTGTATCAGTAGAGAGAAGGATTGCCAGTCCTCCACTCCCACGACCATGCTTACATCTTTTAATAGCTGGAAGAGCCACTATTTTGAAGCCTTGTAGTCGAATATCAGTGGCATCTGTAAGCCATGTTTCTTGTAAGCACAGTAAATCAAACGATTGCATGTAGGTGGTGAATTCCAGGTCAATAAATTTGTTCAGCCACCCTGCCATGTTCCATGACAAAATACGCAATGTGTACTCAGAATGCTTTGCTACTGATCTAGGAGGCCTGCAGTATCCAAAAAAATACTTCCATTAGGTGTGTTATTAAAATGGACTGGATTTAGGGAGCCGGGGCTATTCTCAGGGGCCATGGTAGTTCCAGCACATTTCTTTGGAGGCAGTTGTAGCCCGGATTGCAGCTGGATTTGCTGTGTACAGTCAACCTGTGAAAAGCTTTCCTTAAGGAGTGCTTCTTGCAGTTCTTGAGCCAGAGAGATTGAGTGCCCTGAGGTGTTAGGGAGATCCTCACCTACTGACCGTAAGTCAATTTCATAGTCATTGCATCTTTCTGTTAGCAGTTCGTTAGGAATGCGAGGGACTGTTGAACAGTTATCCATGGGCTCTGGACTTTGTGATGGCGAGGTCTCTTCGGCAGGTAACAACTCATCCTGAGTTTGCCAGATGGGGTGGTTCAGTATGGCAATCCCCCTTGAGGGGGAGAGGTTGTTGATAGGTAGCTTTGCCCATGTCATTTAAGCAGATATATAAAAGGCTCCCTGCCCCCTTTATTTGAGACACTGAAGTGGTTTCAAGATCCTCTGCTTTTTCCTCCTGATTGTTTCCCTTTGTAATTAACAATGTACGTAATGGCTTTGCAGAGGTGCTTGCAGATGTGAGCAGTTCCTTAAGTCCATCAAGCTTTGCAACAAGGTCATCCTGTTCTGGTTTGGAGAATGCAGTTAATGATTTGTGCTTCCAGAGCATCTTCATTTGGCTCCAATGTAGGTTTCAAAGGAGGTTGTTTACTGTATGATTGCCTGGGGGCAGTGGGAGGTAAGCACAGTTTTCCAGCTCCCAAGGACAGTTTCCTCCCCCGCTCTCCTAGGGAGATAGGAGGATTGTGTATACACACACCTGTTTCGGAGGGGTTTTTTTCTTCTTTTAATTAACGGACAGAGAGTAAGATCTCTGAAAACTCTGATCGGATATATTTGAAGCCAGGAAAGAAAAGCTTTCATTTTTAGTAGCATAAGTGGAAGAGTGGGTCCATCAAAACTAACTAAGCAACACCCGCCTGTGAGTGGGTGAGCTAGGAAGCCACTCTACACTAGCCAGATCAATGTGCTGTGGTCGAGAGCGTAGCAGCAAACACAGGGAGCGGACAATTGCCCCTCGTGAACCCCATCAGCCCTGATTCAACTTAGTCTCAGCAATGTGTAACAAGACTTGTGATGTTTGTAAAATTCGGGCTTGCTACCATCTGTCTTGTCCCCTAAGAGATGGCAGCTGTCTTTTCTCACCAATAGCTTTAGAGGGTTTATCAGCTTTGGGAGTTTTAGGGAGTTTGCAGCCTTCTTTCCTTCCTTGTGATGGGGGAGTGGACTTCAGCTTGCTGAACTATGGAGCTGTATGTTTAGCAAGGAAATCATCAAAAGATCGCCTAAACTGTGTAAGCTGATTATCAATTTTAATTAAGTGATCAAATATTGCTATCACAGTCTTGACAGTCAGTAAGCATTGTTTTGCAGGAAATCCCAAAGTAGCCTCCCCTTGTTGGTATGCTGGATTTTCTTTGCTAAGAGACGGAGTGCTTAATAAGAGGGACTCATCCGGCTCATATGTAGAATCATTGGGGCAGTCTTCAACCTCCGGGAAAAGAGAAGACAGAATCTCTGTATCAAGAGCTGAGAAGCCATTCAAAGTAGGGAAAGGATTACTCACTTTTTCTTTCACAGATAGCATTTCATCTATCCTTGGCTGCTTTGATGACTTTATCTGTTGGTGCGTGGCTGGGCTTGATCTGTTTCTAGTGCGCTTTCTGCCCATTCCGTTGTAATAATTGTTGATTATTAATGTAGAGGTTGTTTTTGTAAGCAGTCAGGTAAACATCCAATGTCCAGATATCCAAGGAGCACAGAGAACGGGAGGCTAAAATAAAATAAAATAAAATTTTGTAGCAGTCAGAAAGAGCTGGGGTAGCTTCACAGCTGCCTCAGCAGAAAGTAAACTAGCAAATTCGCTGTTATGAAGCATATCACCGCTGGCCCAAAATATAAAATACAAAAGATAAAAGGATAAAATAGGTCTAGAATAAAAAGAATAAAAAGAAACCCCTGATAAGGGTAAATGTTTGGGCAATCAGCGGAGCAGATGTACGGGACAACCGGTCACATCGCCATCTTGGCCCCTCCCCCGCTTCTCGGCCTTTTGGCTAAGATCAAGTGTAGTTGAAATTTATAAATTAGGGCGAAAAGGAGGTGGCCAGCCTCATTGATCCCCTGGTCCTTAGAGTTTCTAATTGGGAAATGGTTCAGATCCTCGGGAGCTAAACCTAATTTCTCAGCTATTTTATCATTATTTTGTCCCAGTCTGGCATTCATGTCCCCAGCAATTAGGATTAATGGGTCAGCATATAGCTTATATAATGATGTAAGGACTAAATCTAAATCAGGCCACCTAAAAGTGCTTTCATACTTTGAATTCCGGGGAGGACAATATACATTAATCAAAAAAAGTTTCACCCCACTGGGCCAAACAATTTGGAGGGTAAGAATATTAGTGAGGTGCCCAAAGTCCATTTGTGAGATTGTTGGGTTGGAATCGACAGAAACCATTGTTGCCATGCCACCATGTGGTCGACCTTTAACCTTTGTTTTTATAGCAGGGAGGGAGTAAACTACATATCCAGGAAGGGAGGGAAAGTCTGAGGAAGTGACCCACATTTCCTGAACACAAATAATTTCAAATTTTATGCAAAAAGCTTTAAAATTTATATCCGCTAGCTTAGAAGGCCAACCCGTCACATTCCAAGATAGAACTTTAAACAAATTGTTGCCACTTACTAAGTTATTGGATTGCTCTGCTAAATCTACGCTGGCGCAAGGGGTTGGGGTATTGTCGAGGTCAGCACTGGGTCAATCAAGCTCTACTATTTGATTTAGCTTCCCTCCTTTATCCAGGTATACAGACCCTCCCCCTGCTGAAGGGAAAAATAATTCTCTATTAACAGCAATAGTCTGGTTTCCAGAGGATAAGGCTGACTGTCCAAGTTCATCTGGGGCGAGGAATCTTCTTTGTGTCCATCCCACCGAAGACGTGGGTGACTTTGTTGACACAACGAAATTGTACTCAATAGGAAGAGAGTGAACTTTATTTGAAGAATATTCCCCTTCACCCTCATTCTTATTTCCTTCAGGGGTTCCTTGCTCAAAAAGGATCTGCCCTGCCGTCTCCTTATAAGTGAAATCTCCTCTCTTCTTTAATTGTATGTCCAGCAAATGGGATTTAAGGTGTTCCAGGTTTGTCAAGATTTCCTTTTGTACTATCAAGGGGAGGTGACCAAACGTTTAACGTTTTTTCTTCTTCATTGAAGGAATCCTTCCCCTTGCCTGGGAATTGCACTAAATCAAAATCACAGGCATCACTACGACCTTTTTGCTTCTGTGTGCATACACCATTAATTCGAAGAGAGGCGTCTTCAGCAAAATCATATCAATCAAAGCCTTAGATACGAAAATAGGTCGTACTACCTTCCAATTACCGTTCTTATTCGTAGTGTGCCGAGCCGTATTAACAAGTGCCTGTAGCGCCCAGGACGCAATATTTTTGAAATATCTTGATACAAAGTACACTAGCCAGGACATCCGGAGCTGGCAAAGCACTTTGCCAGCTCCCTGCCAGGAAGCTGCATGGAGGCATTCCCGCTGCTCCCTACCTATTCCAGGGGCGGTTCGCCTCCTTGGCGAGCCGCCCGCGCTGCCATCGCTGGTCCCGTCGCGTCCCTTGCTGCCCCGGAAGTGACGCGACGAGACCCTCGCGCTGCCGCTTTGCTCGCCAGGGAGCTGCGTGGAGCTTTGCCAGAGAGCTGCGTGGAGGCGTTCCCGCTGCTCCCTGCCTCTTCCAGGGGCAGTTCGCCTCCTCGGCGAGCTGCCCGCGCTGCTATCGCCGGTCCCTTCGGAGCAGCAAGGGACGCGACGGGACCGGCGATAGCAGCGTGGCCGGCTCGCAGAGAGGCGAGCTCCCGCTGGAAGAGGCAGGGAGCAGCAGGAATGCCTCCACGCAGCTCCCTGGCAAAGTTCCACACAGCTCCCTGGCAAGTAAAGCGGCAGCGCGAGGCGCAGGCAGAGCGAGTGGCCGCTCACTCGCCTCCATTGGGCTCCCTGACAGGGAGCCCAATGGAGGCGTGGCGTGGCCTCTCGCTCTGTGTGTGCCTCGCGCTGCCGCTTTGCCGGCTCCCAGGCAGGAAGCAGGCAAAGCAGCAGCGCGAGGCGCACACAGAGCGAGCGACACGGTTCCCTCGCCTCATCTCCATGGGGTGCTTTGCTGGCTCCCGGGCAGGGAGCCAGCGCAGCGGTGCAAGGCACCGCCGCAGGGGCGCAAGGCGCCCGCATAGCGACCAGCCTCACTTCCATGGGGCTCCCAGGCAGGGAGCTGGCGCAGCAGCTCGAGGCGCCCGCAGAGTGAGCGGCTGCGCCTCGCCTCCATGGGGCTCCCTCCCGGCTAGGCAAAGCCGGGGAGCTGACACTTTAAGTACTAGTCGGGGGCACAGCGTGTGGCTCGTGTTCCGAGACACGCTCGTCCTCCAAATCGAAACAAATGATAAAATTTTGCTCGTCTTACGAGAAGCTCGTATACCGAGTTACTCGTAATCCGAGGTATTACTGTACTTATATAATAGGCTGGTCCTATCCTGACTTTTAAATGACACAACAGCGCGAGCATTAATATAATTATAAAAGAGATATTCCACTGAAACCAGACTATTGCTGTTAATAGAGAATTATTTTTCCCTTCAGCAGGGGGAGGGTCTGTATACCTGGATAAAGGAGGGAAGCTAAATCAAATAGTAGAGCTTGATTGATTCTTTATACATACTTGGGAGGGCTATCTCCAAAATCTCCAGCAGATGGGATTTGCGGTCCTTTTGCGGCAGAAATCCCTTGAGTTTAGGGTAGTTTATTAGAACCAATTTATCTCGATTCAAGACTAAGTTCGTGGCTTTTCCATTTAAACCATTTAGTTGGGGTACCTTAGTAACCAAGAGGATATTAGACCACGGATCTTTCGAATCCAATTCCTGGGTTTGAGCACGGAAGGCCGGAGAACTATGTGACTTGGGGGAGCCACACTTATATGTTTGAGTTTCAATGTCTACAATAGAGATTTTTCCTTTTGTTGGCGTTTTATTTTTAAGCTGTAGACTTGTTTCGTTTTAGAATTTTTGTCTAAAATACTAAACAATTTATCAAAGGCCATTTTCTTAAAGTGAGGTACCTTTGGATTTTTTATATTTTTTGGTTTCTTTACACTCTTCTGCGCATTTGCCTTCTTTTTCTTAGCTTTTCTTTTGCCGGAACTTTTGCATGTAACGACTTGGGCCATCTCTTTGCTGGACCTGGGCCCTACCTGGTCTCTAACCACCTGCTCTACCCCAATCTTTTTTTGTATTTCTATCAGAATAGTAAGAAGTTCGTTGCTTACTGACAGAAATGTTTTAATATGATCGATGTCCTGTGTTATCATAAGAAGCCATCCCACTAGTGTTAAGCCTTCCCCCATAACTTTGTCATCACATATGAGGTGTTCATTCACATTTACAGGCTCATTGCTGTCTGCAGATTCCATATTTTGTTTTGGTGTTGTTATATTTGACTGGAAATATTTTTTTTTAGAATGCACTGAAGTCCTCTTAAGATTTGAATTCTCTGCCAAGGCCAATCCCAAAGCCAGATTTAATCGTTTGGCCTGAAATTGTTGCCTTTAAGGTCCAAAGACCAATCCAGCTCAGGGGTTGAAGGGCTCAGGGATGAAGGGATTGGGAAGAATTTTTTTTCTTCCTACACTTGTCTTCCATCTCCGCTTCTGAGGACACACCAGGACCTGCAGGTGAGAGGTATTGTGTAATCTTTGTTTGTCTTTTTGCCCCTTTTTTCCGAGTTTGAGAAATATTCTTAGGGGAAGGTATAATACCCAGCGTATGATATCCCTTTCTTGTAAGCACCATTTTCCCTTTAAAAGCTTGTAGCAATTTATAGTAGATTAAAAAGTTAAAACAGTATGTTCTGACTATCTCCTCTAGGTAGAATAAATTTGTAAAATTAAGAAGGCAACTTACTCCAGTCACTCCAGTCCGTAGTAGATTTTCTTCACTCTCTCTTCAATATCAGCAGATTGAAGCTACTTGTGGCCTTGTAAGAAGCCAGAGCCAAAACAAACAAGGGTAATAGTTCAAGCCTCCGTAAATATAGTTTCCTCCGTGTTCTTAGTAGGTTCTTAGGCGGGAGACTTGATAATGTTAGATGTAGTTTTTTGTTTTGTTTTTTGAAACGTTGATTATTATTAAACATAGCAGCCAAACAAACTCCAAACAAAACAGACCTCCAGCAGCATTTCGCATTTAGCAGTGAGGTCAGCAAGATTAAAAACACAAAAGCCTTAAAATAAAACCCAAAAAGCACACAATAATAAAATTAAAATGCAACGGCCGGAGCAGGCTAGTTAACAAGTTTTAAAATACTAAAACAGGCACGGAGCTCTGATAAAAACAACCACCTCCGTCGCCATCTTGACTCCCTTCTAATATATATCACTAATATATATCTACTCCAGCTTTGATACAATTGATCAATACTTTTGGTGATTTGTCTGGCTACTTAGTTAACTGGTTGAAGTCTGAATGGCTTACGCTGGCTCAGCTTGTCTGAGTGTGGAAAGCTAAACAGGGTCAAGCCTGGTTATTACTTGAATGGGAGACCCCACCTCTAGTTTCCTGCATTGAGCAGGGGGTTGGACTTGATAGCCTTGTAGGCTCCTTCGAACTCTATGAACTATGAAACTATGAATTGATACCAGTTGGAGATACTATATCTCATAGTGTTTTAGCTAATTGGCAATTTGTGTGGTGCCCAGATCTTATTACTTATTTGGGAATACTTATTTCTAGAGACATATCTCAAATGATCAAGCTAAACTTGAATAAGTTGATGGGAGATATCATAGGATATAGATAGATGGGGCATCTTTAAAGTTGAGTTTGTGTGGTAAGGTAAATACACTTAAGATGAATATTATACCTTGGATTGTTTTTGTTATACATGGGATTCCTCTATATATACCTGGCAAATATTTTCAAAAAACTCAATGCTCTGTTTCATAAATTTTTCAGGGGTTCCTCCCTGCTATGAATATATTTGAAAAGGATTCAACTTCCAATTAAAGATGGTGGTTTGGCTTTCTGGATCTTGTTTTATATCATCGGGCCTATTTGTTGACCTGTACTAAAGTTTGGTCTTTTCCTCGTAGATTAGATTTTCCATCTTGGTCAGTTTTGGAATCTTCCTGTCTGGATACCCTGTCTAATGGATGACCTTAGATTCTCAGCACATTTAAATGGATAGGGTTCCTCCCACAGTTATGGCTGTTGGAGATGTGTGGCATATAGTGTCACGTCAATTACATTTTGATCCATTTCCTCATACTAAATTGACTCTATGGGGAAATCCAGATTTAAAAATTGGTAAGAAAATGTTTTTGTGGTGGACTTAGGATGGATAAGTTGATTTTTACCTTGGATCAATTAGTGGGTACCAATGATGAGTTTTTATCATTCTCAGCTTTGTGTGCCAAATACAGTTTGCCTGCCATGGCTGAATGGCAATACCTGCAGTTGCAACATTTGTTAGAATCTAGGTTTAGCCCTGCTGCTTTTGCAGCTCCAGAGTCTCCTTTGCAATTGGAAGCACTTATTCAGGCTGATCAGTTATATCAACCCACTGATCCATATTTACAAATACTTGTTATTGGTGAATAAATATGATACACAGGGTCTTAAGCAGGAATGGAATAGGGGACCGGGATTGTCCCATTTTGCCTAATCAATGGATCACTGCTTTAGCGTCTGTATCTGAAGTGCGTATGGATCTCAGATTACATCTTATTCAGCAAAAAATAAATAAAACACCTCTTGCTCTGTGTCTATTGGATGGCACAGCATCTCCTTAATAAGTGTTTGTCTCAGTTGGCTAATTGCTGGAGGTGTAACACAGCTCATAGAAGCATAGAATAGTAGAGTTGCTTCTTTTAATCCTATGCTTTGGCAATGCCCAATAGTTGCCTTTTTGGGGAGAGGTTATTATATGGATAAACCTTGTATTGGAACTCTCTTTAATATTTACTGATGTACATGTGTGTCCTCTTACATTATCTACCTGCTTCCTGGAAGTGAACGCATGGTCAGAGCAAATGGATTCTCCACACCCTTTTGACAGCTCAGGCCAGGGTACAAACCTATGCTGTCCGCCCTTGATGCACACATAAGCCTCCAAACATGGAGGCTTACGTGCATCAAATGCAAGGTGTGAGGCGCAGCAGGGGCAATTCCTGCCGCCTCACACTTTGCACCATGAATTTAATCTAGACGGCCATTTTCTGCCATCTAGAAGAAGCGCTGCAGAGGGGAAGGGAAGGAGGCTAGCTAGGACACCATTTGGATACAACATTAGCCATTGGCCCCAGTCTCCTCCCCTCCCTGCCCCCTCCCTTAGCTCTCTCCGAGGTCAATTTCTGACCTTGGAGATGCAGGCCAGTATGGTTCTTTCATTGCTGGCTGCGAGGGGGATGGGGCAGGGGCTCCACATTCGGAGTCCCAGCTCAGCAGCCAGAGGGCCTTGGAGCTCGGACTCCAAATAATCCTATGGCCCTCCAGACAATGTCAGGAGGCCATAGGATTGCGCTGTAAAAGACTAGAAGCATAAATGCTCACCTCCTATAATGCAATGGATTGAGGACCTAACAATGCTTTCAACATTTGAATGGGTGGCATATAGACGTCACCACTTATGAATTGATACAGATATGGATATTTTGGTCTGCCTTTGTTGAAGTTTATGTATATTTTTTAGAAAGCTTTATTTTCACACACACACACACACACACACACATTTCATATGTATATATTCAAATGATATATTTAAGTCTAAGTAGTTACATTTTTCCCACTTTTCCTTTGTATGGCTTTATTTTGTTGAAATCTAATAATAAAAAAGGGGGGGGGAGGAAAAATTTTGGCCAGCAAACAAACAAGCAAAATCCACACAAATTGTTTCACATACCTAATGGATGGTTGGATTTGTTCAATTTCTCAAATGAACGCCACCATGCTACAATGGCAAACTGTTTCTAAAACTGAGGGAACGTAGAACTCTAAAATTCCAAAACATGGCACAGTAGTAAAAGGCAAATTGATCTAGCAAAAAGGAAGAAACTGCCATTCTTCCTCCACCTGCCTTACCTCTATTTTTCTCCCTTAACAAACACCTTGCCTTGTCTACATTATGCCTCAGCCACTACGCTAGTCTTTAACGTAGCCAGGAAATCTAAAATGAGGGATGGGAGATTTTAAAAAAACCTCAGCCTTGATATTATGTTTGTATGAGAGAACAATGATTGTAATGTAAACTGCTTCAATACAAAATAAACTAAGCTAAGGTTAGGAGATACTAAACTTGAAATACAACATTAATTTTGAAAGGAAAAAAGATAAAGACCTGTTATAAACTAGAATAAGGATTATATGCCAGCAGTAGCCATGTCAATGTTGTTATTCGGTGAATTTAAGTGTCACGTACAAACCCATTAAGGGGGAAATGAAAAACAGTAATTCCTGTGTGGAACATGTTTGCACTGAATGACTACATAGCCATAGTAACAAAGGAATGTGGTGGTCACTTCTGTCTTTATAAATTAAGCAAGTCTGATTATTGTTGTTGTTGTTGTTGTTGTTGTTATTTAACAACACTCACAAAAGTTATACAGAGCAGACATGGTATGGAAAGAAAAGGGAAGCATATGAAGCATATGTGCTTTTTAAATTATATTTTATTTATTTATTTATTATATTTATACCCCGCCTTTTTTCCTGCAAGGAACCCAAGGCGGCTTACATAATCCTCCTCCTCCTCCTCCTCTCCATTTTGTCCTCACAACAACCCTGTGAGGTAGGTCAGGCTGAGAGGCAGTGACTGGCCCAAAGTCACCCAGTGAGCTTCATGGCCGAGTGGGGACTAGAACCCGGATCTCCTGAGTCCCAGTCCAACACTCTAACCACTACGCCACACTGGCAAGGCATTTATATGTTACAAATGGCAATGGGAATGCAGTTTGTAGGAATAGGTATTTTGTACTGGAAAACATTCAGATGATCCTACCCTCTCTACAGTGCGGATGACTTGGCGTGGAAAAGCTCCTTATAGATCTCATACATAACACTTCTCTCCACCATGCTCCCATGCACGAGGCATGCTACAACATGATGTGGCCATTCACTTCAAGTCAAGGCCCTCTCCAGTAGGGCCTGGACAGGGGAGGGACCACAGCTTAGCTGTACAATGTTCAGGCATCCGGTGAAGGAGAAGGCCTCTGCCTGCAAACCTGGACCTGGACCTGGAGTGCTTCTTCTGCCAGTAAGGGTATACAATAGTAGTAACCTAGATGCTTGCATGCCAGTGGCCAAGAGAAAGATTGGGCTAGTAGATGATCCAACATGAGGCACTGGAGGGCCCTAGCTTGAACTGAATGGGCCAGGCCGTGTTGCAGGATCAGACCAGACCCTAGTGGAGCCCCTTTCATTCTTCCTGTGCAGGTTGCAAGCTAGTATCACTTGCTTGTTCTCTACTGCCACACAAGGAGAATATGTCTAGGGTTTATATAAACCCTAAACACTCTCTCTCTCTCTCTCACACACACACACACACACACACGTGTGTGTGTATATATTTTATATATATATATATATATATATATACGTATATATTATATATACACACACACGTGTGTGTATATATATATAATATATATACGTATATATTATATATACATTCTATCTATCTATCTATCTATATGTGTATTTTATATAAATGGATAGATAGATAGACACACACACACACACTCTATCTATCTATCTATCTATCTTAATCTATGCATGCACAGATGTCTGTGTTCTAGTTAGGCTCAAAAGGACAAATATTTCAGGAATCCATTCTGCTGGAACTCAAGACCCTAGAGTCATATGATTAAACTAATTGACTTCCTTATGAGTGTTTTTCAGAGCAAGCGACAGCACTGATGGAGAGTCTCTTTAGGCTCTCTTCATCTCTTCAGGAGACAATTGAAAGATGATTAAACTTTGATTAATTGATCTGCTAAAAGAAGATGGTTCAATTAATGTCGCATTTGACTTCCTATCACTCAGTGACTATGGTTTACAAACTGTTTAGCACAAAATTCACATATGACCCTTCTAACTCAACCTCAAAGTACTCAACCAATGTAGGGTTTGGGGCAGAAACTGTATTGTCTGGGGTCTTCAATAATTGATTAGATTATCTTATATCCTGCAGAAATGATGTGAGTCGACTGAGGGTCTTCAATAATTTTTATGGACTCGAGCTATCGGGACTAGACCAGCTCGTCAACATCCCTGGGCTGTTGACGAGTCTTCTGGCTGTGCCAGAAGGAGCGCGATCACCGGTGAAGAGCGCATGCAAGCGAGGCGCGCCGCTGCTCGGCCACTATGGACAGCTACCAGGAGCGCAGCCCCAACAATGTGTTGAGATTTATTTTGACTGATGTGTTGTTGTGGGGGGTTAGGGTTAGGGTCAGACATTTTGGGTTTGGCTGCCTCTGCCTGCCTGTTTGGGGTTCCCAACCTCCTCTGCCTGCCTGATCTCTTCTTGACCAGTTCAACAGTTGAATTGTCCAAGACAAAGGGCACTGCCTGCCTGCCTGCCTGTTTGGGGTTCCCTGCCTCCTCTGCCTGCCTGGTCTCTTCTTAACCAGTTCCACAGTTTGAATTGTCCAAGACAAACGCCTCTGCCTGCCTGCTTTGGGGTTCCCTGCCTCCTCTGCCTGCCTGGTTATTTTGGGTTTGTCTGCCTGGTCTGTTCTTGCCAAAATCAGTTGCAGAGTTTTGAAATAAAAAAGACACACTTGTGCCTAGAATTTATTTAAGCCACACATCTGAAGTAGCCTTATTTTGTTGGGGGAAAACCCCATTGATTTTAATAAGGACTCGTGGAGTCAGTTTTGGGAGTGACTCAGGACTCGGGACTCGGGAGTCACCATTTTGGACTAGGGACTTGGACTCGGACTCGAGACTCGGGTCCAAAGACTCGTGACTCGACTCCTGACTCGAGACCGAGGACTCTTCAACATCCCTGATATCCTGCTCTATCTCATGGACTTAGAGTAGCTCACAGCAGTTTTTCTTAAATGTTAATAGTACTATCTCCCAGGGACTCACAATCTAAAGTAATCAAATAGTTTGGGAGATAAAAGAGACCATAATGAAATAAAAAGTGGCATTGTAAACATAAAATCTATTTCTTAAAAACAATTCAAGCACCCTGCCCCTTGATACCACATTAAAAAAATAACAAGTCCAAAAAGCCATCCATAGGACACTGCTTTTCTCAGGCAGCTATATGCCAAATGCTTATTTGTTTAAGAGGTGCTGCAAAGTGCATAGGATGGCTGGTGGATTCTCTGGAGTTCTACACAGCAGATAAATAGATTTTTGCTTCCAGGCCCTGGAATGCTCCTCCTCAGCATCAATACCACCCTCATGGAACTGCTTCAGAATATAAGTGGAGGATCATGTTTAAATAGACCCTCATGTACAAACTCCCTGCAAGTAGGGAAACAGCACATTAGGGAGAAATCTGGGCTTAGTATCGCTGCCTCTTGACTGTGAGGCATCACACAGCTGTGGATCAGTGCCAGTATAGCATAATGATGGTCTATATATTTTACATACATTTACAAGGCTGTATCCAATGCAACAGGCAGGGACAAAAGTTGCTCAAATTGAACGCCAACCCAGCAAGGTAGGCTGCCACCACCACTTACGTCCAACTCAGCCTGAGCCAGGGGACTCTCAGACCTTACAGGACACCTGTAAGGCTTATGAAACAAGGGTCCAAGCCAGCACCCTCTATTTCAAAGCCCTAAGCTTGAAACCTTAAACAGTAGCAATGACCAAGAGGAAAGCTCTGGACTTAGTACCAAGGCTTAATTGGAATGAAGCACATACATTCAATTATGATAGCTTTATTTACAAAAGGAAAAGTGAATAACATACAAAAGAACCAAAGCAAGGTTTGGAGACAATTCTTACAGAGAAAAATAAAACTGACTAAACCTGTCAATATGTGTTTTATATTTTATTGTTCACTGCTCCAAAAACTCCATACTGGAATATGAAGAGTATATAAATCTTGTAAATAAATAAAATAAATAAAATAAAAATATACATACCAACAACATGGGTCTTCAATAGAACAGGACCTCAGGAAGCTGGCAATCCAAAGCGGACAATGGAAAAGGCAAAACGAGATGAGACAACACTGCTTTTGATACCATCAACCATGTTATCTTTCTGAGGCATCTGAGATGGGATTGATAGGTACTCTTATATGGTGGTTCTGGTCCTTCTTGAAGGGGTGATCTCAGAAGGTGGTACTGGTGGATTCCTGTTTGAAGCTGTGGCCATTGGCCTGTGGTGTCCCTCAGGTTTCCATCTTATTCCCAATGTTATTTAACATATACATGAAACCACTCGGAGAGGTTGTCCAGAATTTTGGGATTCAATGCCACCAGTATCAGAGGCAGTATGCCTATGTACTCCAGTTGCTGGGGAACATGAGCATGAAGGTGCTGTTGCACCAAGCCCTGCTTGTGGGATCCCATGGGCAGCTGGTTGGCCACTGTGTGAACACAGAATGCTGGACTAGATGGACTCTTGGTCTGATTCAACATGGCTCTTCTTATGTTCTTAGTATGCTGATGATACCCAATTCTATCTCTCCTTTCTATCTAAATCCAATTAAGCTGTTCTGTTTCTATATCGGTTCCTGATGTCGGTAATGGACTGGATGAGGGCAAAGAATTGAAGCTTAATCCAAATAAGACAGAGGTGCTCCTAGTTAGTCGAAAGGCAGATCAGAGAATAGGGATTCAACCTGTGCTGGATGGGGTTACACTCCCCCTGAAAGACTCAGATTTGCAGTTTGGGTGTACTCTTGGACTCGGCCCTGAACCTGGATGCCCAGGTCTCGGCGATGGCTAGGAGTGTGTTTTCACAGCTGAGGCTAGTGTGCCAGCTGTGCCCATGCCTAGAGACATCTGATCTCGCCATCATCAGACATGCCTTAGTTACATCCCATTTGGGCTACTGTAATGTGCTCTACGTGGGGCTTGCCTTTGGAAACTGTTCAGAAACTTCAGCTGGTCTGGAATGCTATGGCCAGACCGGTTGAGCAGGACCGGTTACAGGGAGTGTGTGACTCCCTTGTTACAGCAGCTTCACTGGCTACTGGTCTGTTTCCGGGCAAAATTCAAAGTGCTGGTTATGACCTATAAACTGCTCTACGCAGCTTGAGAACAAGCTACATGAAAGACTGCCTGGTCCATAGGATCTTCTGGAAAGGTCCTTCTTTCGAGACCCCCACCATCAGAGGTGTGTTTGGTGACCCTGCAAGAGATGGTCTTTTCAGTGGCTGCTCCCAGACTGTGGAACTCCCTCCCAAGGGAGGCTAGTTTCACTCCCTCTCTCCTATCCTTCCAACGACAAAGACCACTTTGTTCCAGAAGGCCTTTGCGCCATAAGTGGGTCTGTGGCTTCAGTGCTGTTTTTATTCTGTAATTGTTATGTTTGATTGTATTTTAATGTGTTTTGTTGTTGTAATCTATTTTAAATTGTTTTGTAAACTACCTTGAGTGCCAATTTTTTTGGTAGAAAGGCAGGGTATAAATCAAAGAAAGAAAGAAAGAAAGAAAGAAAGACTGACCAGAAGGAGTACTTACGTAAATTACATTTTGCATCTCTAGCATAATGCCAATAGCAACAGCTGGCACAACAGCTTTTCCAGGGAATCATGTCACACCAGCTAACACTATTGGCATTGTGCTAGAGGTCCCTTACACTGGTGTAATGTAATTTACATTAGTGCTGTTGTCACATTGCATGCAGAATTTGCTCCTTCACTGGACAACCACACCTCTACCGCCATGTATGGGATATTTGCTCCCAGCGCTGCCACCAATATAATCCCTTTCTGTCTTTACACCTCAGTAACCTGGTAACTAAGGCATACACATGGGATTGACATCACTGCTAAAGACAAGATGAACAAAACTATTAGACTAAGAGGTTTATTAAGGGAAGTTTTGTACATGAGAGAATAGAATGTTGTTATAGGATGGGAATGCTTAAATGTACTTAAATTAAATATCCTTGGTTACCGTACTTAATAAGAGAGACTTTCCTGCTAATAAGCTCACAATAGGTTTCCCCTCAGATCCAATTCCCCTAAACTCCACCCCAGCCAATCTCTCATAACCAGGAATGGACAATAGTCTTCCTCTGCCTGCCCTTCAGCCCCTCCTGTTGCCTCTGGCTTCTGGGATGATCACACTGTTCTGGGGATCACTTGCTGAAGCTCCTTCTGGTCAGACCTCTGGCTGAATCCTCCTGGCACTGGGTTGTGCTGCCTGCCTGAAGTATCACCACCTCACAGCCTGGCCTCCTGCTCTCCACAGCCACCAGCCCTATATTCCAGGTTTCCCTCCAGGAGAGTTTTCTCAGCATGGCTCTCTCTTATCCCCACCAGTAACTCCAAATCTCTGCTAACTACCTTCCAATTAGGGATGTATGAGGAATCCGATAGGGGGTGAAATCCAATGGATTTTCATGATTCACCCCCACCCCCCCGATTCAGGTTTGCCAGCCCAGCACTGGTGCTGACTCACTATAATGCAAGTCAATCCAGTTTGAGGAATTCTGTCTCTAAGACAGGCCACGGTTTGCACATTTAAAAAAAATGCTAAGGAAATTTGCACAAATCGTGCAATTTGCATAATGATACACAAATTGCGTAAACCATGGTATTATGCATGTTTTGCGCAAATTGGCACCCAGAAAGCACGTGGGTCTAGCACGATTTGTGCAAATTGGCCACTTCACGTGCTTTTCAGGTTCTGATTTGTGCAAAACATGCAAAATACGATTCACGCAATTTGTGTAAAGCTATGCAAATTGTGCAAATTGCATGATTTCTGCATATTTCCTTAGCATTTTTTTAAAAGCACAAACCATGGCCTGTCTTAGAAATGGAAGTCTGCGGAAAAGACCCCAACTTGGTTCGTTTGTGATCATCAGGTCAGAAGTGGGCAGGAAATCCGTCGAGCTCAAACGAGCCAGATTTCCCAGCGTCAGCGCATCTATAAAATTGTCCTTAACTGTTTCTAATCAATCTTTTCCAGTGCTTTTTTAAATTTAAACTTCTGGACAATCATGTCCCTCATGGAACTCCCAACTGCCAATCAGCTTTGCTGACTCATCTGACCAATAAAAAACAAGGTAACTTTCCCCCTTAAACATTTTAAAATGCCTAAAGCCTCCCTTCATAAGCCACCATAAGCAAGGCAACCACACCTCTTTAACGCTCCACACAGAGTAGCAAAGCTAGGCCTCTGACCTACTCAGAAACATTATTGCCACCCAGCAGGAACGGTGCAGGGCTGTTTGGCGCCCTAGGCCAAATTATATTTAGCGCCCCCCCTCTCGTGCCGTGGGGGGGCTCTGGAGCAAAGCAGCCCTGCTCTGCAACCCCCCCTGCGCCGCTGCCGCCCCACCACCACCTACCTTCCCCCCACCCCCGCTGCTGGCTGCTGCTGCTGCTGCTGCCGCCGCCGCCGCCGCCTCCTCCTCCTCCTCCGACGCGACGGGACCCCCACGCTTTTTTTTTTTTGCCGGGGAAACCAGGGCAACAGGGCTGTTTAAGCCCTGTTGCCCTGGTTCCTCCTCCCGCCAAAACAACGCCGGCGGGGCTCCAGAAACGACGGGAAGGTAGGTAGGCGGCTGGCGGGCGCGCACGCACGGGGGGGAAAGGTGCAGCGGCGGCAGCGGCTGGCAGGCGGGCGGGGAGGCGCGGCGGAGGCGGCAGGCGGGGCAGGAGCGCGCCGGAGGCGAGGAAGGGGCGCAGAAATGCTGCGTCCTCTTCCGCCACGCGCCCTAGGCAGCCGCTTGGGTCTGCCTAGCGGTAGCGCCGGCCCTGCCACCCAGGTCACACAAAGTTTTTAAACATAACAAAATAGATTTCATAGATCATAGAGTTGGAAGGAGCCTACAAGGCTATCGAGTCCAACCCCCTGCTCAATGCAGGAAACTAGAGGAGGGGTCTCCCATCCAAGTAATAACCAGGCCTGACCCTGCTCAGCTTGCCACACTCAGACAAGCTGAGCCAATGTGAGCCACAGGCTTGTTCGTAAACAGTTCTTTTTATACAGCATTTCCTCACACATCGGATACTGCCACTATACATACTTACAGCACAATCCTATACATGTCTACACAGAATGAAGTCCCATCGAGTTCAATGAGGCTTATTCCCAGGTAAATGGCCATAGTTTTGCAGCCTTAGTCTACATTTGAATACCAAGTATGCTTAACTCCATTGATTTCAATGGACTGTAAGCATGCTTATCCATGAAGTATTATATGGAAATATACTTTCTGTTCACTGGTTAACTGCATTAGCTACTTCTGCATCTATGGTAAAATTCCAGGTAAACAAAACTATTTAAGGGTACAAAACCTTTCTGGTAAATATCTCGTAAATACAAAGGCTCGGGGCTAATTTTGTTCCCTAATACATCCTTCCCTCTCCAGAGTCTCTTACTAGTCTACCCGCTCCTGACTTGGCAGCCTTCCTGCATACCTAATGCTCTGTGTAGAGGACTGGCTGGTTCAGCCTCTTAATACTTAGGGTCTGAGTTTGTTGTTTTTATCCAAGCCATCAGCCATTTGTCACACATCAAATCAGCCATTATTAGCATTGCAAACACAAGCATTTTGATACCTGCGTATTCTGTTGACTTTTGCACAACCCCCCCCCCGAAACATTACAAACTTAACATATACAAATATCAAGACTTCTGCTGCTTTAGTAAGCATCAAATGTGTCCTTGAGCTTAGTTAAATGTATGTTCTAAAGCAACAAGATAAGTTATTTAAAAGTGACACTTCTGTCCCATTTTACTAGAGCAAGCCTTGGGAATACAAAGCCAGCCAAAGGTGTTCTAATTCCATTGTTGTTTCAGTATTAATTTCAGACAGAAACTGAGCATTCTAAAATACATCACTTTGCTTGCAAAGTGTCACCAAGGGAGGTGACAGCTGAGAAAACCAGAGAGATTTGTCTCCTGCTAATTAGGCAATAATTAAAAATACATAAATATGCAAACTAAGTTCTGGTTCACACACACATGACCTCATTAGGGCTTCTGTCCCCCCTGTATTGTTTTAATGATTTGCCCTTTTATTGCATTTTATACTTTTTATTGTTATGCTGATTTAGTTTTCTTGCTGCAAACCTTTGCTTTGGAAGGAATTTTATCATAAATAAATATAAAACAATGCTGTGCTCTGTCAGGCAACTAGTAACGATGAGGAAACACCCCTTGATTTGATTTGGAAATAGCCTGTTATTTACAAGCTTTCTCAGCAAGCCTTTGGAAAAGGCTCAGGCATTTTCTTAGAGTCCTCTCCCATCTTGAAATGTTGGTGTGCGTGTGTCACACACTTTCACATGATTGCATTGTTGTCCCTTGTAATTTGATTAGACTGAAGATGCAGTGAATTCAGATGCTTCTCTTCCATGATCATTGGCAACTGGCTTTGGGTGCCTGGTCTGCAAAATGCTGACCACGCATATGTTGGATCTTATTAGACATTCCAATCTGAAGAAGAGTCTGTGGAAGAAAAGGCACCCGACTCATAATATAGCCAAGCAATAAGAGCTCGATCCATTGATATACCAAAGAAGATAGCTAATTACAAATTTTGGTGCCATCACTAGCAACCAGTATTGGGGGCTGAAAAGCCAGTACATTCAAGATTCCATCAAGCTTCATGCTGACTCCCTCCCTGATCCACACAATTCTTCCCCAGCTCTGCTCTGACATGTCATATTCTGTCTTGGCTCTCTAACAGATTTCTCTCAGCTCTGTTGCTACTCTGCACAGAGACTAGATGTTGGAAATCAGGTAACCCTCGGTCATGTGGACCCTTGAGGTAGGCAATTCTAGGTCACAATGCCTCATCACATGGCCCCAAGCACACACAACTTCCCTTACCAATCATTGTACCTTGAATGAAAACTGGGTTTTATGTATAAATGCCTATGTTAGTATGTCCTGCTCACTCAATCTCTCCATTGTGAAAAGGGGTGTGTGCGTACATGCTAGCGTGCGTCAGATGACATGGCTAGGGTCTAATTACCTTGTAATTGAAGTGTGAGAGCCCCAGTTCACATTCATGTTTCTATAATTGACAAGGAAATGTCTTGCTAGCTATGCCCAGACTTTTCCAGGCAACTATGGACACTGGTTATATTATCAGTGCATGCCAGTGCCAAGAACCCTGTTCAGCAGGAAATGCAGATGCAGGGCTGGCCTTATCACCATTAGGCAGAATGAGGTGGCTACCTCAGACAGAAGATGCTGGGTGATGGGAAGTGGCAACTAGGGATAGGAGAATCAGTGAAGTTCAACTTGCCGAGGTTCTCCTAGTTGCACCTCAAAGCTATGTCTGTCTTATACTGGTCCATCTAGCCCAGTATTGTTGACACTGACTTGCAGTGGCTCTCCAGGGATTCAGGAAGGATTCTTTCCTAGCCCTTCCTTCCAGGGATTGAACCTGGGAGCTTCTGCATGCAAAGCATGTGCTCAACCGCTGAGCTATGGCCCCTCCCCAATGTAGGGATGTAACATTTGCCTGTGCGGGCACAAGTGAGGCCCGAACTGGGCCCGCTCGTGTCCGCGCGGGCTCTCCACGGTGAGCACGGGCCTACCTGCTGCCTCCATGCCATCCGTGGAGAGCCGTCCACGCGGGACGCGCCACCCACGCTGGTCCCGTCGCGTCACTTCCGGCATGGCAGAAGTGATGCGACGGGACCCTGCTCTGGTGCACTGGACCCCCGCGCTATGTTTTTGGTGGGGGAAACCAGGGCAACAGGGCTGTTTAAGCCCTGTTGCCCTGGTCCCCCCCGCCAAAAACATAGCGCGGGGGTCCAGCAGTGCTCCGGAGCAGCAGGATGTGACGGCGGCTCCAGCGGTGGCTCGAGCGGCGGCAGCAGTGGCTCCTGTGGCGGCGGCGGCTCGAGCGGCGGCGGCTCGAGCATCGTGGAGAATGCTCCGCACCACTCAGAAGAGCGAGATCGGGCCGCCGCGGAAAGACGAGCTGTGGAGAACATCGAGCCGGCTACAGGTACGGGTAACCCCCATACCCCAATGCACATACATTCACATTTGTGTTTGGGGGTACGAATGAGGCAAATTCTGGTCACAAACAAACCAAAATAAAATTCTCATACATCCCTAGCAGCAAGGTGTTGAGGACAGGGCTTTGTGGACAATGTGACCTATCTGCTTTTCTCAGGTGCAGTGGAAGACAGTGTCCCATTGCCAGTGTAGATGTAAGATTCAACTGTCAGTCCAGTCAGCTTCTGTATGTGGAAATGGGAGTGGCTGCTCTTTTGTGCTTGGCCTGGGGCAGCAAAATGTTTTGGGCTGGTTCCAGGAACTTGGTTAGCTTCTCAAGATGCTGGGGGGAAAATGTATTAATTTTATTGGACTTTCCCTCCCTGTGGTTAAGGTAGCAGGGTTCCACCCCTTTCATTCCTAGTGGAATTCCAAATGTGAGTCAGCAGTAAAAGTCTCAGTAGGAAGTAGCCCTTTTGGGAGGTGACAAATTATGAGCTGGATTCTCTCTCCTTCACTCCTTTTGTCACATTCCTACTCACAATCCTTCAATCATATTGCCCACTGAGCTGGCTGTAGCTTATTGTACCAGAAAAATGCTATGAGGATCATTCTTCTCATCAATACAGCAATTTCTGGTCTCTGGTCACACAGCCAGGGCTTCATAAACTGCATTTTCACATTGGTTCTGGGATTAATCATAATTAGCTTTTTAGAATTCCTTGGATGCCAGCATCCATACAAACAAAATATTTCCATCATAACTGCATGCTAAGTAAAAGAAAATGTATAATTGTTTTGTGCCTTATGAAAACAACAATTCCTGTTGAATATGAGACTTTTATTTTTCTGCAATCCTAACCTCAGTTGCATGCACTTCATTATGTAAATATTTCTTTAAAATAAAAAAAGAGGACTTTAATTCCAAATGCTTCCCTTTGGTGCTGGCAAATGGCTCAACTGATGGCCTGATATTTATCCTTAGTGAGTTAGGATATGTTAATGACATAGATGAGGTTGAGCATATATTCTGAAAGAAATGGCATCTTCACTGGATAAAACCATCGTCTTTTGACACTTGAAGTTTCTCTATTCGTTCATCTACAATGGCAGGGAAACTCCAGAATTTGCCTGCCATATTTAACATCACACAATTGTGTGGCTATTATAAGCGTTCTTTCTTAGAATAATGAAAACAAAGCAAAGCAAAACAATAGAATTGCCAACAATTTTTGCCTAAACCAAATATTTCAGGCTAATTTAGAGCTTTTTGCTCAGGCAAAGTGGCTGAGGAAATTCAAGAGAACCTAACTGCACAATCCCATATATGTCTACTCAGAACTAAGTTCCACAGTGGGACTTAGTATCAGATTATAGCCAAAAAGAGTGAATAACCCACTCCCTGGGGGCGGGGGGTTGTAGTACTTAACATCCTTAGGACCTCTCCTGACATTACATTAGCAGTATGGGAGCCACTGAAATATTTGCCCTCATATCACTCCAGGACATAATGTCAGAAGCCCCGTGGCATGTATGAAGAGCCAATTACATAGCTTTTCCCCACCCCAGCATTTCCCCAGCTCCCAAGAGGGGAGATGCTATCTTGCGAAGGAGCCGTTCTGTAAGCCCCTTTTGCCTGCCTGTGTAGGGATGGGTGACCTGCCGGGCACTCAACTTGCAGCGCATGAGCTGAGTGCTCCTGCTGTGCGAGCTGAGCCAAGCACGAGCACCAGCTGAGGCGCTTGCAGAACTTCCAGGTCCCTCGGCTCTACGTTGTTTATGTAGAAAACGACCTAATTTGCACAAATTTGGGTGTAATTTGCACAAATTTGGGCGTAATTTGCACAAATTTGGCCATGATTTGCACAAATTAGGTCATTTCCCACATAAACAACCTAACGCCGGAACCCAGAAGTTGCGAGAATGCGAGCTGAGCCGTGGAAAAGGTAGGCGAGCAGAGCTCAGGGGGTCGAGCCCAGCGAGTTTGCTGGCCTTCCACCCCCCTATCGAGTTCCGTGCACATCCCTATGGAGAGGACATACACAGCAGAGACTCCTATTCTACTTGGTGAATGTCAGTGGGGATCTTTAGGGAGTCATCAAATTTTGATGTTTCTGCTTAGGAAAAACATCTCCTAAATTTCAAGAGAAGATTGAAGAGTTTTGACAAGGCTAGTAAATCTTTCTCATAGTGGGTTTCCATATTCTTCAATGTCATTATCATCCAAAATTTGCAACAGCAAATTCACCAAAGGCAGCATTTAAAATGGAAAAAAAAAAGAAAAAAAAAAGAATCATCAGCAATTAGGCTGGTCAAATTCATGTATCTTGGAAACAAATTGGCAACTCGCCCTTACTTTGGAATGGAATTGGCTCCCAAGGTTCATAGCATATTCAGAATCTCTTTGCTTTCTTCCTTCCTACTCCTTTTTATTTATCTTGGACAATCCTTTGCTCTATTCTATAGTACAGTGATCAAATTTTTGTGTTGCTCTTCATACAAAAGGCAAATTGATTTGAATGTGCAATGCACATCAATGACAAGATCCAAAGCCCCCCAGGTGTAAGGTTTTCCTGTTCCCTTCTATGAGAAGAAATGCTCTGTGCACATGCAGAGGGATTCCACATTGCATACATTACTGGGTTTGGATGAGCCGTAGTGCCTGCAGGCGCCCGGTTGCATATGCAACCCCCACTCAGGGGTCATCATGTTGTGTGAAGCCAGAGAATGTGGGTTATGTAAAGGTTAAACAACCCTTGTATAACCCTAAAACAGACCATGGGTTATATGAGGATTGTTTAACTCTTATAACCCACACTCGCAGGGTTCACATGACACAACAACCCTCCCACAGTGGTTGTATATTCAAAATGGTGGCCGCATATGCCCTGCACATGCCACAGCCTCCCCACAGGTAACCCGTGGTGGGCTGTCACGTTGTGAGAACAGCCACTTTGGGTTTTTTCCTGCTTACAGAAGGAAATAGGGAAGCCTCCTTTTGGTATGAGAAATTTGTTTCACTTTGTTTTGACCAGAATTTAGCCAATTTGCATCTCCCAGTACTAAACGTGGACCCAAACACCTGGACCCAAAACCCCTTTGGGGTTTTTCCTGCTTACAGAAGGAAATAGGGAAGCCTCCTTTCGGTATGAGAAATTTGTTTCACTTTGTTTTGACCAGAATTTAGCCAATTTGCATCTCCCAGTACTAAATGTGGACCCAAACACAATCTGCAGTCAGAGTCTGTACATCTCTGAGCTTGTGATGTGATTCGTGCAACAAAAAATGCATTCAGAAAGTGTGTACATTTGAAAATCCCTCTCGCCGGATCGTCACCTAGAAGTGGTGAGTGGGCTTGTGTGTGTTCCGATGAACCCTGTGAGCAATGCCATCCAGAGCTATGTACTCCCAGTAGGGTCACCCATGGCGGTAAGGTCCGGGGAGAGGAACCAGACAAAGAATGATCCAAAACAAAGTCCTCAATGGCAGAACAGGCAGAAAATAATTAAACCTAAATTACAACGGCTGTGAAGGTGGATGAAGGCTGCAGCAGATAACGGTTTTCCAATCGCCATGGTAACCATGCCATTGGATCATTGCCGTAATCTGTCAAGTTTGTGTGGTGATTCGTTGTGCACTGATCTCCCCATATAAAACAATTTTACGCACAGGCGTCTTCCAACTCAACAACAACAAAAAAAGTCCCATGGCGACTGGAGAATGGCGAAGGGGGCAGGACTGTGAATCTGGAAGCCCCTAGTCATGGACCAGCACATGGGCGGTGGATACAGATTCAGTCGCCCTGTTCAAGGAATGAGGTAGTTGAGTAGCTTGGCAGCTGTATCCATGACTGAGCAGCCCTATTTAGGATCCCTCCGTATGGGGAGGGGGCTAGAAAAGGTACATCTGCCTCTTTCTCCCCTGACTGGATTACCGTGGGGGTCACCATTTAGCGGTCGAAAAAGATGTTTGAATTTTGGAACGTGGAATATACGGACATTGCTGGATAGCATAGATAGTGAATGCCCTGAGCGTAGGACTGCTATTATTGCAAGGGAGTTGAGAAGGTTTAAAATTGACATAGCAGCACTTCAAGAAACTTGAAGGGCAGGAGAGGGAAAGTTGAAGAAAGAAAAAGGAGGTTATACCTTCTTCTGGAAAGGACTACCTGAGCAGGACCGACGAATACATGGAGTAGGGTTTGCCATCAAAAATGAGCTAATGAACTCTTTGTCAGAAGTTCCTATTGGCATTAATGAACGCCTGATACCTCTTCGATTAAAGCTTGCCAATAACCAGCACGTAACTATTTTAAGCGCTTATGTGCCAACATTAGATACTGATGAAGACATCAAGGAAAGTTTTTATACCCAGTTGGACACACTCCTGTCAGAGATACCTAAGGAGGATAAAATTATCCTCCTGGGTAACTTTAACGCAAGAGTCGGGTGTGACTTTGATTTAAGGCCAGAAACTATTGGAAAAGACGGAGTTGGTAATAGCAACTCGAACGGAATTTTACTTTTGTCTAAATGTGCAGAGCATAATCTCACTATTACAAACACGCTCTTTCGACAAAAGAATAAGTTTAAAACATCATGGCAGCACCCACGGTCAAAGCACTGGCATCTTCTGGATTATGTAATTGTCCGTGTTAGAGATCGCCGCGATGTACTTCTTACTAGGGCCATGGTGAGTGCCGACGACTGCTGGACAGACCACCGACTAATCTGGTCCACAATGGTTATCAACATTGCTCCCCAACGTAGGCTTCAAGGAAGGAAACCAAGGCATAAAATGAACATCCATGCCCTTCAAGATCCCATTAAGCAAACTCGTCTTCAATCATTTCTTAGGGAACATCTACCTCGGAACCTCCTTAGGGATGTGCTTGAGCCAGGAGTGGGTTGGAGGCTCGCTCCGGGCTCGGCCCTCCGTGAGCAGCGGTGGCCCGATCCTGCTCTTCAGAGCAGCGCGGAGCGTTGTCCGTGCCGCTTGCGCCGACCGAGCTGTTGCCGAAGAAAACCCCCCACCTCTGCCGGACCCCCCCGCCCCCGCTGCTGCCGCCAGGACCCCCCCGCCACCTACCTGGTCCTCCGCTGCCACCTCTGGTCCCCCGCCGCCGCCACCGCTGGAGCCACTGCTCTGGCGCGCTGGACCCCCACCCGCGCTCTGTTTTGGTGGGGGGAACCAGGGCAACAGGGCTTAAACAGCCCTGTTGCCCTGGTTTCCTGCGCCAAAAACAGAGCGCAGGGGTCCAGCGCAACAGAGCAGTGGCTCCAGCGGTGGCGGCGGCGGGGGACCAGAGGTGGCAGCGGAGGACCAGGTAGGTGGCGGGGGGGCCCTGGCGGCAGCAGCGGGGGCGGGGGGGTCTGGCGGAGGCGCGGAGGAAGTGACGCGACGGGACCTGCGGACGGGGAGGCAGGCTCTCCGCAGAGCCTGCGAGCCTGCAGGTAAGCCCGCGCGGGTCTCTGAGTAGCTTGGCGGACACGAGCAGGCCCAGTTCGGGCCTTGCTCCTGTCTGCCGGGCTACTCGGGTACATCCCTACTCCTGATAACATTGAGGACCATTGGTCTAAGCTGAAAACCTCCATTACTGCAGCTTGTGAACAAACTATTGGATATGAAACTAAGAAACATCAGGATTGGTTTGATGAAAATGATAATGAGATTAAATATATAATTGACAAAAAAAAATGGCAAAATGATATTAATTGCGCTGCCAAAAAAAAAAAAAATCTATGCCACTGCAAAGGCTGAGGTCCAAAGAAGAACAAGAGAACTTAAGAATGCTTGGTGGAAAAAGAAAGCTCAAGAAATTCAACAACTTGCAGAATCTCAAAATGCATGGGGCTTTTTTAAGGCCACAAAGGCCATTTATAGACCAAAAACCTATGGTACAAACCCTTTACTATTAAAAGATGGCACCAAACTCTTAAAAGACAAAGAGTCGATTGCACTGCATTGGAAAGAGCCTTATTATGATATTTTAAATCGTAAATCTAAGGTGGATAATGAGATTTTTTCGTAAATCCCGCAAAAACAAATTAGAAAGGAACTTGCAATACTCCCCACTTTGGATGAAGTTATAAAAGCCATTAATCAAATTAAGAATAACAAAGCTAGTGGACCAGATGGGATTCCTGCTGAAATCTTTAAAGGGGGGGGTGAACTTGTACAACATCTTCATAAACTCATTGGACAAATCTGGATAAGAGAAGAGATCCCAGAAGTCTTCAGGGATGCCATAATCATCACCCTCTTTAAGAAGGGTGATAGAACAGACTGTGGAAACTATCAAGCCATTTCCCTCTTAGCTACCGTGGGTAAAATATTTGCTAGGATCCTCGCAAACCATCTTCTATCTATTTCAGAAGAGATCCTCCCTGAATCTCAATATGGTTTCCGCCCCTCTAGAGGGACAGTTGATATGATTTTTACTGCACATCAGCTCCAAGAAAAATGCCAGGAGCAAAATCAACTGTTTATATGGCATTTATTGATTTGGCTAAGGCCTTTGATACTGTAGACCGAACAGCTCTCTGGACTATCCTTATGAAAATTGGATGCCCCAATAAATTTGTGAATATCTTGCGACTTCTCCATGACAACATGACGGCAACGGTTTTGGACAACAACGGCTCTCATGGTGCTCCATTTAAAGTAGGATCAGGTGTTAAACAGGGATGTGTTATTGCCCCAACATTATTTGCTATTTTCATCGCCATGATTTTACATCTTGTCGAGGGGAAACTCCCCCTTGGTATGGGAATTATATATCGAACAGATGGAAAGCTTTTTAATCTCAGTAGGCTGAAAGCAAAAGTAAGGTAATTACAACCTCCATTGTGGAACTTCAGTATGCTGATGATAATGTGGTCTTTGCACATTCAGGGCATGATCTCCAAACTATCCTAAATGCTTTTGCAGAAGCATACAAAAAACTTGGTCTCTCACTTAACATAAAAAAACCCAAAGTGCTTTATCAGCAAGTGCTTCATCAGCAAGTGCAAGTTAACCCTTTGGTGATGCCATCTATCCAGCTTGGTGGGGCAATACTGGAAAATGTCAATCATTTTCTCTATCTTGGCAGCTATGAGCTATCTTTCTGTTACAACTAACATTGACACTGAAATCCAGCATCGTTTGAGCTCCGCAAGTGCCGCATTTTCTCGAATGAAACGTAGAGTGTTAGTGTTTGAGGATCAGGATATCTGTAAGGAGACCAAAATGCTGGTTTATGAAGCCATTGTATTACCAACTTTATTGTATGCCTGCGAAACATGGACTATCTATAAACGTCATTTCCATCTCCTTGAAAGATTTCATCAACGTTGCCTCTGGAAAATCCTGCGAATTACTTGGGAAGATAGGTGAACAAATGTCAGTATATTGGAAGAAGCAAAGACTACTAGCATTGAAAAAATGATCCTTCAACGCCAACTTCAATGGACTGACTGGTCATGTTGTTCAAATGTCTGACTGCTGTCTCCCAAAGCAGTTACTTTATTCCCAACTCAAGGATGGAAAGCAGAATATCGGTGGTCAGTATAAGAGGTTTAAAGATGTTCTTAAGGCTAATCTAAAAAAATGCAATATAAACATCAAGAACTGGGAAGCTCTGGCCCATGAACGATCTAACTGGAGGTTGGCCTTCCACAAAGGTTCTATGGACTCTGAAGAAGCCAAAGTGCAAGGTGAAAGAAAGAAACATGCTAAGCGAAAAGTACGTCAAACGAATCCTTTACAGGACCATCTTCCATCTGGTAACCTGTGTCCTCACTGTGGGAAGCTGTGTGGATCTAGAATTGGCCTCCACAGTCACTTACGGACCCATCGCTAGAGTTTACACAATTTTTTAAGAATTTCCTCTTTTTATAATTTTCTTTTTGTAATTTTATCCTGGAAGACAATCTTACTTGGTCACGAGTGATCGCCTACTACTACTACATTTGAAAAATGCACACAAAGATGTTTTACTCCATGGGATAAAATGTGTACATTTCAAAAACATACTCAATTGATGTGTATATTTGAAAAAAATGCACACAAAAATACATGCAGATTTTCATGTGAGAAGAAAGAAAAGCTTGCAATCTGATATGGAGACCAGCTGGAATGAGCTTCATGGAGAACCTCGACAAGCTCACATTTTGCATAGTTGCACATCCCTACTGAATGGAACTCTACATCAGAACTGATGGATCATAAATTCTGTGAAACCTGGGGTGAGGGCTTTCTGCAACTGTGGACAGGGTGAGATCTACAAATATTGGGGTGGTAGGAGAATTTGCCATTTGGAGAGGAGGCAGCAGAGGGCTCTGGTGTAGTTTCATCCAACTAGCAGCAGCAGAACTGCTTCAATCAGCAGCCTGTCTGCATTCTTTTCTGTAGAATGGCTTAATGGCCATTCTACAATGCAATGGCAACAATGCTATGTCATGACGTAGTACCATTCCCATGACTTAGCATCATTCTTGGAGGGGGAAAGATGGTTGTCCCCTTGGGAAGGATGCAACATCATGATGTAACATCATTGTTATTGGGCCATTCAAGGGGAAAGAAGAAGACCAATAGGCTGCTGATTGTAGCGGCTCCACCATCTCTCTCGAAGCAGCAGCAAACATTTCTTTTTTAAAAAAGACAAGAGAAACTAGACCACAGCCCTTTGTTGCCTTCTCTCCTGGTAGTAAGTCCCCACCAACACCCCAAAAGGTGAAGATTTCTCCCCCCACACATAAGATCGATCGATCGATCGATCGATCGATCGATCGATAGATAGATAGATAGATAGAAGCAGTCATCCTCATGCTCTGAAATTGCCAAAAAGAAAACACCAAACCAAAAAAACCACAACCATTATGTGAAAACCTTGGCCCACTGCTGCTGCTCCTATCTGAAATTTAGATTGTTGTGGCAGTTGAAGCATCCAAACAGAACACTTATGATAATTTGTGTTCGCTTTGAATGAAAGTGGCAATTTATGGCTATATACCCCAAACATTTGTGATTACATGTACATTTGTGCAGAAACTGTATAGAACACAGCTGTTTTCAGATGTTGCAACATCTCAATTTAATTGTCTGTAGAGTACAATTCATGAGATACAGACAAAATAAGACTGCAAAAAATAATGTTTACAAATGAACAAGTGGGACCTACAGTAAAATATTGTAATTTGGAGTGATGCTATTCAGGGTTCTAGTCAGTCAGCCATGCCCTTTCCCAGAATACCCCATTCCATTCCCCTTCCTGATCTTCCATTCCCCCTGCCCCATAGATACTCAGTATTCTGTGGCCAGTTTCTGTTTTGAGTCCCCCCTTTATGGTTATGTTGTTAGTTCTGCAAAACTTGCAGTCTTCCAAGCCTACTGATACCCCCTCCTTGTGTGTGGATGGTGCAATTTGGGCCACATACAGATCAGCACTTAGAGAATAAGCTTAGTATACAGTATATAAGTGGGATCTGCGACAAAATGCTGCAGTGTGGAGTGCTCCTGTTCACTGTTCTACAGTCAGTCATCCATGTGCCCTTTTCCACAATATTCCATTTCATTCCTATTCACACACCCAGTTTTCTGTTCCCCCAACTCACCCCGGCAGTTACTCAGTCAGCCAGCATTCCATGGCCACTGAGCATTCTCAGTCTTCATTCAGTTGTTTTGGGGGGTTGATTCTCCCTTAGATCTTTTTTTCCTTCCTAAATATTTTTTGTAGTTCTGCAAACCTTAGGGCTCCCCTAACTCTATTGATACATCTCTTTCTAGTGCATGGGTGGTGACGATTTGGCTACATAAACAATATCACTCATACATGAACATTGGAAATAAAAAGAATGATGAACTCCATGATATGGTCTATTAGCCACAGATTTCTAAACAGGGCATAAATAGATTGCATAGTACAATCAATGGTTCATTAAATCAACTTATGTTCAGAAAGAAATTATCAACATTTTTTCCTGTTTCAAAGTTCTACAGGGCCACCTATGGACTGTTGTTATGAGGTTTTTTTATCCAGCTAAACTCAATTGGCAACCACCCAAATTCTGTTTTTAATTTCATGGGAATAGCACATGGGTCATTTGAGGATATTCATGTTGAAATAGTGGGAAAGCAATTTGAACTGGGCCTCAAGGCTGGCAAAAGCCTTGTTGTTAATACTGAGGTGATAAAGCTGTGCCTGGCCCATACACTTCAAACTGCAAGTGATAGAATACCCCCCTCCCTAATAAAGCCCTACACATTTTTAAAGCTTTTTTTTTTAAGAACCCAGCCGCAAGAAGTGTTCTCCCTAATGCTTGCTCTTCTATGTGCAGGGATTTATTTATTTATAATATGTAAAAGCATTCAGTCATGTGAGCCCACCTCTACATTCTGTTGTGGTATAGCCCAGACACAGGTAGACCACCTCAGTGAACACTAGGCCTGAAAAAAAAAAAGCAGCTGCCAAAAGGAATACTGTTCATATGGCACCCATAAGAGGCTCCATCATGGGCCATACCCAAGCCCTGTTTCCCTAGATCCAGTACTCATTTGTAACATGGGCCTCTTCTTTCCCCCACCCCACTTTACAAGCGGCCTTGTCTTTTGATGGGGGGGGGAATTGGAGTATTGATTGGTAGCTTTTAGCTTCTTGGGCCCATTTGTTTAAGCTCTTTATGTTCCTGGCTACCTGATTTGTATTTATAGCCAAACTCTAGAGTCTGCCATATATGTTTATTAATTATACATATCAATTACACATATTCATTTTAGACACTGTTGCATGCTCATGGGATCTAGTGTTAGTTATTTTGTGCACTCTGAAGACCAGAGACCTAATTCGTATAGTCACATATGTTCTGAGGCCTGTAAATCTATCAGTTGCATTGGCTTCCATTGCTCCTGGGATCTCAGTGTCTCTGTTATTGCAGCACTCGCCCCTTTCTCCAGCTTCTGCAGCCTTTTGGCTCTTCCTGTCTGTTCATAGGAAATGTCAGCAGGAACTAAAGAATCCTGGGGTTCAACCATGTGCTTTTGACACCTGAAATTTCTCTATGAAATAAACATGGGGGGGGGACCTGTGTCATTCCTAGGCAAAAGTTAGAGGTTCTGCTTGTTGGACTGTGTGACACAAATTCCGGCCTACACTCTTGCCTGCCCCTCCAATGCTGCACTACTGCCTTCTTCCTAACTTAGTAAACCTGAGGTAAAAACCAGTCCAAAGTATGCATTTATTTATTCAAAGTATTTTTAACCCACCCTTCATTTTGCGATATCACGATGGTATACAAGAGGCATAACAAACCAAAATATATAATACAATAAAACCATAAAACAATGAAGTAGAAGGACAAGAACTGTATATACACTGTAATGCTTCATAATGTACATGTGGCACTTTCTCAGTCTTTGGACTTTGCCTTCTAGCACACTTTCCAAAAAGGGTAGTCGCCACTGCCCACCTCATTTCACCTGAAGCAACATTTTGAGGTTGAATTTGGAGGTTCCTACTTAAGGGAAACATCTAAGGAATTTCAAGGAGAGCAAATAAAAGTTTTGATGAGACTAGTGAGTTTTTCCCACTGGCCTGGTTCATACATAACACTAACCCATGGTTTATTTAACCTAGCGATGTGACCGTTCGCCTTGCATGGGCATAGCGGGCCGAAATTGGCCCCGCTTACGTCCGCGCAAGGCTCACGCGGGCCTACCTTCTCCTGGCAGCGGCTCACCTCTCTGCGGCTTGCTGGCCATGCTGGCTGCGCTGGTCCCGTTGCGTCACTTCTGGCGTGCCAGAATTGATGCGACGGGACCCTGCTCTGGCGCGCTGGACCCCCACGCTATGTTTTTGGCAGGGAAACCAGGGCAACAGGGCTTAAAGAGCCCTGTTGCCCTGGTTTCCCCCACTCTGGTTTCCCCCACTCCCCCACTCAGAAGAACTCTGATTAGCATCCTTCTTTAAAGTTCTTCATTTTGTGTAATTCTCTCTCTATTATCCTCCTCTTCATTTTAATGGTTATTAATATCGCCCCTGAGAAGACATGATGAAGGTTAACCCTATGAATGAGAGACATCCCAGTTGCACAACTATGGGGCTTATTAGTCACTTCAATGAAATTAGCTTTTCATAGGTAAGAGAGTCATTGGATAAGAGAAAAAGCATTCAAACACCTTTCTTTTTTTTTAGGGGCACTACTGAACTTCTTTTGTAAATTCTACCCTTGGCCTTTATAAGGTGTGTAAACTACTTCACTAGGTGTCACCCACATACCCACGGCCCATACATTTTTGATGCCCTAGATTATTTAGCTGTTCTTCCTCTCCCTGCCTTGGGATTCAGCTGACACCTTGAAGCTTCACTGCTCTATCACATTCCCCAAGTGGGGAAGGAGGAACAAACAACCCCATCTCCCTTCTAAGGTTGTGGGGCTGGATGGGCTGGCCTGGTTGGCCAAATTTAGCCTGCAGACCAGAGGTTCCCAATCTCTGTGTTATCATTTTGTACCTGGGTAGGCATACTCAAATCTTAAAGTACAGTAATACCTTGGATTGCAAGTCACTTGGTCTGAGAGTGTTTTGCAAGACGAGCAAATTTTTTAAATGAATTTTGACTTGATAAACAAGCGACGTATATTGCAAGACAAGTCACGTAGGGATGTAACCGCTCGCCTTGAGTGGGCATAGCGGGCCAAAATTGGCCCCGCTCACACCTGCCAGAGACTCGCTTTGATATAAGAGTGTTTTGGATTACAAGCATGGTTCGGAATGAATTATGCTCTCAATCCAAGGTATTACTGTAAAGTGAGAATTAGCTTCGAGGCTTCATACAATGGGGGGAAAGCTAATTGATCCAGAAGTCTGACTATGACGAACAATCCTGTTCTACTTTATATACTTGTCATTTTCTTTGCTTATGAACCATTACTGCATCTTCAAAATGCTTTCTTCTTTATATTTTAATTGGGTGCTAATAATGTGTTTGTTTGTAATTTGGGGATAATAGCCAGAACATCACAAACATATCAATAGCTCTTAGGAGAAAATCCAATTAGAAAAAGATCTTTTCTGCTGTGTTGATTATGATTGAAAGAAAAACAATCAAAGAATGTTTAAGTATCTTTGAGATATTCTCCAGGTTTTTGTGTTTGTAAAGTGTTCAAGCCTCACTATACAGTTTTATTGAGGAAAAGCTATTTAAATTGACAGTAGCTCTTCAGATTAAACAGGGAATGAATGCTCCATTGATTAAAAGACTGGGCACAATCCAGCCAGAGTAAAGCACTTTTAAGTCACATTTATTTCAGCAGATAAGAGTTATATACATACTTAAGTCTTCCACTGAAATCCATGAAACTTTTAAAGTCCTTAACTTTGGCTGAATCACTTGCATCATCAGCACAATCCACAAACTTCCTAGGCTTTTTGACCCAGTGAAAGTAAAATGGACACAAGCAAGCCCAGCTGAGTTCAATGCTGCTTACTTCCAGGTAAGTGTGTATAGGATTGCAGCTGTGTAGGGTGGCCATGTGCCCTCCTTACAGAAGACAGTCCTCTATTTGAAGGTCTGTCCAGTCCAAGTCCAGTATAAAGACAGAGAACCCTCAGAAAGAAGAGCTGGGTCTTGAAGCTGCCCATCAACAGCACCTGCTGGACAGCAGACAGAGCAAGGCACACCGGTCACCTGGTCACAGCCTCCCCCACTATGGTGAGCTATATTGTATTTCTATTTAAATTATAATAATTATTTCTCAATTTGCATCTATCTATCTATACATTAGCACATGCAAGTTTTATGCAAATCAGTGTCCTCTTTTGTCCTCTTTTTGGTGAATTGTGTCCTCTTTTTTTGGCAGTTCACAGGTGGCTGCCCCATGCCCCAAGCCATAGTTGGAAGGGATGCATCAGTCTACTTCTAAACCATGTCACTTCCCAGTTATGCAAATAGCCCATAGGACACTTGGAATGTTCGTATGAATTCCTGCAGGGTATGCAAATCTCCCCTCGGCCATTTAGAATGTTCTCTGAGGCGGTGAAAAGGGAGGCAAACTTTTAAAATGACTGACTGACTGTTGTGTGTGGGGTGTCGTCACATAGGCTCCATCACGTTTTGACGGATCTACCCCAAACTTGGCATGGTCACTCTTCATCAACTGTAGACTCTCAGGATTAACCTGATTTTTCTTTTAAGATCAGATATTTAGGGATGTGCCCGCTCGCCTCATGGCAGGCGTAGCGGGCTGAAATCCCCCCTCTCACACCCGCCAGAGACTTGTGGGGCCTTACTGGGTCCGGGGCTCCCTCGGCTCAGCTTAAAACAGCCCTGTTGCCCTGGTTTCTCCGCAAAATACGCAGCGTGGGGGCCTAGCACGCCGGCACAGGGTCCCGTTGCATAACTTCCGGCCAGCTAGAAGTGACGTGATGGGACCAGCACGGCCGCGCGCGGCAGGCTCAAGTGACGCGGAGAACTGCTCCGCGCCGCTCAGAAAATCGAGGCAGGGGGGGCAACTGCAGAGAGATGAGGCGGCGGAGAGGTGGGACCCCCCCCCCCCAGGTTTGTGAACACCACTACAGGTATTTATGTCAGAAAAGTTTTCTGCTGTCAGCACCTAGCCTAAATGTTACACTTTCAGTCAGAGACACTGTATCTTTTCCATTGTACCAAATCCTAAAATCCACATGAGCGCAGCCGCGGGCAACAGCTAGTCTGTCATAAAAATGAGAAAATGTAAAAACCAGTGTGAGAAAATTGAAGTCTCACAGGGTAATCTGTTGCTGATCTGAAAATTCACCTTGCTCCAAGGGGGAGAAAAACGTTAAAAGGAGTCTCCAGTATGAAATTCCTGAACCACAATGAACCAGTAAGTTTGATTCTATTTGTTTTGGATTTGGACTCAACCAAGAGCAAGGTTTCATATCCCACTAAATTAGTATAACAAAATAGGGATATTTCATGGCCTATGTTATTTACTATAAATTTGAACCCTATGTACACACACACACATTTGACAACTGAGGATAACACTTCTTAATGAAGTGGGCTATAGTCCACAAAACTGTATGCCACAAAAAAATCTGTTAATTTTAAAGATATCACAGGACTCTTTTTCAGCACATCCCAATAGAAAATTACCTGCTGTAAGTGTTCTATAAAGCAGGGTTAGACATTGTGATGCCCGTACACCAATGCACTCCTGGACACCTTTCTTGGCACTCGCTAAGGTGTCATACCACTCCAACTTATAGATATAGATATAGATATAAAATTAACACATTTTCTTACTGGCAGCTGGGATTGCTTTGAAATAGGGTTATGTTGGCGGTAAAAACTGTGATTTGTTTTTGAAAGGAGTGATTTAGTGTGTTGGGCCTCAGACCCCACCTCTACTGATGTGCACAGAGCTCGATTTGAGTGGTGGAAGTCCAGCATACTCGCCGGGCTCAACCCCCCGAGCCACGCTTGCCCTACCTGTTTCCCTAGCTTGGCTCACGAGAACGCGATCTGAGCCAGGGAAGTGACTTCCAGGTTCCAGTGCTACATTGTTTATGTAGAAAATAGCATAAGATACTTTAAAAATGGCTACAATTAGCGTAACTTGCACAAATAACTGCCGTTTTTAACATATCTTTCACCATTTTCTACATAAACAACGTAGCGCTAGGAACCCGGAACTCTGGTGAGCGCCTCAGCTGGTTCTTGCTTTGGGCTCAGCTTGGCTCCCGTGGTGCCAGTAGTCGGCTCGTGTGCCACGAGTCGAGTGCTGGGCAGATTGCCCACTCCTCTGCCACCTCCGCCTTGTACTCAGTCTTTTGGGCAGGTTACTTGTCCTTTGCCACATGTCCCATTTTGTACTGGTTCCCAGGACAGTTTCTCAAATTACCAAATGTGTCCATGGTCCAAGGTTGCCTACTCCTGATCTAAGAATAGAGCATTTATCTTAGGTTTGTAACCGTCTTTGGAGATGGGTGTCCATGTCATATCAGAAAAAGCTTTAGAATTGCCCGTATTTTCAATAAGGGTTTGCCATGCACAGTAAGAGGCTAATGTTCAAGAAATAAAAGCTTCCTTGAATATATGCAATGAGCTCCACAGTTCTTTCTGTAAGTTGATTAATTTACTGATTAAACCAAATAAATGTTATAGCCCTATAAATCATAAATATCATAAAAATAAAATGACAGCCTGTAGATCTCAAAATGGTCAAGGCAGCAATTCTCTATTACAGGCAATAACCAGTGTTTCTTGTACAGTTCAGGTTTTATAATGCATTAGAAAATCTAAGCTCAGCAATGTTTAAAAATTCCAGAGTGGTATCTTTGTTTTTGTCTTTCCTTTCTTCTCCCCCTTCACCATTATTAAATAAATATTGAATTAGATGTAACCATCTTCTGCACATTCTTTTTTTGCTGAGTCTATGTATGCAATGAATGAACCTCCTTTTTCTAGGAGGTTGTCTAGAAAGTATAGGTTACTTGCCTCTGTAATTTGGGTTGAAATCTTTTCCATATCTAAAAGTCGCCCCCCCCCTTTTTAATCAAACGAACCAGTAATAGGTGGCAGATACTTGTCTTTCCATCTAGCCATTACTTGCAATTTAGCAGCCTTTAATAATATTAAGCCCCTTCTATTATTATTTTTTGTATGACTTCCACATCTGAACACCTTAGCAAGACTGTAGTAGACTCTATGGCAGGGCTGGGCAACATGCGCCCCCCCGAATGTTTTGGCCTATAACTCCCATCAGCCCCAGACAGCATAGCCAATAGTGAGGGATGATGGGAGTTGTAGGCTGAAACATCTGAAGAGCCACAAGTTGTACACCCTACTCTATGGGATGATGTAACCCATAATCAATGTCAGTAGCTAGTGATGTGTGGGCATGACCATCAAAGGAGGTATTTTGTCCTTCTAGCTCCATACTTCCTCTTAGGAATGGATGGATCTGTCAATCTTGGTTTCACCAAAATTGTAATTTCTTGAGGTCAAGCTTGTTCTGTCCCACTTCTGCATGAGCTTGCTTTAAAAATTCCATATGGACATCAGTACATTTTTGTGCACATTTTTCACAACGTGAGCATTAATGTGCACATTTCTGTGCACATTTTTAAACATACAAATTTCCCCCCAAGTACTTTACATTTCTGAAATACAGTTTTGTGCACACTTTTTTCCAAATATATGAATGTTATGTGCACTTTTCCTTAATATGCACATTTTTCCTGAGATAAGCTGCATTGGAAAGCTCACAAAAATGTGGATCTTGGAATACAACTCTATCCACTTGCTGAAAGGCTCAGGAGGTGCAAAATGGGTAAATCTTAGCCAGATTGTTAATGTAGAGACCGTATACAGATTGGTCTGGATTATTCTCTCTCTGTGTATAACCTTTCTAGTGGCAGGGATTTGTTTGAACATGACTCTTCTACAAAGAAGAAAATCCTTCTTGGGTGAAAGAGTCATGGTATAAAGTCTGTCACACTTAACCCATCTTTAGTGTATGGCCTTCAACAAAGTATATTTGACACAATCCTTGATTCCCCCCCTTTCTTCTCCTCCCAATTAAGCCATCCAGAGACTTCTGCCATTCATTTAGTATGTTCTACTTAGAAGTCAGCCCCATTGAGTTCCATTGGATTTACTCCCAGATAAGTGTGCATAGGATTGCAAACATTCAATTTCAGATAGTGCTTATATTAATCCCCCAAAAGATGATGGAACTATCTATCTTTTTAGCCCTGCAAAAAGCCAATATTTGATATAAAATAATAGTCTTCAAAGATACACTAGCTGACTATTTTTAAATTGACACAGATCTTGGCTGAAACAAAATTCCAGAGCATACAATATGTTTCTTTTAACAGCTTTTCTATACCTGTAATTCCATACATTACCTTTGTTCTTAGACTCTTTCTTTGATCTTAACTCCCCCCTCCAAAAATAGTTCTTTTTAGGTTGGAATGGTATTAAGAATCATACATTCCTTTTGTAAGGCACTGAACTTCAAGCATAAGAATTACTCCAATTAGAAAGAGCAAAACAAATCACAAAGCAATCCTATCTTTGGGATAGGGAATTCTGTGGTGGAGCAACCACCATAGCCATAGTCCTGCCAGCTCACTGTGGTCAGGGCAGGAGGGAAGGCAGCATTTCTATCCTGCTCCCATTGACTCCAATGGGAGATAAATAAGTACTCTAGCCCCTGGCCTGCCATAGCCTTGGGTCTATTTTGGGGGAAATAAGGGGGTTTGGATCCTGTGGATCCACGGGTACCCCCAACATGCCTCTGGAACACCCCATTTTTGCCCACCAGCACCTGCAGAACAGGTGAAGCATATGTGCCAGCAGGGCAGGCATCATGGGAGCCTCTGGTGGTGCAGGTGTTGTCTTGCTGGAGGACCTCCCCCTCCACTAGTGGAACAGCACCTACACTGCTTTCTATAGCCCCTCAGCTGGTCTCCTGGCAAAGATAGGATAGCTCCTTTAGGAAGACAAAAAAAATGTGGATTTATTTACAGACTTGTTTTGAACTGACAGATATTGGTCGTAGTATCCCATCAAGTTAACTGTTTGCTAGTAATTAAACATTACTGGACAACAAGCTCGAAGTTGATGTCTCTAGCTACAGATGCATTCCCCCCTCCCTCAAAGCTACCGTTAATATGCTTTCATTGTGTTCTTAAAAAAAGAAAAGGAAAAGTTGGTCAACCATTTGCAGCCAGAGGAAAAAGTTATCTTGATGCTCTTGTTTTCCTACAGTAAAACAAATTATTGCCCTTTGCACTTCGTAATAGTATAGAAATAGTGCTGCTTATCTGCTAATAAAAAATAAACAATAAAACATTGAACAATTATTTTTGCTGGAGTTAAGATTTTCCACTGAATGTGTCACAGAAGTCATTAGATTGTTCCTTCTCAGCAACTAAAATGGCTGAGTTCTCCTGTCCTGAGTGTTCACTATCTGTTGCTGTATCTTTATCTGAATAGAATTTCTTGCAGCACAATCCTATGGCCACTAGACAGCGTCTAGATGGCCATAGGATTTTTGAAGTCCCAGCTCCAACCTTGGAAACTCACTCTGAGGTCGGAGATGGGGCTCCGAGCTCGGAGTGCCCTCCCCCACCTCACAGCCGGCACAGAAAGAACCACCCGGCTGCTTCTCCGAGGTCACAAATGCCACTTCAGAGATGGGGTTTTGGCATTCCGGGGTGTGTGGAGGGGAGGAGACAGGTGCCACCAAGTTACAAACTATCCTGGCGGTGCCTCAGCCTCCTTCCCTCCCACTCTGAGGCACCACACTTAGTTGGCCAAAATTGGCCATCTAAGTGTTTTGCAGGGCAGGAGGAAGACGGAGGCAACCTTCGCCTCTGCACTCCTCTCGCCCTGCATAGGATGCCTGTAATCCTCCAAGTTTGGAGGGCCACGGGCATCCTGATTGAATTGCACCTTTAGTATGCCAAAGCCTTTTGTTCATGCATCCTTACAACCCTTTGAGTAGCCTATTAATATTACTGGGCCCAGCAATTCTAAAAGCCTGCCATCACCCCTGTATTCCATCATGACTTACAAGAAAGACCACGAATCCCCTCTTAAGCTTACTATTCATGCACCAAGTCAGCTACGAATGGATGAATATTTTTGGTCCAGGTCAGTTTTGTTGCATGTATTGAATCTTAAGTCTGTTCCGTCCAATTTATGCATCAGTCTACACATTAAAAAAGAAAAGCAAATGCATGAAAATTCACATTTATCTTCATACTCAACCTTCTGTAACGGACACATTTTGCACACAACTTCCCCTAACATACATAATTTGCATGCAACTCTCCAGAATATACACATCTTTGTGTGCAATTTGTGAGCCAAGAACTGCATCACAAAATTTGGATCAGTGCACAAGCCAAAGGATAAATGTGTTTTGATCTGCATATTAATCTGCGAAGTGCAAATTAGGCCAGTTCACTTAAAATGCAGGTCTAACAAAATTCACCCTCATCCTTTGTTAGGACTATCCGTGCTGAAAAACATACGTACTTCTTTCTTATTTGCCCATTATTGTTCTTTGAGTTAATCGTTTTTGTCCTGTGTAATCTTAATATGTAAACATATTAAGTTGACTCAAATATTCCAAACGAAGATATGAAACATGGAAAACTACATTGTCTTTCTACTCACTGGCACACTTCAATAAAGCTGTTCCAGTTTTAGCTGACCCTCAAAGAGTTTCTGGTGGCATTCTTGTCTCTGTGTGTATGTCTTTTCACAAGAAGGTAACCTTAGGGCTGTGAGTTGGGCAACCCAAGAACCTTGTGAGAATGCCCTCTCTCTTTTCTGACATAGGACGCCGTGAGAACAGTCGCCATCTGAGTTTGAGCTGGGCAAGCTGTCACTCTCCATCAGTTTTCCTGGGTTTCTTTAAGATCCCTTGAAAACATGTTTACAATGAAATTACTGGCATAATCTGAACTGTAGCAGCAGCAATGGCCACGTCTCTAATAAAAAAAAAAAATGAAGACAATCAGCATCTATCTCGATAAAGCAGAAAACATAAGCGAAACACATATATCTGTACTTGTGGCTCCTGAGGGGATATCTTAACTGCTGGGCACTGCCGAAGTGGGTCATTTTTCTTGAGATTTACCTTGCATAAAAAAGACTGGAGTCACTTCTTGTGTTTTCAGCCATATTACTCAATTTCTACTCACAGCACATAATGCTCACTTGTCAAGAAAAATCATCACCAAGCAGCTCCAAGTATGTTTATAAGATTCTTTTATGGGCCTTCACTAATAGATGGATGTCATCAAGACAAACCATTTTGGCGTAATTTTGCTCACTCTCTGTATTTGTGCTGCGCAATGATTTTTGCTGAGGCTTACGTGAGACTCTCCATTTTATGAGACATCGAGAAATTTACATATATAGTGGGCTTTTCTCTCCTCACCCCGCCCTCTGAAAGTGCAACATCATTAAAGCAAATTGCAACAGTCTATACACATTAGTTTAAAATGGTGTGCCTGTTCTTGACAAAAGCTGGTTCTGCACAGTATTGTATTAAACGGAGGTTTAAGGTCTGATTATTTCAGAGAGACTGAGAGACAGGGAGAGCAGGGTGTTTTTTCTTCTTGTTTTGGCATGTATTGTTTTTATATTCTCTAATGTTCTCAGTGCCTTTTCGCAGTGACCTTAATGAACACAAAAAGGATGGCTTTAAAAGAAGGCATACACAAGAAATGCTAAAAAAACAGAGCACATATACGTATGTGCTGATTCTTCCTAAAATGTACCTGATCTGATCCCATCTACTACACTACTCATATTTCTCCATGTTGAGAATCCAATACCCACATTTTAAGCTAGTCTTACTCCCACTTTGAAATCTGACCTCCTAACTTTGTCTTTGTTCTGATCTGTTTATCTTCATGGTAAGGGTCCTAAACAACACTGGTAATTATGGCACACTTCCTGACAGGTGAACCTGCTGTACTATCAAGAAAGCTGGTCTACAGGCATTCTGAAATGAGCTGTGCAAACTGAGCTGCTAAGTCAGAGGAGTCCGTGTCATAGATCAGCTTTGCAAGTTAATGAAGATGAGTGTTGCTAAACTTGAGCTGAAGATAAAGTTTGCTAGGTTGTTCAAATCTTTTTGTGAGGTAGCTCATATCTCATGCCTTGTAAGCAAACCTTGCAAGACCTCCCCCCCCCCTTTGCCAGTGCCAGCTGTCTAAGTTCTGCAAGCAACAATATATTGTTGACTGAGTAATGGGAAACTGTGATAACCCTGAAACAGAAGTGTTTTCATGAGGGAAGACATGTCTATCCCAGACAACATACAAGAAGCAAATGCATGTTTATTACACTATGCACTGACTGTCTAGAAACTCCCTAATGCCTCTCATTTAAGTAAGCTGGTAGCAAGTATATAACCTCATGGTATCTTTATCTTGTTCAGTGTGCAACAACTTGGAGAGTAGCTACTTGCTGGAAACAAAATACTATGTCATATGGTGGTTAACTGCTCATTTTGTAGCTTTTATCCAGCCCTTTGGCATAGCTTGCTGTTGCTAAAGGAATGGATAATGAATATGCAGCACTGAAGGTACATGTAAATCCTCTCTGCCAGTAGAGTGAGGAAGGGCAAGGGGGAATTCAGCTCCTTGAATCGCATAAAAATGTCGGCAGGTACACCTTGTCATGCAGGTAATTGAATATTTATACCAGATGTCTGGATCTGGATGCTTTTAGTCTACTTACAAACCAATCCCAAACCTAAGGTGAGCTCAGTTTGTAATTTGCTCAGTCTTGGCTCAAGAACCCGTCCTTTTCATTACTGTAGCTGTCTGCTTCCCAGTGAAGCTGATCTGGAAGCAACTGTGGCCCTAGAAAGGCTACTGCTGCAGCCTTCATTAGGCAGCAACAGCACTGAGGGTGCATCATGGGATTTGTAATTGCTTACATATTCCCCAGTCGGATGGGTTCACAATGGGGTTGGAATTGTGGAGGGAAACTATATGGGTCATTGAAAAGTCTGCACAAATAGACTAGACGTGGAAATAAGGCTGGGCACGCTGCCCGAGCCTTATTTCGCCCCCCGCCCCCTCCCTGTTTCGAATGAGCCACTTACCTGGCTCTCTGCATTCGGGCCGGGAAATGGGCCTCTGCGCAGCGCAGATCAGTCCCGTTGCGTCATTTCCGGTCCCAGAAGTGTCGTGACGGGACCGATCGAGCAGAGCAGGCGGCTCTCCGCGGAGTGCACGAGCCGCCCCGAAGAGGAGGTAAGGCCTCGCCGGGGCGCGAGCGGGGCCATGCTCGGCCTCATTCTGCCCCGGCGGAGGCTCGATTTACAACTCTAAATTTGACTTTAATCAATGGGAGAAGAATCTGTACATTTTAAAGATGCGCAGAATTGATGCATACTTTTAGAAAAATATGCATGGAAATATGCACTGATTTTCACGAGAAAAGGGAGGGGAAGCTCATAATTTGACACGGACTCAAGTTGGAACAAGCTTCAAGATGGAATTTGGAGAACTTTGGTGATGCACATCCCTACTCTGCTGATTTTCTCTGGTGATTTGTTTTGTCTTTTTGATTTTGTCTCTGTGTTGTTGTTTTTTAATTTGTGTCTGTCTATATAGTGATCATAAGTTGCCCTGGAAGTTGTCAAACTGAAAGGTGAACAATGGGCAGCACAATCCAATGTGGTTGCCTGTAACCCTCTGAATTTGGCGGATTATGGACATCCGATGGAGGGTGGAAGGAGCAGGGAGGCAAAGGTTGACTATGGGGGGCAATTTCAGCCATCTAAACCTCTTGCCCCAGCTTGTGAGGAGGGGAGGCTGAGGTACCGCCAGGGTACATCATATCAAGGTGGAGTCTTACTCCTCCCCTCCCCCTTCCCCACCAACAAACCTCCAGCTCTGAGGTCAGTCTTTCAACCTTGGAGCCACAGCTGGTGCTGGTTTTTCCATGCCGGCTGTGAGGGCAGAGGAAGGATGCCAGCTGCGACGACACGGCCCCTTACACTTTAGGAACACGCGCACAAACCCTTCTCAGGCCAAGCATCAGCACTTAGAAACCTGAGTGGAGGGTCAAATGAAACCTTTCCCCTACTAATGAGGGAAAAGATTAATACTGGATATTAAGGATCTAGCTTAAAGTTATGATGCTGTGGGTACAAAGGTGTGTGTGTGGATTTAAAAGTAAAGCAGGTAATAACGCCAAGCTGACACAAAGGATTTGGGTAGCAAACAAAATAAAAATAAGTTTATTTTAATTCTCAAAATCTTAGTTCCAGAAAATAAACCTGCCTACACCAAACACTTTGTAACTAACCAAACTCCCAACTCTCTCCACACACTATAAACACTCTCCCATATCACACTCTCCAACCACCTAAAACTTTCTAACCCAACTCCACACTCCCATAACACTCAACTCACTTAAACCTAACTCACTGACATAAAGCCTAACTGACTCAGACATCACTCAAACACTCTTTATATACTCCTCCCCCCACCCTTTCCAAGACATCACAAACCACACCCACTCAGTTCAACATTCTATACTCACTAAATATACTAAAGAGACATATACCAGGGAACTGAATTGTGGGGTTACGCCACACCAGCTCTGATCTCAGAGCGCATTTCTGAGTTCGGAGCTTGGACTCCGACTTCTATAGGCACCTAGACTCTGTCTATCTGCCATAGGATTTTACCCTAAAGAGCTTAACAGTACAATCCTATGCATCTCTACTCACAAGAAAATCCCATTGAATTCAGTGAGTTCTACTCCCAGGTAGGATATGCGTATAAGGAAAACTTGAGCTTGTTGTAGTTCTCCAAAGTCCACCTTGAAGCTCGTTCTGTCTTGTGTTTGTATCAGATTGCGAGCGAGCTGCTTTTTTTCTTTTCACACAAAAATGTACATATTTCCGTGCATATTTTTCCTAATGTGCATCAATTGTGCAAATCTTTGAAATGTATGCATTCTTCTTCCATTGATTAAAGTGTGTTTGTGCACATTTTTCAAAATTTGCATTTTTATGTGCATTTTCCAGATGTGTGCATGCTGTTGATTACATTTTTTTTGGTCCACGAATCACATTAGAAGCTTAGAAATTTAAGGACTGTGTCCAGAGATTGTGTTTGAGTCCATGTTCAGTCTTGGAGGTGTGAACTGGGTAAATTCTGATAAAAAATGAACTGAAATGAAATTCTCATACATGCCTACGACTGTGTATCAGGATTGCAGCCTAAATAAATAATCAGTCAGGAACATGATAGGACTTCAAAATGGATCCAAGTTTAAAAGGAGCTCATCCAGTCCTATCTGAATTGAGGCCAAATCATCTTCGGTAAGCCCACTTCAAACTGAGCCTGGGAAAGTTTGCTCATCACTTATTTGATCAAACAAACAAAAGTTAGAAACCAGAGTTACTTAAGGCAGCTTCTTTAAACTGACAAAAATACTACTCAAATTCAAATTATGGAACAGTTGGTTAAGCTGGCATTTTTATTAAAGAAAATAGTGGATATTAAAAATTTGACACACAACCTCGAACTCTCTTCTCCATACGTGTAGACTTCAGAAAGCTAGAAGTGATGGGAAGGTAGGACTGGGGTTGGAGGGGAAAGAATTGAAATAGCATTCTCTCCTCCCTTTCTCCTTCCCGACAGAGCCCATGCTCAGCTGCTCACACAGGTCCATCTGCTCTTGACCCACTGGTAGGGAGAAGGAGGAAGTTTCCTGAGCTGGCCAATCTCTTTTTTCCCTGCACTCTCCCCCTATCCCCATTTAAAAAGAAGAAGAAGACTGATGTTCAAGAAAGCCCGTACCCAATTATGGCTACCCTACTTATAAAAGTCAAAGAGCTCTGTGTTCCTTTGTCAGTGGTCACACTAATTTCCACCAATTTGCTAGACATGAGAGATGGCATCTTAGTTCAAGGCTGTCTACCGCAGCCAATGGATTCCCCCTCTATTTTTGTATGTAAAGGAGAAAAACCACAGGCAGAGCAAGCCTATGGTTCCCCAGACAGCGTGTGGGGTGACATAGGATGGTGCTGATCTCCTCCTCCATGGCCGTAGAAAGAGCTATGACTGCAGAAGAGGAGATCCAGTCATGGAGCTTTCCCCCGCCCACCCCTCCCAGCTGCTGTGGAAAGCTTCTCTTATGACAATTGTGACCTCATAAGAGAAGCCAGAGAGAGAGAGAGAGAAAAGGGGGCAGGTGGGCAGGGAGGGGAGGGAGGAGGAGAGGCCAGGATCTGCAGGGTCCTAAAGCCTCTCCATGACCCATCCCAACCACCAAGAGGTAAATGTAAAGAAAAGGACAAACAGGAGGTGCTTTTGCCTTTGTCCTCCTCCCTCCCTCCCTGGCTCCTGCCAGCAAGGCATAGGTTAGACAGAGGACTCCGATCTCAGAGCCCCCCTGTCTATTGAGCAGGAATTCCTTACTTAGGATTGCACTCTAAATCTACTACCCTCTGTCAATAACTAGATGTAAATTTGATGTTTTTTGGGGGTGGGTTGTCTTTGTACTTGGAAAATTATTATTTTTAAAATGTCTGTCTACTTCTGTCTTCTTTGGAAATAAGATAGCTCTCCTCGAATTCAGGGAAGCCAGGAGACTGGAAAAACAGTGCTGGATCATGACTAATTGATTACCCATATAGGGACCAGATAGGAGAAAATTAAAGAGCAATTCCATCCCCCAAGCACCACTATCACGGATCAGTCCATCTGCATGTGAAGTTTGTTAGATCTCGCATGAATATAAGATAGATGCAAAATATGGGAGAAGAATGGAACTTTCTCCACAAAGATTACAGAGACCACTAGAAGGCCAAGCCAATAACCATCTGAAGGGGGGGGGGGGAAATGATGGACACAAAAGCATGCACATAACTTGTGATTTTTTGTTGGTCCTAATAAATACATTGTTTTACCATCCCTATTATGCATTTTCTTTTCCCTAACAGACCAACATAGTCAATAATATTTTTACCTCAACAACAATGTATCAGAAATGAGAATGAAAAATATACATATACTACAGGCCTTCAATTCAACCTTTGTCATGTTATTTCAGAACAATAATATTTCCTCATCTCTGCAGCATCTATACCTTTCCTCTCTTCCCATTCATTATCCCATTTTCCTTCCCCTCTTAGACCTCTCCCTCTGGCCTCTTCCCTTTATTCTTCTGGACCATGCCATCTTCCATTCCTCTGTATCTAGCCCCTTTCCCTTGAAATACTTTCTCAGTTTTCAGAAATAGCTTTCTCAGGCTCTTGGCTGATCTATCCCTCTCTAGCTAGGTCCTTCTGCCTACCCTGCCCCTCTCTCTAGAATCTGAACAGTTCAGCTGATGGCAAGCATAGACTCTTAACAACAGAGCAGTTCAGCAAATGATAAACAGGGCTTACTGCCCCAAACTCTGTGACAAGCAGGCAGCTGAGCCAATGACTGCTAAAGACTTTATCATGGCCATCACAAAATCCCTTAGTAAGTACCAGTATTGTTTCTACCAAAGGATCACAATGTCAGATGGGTATTCAAGTTGATTGTGATAATGTAAGAATGCAGTCAAAATGAGTGAACTCCAAATCTCCTACAAAACCATAACAATACAAAAGCACAACATAATTCATTTCAGAAATGATGCTCCATAATTGTGTTTCAAATGCACTCTGAGATACTGGAGAGTCTGTAAGATAATAGAGGCCTGCTCTAGTACAAAGAAAAATCAAGGTCAAGGCCTCTCACAAAATCATGATATACCAAATATGGAGTGTTTGGCATTTTGTGACACACTTTCTCATTTGCAAACTTTCACCTATACTCAGGTCAGACTATTCAAGTGTGGATCTTTTTTTCCTCTAAAATCCAACAAACACATTCCAATCCATGACCCCAAAGACCCTGCACTTGAAAGGTAATGCCAAATATTTAAAGTTTCCCCATGTGCTCTTTTTCACAGGCTCCTGTAGAAATGTTTCTAATAGTGCAATCCTATGCATGTCTACTCAGAAGTATGTTTCACTGAGTTCAGTTAGAATTGCTGCCTAAGGCGGTAATCCTGTACACACTTACCTGGAAGTAAGCCCCCATTGAATATAGCAGGAATTACTTCTGAGTAAACAGGCATAGGATTGTGCTGCTTATCTGTTTCTTTGTGGAACTACGTGGACAGCCAAATAGCCACCATATTTCTGATGAATAGTGATCAACCCTGGGTATTCTTGTGGGCTTTTTCCTTTGAAGTTTGGACTGTTAAGCAGAACCGATGGATACATTTCAAAGCAAAGCTGTGCCACTTTCCATAGCCAATTTACACACTGCTCTGGTTACTTCAGTCTCATTTGAAATACCGTTCAAAAATCTTATTTTACCTTCCTCCCCCTGCCCCAATAATATTAGACCTTTTGAAAATTCTCATCTGAACCCTCTGAGTGATTTATACCACGCCGGAATTCTTGGGGCTAAATACTGATTTTGAGTATTCCGTTAGAACACTTCAGCATTTCTAGTGGATATCATGAACAATCCAAATAGAAGTATAATCTAAATATGAAGCTTGGTATTTGATCTTCATCTTGTTAGGTGAGTATTTTGACCATAGCTCTCCTATCATTAGTCTTAGGGTGAGTTCATGATGGCAGAGCACAATAGCAGCAGCAGAGTTCTCCCAAACAAACACATGCACACACAGGGCTTGTTTCTAAAATAGATTTTTAAAAAACAACAACAACAACAACAGCAGTAACACATGATTTCTCAGGTACTATAAACTTGATGGTTGCAGACTTTGTAAGTGCAGTTTCTTAAATGTTACTTATTCTATGAGGAAAGGAAAACATAGGTCAAGTCCCTTTGCTTAAACCCTAGCAAGTGTCAATTAAGTCAGTTAACTGTAGGACTAGCCTAAGGGCCGGTTCGTACGACACGGAAACCGTGGGGGAACAGAAGCCCCCCGCGGTTCCCGTGTCATGTTAATGCCAGCCGGGGGACGCCCCCGCGGGACGGGCGCACACACGAAGCACGCAAAGTGACCATGGGTGGTAGAGGGGTAAGCCCCTACCGCATGTGGCCACCCTGCCGTGCTAACAGCAGGCGGCTGTCCCGCGGGGGCCACACAAAGGCAGCAGCCCAGAGTGGCTGGAGCTATGGCCGCTCCAGCCTATAGGGGCAATTTCGGGCAAACGGCCCCTCTGGGCATCCCGAGCCTCCCCCTAGCGCCAGGAGGCCCGCACTGCGGTGCAGGGACTGCCGGCTCCACCAGGGTCCGCCCACGTGCGCAGGGCGCAGGTTGTCTGCGGCGCCCCACCAGACCCCGCAGATGGCCCCGTGGTGCCTCCCCCGCTCGCCGCCTGGGTCGTACGAACCAGCCCTAAGTGTCAGTGAGTGAGATAGAACAAAATTTCTAACTTGTTGCTAGGCAACATCCAGCATTCCTCCTCTGATACCACTATGTGGTTTGCTCCACTGAACCCTGCTCCCTGACTTCTCAGAAAAGCTTGGTTTCTGCCTCTGCCCTTTAACTAGACTATACAAGTCTATCTTAACCCTTTACTGGGCAGTCAACTTAAAAACCCTCCCTGCAGAGTTGACATCTTCTTGTCTCATATTCCAACAGTTCACACATGCATACCCACCAGTGGCAGTGCAAGCTCTCCTGCTGTCTGAGGTAGAAGAACACCTGCACCACTGCTACTACCACCTCTTCATCACTGGTGCTGCACCGTCTGACTTTTGGATTGCTCTGTACATGGACGATCTTCCAGGACACACCTCCTATAGTGGCTGGCTCTGAGGAAGGACCCATCAGAGCTGAGCCAGCCACTTTTTCTAGCCAATACAGCTTTGTAGAGAACCCATCTGCCCTCTGGCTTGATTTGAGATGGTCCTCAGAGTGAAAGAGGATAGGCAGATGGTACAGAGATTGCTGCCAGCTGTTCTCCCACTGTGGCATTTGCCACAGTATGAATGTGTGAGGAATCTGATAGGAGGGTGAAAATCTGACGGATTGTCATGTTTTGGCCTCCCAGATTCTGGTTCACCAGCCCTGTGCTGGCACTGACTTGGTATGGTGTGAGTCAAGCAAGCTCACTGACTTCTGTCTCCAACACAGGCTGTGGTTTGTGCATTTAAAAAAACAACACCAAAATGCTAAGGAAACTTGCACAAATTATGCATATCAGCACCCAAAAAGCATGTGTTCCTTGCATGATTTGCGCAAATCAGCTGATTTTATGCAATCCACGCTAGATCCACATGCTTTTCCGGTGCCAATTTGCGCAAAATGCACAAAATACTGTGATTTGCTTAGTGCTGAAAAAAATGTGCAAACCATGGCCAGTCTTAGAAATGGAAGTCCATGGAAAAAACCCTGGCTTGGCCCGCTTCCAATCATTCGACTAGAAGCAGGCAGGAAGTCCGGGTCGAGCTCAAATGAGCTTGACTTCCCAGTGTCAGCACATCCCTAGCAGGAGGGTGGGACCATTGGGGCTCTCCAGATCTCCTGCTGCAGTGTTGCTTTGGGGGGATGTGTGCAATTCACCTCTCCTCCTGACCTGCTGCCTGAGGTGGGGGATTCACCCTACCTCATGGGAGAACCGGCCTCAATACTCATCATTTGAGGACCACAACATTGTTTGATGATTTGCAAGTGTGAGATATTTATTTACACAACAGATCTCACATCCCTAGCTTTCATACCATCTTAAGAAAAAGAAAAGTTCACATTGAGCTGATCATCAAGAGATGTACATACACTGGTCAATTGGGCCTGAGCAAGTTCTGCAAAAAAAAAAAAAAAAAAATGCGAGATGTGAGTGTTCTTCTTGATCAGAGGTGGGAAAACCAAGGAGGATCCTGCAGTACAGACTCAGAGGTTGTCCAAATAAATAAATGTGATATATCGGTATAAATGTGATATGTGATAAATATGTAATGTCTTTTGCATTAATGCTAATTGATCCATTTGGCTGACATTCCAACATTTTAGGAGAAGATGGATCATTTTGGTTTAGAACTGGGTCATATCTATGAAGTGTACTGGGCAGCCAATTCTGAAACATTGCCTAGAGGGTGAACAACCAACTGTGTCAAGCCAAAAGTCCTATTCCATGTGGCTATGATGGGCATGGATGGTGCACTTCTGCTGGATTCATTCTTTACCCTGTGGGAAATCTCATTTGGATGGCCAAATACAAAATCCTCCATTATGAGTCAAAGTGTTTGCCCCACAGAAATAAAGGCATAGAATCAGACGGAGGGGCATAAGGTTCAGCACCATGGATTGCTCCTTTAAAGTTCAGACTGAAATCCGGAGTGGATGCACTGCCTCACTGTCATTGGAGTCACCAGCCACTGCTGGATAGTTGTTTATTTTTTTCCTGAGTCATGTGTGCTCTCTCTTGAGTGCAAGTTTGTTTCATACAAATAGGGATTTGGTTCCAGAGAAGGGATGAGAGAGAGAGATTCATTTGGTTCCCATTTTAATGCAAACTTACCTAATTCACACTTTCTGAACCAATATGTGAACTGAAACACAATTATATGTTGTGATTTGTACTTCTCTTAATTTTATGATGCATTTTTTCTATTTTAAAATGTGCATATCGGGGAAAAGTGTGCACAAAAATGTGTATGTTAATGAGAATGATGTACTAAAATGCATTATATTAGGAAAATAGCTTGCAAAAAATGTGTATATTAGGCAAAAATGTGTACACACAGGTGTATACTATGAGAAAATCATATGAAAATGAATACAAATTTTCATGCAGACTTATTTTTAAAAATCACAAACTGATGTGGAAACAGGAAAACACAAACTTTCGATTTGGACTGGAAAAATGGGAAATGACTAGTTGCTGGGGAACGTGGGCAAGAGGGTGCTGCCTGTGGGTTCCAGTGGGCAGCTGTCTGGCCACTGTGTAAACAGAATGCTGGTCTAGATGGACCCTTGGTCTCATCCATCATGGCTCTTCTTATGTTCGTATGTTCATAGAAATCAAGAGAAATCAAAACTGACTGACTCATCCATGCTTATTTCAGCAGCAATGTACAGTTTCAGCTGTTTCAGGGAGTTCAGCAGCAATTTACAGTTGACCCATTAAAATCTATTAATTAAGCGGACATCTACCAGACGTCTGGATTTTTATTTTTAATAAATCAGTTAAGAACTTCTAAGTACCAATGCACTTACAATGAGGTCAACAGATTGACATAAATGGTATCATTCATTGTTTCCTGTATTACGCAAGTTGCAGTAGTGTGTGACTGACAACAAGTAGAATAGCTGATTTGTGTGGTGATAGTTCAGAATTCTTGTTTTATCACAGGGGACACTTCTTTTCTTCACACTACTTTTTCCAATGAAATATGTGGGGAAACAAGTCTTTATTTCTCCTTCTTGTGATAGCTAGGATGAATAGAGGAATTCCAGTCAACGTACCTGCGATATCACTCAACAAAATAATGTTATACACATGCTTTGCTTATATGAAAACACCATGTCACATTGTGGTGCAACACATACACCATTTCTGAGATCTCCTGACAACTGAGAACTCCTTGACTTTACAAGGAGGATAATGGATGAGGCTTTCGAATTTCTGGGGAAATGGGTGCGGGGTGTGGGAGGAACTGTACTACTTCTTTTCTAGTACTTATCAAATTTGAGACAGAAACACAGTGCATGGTTAAAAGCCTTAACACTTGCCCTGAACCATGAGCATTAACTTAAGTGGTGGCCTCTACAGGGCTTGCTGTCTTCCCAATACTTTCTGGTAGAGCACATATTGAAGTATAGTGTGAAAGAAGTGCTCCGGCATAGGACTCCGTCATTATATTTCTTCCTCAGTTGGCTGGAAAATGTATTGGACCAGAACAAAAAGATCTTGACGTATGATCAGGGAAAGTAAGAGGCACTGACCATTAACAATTGCTGCTCCAGGAGTTTTTCCTACCTTTTAGCAACAGCAATAAAACTGACCTTAGAACGATGAACGTAAGAGTTGCCATTATAGAATGTCAGAGCTATGGATGCTGCTATAAAGGATTACGCACATTTCTCTATATATCACTATTTCTACTTCAGAGATATGCCATTTTCTTAATTTAGAGAATATCTCGTTATGTTTCTTCTGGATCAAATGCATCTCCTTCCTTGGCAGTTTTACAAGAAAGCAGGATTGCTTTCTCTGTCCACAAAGAAGAAATTATTGTTGCAGGCAGCTGCATTGGTAGCAATATTCCATATGATACCTTTGCAGAACACTTGATTAAAAGTACTGTTTATTGCTTTGACTGGGGGGGGGGAAACCCTGTTGCTTCAGCTTTGTGAGGGGTATAAAATAGTGCCAGTTGAGGTCCCTGTCAAATGCAGAAGGCCAGGCTCTGAGCATTTATACCTGCCAGCTGCAGGACAAATCTTGAACACCCTTATCTGTATTGGCGGAGGGTTCTCTGAGTCCTATGCACACTGCCCATGGTAGCTTCTGCACTTCAGGTGCTGCTAGACAATCCCTTGGGTCCCTGACAGCCACAAAGGGGTTGTGCTTAAACCCCATAGCCAGCTCCACACAAACATCCCCATCAGTAGCACCATCCCACCAAACGCTTTTCATCTGTCCTACCTCAACCGCACTCACCCAAGTTTCCCCACCTGCCCTACACACAGCTCTGTCCAACCATAAGAATGTGTTTCTATTAAAAACAAAAAGCCTCAGTTAACTATTTTTAAACACTTGTTGAAAACTGCTGGCCAAAACTTCTAATCAAAATAAAAATGTTACGGCTTGGGACCAAAGGGAAAGTTAACTGAAGGCAGTTCACAGAGGAAACATTCTGTCCTCCTTTCTGCAGCAACCTGAGCACCCAAAAAAGTCTCTCTGGAAAGTTGGGCCCCCCTCCTGAACAATATGTGGTGCAACTCAGGGGGCTGGTGGGGGAGGGGAAAATTGCCCAAATCAACCAGACTTCTGCCTGATTTGGAGTGATTCTTTCCTATTCTAGAAGCCCCCTGTGCCCCAGCACACATTGTTTAGGAGGGGTCCCCAAACCTCTGGAGGAAGGAGGGGATGCACTTTCCTTCCTTGAACTTCCTCCAGTTAACTTACCTTAGGATCCAAATCATTCTTTTAGAGTTTTCATCTTACTTAGTATACATTTTCTGTACAATCCATACAACAGTCCTGAACTTAGGCCATGTATTATCTCCATATTGAAATGAGGTACTCCCAAACCCCATCTCAGCAAAGTGACCAAGAAGGATACCATGCTTGATGGTATCCAAAGCTGTTGAGAGGTCCAGAATACTAACAGGCACTCCCTCCCTCAGTCCAGCTCTTGGCATGGATCATTCACCATGGCGGCATCTCGGCTGCAGGTGCTCTTGAATGATACGGATTATCTGGATCCATTCCAGTCTGGATTCAGGCCCGGTTTTGGGACAAAATCGGCCTTGGTCATCCCTGATGGATGACCTTCTTTGGGTGAGGGACAGAGGGAGTGCGACCCTGTTACTTCTTCTGGATCTCTCAGCGGCTTTTGATACCATTGACCATGGTATCCTCCTGGACTGCCTCTGTGAGTTGGGAGCAGGAGACACTGTTCTATAGTGCTTTGATTCATACTTGTGGGGTCGGTTCCAGAGAATAGCATTGGGTGACTGCACCTTGGCACCACGGCAGCTGAACTGTGGGATGCCACAGGGCACCATCTTGTCCGCAATGTTATGTAATATCTATATGAAGCCTTTTGGAGTGGTTATCAGGAGATTTGGGGCAAGGTGTCACCAGTATGCTGATGACACCCAGCTCTATTTCTCTGTGAGATCTGAATCAGAGAGGCCATGTACATTTTGAGCCAGTGCCTGGATGCAGTTATGGCTTGGATGAAGGCTAATAAACTGAAGCTGAATCCTGATAAGACAGAGACCCTACAGGTTGGCAGTTCCCAGATCCGGGAACTGGGCTGTTTGCCTGTTCTGGATGGGGTTGCACTCCCTCTGAAGGACCATGTACATAGTTTGGGGGTAATCCTGCATCCATCTTTGTCACTGGAGGCCCAGGTGACCTCGGTGGCCCAGAGGTCCCACCACCAGGTTCGGCTGGTAGGCCAACTACGCCCATTCCTGCATAGGGATAATCAAGCCACAGTGATCCATGCACTTGGAAGCTCACAATTAGACTACTATAATGTGCTCTATGTGGGACTGCCTTGGGCCTGGTTCAGAAGCTGCAGCTACTACAGAATGCATCAGCTAGGGTGCTCACTGGGACACCGAGCTATGTGCACATACGAACTGTGCTAAAAGAACTAAACTGGATGCGTATTAGCTACTGAACCATATTCAAGGTTATGGTATTGTCATACAAAGCCCTAACAACTTAGGACCAGGATACCTAGCAGACCACCTTCCCTTATATATACCCAGTCAACCATTAAGATCATCAGAGGAGGCTTTGCTGGTCATTCCAAAATTATCGGCATGTCACCGTGCAATACCTGGATGGCGGGCCTTCTCGATAGCGGTACCCACCCTGTGGAAAAAAACCTGCCTCATGCAATTCAGGAGGCAGAAAATTTGGCATCTTTTAAACACCTCCCAAAAATGCACCTGTTCACCCAGGCTTTCCCTGGTCCATAATTAAATTATCCCTTTTTTACTGTTTCTGTACGGCTGTATATTAGGATGTATTATTATTACTATAATTATATTATTTTTAAAAGTGTGGTTTTAATTGTGATTTTAATGTTTATATGGAAACCACTTAGGGATTTTTCTTAATATTTAGCAGTATAGAAATACTACAAATAAGTACATAATAAATCCACCAGGATGGCCAGTCTGGATCTCTAAGAACTGGAGCAAGTAGGGAGATTGAAGGTGAAATCTTACTGCTGGAATTGTCTCATGTGGACAATAATGTATTAATGATTTTAAAAAACTTGGAACTTTAAAAAGAGCTGTCTATTCTTCTATGTTATCCAATGGATGCAATGGATTTGCTCAATGCTTTTAATAGCTGGATTTGTTGTGATATGTATCACATTCACAAGCTGAAGCACATTGTTGACAACATGGAAGGAACAGAATGGCAGTAAACAAGGATGTTGTGTCTTCCTACTTTCCGTGTGAAAGCTAGGCCTGGGAAACGGTATGAGCTGGTCACATGGTTTGTACGTTTTGGAGACGCACTTGTTTTTCAGTCTGTAGCTATTGTTGAGAGAGGAACAGGACTGTTCACTCTGTTCTCTCTTTTCTTCTGGACTTTTGCTTGCTGGACTAATACAACAATGTAACGTCTGTGCAACAGTGGGGTAAAGCTCAACTTGCTCCACTGGAATGGAATGCTTGCTATGCATTATACTCTGCTCATGAACTGTAATTAGGAAATGTATACTCTGTAGAATATTACTTTGTTAAGTAAATAAACAGGTAGAAAGACCTGTGGAGTTACAGAGTTTTTTCCTTGCTAACTGCAAATGGGGGAGCCGACAGCTGGAGTCGGATTACAGGAGCTGTCTGTCTGGCTGCAACCGACACGCTGCACGCTGCGCACAGAGAGGGGAGAGAGATCTGGATTTCTGTGTGTGGATTTATGGGCCTTCACACATGAACAGGATTTTAATCTCCTGTCTTGCACACACGGGGGCTCTGCTATCATTCCCGCACCTTCAGGATTACCTTCATTTTTTAGCCAGTCTGTTATCCAGACAAGTTTAGCAGCATGGTAGTAAAGCAATAGATTAAGGATTCTATTAGACCAGGAGTCTTGTGTCCATTGTAAGTTTACTCTAAGTATTTTTAGCAGCCCATACAAATCTATTAAAATTTTGTTTCCTCTGTTTCAGAAGGTCTTCTGAAAGTAAATTTGCAAAATAGAAAATCCAACCTTGGTGAGATAGACATCTTAGGGTGCAATCCTATGTGTGTTTAGACAGAAAAAAAAAATTGCTGGCTGGGGCATGCTGGGAGTTGTAGGACTTTTTCTTTCAAAACACACATAGGTTTGTGCCTTTAATTATCTTTATTCTGCCTAAAAAGGGTGTGTTTTTTTTTTTTTTTTAAAGCTTGGCTATAGCTTTTAACTTTGAAACAATTTTCTTAATTAATGTTTGAAAAATATTGTTATAAAGGTCCCAATTGTTGCTGGATGCATATATCAAGATATTGTTGTATCAAGAATTTAGGGATGTGCACAGAGCTTGAAACAGGGGTGGAAGCTCAGCAAACTCGCCAAGCTCACCCCCCTGAGCTCCGCTCAACTTACCTTTCCCCGGCTTGGCTCATGTTCTCACGAGCCAAGCCAGGGAAAGCTACTTCCAGATTCCAGGCACTACGTTTTCTATGTAGAAAATTGCATAATATATGCTGTTTACAGTAGAAAATGGTGTAGTATTCATTAAAAACGGCTGCAATTTATGCAAATTGCAGCTGTGTTTAATGTATACTACACCATTTTCTACATAAACAGCATAGAGCCTGGGACTCAGAAGTCCAGCGAGCGCTGTCTGAGACGCTCGCTGGAGGCTCAGCTTGGCTCATGCGGTGGGGGCACTCACTGAGTGCCCCACAAGGTTGATTCCCGGGCTCAGCGCCCATCCCTAACAAGATATTGTATTGGACCTTTTGGCTAATAAAATTCATCTTAAAAAGAACCTAGAGCAATTAGGCTTTCTTTAAAAAATAAATAAATAAATAAACCTAGTACTTCTCATTTCTGTATTTCAATTTTATAAGCAGATATTACCAGATTCTCCAAACTGTGTGATAAGATGTTTCAGTTCTTATCAATTCTTCAGTTCAATCAATTCTTCCATTTCTCTTTTAGGTGTCCCCAACCCTTTTGGGTGGGTGGGCACATGTGGAATTTTGAGAAAGTGTTGTGGGTGCTCTCACAAAATGGTTGTCATGGGGGAGGTGCTTACCCATTCATAAAATGGCTACCATGGTGGGCATGGAGGCCATAAGTGTCACAAAACATTCATTTCCCAGAAGACAAACTGGTGAGACTAAAAGAAAAGTAACTTGCCCAAGAACCAAATTACAAGCCAAAGATGGGCCTCAGCTCCAAACACAAAACCACTCTTTTAAACTCAAATAAATATGGTGCTGGAGAGCAGAACTTCACTTTGCAGCATGACAGCCTCTTAGGGTTTTTTTTTTTTTTTTAAGTTTAACTAAAAAATCATAAGAAATAAAATAAAAATCAAGAAGGCCAGGAAGCCTGGGGAGCACCAAGAGAGGTGTCATTGGGCACACTGGTGCTCACAGGCACCATGTTGGATACCCCAGGGTTAGGTAGATGACCACATCATCAGCATAGAGACTTGTTTTATAGCTGATGTCATTTATACTTATGCCATGAATTCTGGCATTATATTTAATAGATGATGCAAATGGTTCAATTGATATTGCAAGTAATATTGCTGACAAGAAACATCCTTGTCTTGTACCTCTTCTGAGATCCAACAATGTTGAGGCATAACCATTTAGTAAAAGACAAACTGATGGAGAGCAATAGATTTTTATTATCCAATCAACTAGTGGGCAAGGGCTGAGTACACAGTAATCATCCAACACTTTCAGGAATCATGTCTACTGTACATCCTCAGGTTGCACAAACTGAAAATAATCTATAATAGAACAAGCAGCTGCTGAAGGTATATCAGCTGGTTCTGTTGATGTGAAATCAAAGTTAGAATGGCTATGAGCAACTTCATCCACAAAGTGTCTCACAAATTGGTCACAATGGACTACCAAGAAATCCCCAATCCCCCTCTCAGAGATGTGATGTAAAAGACACCTCCTACGTAGAAATGCTTCATTGATTGTCTTTGTGCAGATGTGATGATAGTGGAGAAATAGGATGCCTCCACTACATCACCGTCATGCCACTGCCATCACCATCATGGTTTTTGCCATGTCCAGTTGGATTCATCACAATTTTTTTCTCCGCCAGCCATTTCATCACCATCAGCTCCCCAGAAAACCAGGAAACCACTTTGGCTCTAAGAGGCAGGAGAGGATAGTGAGTGTGTCAATAACCTGAGCCAGGGGAGGCTGGTGACTCCTATTTTGGTGAGACTCCTTTTCCATTACAGGTTTTGCAGCTCCTATTTGGAACATCATAGGAGCTATCCGTGGTGGTACACCATGGAGTCCAGCACCATGGATAGCTCCTATGAAGTTCCAAATTAAACCTGAAAAACCTGTAATGGAAAGGGAGCCCCACTGAAATAGGAGTCACCAATCTCTCCTGGCCTGAGCCATTTCTCCATTCCAATCAAGACCTCAACAGGACCATCAGCATGGCATCAAGAACACCTCCCCCCCCCACTAGATGAACCAGCAATCTGTCCAAATCTATAAGCTTGTTGGGACAGACGGTCCCTGCAGACAGGCTTGCATAGGTTAAGAATCATGATAAGTCTAAACCAGAGCAGGCAGTGATTGGGAGGAATCTCAAGTTTCTCCACACCCAAATCACCATCATCCCATCCAATAGGGGAAAAGCAAATGATTCCAGTTTCTGTCCTGCTCAGTGAGTGGAGGCAGCATCATTTGAGACAGGCCCAAGATGCTGCACCTAACAAGGGAGACTCAGCATGAACATTGAAATTCCCCAGCACCAACAGTCTGGCATTGCACAGTCTCAGCGAGTAAAGATGATAGTTGATTATAACATTCAAATCCAAGGAGGTATACAGAAGGTTAAACACAGGTTTTGTTTCAAAATATTTATTTATTTATTTATTTATTATATTTATACCCCACCTTTTTTCCTGAAAGGAACCCAAGGCAGCTTACATAATCTTCCTCCTTCTCTCCATTTTATCCTCACAACAACCCTGTGAGGTAGGTTAGGCTGAGAGTCAGTGACTGGTCCAAAGTCACCCAGTGAGTTTCATGGCCGAGCGGAGACTAGAACCCGGATCTCCCGAGTCCCAGTCCAACACTCTAACCACTACGCCACACTGACTCTCAGTAATAAAATATATATTAATACAAATGTATGCAAAACATAGATTCCAGTGGCATTGAAAACTGAATTAGCTTATGTGCTTGACACAGTGTGAATAAGATTGCCTTATTTATGTGCACAACGTTAATATTCCCAACAAATGTGGTTGGTTTTAGTTGTGAATTAAGAGAGCTATATTTTGTTTCATCCCTCCCCTGTTTTCTTCACACACACACACACATACAGACACACACACACATACTTTATCTTGGTTCATTTATTGTGAAAGTATGACATGCAAAAATTCATTACCAGCAAATAGATGTCTATCTGTGGTCTCATTGAAAATGATATTGCAGGGAAAAGATAATCATCACAACTTTTCCCAGCATGTGCAATTATGTTTGATGATTAGCTGTAGGCATTTGCATTCCACATGAAACTTGTTAGCTCTTTTGTTAAAAGGTTAACACTCTAAATGATGTGTCCCAAACACACTTAACAATGCATTTAATTTAGATTAAACAGATTAATATGTGCTAAATAAACGTTAGCTTATTTTAAAGAACATATTCATTAAGTCTTAAGTGTGATGGCATGCCTGTAAAAGGAAATAGTGTAGTCCATGGGAACAGGGCCGGCGCTACCGCTAGGCCAACTAGGCGGTTGCCTAGGGTGAGCGGCTTGAAGAGGCGCGGAGGCGAGGGGCGAGAAACGATGCGATCGATGCCGCTGCGCCGCCGAAGGCCCGCTCCACTTCCTGCCTGCGCCGCAGCCGCGAGGCCCACCCGCCGCTCGTCCGCCGCTGCGCCTCCCACCGCCATCGACCCCCAAACCCACCGTCACCCCCCGTCACCTACCATCGTCGCAGCAGCGCAGCAGCAGCAGCCGCCACCGCCGCCGCGCCTAGCCCACCCGCTCGCTCGCTCGCTCGCCCGCGCTGCCCTCCACCGCCATCGCCACCCCCCCAACCCCCCGCACCCCCGTCACCTACCTTCGTCGCAGCAGCCGCAGCAGCAGCCGCCGCCGCCGCCGCAGCCAGGGCGGGGGGGGGAGGTAGGTTGGTGGTGGCGGCGCAGGGTTTTTTTTTTTTTTGCTTTGGAGAGGGGGGGGCGCTAACTATTTTTTCGCCTGGGGCGCCAAACTGCCCTGCACCGGTCCTGCATGGGAATGAAAGGACAGCAATTTCTGCTCCTGGTGTCTTCAGTTGGAAGGATAAAGGAATGATAGGGTTGCCAAGCCTTTAAAAAAAACACACAAAAAAAAACCCCCAGACCCATTCCTATATTCTTAATCCTGTATCATGAATTTTCACAGGGCTCTTTAAAGCCAAGCATATTTCCCCTACTGTCTGGACAATCAACAAGAGTTGCTAGTTGGTGGAAGGAACTGCAGGAATAGTCTGGTCCAAACTCTTTTTGCTTCTTTCAAAATTATTTGGATGTTTCTCCCAAGCAGGAGTCTCCAGACAACTCTAATCCTCGGTCTCATTGATTTTGCCCACTGTGCAGTGAATTCGTTCACCAGCCACAGAGGTTGACAAGGACATGCAGTGTTGGCAAGAGGCAGGTGTCACACAGCATAGCCTGAACAATAACTTGCACTAATGCTTTCGGTGGGTTCCAAGTAGGGATATAAGAAACCACCACTGAGACATTTCACTAGCTTTTCTTCTCTCAAAGTTCCTCATGCAGTTTGCCCATCCAGGAACTTCCAAACTTACCTTACTTATCTTACTTCAAGTTCTGCATTTAGCTTCAGGTGAAATTCAGTGACAAGTCTAACACTGAACAAATGCATCCAGCTCCTAAAGGAAGTCCCATGCTGAAATGCCCTTAGATCAGCCTTTCAACCTTGGCTCCCCAGATGCTATTGGAATACAGCTCCAATAATCCCCAGTCAGCATGACCAATGGTCAGCGGTGATGGGAGTTGTAGCCTGATAACCCGTAGGGACCCCAGGCTGGGAAATGTTGCCTTAAATAAATTAAGATGAGAATGAGCATGGGTAATTTCTAGTTATTTCACATTTGCTTAGTCTCCTAAATCTGATCATGCATTTGTTCTGCATGTATCGACAACTTTTGTTTATTTTGCACATATCATAGCACTATCCTATTGACCCACCACAACAACCACATATGAATCTGCTTTATACGGAGTCCGATCATTGCTCCATCTAGCTCAGTATTCTTTACTCTGATTGCCAGTGGTCACAGCTTTTCAGAAAGAGGCTTTTCCCAGCCCTGCTATCTGATCTCCTTTTAATGGCACATGCCAGGGATCAAACCTTGGACCTTGTGTATGCAAAGCATGTGCTCTGCCATTGAGCTATGAACTTACTGAGACTTGGTTGGATCCAGACTGGGTTGTACTTATGGTGGACCATTGAAATCATTGGGACTTAAGTCAGTAATCACAAACCTATGTCCTATTAATTTCAGTGGGTCTATTCTATGTATGTCTAAGTCAGGATTCAACCCATTGATTTTAGCATGATAAAAACACCAAATAGTCTAAGACTGCAATCCTACGCTCACTTACCTGGCAGTAAGCCCCACTGAACTCACTGGGACTTCCTTCTGAATAGACACATTTGGGATCACACTGTTAATATCATACTAGAAGTAGAAAATCCACAGTGGTCAAAATCTCCTCAAACAAACAAGCAAGACTTCTAATCTTTTTTTTAAAGTGACAAATGTAAATTCCATAAAATTGCAAATGCATTCCAGCAATGAACATCAGCTCATTGCGTTCTTTTTGTTATGCACTATTAGTTTATATCCTATTTGAAATGCATGGCCAAATTAAACGCCACTGAAATTTTATGTAAGAAGGGGAATCTTTTATGAATAATGGCATAAAAGGGTATTATCACTCAGTCTGGAATTTTAGATTCACATTTCCCATTTTAAAGCTTAAAAGTGCACCTGCAATAAAAAAGTTTTTACTGCACAAGAGAGCTCAAATTGTTCCTATAGCACAGCAGCAATGGCCTCAGAACATTCCATTTGATGGTTCTCATATGTGGTACAAATAAGAAGCATCCTCTGTTAACAGCAAAAGTATTCAATTACTGGCCCCAATGGCTTGTTGAAAAGATTTTAGAAGCCCCAGGGATGCTATACCAAACAGATCATTTTTAGTTCCAGCTTTATAATTGAAGAGAGTTTTATTGAGAAACAAAGCAAGCTTGTAGCAAGGTCAGATCAGTAGCGATAATGAATATATGTTCCCTCTATATAAGGGTCTGTTTTGTGAATACCAAACCCAGTGAAAGCCAGACAGGGACATTGCCTAATAAGAGTCTTTCCATGAGGGAATATTTAAGAATAGAATGGATGTCTAATTTTGGAGAGTCAAGCTGGAGTCATGGGCAGCTGTGCCTAAATTTAAACCTGGAGCATGAATTCTTTACCTCAGGATTGTTGAGGGTTCTAGAAATGGATTGTTAAGAGATTCAGGACAGACAAAAGGAAGTACTTCTTCACACAGAATGAAACAAATTATGACACTCACTACCACAAGATGTGGTGATGGCTTGATATACACCTGAGCTGAGGGCAATGAAGCAGATGGAAGATGGCTGGAATGCAGGTCCAGGGTCATCCATGATTTAGTCCAAATTAACATAAGTTAGAATCAATTATTGGGGATAGTCTGTAGTTGGTAATGGAGGCAAAGTATCAATTTTTCTTCTCTACCATTGCATCCTTTCAGTGCCATCTAGTGGAGCCTTTCTGAGCGGTGTGGGCCTTTTGCAATCTCACCTGGAGTGGGGGAGATGCAGTAGAATTCCTGGTATCATGCTATGATGCATCTGCAGGACTTCACAATTAATGCAATGTTAGCAATGGAGGTATCCAGACCAGAGCACTCGCTGGTCCAATTTTGTTGGATGACTTTCAGTTATTGGAGGATGTGGACAATGCACTTGGCTGAATCCAGCCAAGCACTTGTATGCTCAACCCTTGCCCTTCATGGCTTACTGCATGTCTAGCAGGGAGGGGATGTCTGGCTGGGTCCAGGAGATTGTAAATGCTTGATTGAGAGAGGGAACAGTCCTGGCTTCTTTAAAAGAAGCCATAATCTAACCACTCCTGAAGAAACCTAACCTGGACCCTGAAGATGTCAATAATTATATTCTGATGGATAGCATCCCCTTCTTGGGAAAGGTGCTCCTCAAAATGCTGGCTTGCCAATTCAAGTCATTCTTGGGGGGGGGGGATTATTTAGATCCATGGGCTTCAGTCCTGATTTCAGGGACAGAAACTTCCTTGCTCACCCTATGGGATAACTAGGGATGAGATAATCAGTGAAGCTTCAGCTTGTCATTAGAGACTCAGATGGCCTCTGTCTCAAAGTACCTTTTATTAGGTGCCCCACCGAAACAAGAGTCACCAGCCTCCCCTGCCAATCACAGAAGTGTTTGTTTTGTAGTGAAGACTTTCCTGATTGAATCCACCTTTTCTATGCAGAATCAGAGTCTGAAATTTTATATCTGATGTACAGCAGTGTGTGTGTGTGTGTGTGTGTGAGGGAGGGAGAGGGTGGCTACATCTGAGAGTTTAATGAAGTGTACAGAGAGAGTAAGGGCCTAAGGTTGCAGAGGATATATGCGTTCCATTGACCTGTATTTCCTTACACATCTCTCAGGTAACATCTAGTAAAAGAAATGATTGATGTGACATTTCGTTCAGAGTTTCCCTTTGCCCTGCAAGCAGCAGCTAATGAATAGGAGTGTGGGAGAGGAAATTCTGACTATGCTGATGTCACATCTTGCCTTTCTTTTACTAGATGTTACCAGAGAGATGTACAGGGGAACCCAGGTCAGGTCAGGTGCAGCCACACATTCTCCCATATGTCTAGTTAGGAGCTAAGAGAGACAGAGTTTGGTCTAGCAAAGTACACTGAGAATTACTGGCATGCAGATCAAAAGGGATTGGAGCAGTCCTTTTGAAAGATCTGGAAGCTTCAAAGGGAAACTCAACTATCTAGACGCTGGGATATCTTGCGTAGAAACAGAGACAGCCAGATTATAGAAAAGGCAAGTATTGCCATCAAACTGTAACATATTACATCGATCCCAGCTGATTTGCAATGCTGTCCAAAGAAGATGACCCAGGGCAACCAAGGTGAACTGAAATGCATTTGCAGGCAGCATTAAATGACTGTACTCACTGCATCTTTTTGCAGACACTTTAAGTCCACTTAACCCCAGCTCTGTGGTTTTGATCTTTCAATCCGTCTCCTTTTCAAGGAAAACTTCCTTATTTGAGAGCTGTTGAAATAGCCATGTCTTTGCAGTCAAAATCCAGATTCTTAAACAGAACAGACAGCAACCTTTCATAGTAGGCAAATGTATGCAGAGCAAAGAGCAAAATCATTTTGGATCTCACTGAGGAACATCGGTTTTGATGTAAATTTGGCAAGTAAATCACTTTGCATCTATAGATGGGAAATTGAAGTGTCAAATACATAGGCACTGTGCTTGGTCTGAAACGATGAGAAAATCACATTGTGCCCAACCAGTTTAGAAACATACTCCTGGCAGACAGTAACTTAGATTCTATTCAAATGAGAACAAGTCTAGATAATATTTGCCTTTTGATAGATGGCAACAATAGATAGGCAGACATGAAAGTCTGATTAATTTCTGTCAATTTGGGAGCCCCAAAGACTTTGCAGATAATATCAGGCAATTGTGATCCATTTGAAAATGGAAACAACAACAACAACAACACAGAGACTTCTACAGACATGTATTTATCCGCTGCCGCCGCCACCCCCCACCCCCGTGACTCTGTAGTTTAAACTGTAGTGGATTGAAGAGCAAAATGTGCAATTTCAGGCATCACATACTTTTACTTTGGAGCAAATTAAAAAAGAATGCAGATGCAGAAGAGCATGTTTTATGAAAATCCAGTACACAGCTCAATAAAGTTCATTACCACAAAGTAATATTAAAGATTTTCTGTAGGCCACAGGAAACAAGTATAAATGTATCTATTGCCAGGGTAACCCTTTGGGCTGCTCTAGGCAGTGGAGGGAGAAGTAGAAAATAGCATTTAATGCAAACATTAACAACTAAAATGCCAAAAAATACCAATTCTGGTGGCAGATTGAGGGGACTGCTTGGTCAATTTGGGTGTGGAATGCCAACAGAAACCTTTGGCCTTCTGCCCTCCCCTCTGCCCATTCAGGCTGTTAAACATACCTGTCTTAGGTGCCATCCTAAAAACAGAACATCCAAGTTGCTGTTTAGAAGGTCCCCTGCCACATCTAAGATAGCACCTTTCACATGCAGGTGGCCTTTTCATGGCTAACTTCAACACTCTCACTGACCCTTTCTCTCAGTCATTCTTGCTACCACGGCTACTGGAGCAGGAAGAATTTTGCCAACAGAAATCTTCATGCTGGAACAGAAGCTGCAGCTATAACTGAGAGAAAGGAGGACTATCTGGCAGGTGCATTCAGGTTGCTTCCCAGAGAGTGTCCAAGCTGAATGAACTTGTAGGGAACATCTTTATGGAGGACCTTGTAGGGAACATCTTTAAGATGGTACCCAGTGGAAGCATAGCTTCAGACAGTGCAACTTCCCACTGTCATGGAAGTCTTGGAGGACACACAAGCTAGACAAGAACTTTACTGTATCTCTTAAACAAGAACAGAACAGGAAACACTTGACTCCACCCAGATACAACTAAATGCAGTACCACCTAGTGACTAAGGGAGCAATCCTATGCATGTTTAGATAGAAAAAAGCCCTACAACCTCAAGTGTTTCTCAGCCAGCTGGCTGAGGAACGGCTGGGAGTTCTAGGATGCTTTTCTGTGTCCTAAAGTATATAATGACGCTCTCTGCACACCCATTTAGGAAGTTGGATTCTGAGCAAAATTTTATACTCAAAAGCGGCCTGGCCTTCCCAGTGGAAATCCTATGGTGTTGCCAGGGGAGGGGGAGTTGCTCCCACACATGCCTATGTAAAACATACTAATTGATTTGACCATGGATGTTTTTGTTGATATGGCACAATTCTCTCACATGGCTGGGCCAAAAATGAATGCCAAGTATGAAAGGCTTCCCAGCTCGGGAGCTCCCGAGATGGAGCAAGAGTAAGGATAGGATATGGAAGGAACAGAAGGGAGGCAGCAGAGTCCCAGGAAGGGAGTAGGCAGGAAGAGCAAACCTGAAAGCAGTGTCTGATTTGCTGCCATACACAGTTCAGCTGTGGCATGCTTTGGCAGCATATCTGAAGAACATGCTTTTGAGTCCCCCTGTTAGGGCCACGGCTCAGTGGAAAGATGACATGTTTTGCATGCAAAAGGCCCTTAATTCAATCTCCCAGGTAGAGTTGGGAAAGACTCCTGTCTGAAATCCTGGTGAGCCCCTGCCAGTCAGTGTAGACCAGGGGTAGGGAAGCTGTAGCCCTCTGGGTGTTGTTCGACTCCAGTGCCCATCAGCACCAGACATTATGGCCCAAAGTCAGGGATGATGGGAGTTGGACTTCAACAACATCTGAAGGGTCGCAGCTTCCCTACCCCTGGTGTAGACAAGACTGAGCTAGATGGACCAATTGTCTGACTTGGTATAAGGCAGCTTCCTTTATTCCCAATAGTATGCTGGCCTTCTCTCCCTAACACTAATTAAATGCCCCAGGGGCGTTCAACATCTATTTTAAGTAATTCACCGGAATACTTCTATTTATGAAAACTATCAATTTAGATGAAGGTAGGTGAGGCTGAAAGTAAGTGACTGGCCCAAAGTCACCCAGTGAGTTTCATGACCGAGTGGGGACTAGAACCTGGATCTCCCGAGTCCCAGTCCAACATTCTCACCACTATGCCACACTGGCTCTGCTTAGACGTGAGCTAAGTCTTCTTAGAAACATAACAGGCCAGCCCTAAGCAGATTTTCTGAGAAGTGAGTCCTGTAAGATTATTACCTTGTAAGTGACTTTAGGATTGCAGCCTAAATCTGATTTGGGTCTGAAACAAACCCTGTATGAGGAAAGGTTACAATGTTTGGCCTTTTAGTTTAGAAAAAGGCAAGAAAGGGAGAGGGGACATGACATGGCTATGATTTATAATGGTTTGCACTGTGTATAGAAAGTAGATAGAACCAGTGTGGCGTAGTGGTGAGAGTGTTGGACTGGGACTCGGGAGATCTGGGTTCTAGTCCCCGCTCGGCCATGAAACTCACTGGGTGACTTTGGGCCAGTCAGTGACTCTCAGCCTAACTTACCTCACAGGGTTGTTGTGAGGATAAAATGGAGAGGAGGAGGATTATGTAAGCCGCCTTGGGTTCCTTGCAGGAAAAAAAGGCGGGGTATAAATATAAAAATAAATAAATAAATAAATAAAGAGAATCCACTTTATTCCCCTCTCTCTTGACTCTAGAACCTAGGGTCATTTAATGAAGCCAATAGTTGGGAGATTCTGGACAGAGGAAAAGGAAGGCCTTCTTCACAGAGAACATAGTTAACATACAGAATTCACTGCCACAAGGTGTGGTAATGAGTGCTGTGCCAAATATTTTGATTCTTCTATTTTTGGCCATTTGTGGGAGGGGAGGGCAAAACAAAAACTGCAGCAAAAGAGGCTGGGGAGGTGAGAATTTTGAATAATTTTCCTCTTGGGAAGGAGATCAGGGGTTATCTTTACCTTTTTAAGTATAGGAGGTGGCTGAAGGGTCTTCTTTCTATTTATTTTACTTAAAAACCAAAACAAAACCCTGAGCACTTGCAGCAGCTCGGGACTCTTCACAGAGAGGCTTCTCCAGCGTGGCAGCCCTTCCTGAATGTCTATGAAGGAGCGTAATGTCACATGGTCTCAAGGGAGTTCAGAAAGAGTTGCCAGGCTGAAAGCCTTTGTGCAAAGAGCCCTGCGGCATTGTGACAATTCTGAAATTGTGCATGGGACAATTCTGAAATTAAAAATAAAATAAAAAATAAGACCACCTCCTACATTTAGAAAGGTAAGTGGAAACCCTGCCCAATCCTCCAATGATACAGTTATTCAAAATTCTCCCCCTCCTTGCTAAAGAGGCAGAAAAATCCATGCCTCATTTGCAGGGAGATAAAAATGTAAAAAATTTAAGGGCAGAGTTCGGCATAGCACTAGTCAGTAGCTTAGATCAGCGGTCCCCAACCTTTTGGGGACCAGGGACTGGGTCCCGTGGAATAATTTTTTCCACGACCTGCTGTGTGGCAGCGCCGAACCAGGAAGTGACACGACGGGAGACCCGTCGCGCCACTTCCGGCTTTACTAAAATGCTAATCAGGGAGGCAAGTAGAAGGACGAGTGGCGGGGGGGTTTGCTCACTGGAGCTTGCGAGCACCCCCCGAGAGCCAGGACGGGGTGCTTGCGGTGCATCCCGGCAGGTGGCACGCACCGCGCCTGGCTGCCAGCGTCACGCGACAAGCACCCTGTCCTGTTTCTTGGGGTGCTCACGAGCTCCGGTGAGCACCCCCCGCTGCTCGTTCCTCTGCTCACCTCCCCAACTGAGCATTTTTGTCAGACCGGGCAGCGCGGTGGCTGGGCGGTGCAGCGGCCGGTCGGCGCGGCGGTTGGGTCGCACGGCAGCCGGGCACCGCGTGGCCCAGTTCTTAAGAGGCCGTGGACCAGTCCCGGTCCACAGACCGGGGGTTGGGGACCCCTGGCTTAGATGGCTTTAAGAGAGGTTAGACAGATTCATGGAGGATAAGACTATCAAAGGCTACTAGTCGTGATGGGTAGGGGGATGTGCGAACAAGCAATGTTTGTGTTCACCCAGATTCTCTGAATATTGGCTCACTGCTTGCTCTTCCTCAGTTTGTGCTGGCGGTGGTTATGATCTATGTTCCTTTTGCACGAACAGGAAAATGGCACAAAATGAACGGCTTCGAATGTGGATGTTGTACAGAAAAGTCTCAAATTTGGGCAAATTTCCAAAATTGTGCAAATCTCTCCCATAAACTAAAGCATTTAAAAGTTGCACAATTGCAACCTTTTTTCTCATCAAAATTTGTGCATTTTTCGAATACATGTGCAAGTTTGAGAATTTGCAAACATTGCCAGAGAGTGCATTTTCTTGCTTGCGCTTGCATTCGGAGTTGCAAACAGAGTATGCTCACATGTTTTGCAAGCAGAAACAAAATTCTCACACATCTCTACGCTCCAACCTCAAGGGCAGCATTCCTCTGAATTCCAGACACTGGGGAACAACAGAGGGACATGTGCTCAGTCATATCCTGCTTGTGGACTTCCCAGAGGTGGCTGGTTGGCCTCTGTGGAAAACATGATGTTGGACTATATAGGCTTTTGGTCTGATCTAGTAGGGCTCTTCTTATGGTCTTATGCTTTTTTTTCTTTTTGCAATAGCTTTTCTTGAAAAGGACAGCATTCCGTGGACAAGATTCAGTGTCTTTTCGCATCCTCTGCTGAGGAAAGTGTGGGGAGTGGGGGAAGGGAGAAGTACAGGAGGTACACCATTACAGGAAAGAAGGCGAAAAGGAAACCTCAATGGTGTCACAGCTGAGCAATTCAAAGCACCCGAACAGACATCAAAAATACAGGTATTGTGCTAGAGTCCAGTGCTGATCCCGTTTGCGTGTGACCCAAGGGAAATGTCACCAATTTGTCAGTTCACCTGGTTTCTTTAAAATGTGAGTAATACACCTGACCTCAGAGCTCTTATTTGAAAGCAGTAATTGTAAAGCACTTTGAGTTCTTCACCGGGGAAGTGGCAGTGATGAAAATGGATTACGTGTTTTGCCAGGGATTCTAAACCCAAAGATCACAAGAGGCAACATGTTTTTCCAGGTTTCTATTTTTGTTTTTGTTTGTTGCACTCTGTTCCTGGCCACTTTTGCCACTGGAAAGCAGACATAAGAATCCTGATAGAAATGATGTTTTTCTACCTTGCTTCTGCACTTTGTACAGTAGCCTGGCATTTAGAAATTTCCAGCACAATCCTATGTGTGTCCACTGAAAACTAAGCCCTATTGAGTTAAATGGGACTTACCGACAGGTAAGTGTGTAGAGGATTGCAGTTTAAACAAGCCAATGTCTCCATTGCTGCCCCCATCTCACTGGAATGCCTTCCCAGGACATTTCTGTTGTGCCAGATCTCTGACTTGCGCGTGTATAGGCGAGATAAAGAAGAGCCAGACACAGAGTATATGGTTACAAATCAGGGCCACATTTATTGAATTGAAGATCTGAGAAGGGTGAAGTGCGGTACTAACCTAGCCCGGCCATTGGCCGGGTAAAACCCAATATTTGGCTAATACATCCTAACCGAACCGGAGGCAGGATGGCCCGCCACCAGCCAGTTGCCCTCCATGTGGAGCTGGAGGGCCTTACCATCGTCGCCTTACTTTGGTGCCTCCAGGCACCTAATGTAGGTGAGAAAGGTAAAACCCCAAAGACGTCCCAATCTCCCTCCTGCCAAGGCTCAGGGCATTAGCGTGGGCAGCCTTGGGTAAACGTCAGTCACCTTGAAAGGTGCCACTGGATGATCACCATAACCCTAATCGCTACTGCCTAAACCCGCACTTCCTGCCACAGGGAGAGACAAGCTATCGCTTAGTCAAATCTCCCCCACATGCCCGATAAAAGAGCGAGCAGGGCCGTTCGCAGATCTCCAATAAAAATATCAGTTACGAGCAGGGCGGGAGTGGAGGGAGCCGAAAAACAGGAGCAAAAGAGACCGAGGGCAGGAACTCAGGTACCTAAATAGGCTCTTTCCTGTCCCCGCCCTACTTTGAGCCATTGGCTCAGTATCTGTGACCCACCTGCCCTGCTACCTGACTCTTCTCCCCTTCCCAAGCCTTCTCCCAGGCCCCAGGTGAGGGGCCATTGGAAGTCTGTTCTTCGAATAGATGCATTTTTGCATGCATTTTGGCTTAATAAGCACATTTTTCAAGCTGCTTTCCTAATATCATGCATTGTTAAACATTATTTTCCCCAAAACATGCATTGTTGTAGTAGCCTTTTTTTTTAATTGGAGAACTCCACTGTAAAATTCAGAGAAGTGTGTTGGTCTTATCGTTGAGCAGAGTGTGTGCGAGTTGGGAGATTTATAATCCTGTCTCTGTGTGCTAGCAGAGGCCTGAAATTCCACACACAGATCTTCCAGATCTCACCTCCCCCCGCGCAGCGTGCAGGTGTTGTGTTGTGCCAGTTTCTCCAGCCCAGTCAGCCTTGTTGTCAGACTGCTTCCAGCTTCCCCGTTGCAGATTAATCCATGGAGTCAGGAAACACTCTGGAACACCACAGGTCTAATTCTACCTGTTTATTCACTTAGCAAGTAAAGTTCTACAGAGTATACATTTCCTAGTTACAGTCCATGTGCAGAGTATAAATGCATAGCAAGCATTACATCCAGTGGAGTAAGTTGAGCTTCACTCCACCTCAGCAAAGACGTTACATTGTTGCAGTAACAAAGTCCAGCAAGAAGAACAAAGGAGAAGAAAGAAAGCAGTCCTGCTTCTCTCTAAGATGGCTTCAGACAGAAAACAAGTTAGCACGTCATCAGAACATACAAACCATGTGACTAGCTCATATTGCTCTCACGGTCTAGCTTCCCATGCGAAAAAACACGGGAATCCAGAAAGACATAACAAACCTGTTTACAGCCATTCTGTCCCTTCCATGTGTAAACAGTGTGCTGCAGCTGGTGAAGTGATACATATCACAACAAAGTGTGCAAATTTTGAAGGATTGCTGGGTTTACACAGTAATTCAAAATGGTAAAATTAGTTAAGTTTGCATTAAAATGCAAACGGAATAAATTTCTTTGCCATCCATGACTGATGGTGCTACATACATAATACTAATACATTTTCCTTCAATTTATGTCCATACGAGAGAGGAAAAAACTCACCAGGTAGATTTCTGAAGGTCAGACTTCTGTTAAAGACACAGGATTAGCAACAGCAAAAACAAAACAAACAAAAAAAAACTGGAAAGAAGTTTGAGAACTAGATGACTGTAGAACAGAAAGGGGGGTTAGGCAAACTGTAACAAACATCTATGTTAGTTTTGTTGGAATTACATTTTCTTTTCCCCCCTTCTCCACCCCTTACCTTTGCAACTGTTTTTTGAAGCAACAGCCCTGTTTGAAAGAGAATACAGGACCAATTAAACTGTATCCATTACTATCATACCAACTCTGGAAAAAGACTATCTTTTTTTGCTAGAGAGGGCTGGCAGGAAGCAGCAACCACCACCAAATTCTGATCTGGGATGGGGAATGACAATTTCCCCTTCTTTACAATGGTTCTCCAAAAAAGAATTAATGAGAGGCCACCATAGCTAGAGTTTCCGCTGAACTTTATCTAAAGTAAAATGTTGGTGTGAATTTGGAATTTTTCCATGGGTGAATCACCTTTGAAGTGTTCCTACCACAAAATTGCTGGAAATGGGGTGGGGGGGAGTGTATTTTGAGTGACCCCTGCCCCCAAGTTCATCTCAGGTCTACTAATCACTTGCTCTGCAACTGGATATAGATCGATAGATAGATAGATAGGCCTCCGTTTCTCCTAGGAGATTTTGGTTTTCCTACAAGAACAACTCATCTGTTTACAAGTAGCATGAAAGGCTGATAATTTAGTTCAAATGTAAGCAGAGGAAGTTCAATACCAGAGGCAAAATAGTTCAATTGTTAATAACAAGTTCATTCTCAGTAAATCAGGTCAGTTGGAATTCAAACCTGAAAGAAAATATTTCTAAATTTAGTCAGTTTTCACCCTGTACTCCCCCCACCTTGATGGTCTAACTGGATAAGGCTGCTTAAGACTGCAACCCAGTACACCCTTACCTAAAAGTAAGCCCTTATTCAACTCAGTGGGCTTGCTTCTGAGTAGACATGCATTGGATTGCACTGTTAGTTACACAGGTTCTATTTTTGCTGGAGATCTTTAAGCAGAGGCTGGGTGGCCATCTAGCAGGGATACCGTAACTAGATCCAGCATCGCAGTGCCTGCTATGAGCCTGGTTCTAGGCTAGATGATCATCCCAGTCCCTTCCATCTCTACGATTCTATCTTCTAAAACTCAATCTCCAAAGCTCAATCTGCAGGCCTTGGAAGTTGACACCAAGATTCCATTGAACTAAAGCATATACTGTCAGAGAGAGAAAGGGAAGAGAAGAAGAAACAGGAACAAAAATGTACTGTATAGCAGAAGAAGCTCCTTAGCCAAAAGGACTTCCTGGGGAATTGTACCCCCTTCCTGTTAGTTGGCAAAGACTGTCAAGATTAGGCAAACCCAACCCTATAATGACACGAACCAATTAGGGTCCTACCTCCACCCCAACTCAGCATTTCACATGCTACGCACATCCTCTCCCCATGCAGAGTTGCATCACTCCACACTGGAATGCAAGCACGGTATCAGGCCTGTGGACTCAGCTTGTCTGAGTGTGGAAAGCTAAGCAGGGTCAGGCCTAGTTATTACTTGGATGGGAGACCCCTCCTCTAGTTTCCTGCATAACTGCATTGAGCAGGGGGTTGGACTCGATAGTCTTGTAGGCCCCTTCCAACGCTATGATCTATGAAATCTATTCAGAGTCAAACTAAACATTACTTTTAATATGTAGCATGCAGCTATATCTGTTCCTTTCCCTTACTCAAACATAAGTGCAGGGCAACTTTGTCTGGATTGGGACCTTAACCCTTTGCCTACACTGATAGTTCAAATCAAGATCAGGCCCAGACACCTCAATTTGCATATCAAAAAGCCTCCATTGACTTAAAGGGGAGGGGGCTTCCCCCCATGCAAATTGCAGGTGCACTTCCCCATCCAGATCATGTCAACAGCAGCCGGGGGTCCTTCCTGATCTGGTCTGGGTCCCCCACACTTTTGACTGAAGAACAAAGAACACTGTCATATGCGATACATTAAAAGTAATGTGCAGTTTGGCTCCCCATCCATCAATCTGACAGCACTGACCACAGGAAGAAACAGTAATAGTTGTTAACATTGCACGCCCACTGGAGTCTACCAGGCTCCACCCCGGACAGGTTCATGGTCCCACCCAAATCTCAGGATTTTTGAAATGAAAATAGGCCATCCCACTTCTTTTCAGGAGACACATTGCCAAAAAATCTGACTTCCCTCATGCTGTGTTCATTGCAACTTCTCTCTGTTCTCATTTGGCAATTCCTCAGGCACTGTGTATATTAAACTAAAATTGTAGGTCTTGTATAAACATAATTCTAAAAGAAACAGAGTTTCCCCTTAGCACATCATCCATACCTACCGGCGAGGCCTACAGAAGAGAAACAAAGAAGATTAAAGAAGAACTGCTTCTGGCTTCCATCTGTGGCAGTTTCCCTTTTGATTACACCATCAATCCTGTTCAGTCAAACGGCTGGCAAAAAGTAATATGAAACCCATTCCAAAGAAGCTATACAGAGAGGCACAGCGGCATGATAATAGTTATAAAAAAAATCATATTTGTTGCTTAGAATCATCTCTCCTGTAATCTCTCAAAACATTTTATAAAATTAGATCATGTAAAAACTAAATGCATTTATTGAGACTCTGGGGGTGGCAGAATTAATAACCATATTTATCTTAAGTAAGCCTTGTCCTTTTTTTTTTATTACAAGTTCTCAAGCTGCCTTTGAATTGTTAGTTCCACCCACAAACAACTAAACATGAAAACTGACACATTACATTAAGAGGATACAATCAATTTTAGATTATTTTTCCATAGAGTGATGAAACTGCCCCTCTCTTTGTTGCATAAATATTACATCCCATAAATATTTATGAAAAGAGTAGCATGTTCTCATGGCTTCTCACTGCTATGTCCATACTCAATTTGCAGAAATGACTCAGTTTTGCTAGTGAAATCTTAATGGAATGATACCAGATGCCATACTTTGGATGAATTATTATTTTCATTATCAATGAAAACACCATTTCTTCTGGGTGTGTGGTTTTTTTTGTTTGTTTTTTTAAAAACCCATTAGTTTAAAATCTGCAATGAATAGGTGTCATTGAATACAAGATGGTATCATTTTCCTTAAGTTTAAAATGTCCTAACCCAGAGCCTTGCAGTTTGATCACCCTGAGGCGGCAGAAGAGGGATGGGTGAGAAATTACTTTCAATTTATTCTTGACCAGGATTTATCCAATTTGCACCTCCCAGAGTCAAATGTAGACCTGAATGCAATATGAGGTCTGAAGTACATTAACTTCTGAGCCTGTAACGCAATTTGCACAGCAACAAAAATCTGTTTGAAAAATGCATGTTTGAAAAAAAATGTGCATAAACTTGCTTTAGTCAATGGGAGAATCATAGAATCATAGAAAAGTAGAGCTGGAAGGGGCCTACAAGGCCATCGAGTCCAACCCCCTGCTCAATGCAGGAATCCAGGTCAAAGCATCTCTGACAGATGTCTGTCCAGCTGCACCTTGAATGCCTCCAGACTGGGAGAGCCCACCACCTCCCTAGGTAGTTGATTCCATTGTCTTATTGCTCTGACAGTCAGGAAATTTTTCCTGATGTTTAGGTGGAATCTAGGTTCCTGTAACTTGAGCCCATTATTCCGTGTCCTGCAAACTGGGATGAACGAGAAGAGATCTTTGCCCTCCTCTGTGTGACATCCCTTCAAATACTGGAAGAGTGCGATCATATCTCCCCTCAGTCTCCTCTTCTGAAGGCTAAACATGCCCAGTTCTTTCAGTCTCTCCTCATAGGGCCTTGTTTCCAGTCCCTTTATCATCCTTGTTGCCCTCCTCTGAACCCTCTCCAGTTTGTCTATGTCCTTCTTAAAGTGAGGTGCCCAGAACTGGACGCAGTACTCAAGATGAGGCCTAACCAGTGCCGAGTAAAGGGGAATTATCACTTCCCGCAATTTGGAAGCTATACTTCTATTAATACAGCCCAAAATAGCATTTGCCTTCTTTGCAGCCACATCGCATTGCTGGCTCATATTCAGTTTGTGATCTACCACAATTCCAAGATCCTTCTCACTTGTAGTATTGTTGAGCCAAGTGTCCCCCATTCTGTAACTCTGCATTTGGTTTCCTCTCCCTAGGTGCAGCACTTGGCATTTATCCCTATTAAATTTCATTCTGTTGTTTTCGGCCCAGCGCTCCAGCCTATCGAGGTCACTTTGAATTTTGTTTCTGTCTTCCAGAGTATTAGCTGTTCCACCCAACTTTGTGTCATCTGCAAATTTGATAAGCATTCCCTGTACCTCCTCATCCAAGTCATTAATAAAAATGTTGAAGAGCACCGGGCCCAGGACCGAGCCCTGTGGTACCCCGCTCGTTACCTCTCCCCAGTTTGAGAAGGAACCATTGATAAGCACTCTTTGAGTCCGATTCTGTAGCCAATTGTGGATCCACCTGATAGTTGTTCCATCTAGCCCACTCTTAGCTAGCTTACTAATCAGGATATCATGAGGCACTTTGTCGAAAGCTTTGCTGAAGTCCAGATATATAATGTCCACAGCATTCCCACAGTCCACAAGGGAGGTTACCCGATCAAAAAATGAGATCAGATTAGTCTGACAGGATTTGTTCTTGACAAATCCATGCTGGCTTCTAGTAATCACTGCATTGTTTTCAAGGTGCTTGCAGACTGACTTCTTTATAATCTGCTCAAAAATCTTCCCAGGGATTGATGTCAGACTGACTGGCCTATAGTTCCCAGGTTCCTCCTTCTTGCCCTTTTTGAAGATGGGAACAACATTTGCCCTCCTCCAGTCGTCTGGCACTTCACCTGTCCTCCATGATTTCTCAAAGATAATAGACAGTGGTTCTGAGAGTTCTTCTGCCAGTTCCTTTATTACTCTAGGATGCAGCTCATCAGGCCCTGGAGATTTAAACTCGTTCAGAGTAATCAGGTGCTCCTTGACCATTTGCCTATCAATCTCAAGCTGCAATTCTGCCCCTTCAGTCTGCACTTCAGGTTTGCCAGGGGGGTCATAGACCCTCTTTTGGGAGAAGACCGAGCCGAAGTAGGAATTGAACACTTCTGCCTTTTCTTTGTCTTCTGTTATCAATTTGCCATCCTCATTGCGTAGTTGAACCACCAGTTCTTTCTTCTGTCTTTTACTGTGCATGTATCTGAAGAAAGCTTTTTTGTTGCTTTTAGCATTCCTCGCTAACCTTAGCTCATTCTCAGCTTTAGCCTTCCTGACACTATTCCTGCAGTTCTGTGCTACCTGCCTGTACTCTTCCCCTGTAGCCTGTCCTTCCTTCCACTTCCTATACGTGTCCTTTTTTGTTTTCAGGTCATCTTTGAGTTTATTGTGAAGCCACATTGGCTTTTTCTGTTGCCCTCTGCCTTTTTTCCTTGTGGGAATTGTTTGCAATTGTGCCTTTAAAATTTCCTTCTTTAAAAACTCCCACCCCTCCTGGGCTCCCTTTCTCGTGAGAGTCACTTGCCATGGGATTTTACTAATCATTGTTCTGAGTTTGTTAAAATTGGCTTTCCTAAAATCCAGGGTACGTGTTTGGCTACACTCAGCTTTTGCTTCTGTTAGAATCAAGAACTCTAGTATAACATGGTCACTTTCCCCCAGAGTTCCCGAAACTGCCACTTTATCCACTAACTCGTCTCTGTTGGTTAGAATCAGGTCAAGGATAGCCGATCCTCTAGTTCCTTCCTCCACTTTCTGTAGGAGGAAGTTATCAGCAACACAGGTCAGGAATTTCTTGGAGGGGCCATGTTTGGCTGAATAAGTCTCCCAACAGATATCAGGGAAATTGAAGTCTCCCATTACTACCACATCGTGCCTCCTTGAAACAATGGCAATTTGCTTTTCAAAAGTTCCATCCTCATCTTCTCCTTGATTGGGTGGTCGGTAGTAGACTCCAACCGCCATGTTCGTTTTATTCTTTGCCCCCTTTATTTTAACCCAGATGCTCTCAATGGGGCTGCCAAGCTCCTCTTCCTGTATCTCTGTGCAGAGATACGTATTTTTAACATACAGTGCAACTCCACCTCCCTTTCTGTTGCTTCTGTTCCTTTTGAACAAGTTATACCCTTCAATTGCTGTATTCCAGTCATGGGAGTCATCCCACCAGGTTTCAGTTATCCCTATCAAGTCGTACTTGCCCTCATGTATCAAGAGTTCAAGTTCGTCTTGCTTATTGCCCATACTCTGGGCATTAGTATAGAGACATTGAAGACTATGTGCTTTATAGTCCGACTTTCCCCCTACATTTTGTGGTAGACTATCAATGGGCACCGCTGGAGCTGTTCTCTCCATTGTGGCATAGAGGCCTTCTTCCATTGGTACCCCCGAGTTTATGTCTCCCTCCCCTGTTGGATTCAGTTTAAAGCCCTCCTGATTAAGTTCCTCATGCTGTGTCCAAACACATTCTTCCCAGTCCTTGTGAGGTGCAACCCATCCTTTGCCAGCAGTCCATCTTCCAGGAAGTGTAGCCCGTGGTCCCAGAATCCAAATCCCTCACGTCGGCTCCACCTTCGTAGCCAGTCATTCACTCGGAGTATTTTTCTTTCCCTTTCTATGCCTCTTCCAAGTACTGGAAGGATGGATGAGAAAACTATCTGGGCCCCAAAGTTCTTGAGTTCCCTTCCCAGCTCTTCAAAGTCTGCCGTGATTTCTTTGTAACTCCGCTTGGCAGTATCATTTGTACCCACGTGGAAGAGAAGAAAGGGGTATGTGTCGGTGGGCTGCATGAGCCTCGGCAGTTGTTCTGTCACATCCTTAATCCGTGCCCCAGGGAGACAGCACACCTGGCGAGTCCATGGGTCTTCGCGACATACTTTGGCTTCGATCCCCCGCAGGAGGGAGTCTCCCACTACGAGTACTCTTCTCTTCCTCTTGCTGTAGGCCTTGGTTTGATTGCCTCCACTTGACTGACCCTCAGCCTCTTGCTCGCTGTCACGTTGGGTGCCCGGTAATCCGTCCTCTGCAGGCTGTCCTCTGCTCTCGTCCTCAAGTACATGGAAGCGGTTCCATAGCTCCACTGCTTCCACAGGCGCAGAGTGTCTTGTAGTTCTTCTGCTCCTAAAAGTCACCCTTTTCCAGGGAGTTCCCCCTGTGTTATTTTCCCTTGCCTCTGCAGTCTCTGACTCCGCCTCATCCTGCAGTTGCCCTTCTGGCTCCTGTACTGTGCTTTGGTGCTGTAGATCCATCGTTCTGTCTAAGAACTCCTCGCTTTCTCTTATGCTCCTGAGGGTTGACACTTGCTGCTCCAGTCCTCTGACCTTTTCTTCCAACAGCGTGACCAGCTTGCACTTGTTGCATGTGTAGGCCATGTTGATCTCCGGCAGGAAAACAAACATTGCACACCCCTAGCAGGTCACCACCACTGCTGAGTCCTTTCCTTCCATAGTGCTCTGTTCCTGTCTTCCTAGAATATATATATATATATGTGTGTGTGTGTGTGTGTGTGTGTTTTTTTTTTTAGGGACCTCCCCCTTGACCTCCCCTGCCGAGCTCCGCTGCCAAACTCCTGCTTGCTCTCCCTGTTCGCTCGCTCTCTGGGAGCCTGCTTGCCTTTTCACAGTCCCAAAAACAGCTGGAGCCTCTCTCCTGTTGTGCTCCTGCTCAGCTGGGAGTCAGGAACAGAATGAGCTCCCAGGCCACGCCCTGCAATCAGCCCCACTTCCTGCAATCAATCAGCTGCAATCAGCCCCAGGTAGTTGCAGTCAGCAGGAGCTTCTGCTCAACAGAATGAGCTCTCAGGCCACGCCTTTCCCTTGCAGCCTTGTTGTTTTACTACTCCGCTGCCAAACTCCTGTTTGCTCTCCCTGTTCGCTCGCTCTGTTCGCTCGCTCTCTGGGAGCCTGCTTGCCTTTTCACAGTCCCAAAAACAGTCCCAAAAACAGCTGGAGCCTCTCTCCTGTTGTGCTCCTGCTCAGCTGGGAGTCAGGAACAGAATGAGCTCCCAGGCCACGCCCTGCAATCAGCCCCACTTCCTGCAATCAATCAGCTGCAATCAGCCCCAGGTGGTTGCAGTCAGCAGGAGCTTCTGCTCAACAGAATGAGCTCTCAGGCCACGCCTTTCCCTTGCAGCCTTGTTGTTTTACTACTCCGCTGCCAAACTCCTGTTTGCTCTCCCTGTTCGCTCGCTCTGTTCGCTCACTCTCTGGGAGCCTGCTTGCCTTTTCACAGTCCCAAAAACAGTCCCAAAAACAGCTGGAGCCTCTCTCCTGTTGTGCTCCTGCTCAGCTGGGAGTCAGGAACAGAATGAGCTCCCAGGCCACGCCCTGCAATCAGCCCCACTTCCTGCAATCAATCAGCTGCAATCAGCCCCAGGTAGTTGCAGTCAGCAGGAGCTTCTGCTCAACAGAATGAGCTCTCAGGCCACGCCTTTCCCTTGCAGCCTTGTTGTTTTACTACTCCGCTGCCAAACTCCTGTTTGCTCTCCCTGTTCGCTCGCTCTGTTCGCTCGCTCTCTGGGAGCCTGCTTGCCTTTTCACAGTCCCAAAAACAGTCCCAAAAACAGCTGGAGCCTCTCTCCTGTTGTGCTCCTGCTCAGCTGGGAGTCAGGAACAGAATGGGAGAAAATGGTGTACATTTCCAAATGCACACAATTGGTGCATACATTTGGGGAAAGGTGCATGAAAATATGCACAAATGTTCACATGAGAAAAGATTAACAAAGCTTGCTATCCGATATGGGCACATGGCAGAATGAGCTGTTAGGGGGAATTCAGAGAACCTTGAGGAGCTCGAGATTTGCCCAGCCACACATTCCTACTTCACAATGGAGGTGAAGGAACCAAAGGATCCCGGGAGGTTGCACCCCACACACTCTCCTAACAAAGGGAAGATAGGTCTAGCCCCAGCCATTGGAGGACCGCAAGCAACCAGGAGCTTCCTTTCTTCCTATAAAGAAAACTGCTCAACTGTCTGTCAGCCTGTGGCCACAGAAGCAAAGCAAAAGACAACCTGGACCCAGTCACTGATGAGTGGGCCAAGGACCTAGATGGCTCAAGGGCTTCTGGGAGTCTTCACCTCCTTCCAGCAGGAGCACCATCAAGGGGCAAATCAAACTGGATTTAAATATCTCTTAAAACAGACTTCCACTGGCCCCTCACTTGGGGACAGGGAGAAGATTTGCAAGTGAGAGAGGAGAGAAGAGTCAGGTAACAGGTCGCAAACTTAAATATCTCTTAAAATACCCCATTCACTCTGGCATTCTCGGATTGATTTCCTTCCTCTACTTTCCCCTTTCCTCTCTCCTTCCCTTGTGTGTCTAGCCTCTTAGGAAGGTGAGGTAGACTTTATAAAGAGCACTCACAATGCATCTAACCAGAGCAGTCTGAGCTGGGCCCCTCCACTCCCGACCTTTACGCATCCAGTGCAAAAGTCTTGAGGTCTGAAGGAGGCTTCTAAGTGCATTCAGCTGAACAAGTTTAGGGGCCTTTCCATTATCAGGAATACTCTTGTATCAGAAAAGCTCCAGATTCCTTCTGTTACAAGAAACTATCTACACTGGAGTTTTAAAGAAAATCTACACTGGATGGAATCACAGGAAAGCGTTGAAAGCTAATATCAATGGTGTTAAACGTATGAACTTGCAAACTGCCATCGTCAGCCTTTTCCATCTGCTGCTGCGCCTGCTTCGCCAGGCAGAGCATCCGGGAGGGACACTTTACCTTCCTTAAGATCTATGAGAGGGTGATTTTCAAGAGAGGATTCAGGAGCCTGAGCATGCAGAATGAGGACAAAAGACAGGCAAAGGCAAGCCACATTGTGGAAGAGAGAGTAGGGGGCCAACTGAGAACAGGGGGGAGATTGACTTACTTCAAGCTGAAACACAAGAGACTTGCTGGAGGAGCAGATCTGGGGATGGCAGAAGAGAGAAATCACCCCTTCAGAGGCTATCGGAACTAATTGCCCCATGGGCAGTAGAGGGAGAAGCAGGGAACTGTCATGAGGCCACCTCCTTAAATAGCTTATTTTACTGTTTTAATGACATGTTATTCTTACTTATCTTATGTAAGCTGCATTGGGAGCCTTATTGCATGAAGAGTGGAGTAAAAGACTTAAAATGAATAAAATTAAATAAATCACACTGAGTCAGATCATTGGTGCATCTACCTCACTGGTCAATCTACCCCACAGAGTCTACTCTGATAGTGGCTCTCTGAAGTTTCAGCCAGAGGTCTCCAGAGGGTGGCAAGGTTGGGCATTTACCAAGGTTCTAAGACCAGCAGAGGGTCCACCATCCGAATGGTGCTACCACTTCCACTTTGCACAGTATCTAAGAAGATGCAGCCTAAAAGAGTTCTCAGTTTGCATGTTCAACCTCTTCCAAGTTGTTGGTGGTGGGGGGCTCTGAGGGCAGCTGTGCCTGAGGGCCTCTCCAATCCTGGAGCCAGCACTGTTCTTTCATGAGACTTGCTACACAATCCTTTCACCTGGAGAGGCCAGACTCCAGAGATTGAACCTGGAACCTTCTGCAAGCAAACCATATTTTCTATCGCTGTGTTCTAGAGCCTCCAGTGGCCCAAATTATTGGGGGTGAATGGAAAGGGGGCTCTTTATGAAATCCACAACCCCACGTCCGAACTCCCACATGAAGCAAAATGAAATTGAAGCAATATCAGCTGATCTACACCTTCACAGAAATTTGACATCTCTTTAACCCATCCTCATATCTGATCTGTAAATCCCCCAGTCTTCCCCATGTTTGCCTTGACTGTTTAAAGAAGAATGCAGGCTCTCACTTCCATTTTCCAGAGAGCACCAATCATACCACTGATGTTATAATTGAGTGTAAACTTTATTTATTTAATTTATAGCCCACCTTTTTTCCTGCAAGGAACCCAAGGCGGCTTACATAATCCTCCTCCTCTCCATTTTATCCTCACAACAACCCTGTGAGGTAGGTTAGGCTGAGAGTCAGTGACTGGCCCAAAGTCACCTAGTGAGCTTCATGGCTGAGTGGGGACTAGAACCTGGATCTCCCGAGTCCCAGTCCAGCACTCTAACCACTACCCCACACTGGCTCTCAAAAAGTTTAGAAAGTGGGTATTAGCAATCTTATGGAACAAATTCCACTACATGCGGAACAGGTGATGTTATGAGAGATGTAAATAGAGACTAAAGTGCTCTACATTCCAATTCATTTTAACTGGCATAAAATTATTAACCTGGGTCTTTAAACTATCTAAACAATGAATGATCCTGGGAATGGAATGGAGTTTGGTTAATGGTGGGTGATCTGCCCACCATCCGACTCACTGGACACTCACCGAGCACTGCCACTGCGCCTGCCACGCCGGGCCAAAAGCAGATGCCAGTCAAGCTACTTGGCAAACTTCTGAGTTCCTGGCCGAGGCACTTTTTACATAGAAAATGGTGTAAAATATGTTAAAATTGGCCTGGAATTTGCGTAACGTGCGCAAATTGTGGCTGTTTTTAATGTATCTTACGCCATTTCCTACGTAAAAAGTGCTTGGCCGGGAACCCGGAAGTTGCTTCCCTGGCTCGGCTTGGGAGAACATGAGTCAAGCCAGGGAAAGCAGGTAGGTGGGACAGAGTTTGGGGGTAGAGCCTGGCGAGTTCACTGGACTTTCACCCCCCGAACGAAATCCTAAAACATCCCTAGGTTTGGTTACTATAGAAATGGAGAATCAGATATTTGCCTTTGATGAAATCAAAGTATATTAAAAACACTTAAGGTTGCAATCCTATATATACTTACCTGGGGGTAAGTCCCATTGAACTCAATAAAACTTACTTGTCAGTAAACATGCATAGGATTGCACTGTAAGATTGTTAGACTTGCCTACCAATAACATTTTCGCTCACTAGTCACCTGCTTGCTGACAGATTAATTGATGATATCAATAAAATTAAGTATAAATCTGCAAAATCACAAATTAAACTAATAAAAGCCACCACCCATTTTTAGATAAAGTGGCCACCTTTAATATCCTTTCCACTCTCTGTGACATACTAGAACTAAAATATCTCCAAATATAAATAATGGTGCCCTTAACTCACCAACCCAGCAACTCAGATTTGTCCTTGCTGATAAAAATTGATACTGATTAATCAGTGAAAGCTTTAGTTATCTAATCTACTGAGCAGAATGGTTAAAGTATACAGCCCTCAAAACTATTGAGAACAGGAAAAGAATCAAGTACAGATGTGCATAATATCCAAATTGCAGGAAGGGGAGATAAGAATGCTGTGCTTGCTTGTGGTGGATTTCACAGTTTGTTTAGCCTCACGTGGCACAACCTGTCACTTCCCCAGTCTTTAAAAGACAATGAAGTATGCCTTTCATTTCATCTGCATGTAGATAAAGATTGCTGAGCATTTACCTCTAAGCACATTTTACAACACAGTTTAATTGTCCTATTACTAATTGGTACTAATAACATTTCCTGAAGCTAAAATTTATCAACCTGTTTCTTTCTTTCCAGTATTAATGCTTCTTTCCCATGATTACATAAAATTTATGTTACTGTCACTGCACTGGAAAGAAATGTAATGGGTTGGATTCAGGATCTGCCTTCTGTGAGAGGCCAGGACCTTCTTTGAGAGGAAGGGCTCTACTTGTAGAAGGTCACCTCACACACCAGAGGTCACCCCATTCAGTTGGGTCTCCTAACTCTCCATGTAGCATTTTCAGGGGTTTGGAGGGGCTGCCATGGAAAGAAGGGGGCAGGGAAGTCTCCTTCCATGGCCAGGGCAGTTGATCCAACTTAAATCTGGATGATGCAACCGAATATATATTTGTGCTTATTTACCATCTTGGATTTAACATGCCAACAATGAGGGAATGAAGCAGCTGACTGTGTGAGTTGTTGTGGTCCTGGAAATGCCTAGATCAAATCTCAGATCAACCACAAACTGACTAGGTAACTTTAAGCAAGTCACTGTTTTCTTTCTCATCTCTACTAGTCTAGTCTCCACCCCACCCTGCTGCAATACAGGAAGAATAGGGATTACATAGATTTCATAGATCATAGAGTTGGAAGGAGCCTACAAGGCTACTCCTGCCCTGATCCAGCTAGAGACTGCATGTGTGCAGCAGCAGCGGGCTTCTATGCACAATTCTCCATTCCATGCAGAATAATGCACACAAATGGGTGTACAAATCAGCTAGAAGGTTTCTAGTTTACTTTCTCCCTGGCATCTGGTTTTCTATGCGGAAGGAATATTTATTTATTTTGTATGGAGAAGCATTCCATTTTGTGAGCCCCACCACCACTTGCAGTCTGAAGTGGTTCAACCCAGATCCACATTTCTCATGACAGACAATGCTAGGCCTCTGCCTGATGGGAATCTTGCTGCCAAAAATCACAGAAGTAATATGCAAGAAAAAGATTGCAGCATTTCAGATAGTTTCTCAGCATTTAACAGCAGTCACATCTTGGTCTGCAGCTAAATAATTGCTTCAAACATGAAACACCTTTAGGGCTAAAATATGCTCCCAAATTAGCAGATTATTTTTTATTATATATCTTGGAAACAGACACAATTGTTCCAAATTGTACTACGCCGATGCCCCACATTACACAACAGTCTTATTGTTCTCCAGTCTAGTGTACAATTCCACTGCTCTTCTAACAATGCCCATCTGACAATCTGTGTACATGATTCCACCAACCTACCCCAACAGGAACTGCATTCACCTAACCATTTGGGGGATGGGGGAGAGATGAAATAATCCAGGATCTCAGCTTTTTAAAATGGGTTTTGTGCATGCCGCCTGGCTGCTCTGTGAGCTGTCTGCTGGATTAGAGCTGGCTTCTCCAATTCAAAGATGGGTGATTGGTGCATCATATTCTGGGCCCAGACCTCCAGTTCATGACTGATCAGTGACTTGATTGTGCTCAGGTCATGAGAGGGACCAAAGCATGCTGACAGGTACCTGTGGGCTCCTCCATTGATGACCAATACTATGAGGCCTCACCTGCTTTCTGGGTTGCAAATATTTGTGGTGCCTATAAACCAGTAAATTCCAACTTTAATCTCGGAAAAAAGGGGTGGCATGCTCTTGGGCACAGAAAGTCCTGCCCTGGGGTCAGGATGGATAAATTTGTCAGCTTCACTTCCTCCCACATTCATTTAAAAAAAAAAATAAAAAATCTTTCAAGTTCTTTCCACCACAAATGTGAAGAAATTTGCAATTTTATGTAAATTCTTATAAAAAACAAACCAAAATGAAATTCTCACCCATCTGCAGCACCAGACAAATTCAGTAGGTACAGCTATTCCCAAGCAGTGCCATCACAACATTTCTAATCTTTTCATGAATTTTCTGCACTTGTCACTGATCTCTTGCTACAGCAGTGGCAATCGCTGAAGAACAGCTATAATTTATGTCAATAGGATTAAAGGAACTGTTAAAGTGTCTCTTTGTTGTTGTTTTTAGAAACTTAAAAAAAAATCAAAGCAGAAAATAGCTGTGTGTATTTACTTTCAGTGAGATAAGCATTAGCACAAGTAATTAGAAAGAACTGATGGGCAAAAATCGCACCAATGTAATAGCCTCCTTTCCCCCCCGATATCACTGTGCAGCCAGTAGTCCATTTCAGAGCACCTTAATGGCTGACAAGTTCAGTGAACATTACATGGAGCAAAATCGTCTTTTAGAAGAATGTACTTCTAAATGTGTCGACATTTAGTGTCTTCCGTGACTGAATATTAATCATAGTTAATCTCTCCAAGTTACATGCTTTCATTCTTTCCTGATTTACAGTCTCTCCTCAAACCCCAAGATTAAAAGCATTTACGGTACTCTCATGGTTCTGTAACATAATGGCAAAGAGAGGGGAAACATATTGTTGTTGCTGCTGATTCATCATCAACGTGTGCAGATGGGGGATAATACCTAGATTCCATAGGAATTTGTCTCTGGAAGCATGTTTAACTGATTTGGGAGATTGTATGGATTCCCTTGTTTTTGTCTGAATAAAAAGTACTGCTCGAAAAAGTTGATGTAAAAGATGTAACTCAGCAAAATTTGGTCCATTTTTTTAAAATCAGGATTTACTCAGTTTGTACCTTTTGAACTGAAACAGACTTGGACGCAATCTGTGGTCGAACTTCGAACATTTCCAAGCGTGCAATGTGATCCATAGACCAAAAAAAAGAGTAAAAAAATGTGTACGACAGCATGCATACATTTGAAAAACACACATGAAAAAATGTGTGCTTTTGAAAAATGCGCACATGTACGCTTTAATCAATGGGAGAAGAATAAGTACATTTCAAAGATGTGCACAATTGATGATACATTTGGTAAAATACGCATAAATACGGACAGATTTGCATGTGGGGGGAAAAAAAAGCTCACAATCTGATACGGACTCGACTCAGAGTGAACTTCAAGATGGAATTTGGAGGGCTTTGTCAAGCTTGAGACGATTCGTGCATCCCTAATGCGGACTTTACCTGGGATGGAGGTTTTGTTCCCATGGTAGCTGAGTGGGGATGGGCAAGCCCTGTTCAAGCATTCTCGCAGCATATAATGCAGGCACACAATTCCAGGCTCCCTCCGCTGCCAACCCTTGTTGTCCCACAAACCCATCCCGGCCACCCCCACCCCTGCAACAACAGTCCTTCCAGGCACAGCAGTGGTGTTCTGCGAGGAAGTGGATTGGAAATTTTAGCAATTGCAACAGCCCTCAGGAAAGCTCTATCTCCCATGATCCCCTAAGCTTTTGCACACGGACGCTCTGTTACCTAGAGCACTGAGGCTTCAGAGAAAGAGAGAGGGCAGGTAAAAACCTCCCTCCAATCTTCACATCTTCTGCCTTTGTTTCTGTTCCTACCTCCTCAGCTTCTTGAAAGAGAAGGAGAGGGAAAGAATGGGGTGTGATTGAGAGCTGGTAGGGATGGGGGGGCATTTTTGAACCCTCAGATTGGCTTGGAGAAATGATCCAAGCACTTTCAATTATTATTATTATTTTTAAAAAGAATCTCAGATAATTTTCATATTAATCCGACTTGAGCTTGGGACAGCTCCCCCACCTCTAATTAAATACAGATATGCATGGAGGGTCACACTGAGCAATCCCCCCTCCCTTTTAAAGGAAAAGATTGTGCAATTTGGCCCTTTGTGCATATGGATATTGATAATGAAGCACACTTGATGCATGTTGTGAGAGTATTGGAGGGAACATACAAACCTACTTCTCTGCCTCAGGACAGGATCTATCTCAGGTAAGCATTTGAATTAGAACCATGAGCAAATGGCCTCTCAAAATTCTCCACTCTGTGGGCAGAGAAATGGTGGTGGTGGGGATTTCACTGAATTTCTTCATGAGGAGGAGTAATTCTCCAATAGTTTCCCACAGGTATAGTTCACGATTGGCAAGAGCTGTAGCACAGCTTCTAATTTTTTTCCTATGAGATGGGTTGGGTTTTTTGGGGGGGGTCTTTTTGCTCTGACACTTCAAGCAGCAACATCAGTTGTGTTGGCAGCCTAACCCCCATTTTGCATCCACCACAATGCAGGTGTGAGGGGGGCAGTGTTGTGTCTAGTTCCAGGGAACAGGTGGAGCTAGTGCTGAGCCAAAAGCCGTCCTCCAATTTCATGAAAGTTTTCTTCCCCCATGAAAGGGAGTTCCATTTTTCTCCCTCATCCTCAGGGCATTTTATAATTTATTTTGAATTCATTTTGCTGGTGTTTTTGAGCTTGCCTAATCACTGTGAGGTGGATAAGGGTGCAGCGCATTTCATCTTTCTATTATACATATCTCCTTTGCTCTGCAAACTCCCAGGATGCCTACACTTTCTGATCTGAAAAAGCCCTATAGGAGGAATTACCTCATAATGTTCTCCCCTGGGCTTCAACTGAAGCATGGGGAGCCAAAGTGCCTACAGTTTGCCAGAGATATGATTGCACAATGAAGGGGAGGACACACACACACTCCTCATCTACCTCATACAAAACCTCTGAACTCAACCCATAAACAAATTTTCTGAATTCTTCTTCTTTGAATTTCTTTTTGAAAGCAATTTATTTTCTGTCAAATTGAATGAGAATGGTGAAAAAAGAAACGTGAGGGATAACTTTTTAGCAGAGCACTAATTTGAATAGGCCATAGTGTCATAAACATGCTTTCAGTTATTCAAAATGGCCTACTGCCACTGCTTTCATAGAACTTGATAGCTGGTGGCTACTACAAGCCACTGGAATTTATGTCTCACGGATGTGGGGTTAAGGTAACAGTTTTGCAGATCAAGCGTGGCAGGAGAAAGAAGTTTGAGCTTTGCAGACGGCTGAGAAGAAAACAGTCCTGGGAAGTTACAAGGGTGTGCTGTTGGTTTGGGGGACTGATGCTCTTTTGAAAATAGTATTGCCTATTAGTTATCCTGCTCCTCACTGTTCGACATATATATTTGTAAATAAACAGTTTATTACAAAAGGCAGCATAAATCTCCAGTGCTCCAAGTCTCTTAAAAATGAAAATGACTCTGTAAAAGCTGCCCTGAAACTTCCATTACTCATAAAATTGGGAAGCATGAAAGAATAGAATAACTAGAACTTCATCACATTATTCAAGTTAATCATGGAAATTTTCTGATGTTTCCACTCTGCATAAGTAAAAGGTAAAGTCAACTGTGATGAAAGCTGGCTTTCAGACTCCCATTAGGATGCAAATGAACATTTACACACTCCTCTAACCAACACTGATTAAATGAAAATGCCTGACCTTTATTAACTAATTTAGAATATTAATTTACTGTCAATGTATATGACCCTCTTTCCCCAGGGATTAGACTTGACAGCCTAATTTGATAAGAGGGAAAACAAATGCATTTGATCAGAGGGAAAATAATTTCATTGAGGATTGATCAAACAGTGGCTTTTAACTTCTTTAAAAAAATAGTAATATGTCGTTATTGCTTGCAGTGTTGAACCTTTGGATTTCTCACTGGTTTTTGCCCCTTGAAGTGCAAAATTGCTTTAAGGGTTTCCAGTCTCAATCTCATTATTTCCCAGATGTAGTGAGGGATGAACCTGATGGAAATCTGAGCCATCGGGGGGGGGGGGGGGGGAACAAAGCTAAACAACTTTGTCCCAGCAGCTGCAGAAGTCGCAACGGAGAGATTGTGGTGTGAGAAGCGGATGCTAGGCCAGTAGGTAAAAAGCAAAACACAAGTCTGTTTCTTTAGCAAAAGGGTTTACTAAACTAAGACTTGGGAAAAACAGGAACAGAACATATACAGAGTGCTAAATTTACAAAAGTGTAAGAGAACAGTATGTCAGACAAAAACAAGTACAGTCTGGACGTACATAAACTATCTCTATACTTACAGAATGCTTCACTCAAATAATCAATAAATCCTTATAACAATTAACTCCTTTCCCCCCAACAAGAACATAGAGACATTGCCCACCTTATATACAATTTTGTACAGTCACACCCATAGATGATGTAATGCCAGCTGCACCCATAGCATGATGTAATCCCCAGCTGAAATCAATCTATCATACCCTGGCTCCAATCTTACCTTGAAGCCAATTAGCAGAAAACTGTACGCCCTTCTACACTGGGCCAAAGGTGACAATGCTCTCATCCAAGACCTTGGACATGTCTGTTGAAACTGTGGTGTTAGCTTCTTGCCCGAAGGCAAACCTGAATATGAGACGCCATATTCCAACAGAATCTACACCAAACTGTTCCTATAGCACTCAACTGGATTAATTTCCTGGATACCCTTCAGAGGTCTGAAAACAAATGACCCAAGCTCTATATCAGATCAAGAACAGAGTATGTTCTAGGCTCTGGGGTAGAGTGATGACACTGGCCAAATATCCCAGGGCCAAAGCTCTCAGTTGTGGGCTGTGGTATTCCTGCAGTGAATGATGAAGCCCCCCCCCACCAGCCCTTCACATACCAGAGGTAAAAGGAGATGGTGAGGAGGGCTCTACTCCCTGCTCAGCCTGGGCTTCTTTTGTCTCATTTTAGGGTTTACCTTATTGGGGGGGGGGGACTCTGAAGCAGGCTTGCGGGGGGCACTTACACACTGCTGAGAAAGAGGAAATGTATTACCAAAAAAGAGGACACAAGAGGACACCAATTTGGATAACGATTGCATAGGCAAATGTATATGAGCAGGTGCAAATTCAGAAACAGTAACTATGAATTAAATAAAAATACATGACATCTCGCCATAGTGGAGAGAGTGACTAGGTGCCCTGTACGCCTGTTCAGTCTGCTGTCCAGGTGCTAACTGTTGATGGGCAACTTCCCACTCTGAACAAGAACCTAGCAAATGGATAGCACAAAGCAATTCAAACTATTTAGGGAGGGGTGGTTTTACCATAGTGATGGAAGGGCTTCTGCCGTCTTTGTTTTGTTTTGTTCTTTTTAAAAACAGCATACAAACCACTGCAGCAGGAGTAGAACTCTGCCCACTGCCGTTACCCTTTCCCCACTTCGACACAGTGTCCTTGGAAATGACACTAGCACTACCGTCATTTCCAGAGGCACTCTGAGACAGAAGGATGGCGGCGGCGGCGGCAGCCAGAGTTCCCCTCCAGCGGCTTTTAAACAATGGTGTGATAGAGCCAGGGCTTGCAGGGGTGCAGTGCCGGGACTTTTTGAGAAGCAGGGAAGGTGCCATTCACTCCCCACCACACACCAAGATTTAGCTGTTCCTTCTGAGTTTAGCTGCAATCCTCACAGTAGCTGGGGTGGTGGTGGTGAATTTTCTTAGGAACAATATATTGTTCCCTCTTGAAATTAGGGATGTATCACGCCCCTTTGGGGGGGGGCGCTTCTCCACCAGCTTGGCTCTCTGCAGGTGGCGGGCCCCCATGCTCGATCTTCTGAGCGGCGCAGAGCGTTCTCCATGCTGCTCAAGCTGCCGGTGCCGAACCAAGCCGGTCGGTCCCCAGGGTGTTGCGTCACTTCCGGCGCGGTCGGCGCGCTGGACCCCCGCGCTATGTTTTTGGTGGGGGGAACCAGGGCAACGGAGCTTAAACAGCCCTGTTGCCCTGGTTTCCCCCGCCAAAAACATAGTGCAGGGGGTCCAGCGCGCTGAAGCAGGGTCCCGTTGCGTCACTTCCGCCGCTCCGGAAGTGACGCAATGGGACCAGCACGGCCGGCACAGGCAACTCACTGCGGAGAGCTGAGCCGGAGAGCTGCCGCCCGGCCTCAGCCGGACCGAGTTCGGTCCCACCTGGCCCGCGCGAGGCAAAAGGTAACATCCCTACTTGAAATGCAAAGTATTTTGGGGTGGCTTGGCCTTGGATGGGAAATTAAGGCCCAATAGTTTTACGAAAGACCTGCTCCTGGTGGAGATGAAATTGAAAACTGCTAGAACTGGTTTGTTGGTATGGATCAACACAACAGCCTGAATGTTTCGACTCTCCCTGGGATCATGGCTATGGCAACTGTCATGATGAGCATGAAGCTACAAGGAGGCCTAGTGTCCCCACTCACCAGGATTCCTCCATGGGTGGTCCCATCTGTGTTCCCTCAACCACCTGCACTTCAAAATTTGCCTCTACACCACTGCTTTTAAACTGTTAAAGTGGGGTGGGGACGAAAAGGAAGCTCCACTGCTGCCATGGTAAGCCCCCTCCATTTCCTCCCAAAACCATTATGGGAGTTGAATCATGAAATAGCACCAGAATGGCCTCCCCTAATTCTCAAATGGGGTGATGAACTGGGGATATTCTGTTCTGGCCTATTCCTTGCTAGAAGGCCTATTGCCTAATGCTGCTGAGTATGCTCACAAGTAGAGATGTATAAGAAATTTGTTTCTGTTTGGTTTTGATCAGGATTTACCCAGTTGACATGTCCCAAACATGGACTCTAACACAACCTGTGGTTGAAGTCCATATATTTCCAGCTTGCAATATGATTTGCAGACCACCAAAAAATGTACCCGATAGCATGTTAACATTTGAAAAATGTGCATGGAAAATGAGTACTTTTGAAAAATGCATACAAACACACTTTAATCAATGGGGGAAATAGTGCATACATTTCAGAGATGTGCACAAGTGTTGAATACATTTGGAAAAGTATGCATGAAGGTGCACATGAAGTTTCATGCCAAAAGAAAATAAAACAAAGCTTGCAATCTTATATGAACACAAGATGGCACAAGCTTTGAGGTAGAATCTGGAGAACTTTGACAAGCCTGAGTTTTGGTTATTCACAGATCCCTACTCACAAAGGCATCCCCCAAAAATGCAATTCCCAACATTACCGGCTTCTCTAGATGCTGCTAGACATTCTCTCACAGCAGGAGGAGCACGGTGAACATGAGTGAGCAGGCACATACTTAAGCACAACCAACCTGCTAAGCAGAATCAACCCCCCCCCCCCCAAAGCAAACTACATGCCCTTGGAGCCCCACAAAGTTCCACTTTGCCAACCAGCTCTAAAACGGAAACTTTTACCTCTCTCACTGGCTATATTGCAACTGCCAAGTGCTTTTTTTAATCTGCCCCCACTTTTGCAATTATCTTCAGCTATCAGGCTTAGAAACATAAAGCTAGATAAAAGATCATCACCTCCTTCTGCATGGCCATAACAGTATGATGCTAAAACATCTGGGAAGAGCTAGTCAGAAGTAAGCAACACTCAAATAGAAATAATAATCTGATGCTACATGGAGATTCTGTTTCAGTTTACAATGCAAATTTATTTCACAACTTCTATCATTCCCCTTAAACACCACATGCATCTCCAATTCTTTCCTAATATTTATGAGGATCCATAAACTTGTCAGAGCTTGGAATTAAATCCTAGTTTTATGAGAGAATGATTTTATTTTTTTTAATCGCTTATGGTACAAACATGCATTTCTGCAAGAATGGTAAAAATGGATTTTCAGTCCTCCAATTTATCCAGAAGATAATTTAGATACATCGCTATTGAAGCAGAATGAAAGCACCAATTTGCCAAAAAGAATTCAATTTGCAAATTGTGCCTGGATTGCAGCGGACTTTTGTTCCTATTAGAGTTTCTAATGGAAATAATTTTATAGAAGCAACTGTGATATTCCCCTACATAAACTCCATAACCATAATTCCTTAGGTAAAAATGAGAAGAAATATTGGCAGATGGAGAAAACTCTAATCAGATAGTTTTGCAAATAAAGAAGAAAGGAAATAAATGTCCAGTATCTCTCTCCCTTTACACTAGATGGCATGCCTTCTCAATTAGTGAAGGAGGTCTAGAGGAAAGGAGCTCTTTTGTTGTTTACTGGAAAAAGAATGACTTCTTGCCTCCCTTACTTGCTTCTCTGACCAACAGAATTACAGTGAGATTTGGGACGGATGACTGGGAAAGTCACAGCTATTTATTATGCCTACGTATCAGGATCAAATTATGGTAAAGCAACTGTGTATTGAGACAGAATGGGGTGTTCAAACAATGCCCTCATGAGTTCATCAAATACATGTTGAGGGAGAAGTGGGATCACACGTGCAGACACCCCCCAAAAACTTCAACACGCCTCTGTTCATGCCCACCGCAGTGGCCATGTGTAAGGATGTATGAAATATTTGTTTCAGTTAGTTTTTGAGCAAGATTTACCCAGTTTGCACCTTCTGGACTGAACATGGACTCAGGCGCAATCTGTGCTCAAAGTCCGTACATTTCCAAGCTTGCACTGTGATTCGCAGACCCCCCCCCAAAATGTGTTCGACTAGCATGTGTTCATTTGAAGAATGCACATGAAAAATATGTGTACTTTTGAAAAATGCACAGAAATGGGCTTTATTCAACTGGAGAAGATGCGTACATTTCAAAGATGTCCAAAATTACTGTATTCATTTGGAAAATGCACATGAAAATATGCATGGATTTCTATGTGAAAAGAAAAAAAACGAAGCTCACAATCTGATACAGACACATTGGAATGAGCTTTGAGATGGAATTAGGAAAACTTGGGCAAGCTTGAGTTTTCCTGATTCGTGCATCCCTAGGCCATCTGTTTGGCATTATTGAGAAAGGCCCTTTGTACATGGGTAGGGATGGGCAACTCTGTTAGTTTCCCTTTCTCCCACTATCGGATTTTCACAATCTCAAGCTCTTTCTCTCTCAGAGATGAAGAAAAGGGTGAATTTTGGTAAATTTTAAAGAAAAGCGAACTGAAACAAAATTCTCACGTATTTGCACCTGCGGAATTGAATAGGTATAGGTAGCTTTTCTCAGCCTGGAGAGGATCATGGTGTACCTGCTTGCCATAGAGCTGTTAAAGATGAGGAGCCTGTCAGAAAAACAAGATGGCAACCTTAATTCAGCACTAACCTGGTTGAATACACAGCGATTCACACCCAGGCATTAAAGAGCAAAGTACTCCAAGCCCTAGGCCTGGAGAATGAAACTGTTAGTTTCATTTTCTTCCAAATTCATTTTTTTAAACAAAAAATCTCAAGTCTCCTTCATCCTGAATATGGAAAACTTTGTGAACTTTGGTAAATCATTATCAAACCCAAGCTGCCTGAATGAAATTCTCATCCTCCCTGCACTGGTATTTGAGGTGTGTGACCAGTGGGTGGAATTCCACTCCTCCTCACTGCTCCTTGGTGAATGCATGAGGGAGGTGGTCTGTAGACTCCTATAGTTATTTTTTTAAAATAAAAATAAAAATAAATGAGGTTCATTTAGAAAAGCTGCTAGTACTTCGGTGGGGCCCGGAGGCAGAGCTCAGTAGGCATGTGGCTAGAGCTCAGTCCAACACTATCATTCACCTGATATGTGCTCCTAAAACAAATGGCCAGAAATGTAGAACTATAGCAGCCGAGACATGTCCAACACCACCCCATTTAGTGGCTGCCTATATTTATAACATTACAGAATGCTCTGAAGTGTGCTTACTCAGAAATCAGTTGCGGTGAATTTGGTAGGATTTACCCTTAGGACCTAAGAGTTAGATCATAGTTGAGTGCCTGACCCCTGGCTCTCTTTTGTATTTTCAGTTAATTACCTTTATGCAAACTACAAACAAGCAAACATTGCCTCATTTCTACAGACAGTATCCTCTTGTGGCCAAAAGAGACAAAAGTTCCAGACAGGGTTTTCATAACACAGTACCTCCTAAGCTTCATTTAGTTCCCTGGATTAGAGCACCATGAAAGAGAGTTGTCCCAAAACTGACACTGTCTACTACGGCACACCCTTCTCAAACTGAGTGAGCTACCAAGTCCTTCCCTCAAGGTGGATCTTTCCACAGGGTCACCTCCCTGGCTGCAAGTCTCTTTGTGCACTGATTGACCCTGCATTGCCCCTCCCTTTTCATCTGACGCCTAGCTCTTGGGTCTTGTATTCCCACTTCCTCCTCCTCTTCATTAGTAGCCTACGTTGCCATGGGTTCAGAGGTCTCAACTTGGCTGTCCTCTGAAAGATTAGATGACAGCTGGGTTTCCTTCTCTCTGAATCTGCTTTTCCTGCCAGTTTCCTGCTCCCACACCCTTGGTGCCTCAAAAACACCTTCTACCTCCCTTCCCCATCTGACTCAGAATCAGTTCCCATAGCTACATGCAACCGGGGACCTTCTACATACAAAGCAGGTGCTCTGTCTGCCACTGAGCTACATCTATGGAAGTGCCATTACGGATTTTGTTAAATCCATTCTCTCCATGTTTCGTAGATTGTCATGCACCTTTCATTCTGTCATCCACTCATTGATGGAATGGGATCCCCCCCCCCCAATTTCCTGAACTTGCGTTTCTGTGCACTTTCACAAATTTGCACTTCTGAAAATATGCAAACCGCCCCCCACATGTATTTTCATGGTTTAGCCTATGGAGGGGAATGAGCATTTTCCGTGGATGACTCTCTCTCTCTCTCTCTCTCTCTATATATATATATATATATATATATTCTACAATTAAATTTGCATACAGTTCTGCAAAGTAAAAAAAACAAAACACAGTCTGCAAGCCTGTGGAATTCATGCGACTCGGGAAAAGCCAGTCCACTGCGGAATCCACAGGTCAGATACATAGAAATCCGAACTCATTTGATTCTGCTACATCCCTACAACCATGTATGGATTGTGTTGCAACCTAACAGCCTGGTCCTATATGTGATTATTCAGTTAGGTGGACCATGAGGTGAGAGAGCTGACCAGAGGAAGGGCCCGGGGGGCAGCACAAAACACAACAGGACATGGGAGACATGGGGTCATGGTGGGCCCTGTCACAGGCTGGCAAAAGGGTGAGGAAGGGGTTAAGTGCAGAAACTGAAAAAAATGAGAAAAATACTTGCAATAAAGGTGCAGTATGTCCAATGGGCTTATGCATGCTTTGCCCACCTTTTTGCTGCACTTATCCATGAGGGATTACTCATCCAAGCCATGTTGGAGGGACTCTGGAGGAACAGGGGTTGAGGTGATAACTGCCGTTGTTACCACCACCACCACCAGCAGTATCATCTGAGGTGGCTGCCTCGCTTTGCCTAATGGTAGGGCTGGTTGGGGCAGGTTCTGATTCTTTCCTGGATTCCTTAAGTCACCTCCTTCAGCCTTATCTCTCTCTTATATTCAACCTGTTCATGCATTGCTTTGTGAAAAACATATTACTGGAAAGGGCTTTGCTTCCATTTAGAATCGTTCTCCTGACCTGAACCGAAGTGTGGTTTTAAATTTATCCATTTTAAAAAAATATAGTGTAATTTATCTTTCCCCACCCCACCCTTTCCTACAGAATGCCTCTTTTGAAAGTGACTGGGGAACAGGGGGAGGCGGGGAGCTGACCTTATCGCAGTCAACTGCCTCTCCAAGAGCTGCCTGGAAGGAATTTGACTTGAGGTAAAGAATATCTACAGCTAAGCAGCCTCACAAAGGACATATCAATATGTGCTTGCACGGTTAATCCAAATAACTACTAGCCTTCAGAAAAAGATAGGACAACATGACACAGAGCTGTATCTTGTTAAAAAAAAAAATGTTCTCAAGTCATTATGGCATGAATAAGAGGTTTAGCCATAATGCATGGTTGTCATTTCTTTGGGATTAGCAGAGTTCACTTGAAAATTTTAGCTTAATGTATAGTATAGGATTCATGTAAATATCCTTAAGGCTCAAGCTGCTGCTCAAGTTCTCCCCCCGCCCCCCGAAGTGCTAAAGCTGGCAAAAGCTAGTTTTCATTTTGCTTAAGATGAAAACCTTTGCATACATGGCACATGACCACAAGAATGTTTGAAGTGAGTATGACTCTTTGATGCATATTCATTCTGTCTGCACTTGCTCCTTAATGCCTTAGGGGAAACACAGGCAACTCAAGATGAGGGTGATACACAGAGCTCAGCATACTTAAGAAATGGACTCCATCCGAAGTTCCGCCACATGCTGAGTGTGTACCACCACCAAGACTGCAAGGGTGGGTGAGAGGAGTTTTGGTGTGGGGTGGTGGCTACCCCTTAGCTTTGGAATTCTTTTACCCCAGAGACTCACCAAAACATAAGCCTTAGGCTAAAACTGCATGGAACATTAAATAGGTGTCATGCAGGTGACCTCCTCTTTGTTTTTGTTTTTTTACTTACGAGGAAGTACATGGGGCTGTAATCCAGAGCATCTTCTGAAAGCAATGTAATTTTGTTGTTTAAATTCTACGTGGATTTAGGGCTGTGCACGTAATCGCATCTCAAACCCAAATCAGAATCGGATTGGCCTGATCCAGGTTACATTTTGATTACGGTCAAATTGGATCGACCCAGACCCAGATCGGATGTAATCGACTGTCATTGGTTCCATTTGATTACAGGCGATTACGTCGATCTGGGTGAGCAGCCAGGCAGGAAGCTCCTTTCCCCCCCCTTTCTGAATGGAACAGGGAGGCGGAGGAGGGGGGAGGAGAGTATTATTGGCAGCACTATTACCCAATGGTGCTAATGAGGAAGTTGCCGTTCTCCAATAGCTAGTGACGCTGGCTGGAGGAGGGCTAAGGGAGATCGAGATCCATGCTTTGTTTTTTTCCTCTCTGACCATGTGCATTTGGATCAGTTGCCGTTTGCCTTGTGGCATTGGAGAGAGCAGGATTATAGTTGGTCCTTGGTGGCTGTCTCTTTTTGGATTTCTTTTGATTTATTCCTCAATACTATTTCATTTAGGAGTGGCTTTATTTTGAATACAAACAAATCCATTTACTTTTCTTTTCTTCTGACCCCAGTTTGTTTGTCACCTCGGGCGCCTAATTGCATTGCTTTAATATATCCTTAAAAAAATTAAATCTTTTATTAGGATTTAGTTTAGGACAATTGAAGTCCTTTTTGTTCATACAGTTTGTGGCAGTGAGTGAGTGTTTGAATCTGCTGGCCTTCTGCTCAGCATTTTCTTGCCAGACTTACTCACAGGAAAGTGTGTATTCATGGGGGGCGGGGTCAGTGCTTGCAGGGCAATCCCTTTATTTTTGTTTAAAAATTGTCAGTATTGGCACAAATTCAACAGGTGAAGTTTACCCATCCACCCCTCACCCCCAAACACAGAGGTGCTGCCTCCACCTCCTTCTCTTTTGGGGTGCGGGCGCATGCACACACACACATCAGAAGTAAGTTCCATTAGGTTCAATGGGACTTACTCATAGGAAAGTGTGTATTCATGGGGGGGGGTCAGTGTTTGCAGGGCAATCCCTTTTTTTTGTTTAAAAATTGTCAGGATTGGCACAAATTCAACAGGTGAAGCTTACCCACCCCACACCCATATGTCTGAAATCTGGGGGCATAAGCAGCTTGAGGACATCTGCAATCACACCGCGTTTCATGTTTCTATCTTTTAAAATGAAGAAGTAAAAGATGTTTTTTCCCCCAATGCAAGTCTATGGAAAAAACTAGACTGAATCAATTCCATTACCGTAATCGATTCCACGTAATCATAATTGTATCGGGATAGATACAGATCAGACGGAATTGTAATCGGGCCCAATCCCGATTACACTGATTGTAATCGGAATCAGATCGGACGGACCGTGCACAGCCCTAAAGTGGATACGTAGCCAAGTTTAGGAAGGCCTAGGAAAAGATGACCATTTTGTTATCTATGCTAAGCCCATGAGATGGAATTGAGTAAATGGATAACTAACCAAAGACACAATCCTATGCATGTTTAGACAGAAAAAGGTCCTGTAATTCCCAGCATGCCCCAACATGGCTGGCTGGAGGGCTGCTGGGAGTTGTAGGACTTTTTTCTGTCTAAACATGCACAGGACTGCACCCTAACGAATAGTGGAATCCTATGCATGTCTACTCAGATGCAAGCCACATGGAGTTCAGTGAGGCTAACACCTTGGTAACAGGAACACATATATAGGAGTAAATCTCACTGAATTCAATAGGACTCACTTCTGAGTCAACATCCATAGGATAGAATTCTACTATAACTAACCAACTAGGTGACAGTGCAATGGGCATACGACTACAGCAAAGGTAGTCAAGACAAAGGTGACTTGTTCTCCTCCAGACTGCCCTACCTAAACAAAATTGGTGTCTGTCTGATGAACATTAGTAAATTTCTTGTTTCATTCTCTTTCCAGGAGTGGAGCAATCCCAGAACTTTGCTTTGAACAGAGGAGAATATTCAGCAAATTTGACCTCCTGTGAACAGGGTGGAGATTTTTAGATTCAGCTGTGGATTTGTAGGTTCAATTGTGGATCCAGATTTCATGCTGTTCAATTATTTGCAGGTTGTTGAAGGAAGCTTGGCGCCTGCTCCTTCCAGTCGTCCTTCCTTAACGCACAGCTCCCTTCAACTTCCAGTATGAACTGACAATAGAGTTTCATTCTGTACAAACTGAACAGAAATTTCTCAGAATTTTCTGAGATTCCCCCCCTGATAATAGTCTTTCTTTTACTGCCCCCCCGCCCCAAACTGTTGGAGAATTCTCATGCTCCCCCAGTGAGTACTCAATAAAATGGCCACCATAATTTTGCTGCCTGCAAATAAGGTGGAAAATTCCAATGGGCCATTTTTGCTCAGCCCTATAAAAAGCCTTGTGCCACCTCTGGATGCAGCGTGAGAGAATCTGAAGAGGAAACTAGACACTCTCACCAATTAGAACTTCAAAGCAAATTTGTCTGCTCAGTGTCAACAGAAAGTTGAACTATGGCTTTTGAAATGAGATTTAATAATGCTTACTAGCATCTGCCTTTGCTTTTTGATTTTTAAAAAAAGCTTAATTGGGAGTGCTAAGAACAGCCAATTAAGTTTATTTTAAAAAGAAAATACAAAACCAACTGTAGAAAAGTCTTGGTTACTATGGATTTTTCAGGAAGGGATGTTCATATGTGAAGAATAGATTAGCCATTTAAATTGCCCATCTTCTCTCTGTCAGCTTTTGGTTCCACTCTCTCCTATCCCCCCCCCCCCCAAACTAGCTTACCAGTGAGGGAGAAGGATAAAGATGTAATCATTTGCAGACTTTTGTTGGGTAAGCCCCATTGAAAACAGTGGAATTTACTTACATGGGAGGATGGTGACTCCTGTGTCAGTGGGGCTTCTTATCCATTGCAGCTTTTATTCTGACCTTTATAGGAGCTGTCCATGGTGCTCCTATTTCGGGGATGGATACAGCACCATGGATAGCTCCTATAAAGGTCAGAATAAAAGCTGCAATGGATAAGGAGCCCCACTGACACAGGAGTCACCAGCCTCCCCTTGCTTCTGAGTAAACATACATAGGATTGTGCTGCATAATTCACAACTTTACTGCATCACCCAGTTTTAGATGTTTTTCATTTCCTATACCAATGCATCTGTTCTACAAGTGCACAATGGCTGTGTACACACAGACACAGGTAGAAACCAGGATGGAGCGCAAAATTCAGCATATGGAGAATCCTGGTTTTCATTAGGGCTGGGGTGCAGAACCTCTTTCAACCCAAGGGCCAGATTCTATTTCAGAGAAGCTCTCAGGGGCCACATTCCAGTGGTGGGTGGGGCTGAAGACAAAAGGGCGGGGCCGAAGGCATAAAGGATCAAAAATACGAAATATGCCAGCCTATTGTAGCTTAAAGCTCTTACTGCCAGTAACTATGCCTTAGGAGAGGCATTTCAAGCTTTTAGAATGGGGGGGGGGGAACTGCACAAAAGCTTGGAGACCGCCCAATGATTGGTGCTCAGAGAAAGGGGTGGGGCCAACTGCAGAACCGGAAGGGTCAGACTGACCCCAGAAGGGCTGGATTTTGCCACCAGCCTGAGGATCTGCACCCCTGCGCTAGGGGAACAAACCACACGTTTCTAGTCCTTAAGCCTTCAAAGATAGGTTTGAACATGGCGAGGATTATGTTGGGGCAGGAAGTGGAGGAAGGATTTTCAGACTGGGGGCAGGGCTTCCTGCTTAGCAGAAGCAGAACCATTTGTGCAAAGTAGGAACATGCATGCAAATTTAATTGCATAACTTATGGTTCCCTGAATGCAATTTTATTTTTCCTTTGAGGAAAGTAAGCGGGGGGGGGTGGGGTGGCAGTGGCAGGAGGAGGTAGTGTAGAATGCAAAAAAAGCCCTGCTCGTACATATCCAATTTCCTATCCTTCAGCGAGAAAAAAAAGAAAAGAAAATGAGAGAGGCAGGATAAAATAGTGCTGATTTCTTAGGTGGCATCTAAATATGAGTCTTTAAACATGACAGCATGTATAGAAAGAGACTGTTCTCTTTGATGGTTTCAAATACCAGCAAAAGTGGTGCTATTTTTCCCTTGGACACAGGGAATATGCTAAAAGCTTTCTGGTAGCCTTTTCCACCCAACACAGATGAATTTGTTCTGCTCTCAGTAAAGAGTAGAGAGGATTCTGGGCCTCTTTTGTCACTCTGGGAGACCTCATTGGAGCATGACATCCTATATGGTGGCACAGCTTAAACACTCCAAAAGACAGCTGTACCCCCACCCCACGCACAGACACAGACCCTTCCATACCATAGTTCTCTCAGTTTCTGCCCTCTTTGCTCCCCTTTGCAGACTTAGGTTACAGGCCTTTAGCTTTAGAGTGGGAGAAAGGCATCCTTTGGGTCTTTCCTAGTCATTTAGAAGATTTGAGGAAGAGATCCAGCTATTGAGAGCAATCAGCCAATCTCCCTAAGAAAAGATGTAATTTTGGCAACTTTGCCAGCCAGAACTATTAAGGGAATCTCCTCCAGCAGTACATCTGGCTCTATTAATCCCTCTCCTGACCAGATTTAACATCACAATATTAGACAGAGGAGAATTACAGCAGTATATATACTGTAACATACAAGGCATGTGAGAATGAATATACCTAGCTGATCTTGGGAAAAGCAAGCAAGTTGTTATGAAGAATATAGAAAAGAGGTTATAGATTTCATATAGAGTTGGAAGGAGCCTACAAGGCTATCGAGTCCAACCCCCTGCTCAATGCAGGAGTGTTCATCTTCCCATCCTTCCTTCATTATTTTTTCATCCTTTTTTTGTTTGTTTGTGAGTAAAGGAATCCCAAATAGTCTAATAACCATCATATATATATATATATATATTTCACAAAGACCTTTAAGACATTTAAAACAGTGAGAGCATTATGTTTAGAGGCAGTGCACTTCTATATAACCTCTGTTGGGGACAAACTGTTGGAATAGTGAGGGCAGCAGCGGATCACAGCTAAAAAGGTGCAAGCTGTGGGTTAATTTGTTCTTGGGGTTTTTTAAGCAGTTATTAGGTACAATAGCAAGGTTACTCAGGGTGTAGAGCTAATTAAGGGCTCTGAATACATCAGAGTGTCTTAGATATAAGCAGGGGTCACAAGAGTGGTGGGGCAGGGGGAATGTTGCCTAGCAGCAGAGTGCAGCCAAATAAGTGTCCTTTTTAGCCAGGGATTCCTGTGTATAAAACAACTAGCACACTTCCTTATCTTCAGTAGTAGTCGTAATGGCAGTTTTACCCTTTTAGAAACCTGGCCTGATTAGCTGTGCTGTCTTATGCTTCCGGCTGCTTCTGACTCAGTAAGGTATACTTTATTCAGCCTCTTCTGCTAACACAAATGATTGAGGGGTGTCATCAAATAAAGAAATAATAAAAGAAATATGGCTCGCCACCACTGAAACATAATGTTAGACTAGATGGACTCTGGCTTGTTGAACCAACAAGGATCCTAACTCAGTAAAAGGCAGTTTCATATGTACTACTACTGCTACTTCAAAATAGTAACAACAACAACATGAACAAAGATGTTCATCCTTCAGACTCTAAAAGTATGGCATCATCATGAAAATGCTCTTTACCTGCCTTGTAAGAGTAAGAATAGTTCTACTCAGCCAGGACTCAGGGGAGAAAACATCCTAGCAAAAAATTAAAAAAATAAAAAGGTGCTCCAGCAGAAAAGGCCCTGCTACAATTGACCCACCAAGCCAAGTACAACCAACTAGCCATGGCTTGTGCCACTCCAAGTGCTTGACAGTCTTTCTGTTTTTGCAGCCCAAAGCATTGTCCATCCATACATTATGACTTTAAATGCATCTAGCTTTTGACATTTGATTTTGGAAGGATGTGATCATCACAAACTATTCGAGAGCTTCATTTTCTGTAGGGACATTGAAAACCCCAACTAAGCCATGTGTTATGTGCTCCTTTAAGTTGGAGCATCTAGCAAGTAATGAAAAGGACACCTTACAGAGCCTTTATTAGATCAGTCTTTTTACAACTGGGTCATCCAAGTAATTTGCTTCTGGATAGGACTGTGATTTTAGAAGGATAGCAGCTAATACATTTACAGCTTACAATTCTCCATTTGCTTTCCCCAGGAGATCTCATTATGCACTTCCCCCCAGCCTCCTGTTGAATGTGCAGTGGGACAAAGGAATGTTTCACAGGGTGAGATCAGAATGATCCTGCATTGATACCTTCTTTGTAGTGAAGGGGAGAGCATAAGAAAGAGGGGGAAAGCAAACGCAAACCAGGTGTGTGGTCTGAGACTGTATTGCACAACTGAGGGATTTCTTACTGAGGGCAGAATTCAGCATCTAAGAACATATGCATACACACACACACACACACACACACACACACACACATATATATCTTCTTTTTTCCTTCCTATAGTGATGGGCTAACTACTCCTGGTCCCAATGGGAATGGGAGCATGTCATGCTTAATGAAAGCTTAAAACTTAATTATCTAAAGGCATGATCCAACCAATGCCCTCTGCCAGCAATGCACATAAGCCTCCGAACATGGAGGCTTATGTGCATCCAATGCAAGGCGCAAGGCATGGCGGCGGTAGTGGTTTCTGCTGCCCCGCTCCTCGTGCCCTGTATTCATCTAAAGGTCTGTTTTCGTCCATCTATTTTTTATTTTTTCTATTGTGAATTTTATTATATCAAAAAACAAACAAACAAAACACCAAACAAACCAGAAAAAAACCCCAAAATAAAATGAAGTATTACAGTTTTCTTACATACGATTCAAATATATCCATTACGATTAGGGATGGGAGACCCGCTCGGCACTCAACTAATGGCGCCGAGCCAGGGAAAGCGACCTCTGGGTTCCAGCTCTACATTGTTTATGTAGAAAATAACATAAAATATGTTAAAATGGCCTAATTTGTGCAAATTAGGCAATTTTTAAAGTATCTTACACCATTTTCTACATAAGCAATGTAGCGTCGGAACCCTGAAGTCGCTTTCCCCAGGTCGCTGGACTTCCACCCCCCAATTGAGCTCTGTGCACATCCCTAAAATTTACAATAGATATATATGCAATGTGTAGCCCAATATATTTTATATATGACAAGATATACTTCTATTCTTAGGCATAATGATGCATAGTCTTCAACAAAGGCAGACCAAATGTTCGCGTATTTGGCTATTCATAGATTATGTCTAAATACCACCCATTCAAAAACTGGAAGCATAATTAAGTCCTCAACCCATTGTATTATCAACGGTGGCCATTAGACCTTCCAATGTTGTAATATTAGTCTTTTGGCTGTGAAAAGTGCATGTAGAATCCATTTAGATTGACCTTGTGTTATGTTCCAGGAAGCAGGTAGATAGCTGAGAAGAACATGCACATCAGTAAATATTAAAGAGCTTTCCACTACAAGGTTTATCCATATTATTACCTCCTCCCAAAAAGAGGCAGCCATTGAGCATTGCCAAACCATATGGGTGAGAAAAGCATTAGCTGTGTTACACCTCCAACAGTTAGCTGATTTTGACAAACCGTTATTGAAAAGACGTTGTGGCATCCAATATGCCCAAAATATAACTTTTACTGAATTAGACATAACTTAAAATCCATTAACTCTTCTGAGATAGATGCCAATGCAGCAATCCATTGATTGGACAAGATAGGACGTTTCAGCCATCTAGATGAAGCACCGCAGAAGGGGAGAGAAGGAGGCTGGAGCGCCATTTCGATATGGCATAAGGTGTTGGGCTCAGCCTCTTCTCCTTCCTGCCCCCCAGCATGCCCCTTTAGTCCTCTCCAAGGCTGATTTCTGACCTCAGAGGGGCAGCTGACACAGTTCTTTCCATGCCAGCTATGAGGGTGTCCGGCTTGAGGCTGGCCGGCAGCCAGCAGCTGGCTTGGCTTCTGGGAGCGCTGCCAAAAGTCCAGCTAAGATAAGATTAAGGGAGCTGTGTTTGTATGCTTGCAGAGGGAAGAGTAGAAACAGCGTGGTCTTACAATCCTAGGAATCAAGCCGAGAGTGTCATACAAAAGTCCAAGGGTCGTGCAGAGGTGTCATCAGGGTCAGTCCGAAGTCAGGTCCAAGAGTCCGGGAATCAAGGCAGGGTTCAGGAGCAAGGTCAGGAATCAGGAACAAGAGTCAAGGAAGACGTTGTTTCCCGATACCCAGGCTTCAGTGAGTGAGTGTTTTTATACTGCCTGCTGCCGGGGCATGCCCGTCTCACAGCTGGAGCTCCTTAGCAGCAGGCTGATTATAAAAGCCTCACAAGGCCGACGTCCTGGCTTGCAGCCGGACGCTGCGTCGAGGGGCCTGCATCTGTTCCTGCCGTCTCATCTTCCTTCTCTGTTCGGGACCTGCACCATCTCCACCTCTGATTCTGACTCCTCCCGGGCTGGGGAACTCCCACGGGTTATGCCAGAGGGTCCTGCCAGCTCTTCAGCTGCCCGGTCAGCCCCGTCTTGAGCAGCAGTGTCTGAACTCTGCTCCTGAGGAATGTCGAGGGAACTGGGAGAGTCACACTCGTCCTCAGAGGAGGATTCCTGGAGGGGGGTCATGACAGAGCGGGTTGGGGCGGAGGTTCTGCATTCAGAATCCCAGCTCTGCATTCGGAGGACCTTGGAGCTGGGACTCTGCATAATCCTATGCCCCCACCCAGACAGGAGGCCATAGTATTGCACCTTTAGAGCCATCCTGATCCATATTGGATCCTATCACAGTCTAAATGATGCCATTGATGATGACTAGGGCAAAGGTACCTAAAGGGCTGCCTTCTCCCATACGAACTTGCCCGCATGCCCAGGGTCATGCTCCAGGTGCCCCACTTTTGGAAGTCCGCAGGGTGGTTACCAGGGACAAGGCCTCCTCCGTGGTGGTGCCCAAACTGTCCCTATAGACATTCTCTTTGTCCATTCTGGGGTAGAGATGGAATGAATCTGTCAGTTTCAATTTCTCTCAGTTCCTCATGTTTCCAATCTTAAATTTAGTTTCTCTCAAATTTTGAGAATTTCTCCAGTCCTAAACACTTAATTTTTAAAAGGTTTGCATGAAATTTCATAAGCATTTTTGTGCACATTTATCCTAATACATGTATTTTTGCAAGCATCCCCCCCCCAATAGAATGCATTTTTTACATTATTTCCTCTAATATACATATGTCTGTATGCATTCTTTGGAAAACTCCACTGCAAGATTTGGAGAAGCGCAAATTTTGAAGGATATATTGAAGTTCAAATGTTGACGTTTTGGTTCACTTACTAGTTTGAAAGTATGAGATTAGGTAAATTCTCCTCCTGCCCTGTTCTGGTGCCATGCTACCACAGTTTTATTTGAAATAGTGTTTAATGACAAGGTAACTTGAGGGTCCTTCTACTACTGTTTAGGTTTGGTAGATGTTTTCTGATATTTATTGGGATTTTGTTATTTTAAAGTGCAATCCTATGCATGTTTAGACAGAAAAAAGTCCTACAACTCCGCACATTCCCCAACCGGAATGGCTGGCTGGGGAATGCTGGGAGATGCAGGACTTTTGTCTGTCTAAATGTGCATAGGATTGCACGCTTAATGTGTTTAATGTATCCTTATTTTTTAATCTAAATGTGTACTCATTCTCTCTAATTATGAACTTAGCAGTTTGAGTGCCTATCAGTTTGGAAGTGAAATGGAGTCATCCAGAAATAAGGCAGCATTTTCTATATACTTGCGGGGACTCCCTAGGTACACAGACATATATGTTTGTACATTCGAAGAAAAATGTAATAAAAAGAAAACAGAAACAGTTTGACAGGGGCATGAGAACCTCCAGACTTACAGTATTTGGGGAGGATTGCTTTGGTGAGTACACAACTAGATAGCATACAATATCCCCAAATCAAGATCCCTTTCAAATATACTCTGTACTGTGGCTCCTTTACCCCACACCTACCTCTATCAAAGTTAAGCACTGCTAAGAGTCTCGTCAGAAATCTAGGTAACCATGAAACAGTGGCTCTTCAACAGCTTAGCAGGATCCTGAGGTTTCTTTATACAGACAAGGCCTATCTTATGGCAAAGTTGGTACAATTCTATTAAAGGTCTACTGCGGGCGAAAGAATAGCATTTGCCATTTGTAGCTCACTATGCAATCTGCCTTAAAGGACCTGTATCTGAATCCTGCAGAGCTCTGAGTCCAATCTGTATTCAGAAAGTGCATCGAGGATTCCTGGCCAGCGATCCGAAGGCATCAAAGACATCTTTGCACTTTTCAGCAGTCTGCAAAATTTAGAACTGCTATGCATGCTGGCAGGAGATAAAATGATCAGACATTACATAAAGACGAAAGTTGTTGAGGAGAAGGACTATAGTGAATTTGAAATAGTTTTAATATATCATTCAGAGCCGGGGTACAGAGAAAATACTTTGCGTACAATGCAGTATTATATATCACAATAGTTATGAATGGTTTCTATTATTTGCAGTGTCAATACTACCTTTTGTCTCTGTTAATTCCGAAGGTGCCCCTGCTACTCTTTTTGGGGGGTTTAAATATCTCTTGCACTGATAAAAACAGAGTGCTTTGAAACAAGAAAGTGTGTCCTTGAATTGTTTCCCCTACATTGATTATTACCAGAAATCCATACAAATATCTAGAGAGGTTCTTTCCATTCTTTCTGCTGTCGGCACCAACACAGAAATAAACTCACGCTACCAGTGTAGATTCTCAACATGCATCTGCAGAGTTTGCAAAAACTGCTCGGTAATTATTTTCTTTTCATTCACTCCTAGCTAAAGACCCATTCCTGTGACTACAAGAGCCTAATTAGCTGCTATGAAAATGACTTTGGCCTAGTTTGTACAAAGAGCAGAAGAAGTGGTAAATCTTGGTTCCTGAACTGTACAGACTTCAGGTACATATGTATGTGTGGGAAAGGGGGGTATTGCATAGCAAAAAATAAAATTAGCAGGAAGAAATCTAACGGTTTATGTATGAGGAGATCACTTGGTTTGGGGGACATAAAGACACCCCCAGCAAAATCAATAGAATCTGGGGATATTTTATGCCCCACAATGGGGATTTTTTCCCCCAGAAAGAAAATGGTAAGTGGTAAGAGGCAGAAATTTGGGGACATGATGAAATGGGAGGACTATGTCGTCCGTCTACTTCTGTGTGAATTCTGCAATGCAAAGCACACTTGGCATATTCCTTTAGGCCACCCCCATTTTAGCAGGGTTAAACTGGATTCCTGCACTTAGGAGGGGGGTTGGACTCGATGCCCCAAATGCCCCCTTTCCAACTCTGATTCTGTGAGATTTGTTTTATTTTCTTTCTTATAGTGGTGGGCCAAAATATTCAGCCTAGCTGATTTTTCAGTTTCCAGGGGTGGGGGTGGGTTGAAAACATAGTGGGAGCAGCCATATTCCACACCCACACCAATAATGATCCTGGGAATTGCACTATGTCATCCTGTAGCAGTGGTACCAGGGTCATTCTGTGCCAGATCATCAACCAGCATTAAGACTTTTTTTTTAGTGTTAAAGAAAAAAGAAAAAAGGGGGGAAACCCTTGGCCACCTCACATTTAAAGTAAGACAAAAATGGTTGCAATTCTCCATTCCCAAATATCTCCTCCCCAACTTCCATGGGAATGGAAGGCCCCATGAAGGTGGTAGTGGGTGATATTCAGCCCCGTGTGATTTTTAAAAAAATATGAGACGCATTAAGTTCTGTGGTCTCCCACAACCTGCACCCACAAACCCTTTTTGTTGGCCTTCTAAGACCCCCTCTAAGCTACCTACATGAAAACCACCATCACCAAAACATGTGGCCTGGTGTGAACAGTGGCTATGAGGCAGTGATTTGCCCAGATCGCTGCGTCGCCACTGCTAATGGTGGCAGGCAGTAAGGGAGCGATCAGGGTCACTGGGGCGGCAACCCTGGTAGGAATGTATGAGAATGTCATTCCAGTTCAGAAATCATGTGAACATGTCCTGTTCATGACACTGAACACGAACACAGGCAGCAGGAGTGTAATTCTCAGGAAATTTTTCACACCTTGTGTTCACATTCAAAAGAGTGCACTTGTGCAAGTGTGCAGCTCCAAAAATGCGAATTTCCTCCCCAAAACTGCATTTTCATGCTGTAGCTTGTACTGCAGGGAATGCACATTTGGGGGGGGGGTGTGCATGGAAAATGTGTTTGAAAATGTGCACTTTTCCTGCTAGAAAAACAAAAAACACGCTCATGTTTTGGGAGCGAGAACCAAGTGAGATGAGCATTGGGATGGAAAACAGAGAACCTCAGCGAGCTTGAACATCGCTCATTCTCCTATCCCTACCCTGAAGCAGCAGTAAAGGAGGGTTCAGGGTCGCTGGGGCGGAGATGCAGCTTACCTTCTTCCTCTCCCATTGATGCCAAGGCAGCTGGGATCGCTGCTTCTGCACCGCTAGTGGTGGCACCATGAAAACAATGATGCTCATGGGGTTGCTTGGAGGAGGAGGAGGAGGAGGAGGAGCTAAAGCCAGCGACTCAAAACAGCTGGCACTGCTGCTTCCGCACTGCTACTGGCAGCACAAAAGTAGCGATGCTCATTGGGATCCCAGGCGGAGGAGGCTAGAGCCTAATGATCAGCAGGCATCCCTGTTTCACTCCACCAGTTTTGGTGTGGAAGCAACAATTTGGAAACATTTATGAGTGTGCGTGCCTCCGTGTGTGCGTGTGTGCATGCGCGTGCACGTGCGCATGTGTCTGCCCATGTGTGCAGACACCGGATCTGCACCAGCAACACTGAATGGGCCAAAAAAGTTGTGCACCCTTGCCTGTATGGTACACTCCAGGTACAGTTTTACCATTTTACCTTTTATTTGTATAAACCATCGAGTTTGTTTTGAGTACAGTGCTGAATTGTGGGGAAACATGGTAAATGGCAGTTACAGATCTCTTAGATGTATTATACATATCATAAAGTAGCTGAAAGCAACCACACCAGAGAAACACCTCCATACCATTATGGGCCATTTCCTGGCACCGTATGGATAGAAATCCATCCAAACCAGTAGGTTTACTGAGTCCCTGATGGGCTGTCATACCTGACTGGAGGCATTTGGCACTGTAGATCACCTGTTGTGCAGAAAAAGACGTCTAAAAGTATCTGTCACTTGATGGAAAATCAAAGGTATGAAAATTATATATAATTTTCTGAGCAAGGGATTTCTTTTAATGAGCCAGAACAGAACCCTTTTTCAGAAGAAAGAAGGCCGTGTTTTAGATGGTCAACAGAATTCATCCAGAAGTACTTCTCTGAGCAGGAAAATTATTCATAACAGTAGCTGCATAGGCAATTTCTCAGGCAGACGTAGGTTAATGAGGCTAGATCTGGAAAGTGATAGGCAGAGTGTCTGCGCTAAAATTTTATACCACTCTGGTGACTGAGACACACATCTATGGGATGGCATTAATGGCCTCGGCCATCTAATTTATGTGATGAAGTTTCAAAAGATCCCCATGCTTCAAAGGAAGACCTCAAGGCACATATAATATACATCGATGCCATGAAATAAAGTGGATTTCAGAGTGAGCTTGTTCTCTTCTAATTTTTCACACTTGGCTCATATTCAGAGGGGGAACTCGAACACATTTAGGATGATATGGTTCATAGAAAACTGTAGTTAACAAAATGGTGCTCTTTTATTTAATGAAGAGAAAGTTTATAATCGAAAGATTGCCTAACAATGAAGTCCTATGCATGTTCACTCCGAAGTAAGCCCCACTGTGTTCAATGGTGCTACTGCTTACTCCCTTGTAAGGATTGCAGCCTAAAGGGCCTTTCCTTCGTCCATAGCACATGCACACCAGAAGTCATATTCCCCCATATCAGCACAAGGAATGTAGGCCGTCTGACTGCATCTGTGTAACTGAGGGGGTGGTGAACTTCTGGGGTCCACATAGCCTCCCTGACCACACCAGAGGCCACACTGCATCCCTGCTGCTACTAAACTTACTGCCACCACTGAAATTACCACTGAATTTGCCCAGTCAGCTGCAAAAAATGTGGTGATTTCTCAAGGCAATAAGCCATGCAGGGAGTGTGCGCCTTGTTTACAAGCAGAATTATAAATCTTGGGATGCTTCCAAGAGTGCAATTCTGCTTTCCAATCAAGGGGCATGCTCTCCAAGCACCTTGTTTTCTTGCAAAATCACTGCTTTTTTTTTTTTTTACCACTCCCATGATGAGAAATTTGGCAGCATTGCAGCCCCCACCCCTGGAAAAATGGCCGTGGGGAGGCCACGTGCTGCTCTTTGGTTTATAGCCTGATCCTCCCCCTATTTACTTAGAAATGTATCCCACTCTTCTCAGTGAGTTACTCCTAAGTAAATAAGCATAGACAAAGAATAAGGGCCAGTTCACAAGACACAGGAACCGCGGGGGAGCAGAAGCCCCCCGCGGTTCCTGTGTCATGCGAACGCTGGCTGGGGGTGTCCCCGTGGGACAGCCACGCACGGGAAGCACGAAAAGTCACCATGGGTGGTAGAGGGGTAAGCCCCTACCGCGTATGGCCACCCTGCCGTGCGAACAGCGGGTGGCCATCCCGCGGGGGCCTCCTGTGGCTGCACAGAGGCAGCAGCCCAGAGCAGCTGGAGCTGCGGCCGCTGAGCATTCCGAGCTGCCGCCCCCTAGTGCCAGGAGGCCCACACAGCAGTGTGGGGACTGCCAGCTCCACCGCGGTCTGCCCACATGTGTGGGGTGCAGGTCATCTGCGGCACCCACTGGACCCCACGGACCACCCCATGGTGCCTCCCCCGCTCGCCGCCTGGGTTGTATGAACCAGCCCTAAGTGAGTGGAAGGAACTGGGTGTTGTGAAGAAGGACCATGGGACTGCTGAAGTTAGTGAATCTTATCCATGAGCTCACCTTATGACCGTACAAGAAGCTGAATTCCAATAATAGGAGTGTTAGCTCAAAATTACAGGACTGACAGCAGTGCACAGCCCCATCCAACAAGCACCACACACTCTACCACAGACACAACTAGCAGGAATACAAAGGTGGTGGGCTCTCCCACTCTGGAGGCATTCAAGGTGCAGCTGGACAGCCATCTGTCAGGGATGCTTTGACTTGGATTCCTGCATTGAGCAGGGGGTTGGACTCGATGGCCTTGTAGGCCCCTTCCAACTCTACAGTGTTCTATGATTCTATGACCAAAAGCACACAACACACACTCATCAAAGACATCTTAACACACTTCAACAAACAGCCTCCCGAAACATAGCTTCCAACCATAAAATTCAGTCAACCCCCCCCCCCAACCACAACCCAGCTCAGAATCTCATTAACTCTTCCCATGTCTTAACATAGAGAATAGGCTGCCAAACAGAATACGATTATGAACAGACATCACTGGAGAAGTGTAGCGGGCTCATGGAAACAAACAGAATGTTAAACTGGCATCAGTGAAGAGGGGGACCACTAGGGGGACCATATGCAAAAGAGGATAGTAGGGCTCGGCTCCTGCACCTTTAAAAGTTCCGCAGAAGATGGAATTTCAGCAGGTGTAGCTTGCATAAATTCCCCTCTCCTACACAACTATTAAGGGTGTAGGAGCCCTGCTATCCTCTTTTGCCTCCGCCCACTGTCGGTGACACACAGGACAGGATGAAGAACAGGATGACAAGTAACCAGATGGGAGGATAGATTACTGAATGACTTGCACCAGTGTAAGCAGAAATGTAGTGGCAGCCAGGACCAACCCTACCATTAGGCAGAGTGAGGCAGTCATCTCAGGTAGAAGATGATGGGAGGTGGCAGCAAGGTGTTGGAGGAGAGAACTGTAAGCCACCCAGCCTGCCCTGCACCCTCAAAAGCTACCCTGATGCCTTCAGGTAATGGAGGATGTTGTCCCATCACAAGTATTGAAGGAAGATGAAGGAAGATTCAATTGCAAACTCATACACCCTGTGTACATGAAATAGGAGTGGGCACCATCTTGTCCTTCATCTCAGTTAGCAAACATCTTGGGACATCCCTGGTGGAAGCCACCTTAACTAGAGCTAGTATTGCTAGGCTGTATGTGATAGTTAATAGCAGAGCAAAATAGTTTGGAAAACAGGTTCAATCCCCAGAATCTCCAGTTAAAAAGATATCATGGAGAAGGGCTAGGGAGCCCATTGGCCAAGACTCTGAAGAGCTACTGCCAGTCATAGCAGCAGGGATGGGGACTCGGACTTGGGGACTCGACTCGTGAGTCGGACTGAGTCCCCCCTCTGACTTGACTCGGACTCGAGACCAAGGACTCTTCAACATCCCTGGCCTGTGCCAGAAGGAGTGGAGAGGAACGTGATTGCCGGTGAAGAGCGCATGGAAGCGAGATGTGCCGCTGCTCGGCCACTATGGATGGCTACCAGAAGTGCAGCCCCAACAGTGTGTCAAGATTTATTTTGATTGATGTGTTGCGTACTTGGGAGAGGCAGAAGAAGGACCTGAGATTACTCTGTGTGGCTACTCTGAGTGTGTTTCTGGTTCAAGCAAGTTCATTACCAGTGGAGTGGGTGTTCAGTGAGGGTGGAATTGTGATGAGATCTCACCGTTCCAGAATGGGGGCCAAACATTTAGAAAAAACCATGTTCCTCAAATGCAACATGGATAAGTTTTAGGAACTACAGCAAGTTTATTTTTTAAACTCATTTTTCTAAAATGCAACCTTTCAGACATTTTGGGTTTGGCTGCCTCTGCCTGCCTGTCTGGGGTTCCCAGCCTCCTCTGTCTGCCTGGTCTCTTCTTGACCAGTTCAACAGTTGAATTGTCCAAGACAAAGGCCTCTGCCTGCCTGCTTTGGGGTTCCCTGCCTCCTCTGCCTGCCTGGTTATTTTGGGTTTGTCTGCCTGGTCTGTTCTTGCCAAAATCAGTTGCAGAGTTTTGAAATAAAAAGGCACACTTGTGCCTAGAATTTATTTAAACCACACATCTGAAGTAGCCTTATTTTGTTGGGAAAAACCCCCATTGATTTTAATAGGGACTCGTGGAGTCAGCTTTGGGAGTGACTCGTGACTCGTGACTAATGAGTCACCATTTTGGACCAAGGACTCGGACTCGGACTCGAGACTCGGGTCCAAAGACTCGTGACTCGACTCGTGACTCGAGACCAAGGACTCTTCAACATCCCTGCATAGCAGATAGTACCAAACAAGATGAACACACTTCTATGTGTGCCTAGTAAGCAGCTGCATTTCTGGAGATGTCAAAAACCTAAACATTAAGACTGACAGCTAATGATCTTTTATTTTCAGGAACCATTGTTCTGAAAATACTTGCTGTAAGGCTTTGATCCACTTCAAAGGCACTGTTTAAATCAGTTCTACTTCAGTAATTTTGTTGCTGCAATCATCAGTTTTTAGATGCCATATATATATTCTGAAGGAATAAAGATTGGTATCTCTTGAATTCCTGCCATATGGAAAATATTGACAGATGTGTTACTTACTCCCACGGGCAATACATACCTTCCAGATTCACTCAATAATCACATCTTAGCTTGAGCAGAATTTTAATATCCTAAACAAAACAAGAAAGTGTTTTCTGCCTCTATCAAGCGCCAGCTGAGGAATGTAGGCTTGGGGCAAATATGAATCAGTGGTTTAGAGTCTAAACAAATGGGTTACTAGCAATCAAATGAATCATACTCATAGGGTAGTATCCTATTGTGCCTGTGTCCACTTACAGGACCCACTGTTTGTACAACAACATGGCTTTTGTGGTTCTAAAGATAACCTAAACAGGGCAGGTCAGTGGAGCTCACAAAAGGTTAGCTTTTGGTTAAGCCTTTCTCTTTCTGGTTATTGAACTTTGCTGGTATTATTTATTTTTGGCTTAAGTCCAACATCACATGAGCAGACTTCTGCTTGTGCACTGGGACTGCCCCTAGCTCCTGCCTCCATGCCCTGCAATGTACTACTCTGGACACACACCCCAACCTTCTGGATCTGACTGGGTATGTGTGTGCAGGAGGTCAGTGGTTTCTCTTCCACTGGTGGATGGCCAGCGATGGATGCAACCCTTTATATTTCTCTTCTTCTTCTTTTTTAAAAAAATAATTGGTTTGTAAGCTACTTTGGTCAATCAGAAAAGTGGTGCATACATATATAACTTTTAAAATAAATAACTGAACTCTCTGAACTGTCACTAGATTGCAAAGGTTATTACCATTTCAGGGAAGCCGAGACAGTTAAAATTTCAAAAATAATTTATGTTTGTAGCCTAGATATACCTATACTTCTACATAACAGGAAGTTAGTTCCAACTTTTAAGCCAAAACTAAAGGATCATTATGATCCAGATAAGAATATACAGGGTCTTTATAGAGCAGTTCTTCTTTAAAATAGGATCATACTTCCTCACATTTATGACAACTATTATTTTTTGTAAGTAGGAACCACTGTCTCTTATATCAGAGATAGAACTAACACTGATATTCTTAATGACTGCTAAGTTAATAACTCATTACGGAACACAATGCAAGAGGGATGGTTATTATATTGCCATTGTACAAGGAAAGAAAAAAAAATGGACTTATCAGCAGACAATTGCAACAGAGAACAACAATTAATATCATGGACTAAAATTAAGAGTCATATCAACTAGTAACTAGCACCCAATCTTTGAAGGATTCATTTCCATCCATCATCACTGCTGTTCATACAGTCAAACTTAGTAAAATAGACTTAATTTAAAATATCAAGATTTACAGAAATATTTTTTTAAAATTATATATAAAACATGTATAAGCTAGAAACATATAGACATGTAAAATATAGCTTCTCAAAAGGCTGAGGATAATCTTGAATGTCTTTGCAGACTAGATGGCTTTTATCTCTGGGTGCGGTATTGTTAGTGCCAATGTTTTTTGTTTGTTTCTTCCTGAGATAAGTCCTCTCTGCATAGAAGCTTTCCTGCTGTTAGGTGGCTAAGCCAAACGCGTTTCGGCCCAAAGGCCTTCTTCAGTGGCACTGTAGTTCCAACTCACTTCCATTTACAATCTATTGCTCTGTATTCTCAATTCAATGCTGGTCTCATTTGCCAACCTCCTGAGACAGTGCCAACCTCCTGAGACAAAGGTGATTGGAGGAGAGAAATGGCAGCCAAGGGAGGGGTGTTGAACCTTTCGTGCACCAGTTGCTTCTCCATTGTATCTCCTTCCTCCCTACGTAGGGATGTATGAACTGTGTAAAATCTGTTCCGTCTACATTTTGAGGATTGTCAGGCACTTTTCGTTCTGTCGTCTGCTCATTGATGGAATTGGATTCTGCACAAATGCATTCGTACACATTTGTGCAAATTCACAGTTGCACAAGTTTGCACTCCCAAAAATGCGCAAATCCCCCCAACATACACAAATCTTCCAAAAATGCATATTTTCACACTTTAGTCTATGGGGGAAATGTGCATTTTTAGTCAGTTTTTTAAAAATCTATTTTTCTACAACTAAATTTGTGTAAAATTATGGAAAGTAAAAAAAAACACAACTGGTCCACAAGTCCATGGAATCCGTGTGACTCAGGAAAAGCCAGTCTGCTACAGAATCCGCATGTTGGATTCTTAGAAATTTGAATTCATTTGAGTCTGTTGCAGATTTCTCTGACATCCCTACGGTCCCTACACGGCTTGGGACCACAGTGCTTGATGGAACGCCTCTCCCAACCACAATCTACCCAGTCAGAATTCCCAAATGCCTTATTTGGGGAGCTCCAGTTAGTGGTGAGTTCCTTACCAATGTGTGGACTCGGGCATATGCCTGACATTATCAGCCTCTGGTGCCCAGCCTGCATGCAGAACTAGGAATAATTAGGGATAAATGGATGGTTGCTGTCCTGTTCCATTCCTATTATTGCTCTATGGCAGGGGGGGACACTTGTGTCCTCCCAGATGTTGTTCGAATCCAACTCCTATCATCATGCTGGCTGGAGCTGATGGGAGTTGGTGTCTAACAACATCTGGAACGACACAAGTGGTCTATGGGTTGGCTCTGCCCTGCAGTCCACTCTACCTGCCTTCTAGTTGAATGTGGATAATATGTAGAATGAGTCTTTCAATGAGTGAATGTGCAGTTTGCTGCAGTTCTTAATTCATGCCTTTTGTTTTTCCCCCCTTATATAATTAAAACACACTAATTAAAATACCAGGTAAAAGGGTATCTTGATACAATCACAGTATCTATGTGCAATCTATGTGTATATGAACTTCTGCATATCAGTAACGAAGGGGGAGGAAGAGGAGGAGGAGGAGGAGGAGGCAGGAACGGTGCAGGGCTGTTTGGCGCCCTAGGCCAAATTATATTTAGCGCCCCCCCTCTCGTGCCGTGGGAGGGCTCCGGAGCAAAGCAGCCCTGCTCTGCAACCCCCCCGCCCCAGCTGCTGGCTGCTGCTGCCACTGCCGCTGCCTCCTCCTCCTCCGACGCGACGGGACCCCCACGCTTTTTTTTTTTTTGCCGGGGAAACCAGTTCCTCCTCCCGCCAAAACAACGGCGGCGGGGCTCCAGAAACGACGGGAAGGTAGGTAGGTGGCGGGCAGGCGCGCGCGCGCGCGCGGGGGGAGGTGCAGCGGCGGCAGCAGCGGCAGCGGCAGTGGCTGGCAGGCGGGCGGGGAGGCGCGGCGGAGGCGGCAGGCGGGGCAGGAGCGTGCCGGAGGCGAGGAAGGGGCGCAGAAATGCTGCGCCCTGTTCCGCCACGCGCCCTAGGCGGCCGCCTGGGTCTGCCTAGCGGTAGCGCCGGGCCTGGGAGGAGGAGGAGGAGGCAACATCAAACTCCTCATGTCTTGCTTGTGGCCTTCCCAGAGGTATCTGTATGGCCACTATGGGAAGGAAGATAATGGACCAGATAAGCTTGATAACAGTCCTCCTCCCAGATGGTGCCATCTTAGAATGTGCATGGGGAATCAAGTCTTTGAAAGCACCCTGACTTCAAAATCTCCCTGCACATGGAAAGTCAGCAGCACATCAGGGAGAACGCTTGGCTGGATGTTTCAAGCCCTTACAGCTGCCAAGTGATGTTTGAACTCATCACCTGTGGGCAACGCCTGGGAAAATCTCAGAAGCCAGAGAAGTGTTGCTGAAAAGGATTTCCAGTAGTTAGAGGGGTTTTGTGCCCTGCCTAATTTCTTGCCCATCCTTATGACTAGCAACAGATGCATAAATTATGCAAAATAAACACAATTATGCAAATCAGGTTGTTGGATTCAGTTTTCTTGGCACAGAATTTGGGTTAACTTGGCACAGATGAAAGGGCGCAGTTGTTGATGTTTTTAAAAGCACTGAGTATAGCCCCCTTGATGATAACATACTCAACTCATTGAATTCTACTACAATTGATCCTCTGGATTGACACAGAGTTGCCCTCTCTAAAGGCATATTGAAATATCAGCATGAGAACATATAATAAGCTCCAGATTTTAATCACTCAATAGGTAAGATATAATAGTTAAAAAGTATGTCATTGTGGAGTTTTAAATTAAATTCCACACTTTTACTTTTGCTAGTTCAGCCAAGGAACTCCTATTTTTTTAATAGGAATTTATTCTGGGAGATATAATTTTCACCTGCACATTTTATTACCTACAATTTCAGTCTGGCATATATGGGGGGCTGCTCTGTGGCTGTTTGATTACTTTCCTGATTTTCTAGGATTTCGGTCTGATGTTCTGTTTAATGAGAAACTTGCTTCTGTGTGGAACATCTTTTATTATCTCTATGGTTTATAGAGTCATTTATTTCCCACCTTAGCCAAAAGCCTGTGTCTTTGCAGCATCTTCAAAACCAAACCCTGTAACGGATGGGGTTATAAATACATTTGCTGAAGCAAAAGAATGTCACCCAATCACTTGCCTGGAGTTTAAATTATTTGATTGGGAAAAGAAACAAAAAATAAATAAATAAAGCAAGACAAAACATGGGGATGGAAAAATGAGCACCAGTAATAGAAAATGTCCAGAAAGAGAAATATATATTTCAAGGTTCTGCGTAGGCTGCAAGAGAAAATAACCCTCCAGCTCAGAAGCCTTCAAATGTGTCTGATTAAAGTCAGAACATGTAATCAAAGGTTCATATCCATCTTTGAAATACCCCTGTGTATCCAACCAAGCAGGAAGCACAGGGCTCAAGTTACTCTGCCTTTGCCTCTTAGGAGGTACGGTACATCTCTCTACTAGGGATTGGTGAGAATTTTGATTTTTATAATAACTAGGGATTTATGAGAATTTCATTGCGAGGGTGAAATCTCCACGGATTTTAGTGGTTCAGTCCTGGCAGATTTAATTCCATTTCCCCAAACTTGCATCAACTCAATCCGTAGTGAGTTGATCCAATATGCAGATTTTGGATTTTTTTTTAATGGTGGTGGCAATTTGCATAAGTGTGATCATGGCTGTGTGTCCCCCCCCCCGGTCCTTAAATTTGTGGCAAATGGAGTGGTAATTTAAATATATATATATATATATATATATTGTTTTTATCAGTGGTCTTTTGCAAGTCCCCCAGTTGGCTATGTATTCCCATTGTAAATATCCTTGTCAGTTTCATCCTCTCCACGCTAGGGATGTAACTGCTCGCCTCGAGCGGGTGTAGCGGGCCGAAATCAGCCCCGCTCACGCACGCCCGAGGCGAGCAGGCCTTACCGGCTGGCGCATCACTTCCGTCTGGCACGCCGGGACCCCAATTCTATGTACTTAAAAGCCCTGTTGCCCTGGTTTCTATGGAAAATATGTAGAATTGGGGTCCCGGCGCACTGGCACGGGGTCCTGGCACGTCACTTCCAGCCAACTGGAAGTGACGCGAAGGGACCGGCACGGCCAGCTCAAGCGGCACAGAGAATCGCTCCTCGCCACTGAGGATCGAGCGGTGGGGCCACCCGTGGGGGTCCCCCACCACGGGTGGGTGAGGTGAGGCAGGGCAGGGCCCCCCCACAGGTACGTGGACATCCCTACTCCACACACTATTTTGTTTAGCCCAGCAGAGTTCTATTCTGTACTTGTCAAGGAACTTGTCAATTTCATTCTCCACTTCAGCACTTCCTGAATGAAGTGGGGGCAGAATCGCAAAAGGCCACTGATATATTTAAATGAACTTATTTGCACAAATTTAAAGACCTGAATAACAACAATAACATGATCCCATTTGCGCAAATCATGGGACCTGAAAAAAGTGTCTGTTTATTTAGTGTGTGCAAAAAAATATGAACATTTCTGGATCGGGGAAAAGAATCCTCTACATTCCACCTCAAGTTATAGAATGGAAATGCTGTGAAATCCCATCGGGCTTAAACAGAATGGAATTCCCAGCATTGCACATCCCTAAATTAAGAACTTACTGAAATTCAAAAGTTGGTTCATAAGTGGGTTGAAAAGAACTTGAGATTATTATTATTTTTAATAAACCTTGGAGAAAATGAAACTGACAGATCCATCCATTCCTATTCTCTATAACATGGAAGGGGGACTGTATTGTGTCTGGGGGCTGGATTGTCCCCCTAGACCGGCCTTTCTGCAGGCCACATAAAGTCAGGGGGTGAGGTCCCAGGGGCTTCTCTAGCTTCTCTAGGCAGTGCTTAAATTGGAGAGCCCACTTCACTCCTCCTTCACCTTCCCTTCATGGGGAAGCTGGAGGAGGAGTGAAGAACTCTTATCTTGGGCTTGCTGGAGCTGGCTTAGTCAGGACTCAACCAAATCCTGCAAGCACCAGTTGACTTGAGTGCACACCCAGCTTCCTTCCTCCTCTGCCTTCCCCATATCAGCCATCTCTTAGAAGTGCCAGTGGAGAGCACAGTTGACTTTGCTCCTGCCACCCCTCTCCCTTCTGAAGGGGTGGGGCTTTGGGGAGAGGAAGGGGCCTCACTTGAGGCTCTGTGGGCCAGATGGACAAATGGACCCAAGGGCCTGAGGATCCCCTTCCCTGCTCTACAGACTAAGGGACTGGACCCTCATGACGATTAGGGCAGAACAGTACCATGGCCCTTCCTACAGAGGCCCAAGTGGCTTTTACAGCACAAAGCACCTTTAATATAAGAGATATATGAGAAATTAATTTCAGTTCATTTTTGATCAGGATTTACCCGGCTTGTACCTTCCAGACTGAACATGGATGTGGGCACAATCTGAGGTCAAAGTCTGCACATTTCCGAGTTTGCAATGTGATTCGTGGACCCCCAAAAGTGTGTTCAATAGAATGAATACATTTGAAAAATGCACATGAAAACATTCGTACTTTTGAAAAATGTGCACAAATATACTTTAATCAACGGGAGAAGAATGCGTACATTTCAGAGATGTGCATAACTGATGCGTGCATTTGGAAAATTCACACAGAAATACACATGTATTTCCATGCAAAAAGAAAAGAAAGCTCCCAATCTGATATGGGCTTGAGTCAGAACAAGCTTTGAGATGGAATTTGGAGAATTTCGGCAAGCTTAAGTTTTGCAGATTCACACAACCCTACCTTTAACCAACTGTGTCTGGTGCCCAGCTAGATATATACCCCTCTTGGAAGGAGATAGCCCAGTCCTGGTAACATTCCATTTGGATTATGGCAATGCAGTAGGAAGCGGCCTTGTACTGAGTGAGACCATTGGACCATTTATCTCACTATCATCTCTACATGTTAGTGTAGCAGCAGTTCTCCATGGTTTCAGAGCAGGATTTTCACCACACTTACCTGGGGATGCTGGGGATTGAACCTGGGACTATCTGCATGCAAACCATGGGCTATAACACTGAGCTACAGTGCCTCCCCAAAGGTTAGTGGGGTGATGTTTCCCCCTTCCCTCTGGTGGGGTTTGAACCCCCATCTCCTGCTTCCCAACCCTATGCCCTATGCAATGAGCTGTTGGAGGCTGCTGCTGTCAGTGTGTGTCTGTGTATGATGTGGGGCTTGACTTGGAGACTATTCAGAAACTGCAGTTAGTTCAAAATGGTGCAACTTGACTGCTGCTGACAGGGACTGGGTATAGGGAATTTTTAGTTGTTTAAAAAGAGAGAGAGAGAGTCTACACTGGCTCCCAGTCTGTTTCTGAGCACAATTCAAAATGTTTTTAAACTTTAAAGCTCTAAATGGCTTGGGACCTAGGTACCTTACATCAAAGTCTTTGCCCACACAAACCTGCTGGCCATGAAGTCATCTTCAAAGATCCTTCAGAGGTGAGGAAGGTGGTAACCCAAGATAGGGCCTTTTTAGTTCTGGTGCCCTCGCTTTGTGACTCTCTCATCCTAGGGAGGCTACCTGATGCCAAGGTTGGTATCTTGTAACACCAGATAAAAACTTTATTATTCACCTAGGCCAGGCTTTCCCAACCTCTTGCCTTCCAGATGTTTTGGACTAAAATTCACAGGATTCCTGACCATTGGCTATGCTGACTGGGGCTGATGAGAGTTGAAGTCCAAAACCTCTGGAGGGCACCAAGTTGGGAAAGGCTGGCTTAGGCCTTCATGGCTTTCCTTAAAATCTTGTTTATTTTAGGTATGCTGTTTGAGGCATGGTTTTACTCTGCTGCCTTATTTATTGTTTGTTTCATTTATTTTTTATCATTTATGAGTTTTAGCTTTGGGCAGTAATCAACGGTGTCATCTCGCAAATCAAATAGCACTAGTGGAGCTCTGCTGAATCTTTCCATTGCACAAACACTTGCACATTATGCTTGCACAACTGGCTGTGCACATGGTTGCACAACTGGTTGCACAGCCAGTTGCACAACTGCTTGCGCAACCATGCTTGTGCGACCACGCTTGCATAACAGCTTGCACAACCATGCTTATGCAAACGTAACTTTGGTCGGATTCTCCTCTTGCACATACCTAGTTTCCACTAGTGCAATGCCATTTGTGCTAGTGGAATGACACAGCGGGATAATACTACCCTTTGTCTGTAAACCCCTCTCAGAATCATTTGAAGGACAGGGTATTAAATATTAAAAATAAACAAGGGGGAGTAACAAATGTATTTTTTACAGACTTGTATTTGTAGAAATCAGAAATGACCCAAGACTGGGGATCGGTGAGAAATTCTTGCATTTACATTTTAATGCAAACTTACCAAATTCTTTCTTCCAGAATCTACACATGAACTGGAATGCACTGATACAGCGATAATAACAATTTTCTGAACTTCGTGGTGCAGTTTGCAAATAAGAAAATTGTGCACAAAAATGTGAACGATAAGGCAAAAAGCACATAAAAATGCATATATTTATCAGGGGAACGTGTAACAAAAATGCATTGTACTAAATGTACTAGGGGATATCGCTTGCACACACAAAAGTCCAAAAGTTAGGAAAATGCATAGAAAATGTGTATAATTGAAAAAGTCCATACAAAAACTTTGGGAAATGTTTATGAAATGTGCATGAATTTTTATCCAGACTTCCCCCCCGCCCCTCCAAACTGATCTGGAAACGGGACCGAAGGAACATAGTGCTGGAAGAATGAGGAAGTGAGCAGAATTGAACTTGACAGATTCATCCATCCCTACCAAGACAGTTTTGCTGCTTGAGGCAGAAACTCTAAAGGGTGTCCCCAAAGATGGTCAAAATAGAACAATACATGAAATAATTGCCTATTTGCTGCCCTTCAGTAGTACATCAAACTCTGCCACCTGAGGCATGCTATATCGGCTTCCCTGATGGTAGCAGATGGAAATGTGTGCATTTTAAGAAGTCCTAAATCTACAGTTTTAAAGAAATTGAATGGCTTAGGGAGGGAGAAGTTAGTCCTCAGTTCATATTTTAGCTTTATATGAAGTCAGGTAAAGCAGCTGACAGAAACTGTAACTAATTCTGGGTGAACATAAGCAGTCATTATTGAGCCATTACTAAACACACTGTGCATATGTAAGCTGGTCATTTCTCTATTGTTCTGATAAGTGCTGAGTGGAGTTTGATTCCACCTGATCAGAAAATGTGGGGATGAAATGAACTGATACTGTATAATTCTCCTCAACACATGTCAGGATGATCATCATCATCATCAGGCGATCACTCGTGACCGAGTAAGATTGTCTTCCGGGATAAAAGGAGGAAATTCTAAAGAAGATTGTGTAGACTCTAGCGATGGGTCCGTAAGTGACTGTGGAGGCCAATTCTAGATCCACACAGCTTCCCACAGTGAGGACACAGGTTACCAGATAGAGATGGTCCTGTAAAGGATTCATTTGACGTGCTTTTCGCTAGACGTTTCTCCCTTTCACCTTGCACTCGGGCTTCTTCAAAGTCCATGGAACCTTTGTGAAAGGCCAACCTCCATTTAGATCGTTCATGGGCCAGAGCTTCCCAGTTTTCCATGTTTATATTGCATTTTTTTAGATTAGCCTTATGAACATCTTTAAACCTCTTATATTGACCACCGATATTCCGCTTTCCATTCTTGAGTTGGGAGTAAAGTAACTGCTTTGGGAGACGGCAGTCAGGCATTCGAACAACATGACCGGTCCACTGAAGTTGGCGTTGAAGTATCATTTTTTCAATGCTAGTAGTCTTTGCTTCTTCCAGTACACTGACATTTGTTCGTCTATCTTCCCAAGTAATTCGCAGGATTTTCCGGAGGCAACGTTGATGAAACCTTTCAAGGAGGTGGAAGTGACGTTTATAGATAGTCCATGTTTCGCAGGCATACAATAAAGTTGGTAATACAATGGCTTCATAAACCAGTGTTTTGGTCTTCTTACAAATATCCCGATCCTCGAACACTCTATGTTTCATTCGAGAAAATGCAGCACTTGCGGAGCTCAAACGATGCTGGATTTCACTGTCGATGTTAGCTGTAACAGAAAGATAGCTGCCAAGATAGAGAAAATGATCGACATTTTCCAGTATTGTCCCGCCAAGCTGGATAGATGGCATCACCAAAGGGTTAGCTTGCACTTGCTGATGAAGCACTTTGGTCTTTTTGATGTTAAGTGAGAGACCAAGTTTTTCGTATGCTTCTGCAAAAGCATTTAGGATAGTTTGGAGATCATCCTCTGAATGTGCGGAGACCACATTATCATCAGCATACTGAAGTTCCACAACGGAGGTTGTAATTACCTTACTTTTTGCTTTCAGCCTGCTGAGATTAAAAAGCTTTCCATCTGTTCGATATATAATTCCCACACCAGTGGGAAGTTTCCCCTTGACAAGATGTAAAACCATGGTGATGAAAATGGCAAATAATGTTGGGGCGATAACACATCCCTGTTTAACACCTGATCCCACTTTAAATGGAGCACCATGAGAGCCGTTGTTGTCCAAAACCGTTGCCGTCATGTTGTCATGGAGAAGTCGCAAGATATTCACAAATTTATTGGGGCATCCAATTTTCATAAGGATAGTCCAGAGAGCTGTACGGTCTACAGTATCAAAGGCCTTAGCCAAATCGATAAATGCCATATAAAGGGGTTGATTTTGCTCCCGGCATTTTTCTTGGAGCTGACGTGCAGTAAAAATCATGTCTACTGTCCCTCTAGAGGGGCGGAAACCATATTGAGTTTCAGGGAGGATCTCTTCTGAAATAGATAGAAGACGGTTTGCGAGAATCCTAGCAAATATTTTACCTGCGGTTGCTAAGAGAGAAATGCCCCGATAGTTTCCACAGTCTGTTCTATCACCCTTCTTAAAGAGGGTGATAATTATGGCATCCCTGAAGTCTTCTGGGATCTCTTCTCTTATCCAGATTTTTTCAATGAGTTTATGAAGATGTTGTACAAGTTCGGGGCCCCCTTCTTTAAAGATTTCAGCAGGAATCCCATCTGGTCCACTAGCTTTGTTGTTCTTCATTTGATTAATGGCTTTTTTTACTTCATCCAAAGTGGGGAGTATTGCAAGTTCCTCTTTAATTTGTTTTTGTGGGATTTGCGAAAAAATCTCATTATCCACCTTAGATTTACGATTTAAAAGGTCATAATAATGCTCTTTCCAACGCAGTGCAATAGACTCTTTGTCTTTTAAGAGTTTGGTGCCATCTTTTGATTGTAAAGGGTTTGTACCATAGGTTTTTGGTCCATAGATGGCCCTTGTGGCCTTAAAAAAGCCCCGTGCATCATGAGATTCTGCAAGTTGTTGAATTTCCTCAGCTTTCTTTTTTCAGGATGATACAAGATGACTGGCCTTTCAAGTAGTCACATGGTCCCGAGATGGGCCAAATAATATTGGTGCCTAAGGCAGAAAATCCAAATGGTAGTAAAAATATAACAACACTGAATGACTGACAAATGGTTGTCCTTCAGTGGTACTCCAACATCTGCCACCTGTAGCTGGCCACTTTATGTTGCATAATAGTTGGGCTGCAGCCTGCAGGAGCGAGCAATGTGGTAAGTAATCACTTCATAAACTATTGGCTGTACTCACACTGTGTAGTAAGCCATCAAGACTTGTCTGCGTGACCCCTTTACTCCCAGTCCTGGCAGGTACTGGATCAGGTTGGTTGTGTGAGCACTGGTGCCTGCCAGTGCTATTGCCCTCATGTCCTACTTCTGGGCTTCCCACAGGCAGCTGATTGGCCACTGTGTGAACAGAATGCTGGATTAGATGGACCATTGGTCTGATCCAGCATGGCTCTGCTTAAGTTCCTGGTCTGATCCAGCAGAGGGCATTTCAGCCCCCTAGCAGGGAGGGAGAGGGGAGAACTCTTAGAGAGTCTGACTTTGATCGTACCGTATCAGTGTATCCATAAACTATTATTTCAGGAAAGAGGAACATGAGGATGGGACATTAAAGAGCGTGTGCCATTAAGTTAGACCAGGGGTCGGAAACCTTAGTCCCAGGGGCCAAATCCAGCCCTCCTGACTCTCCAGATAGCCACACCCCTTTCCCCTGACTTCAACCTCTTTCCCCCAACCACCGATCATTTGGTGGCTCCCCAGCTTTTGTGCAGTTTTCCCCCCATTCTAAAAGGCTAAAATGCCTCTCCTGAGGCTTAGTTACCAGCAGTTACCAGCAGTAAGAGCTTAAGCTAAAATATGCTGGTATTTTTGGTCTGGCCCCTTTGACTTCAGCCTCACCCATTGGAATGTGGCCCCTGAGAACTTCTCCAAAATTGAATTTGTCCCTCAGGCTGAAAGAGCTTTCTCACCTCTGGCTAGACAATTGTTCATGATCCAGTGAACGATGACTCGTCCTAAGTACAGTCTTATGCATGTTTACTCTGAAGGAAGTGGTCATACAATTGCAGCTTTACTGGTATGTATGACTGCAACTAAACTCTCTTCTTTCTCTCTTTCAAAATATCCCAGCTGTTGAATCTCTGATGTGATGTTCTGCTCTTTAAGAAAAGGGAAAGTTTTTATGATTCTCGGAGGACCAACCTGAACTCTTCCAGGAAGAATATTTTATTTCTTCTCTTTTATAATTTACTTTTATGTGCCTAATGACAAGTAACATGAAGTGAGGTTTTCGTAGGAAATGGCTAGTAAAAATCTCCATTAAATGTCTTCCCATAAACATTGTCTCATCAGTCAGTCTCTAAAGCAACAGCTCTCCCTCCCTTCCATACTTTTGACTGCAATCCTAATATACATATTTTACTTGGAAATAAAGTCCCACTGAAGTAAATGGAGCTTACTTCAGAGTAAGCAAACATAAGTTCAGGTTGTTGGTGTTATGATTTCTTTATCCACTGAATCCAGCTGGGGGGGGGCATCTGCTGCGACCTGCCCTGCCTCCAGCTCGGCAGATGCTGCTGCTGACAGTGCCTGCCGAGCCAGGCTGAAAACTGGAACACACCGCACCACTCACCATACATAGAAAACATAGAAAATGCCTTAAGATACATCAAAAGCAGCCGCAATTTGTGCAAATTATGTAAATTGCGGCCACTTTAGGCATATATTAAGGCGTTTTCTACATAAACAGTGGCCTGCCAGGAACCCAGAAGTAGGGGTGTTCATCGCTAGCGATGTAGCCGAGCAGCCCGTCAGACAGGAGCAAGGCCCGAACTGGGCCTGCTCGCATCTGACGGGCTGCTCAGCCACACGCGCGGGCTTTACCTGGGCTCTCCGCCGAGCCTCCCTGTCTGATGGGTCCCGTCGAGTCACTTCTGGCGTGGAGGAATTGGCACGACGGGACCCTGCTCCGTCGCGCTGGAACCCCCGCCCGCACTCTGTTTTTGGCTGGGGAAACCAGAGCAACAGGGCAGCGATCATATCTCCCTTCAGTCTCCTCTTCTGAAGGCTAAACATACCCAGTTCTTTCAGTCTGTCCTCATAGGGCCTTGTTTCCAGTTCCTTTATCATCTTTGCTGCCCTCCTCTGAACCCTTTCCAGTTTGTCTACGTCCTTCTTAAAGTGTGGTGCCCAGAACTGGACACAGTACTCAAGATGAGGCCTAACCAGTGCTGAGTAAAGGGGAATTATCACTTCCCGCGATTTGGAATCTATATTTCTATTAATGCAGCCCAAAAGAGCATTTGCCTTCTTTGCAGCCACATCGCATTGCTGGCTCATATTCAGTTTGTTATCTACCACAATTCTAAGATCCTTCTCACTTGTAGTATTGTTGAGCCAAGTGTCCCCCATTCTGTAACTCTGCATTTGGTTTCCTCTCCCTAGGTGCAGCACTTGGCATTTATCCCTATTAAATTTCATTCTGTTGTTTTCGGCCCAGCGCTCCAGCCTATTGAGATCGCTTTGAATTTTGTTTCTGCCTTCCATAGTATTAGCTGTTCCACCCAACTTTGTGTCATCTGCAAATTTGATAAGCATTCCCTGCACCTCCTCATCCAAGTCATTAATAAAAATGTTGAAGAGCACTGGGCCCAGGACCAAGCCCTGTGGTACCCCGCTCGTTACCTCTCCCCAGTTTGAGAAGGTACCATTGATGAGCACTCTTTGAGTCTGATTCCATAGCCAATTGTGGATCCACCTGATAGTTGTTCCATCCAGCCCACTTTTAGATCCACAAGTCTTTCAGTTCCTGTCCCCACTCGCATGAATGTGAGCAAGCTAGACAGGCTTAGAGGCCTATCTAGCATAAAATACCACAAAGGAAGAGCAGGAGGCAAAAATGCCTGTGTTATTTCTTTCGCCCTGCCTGGCTCTTGCCAGCAGGACTTAGGATAGATAGAAAGCTCCAGAGCCCTCTATCTGGTGCACATCAGTCCTGTTGGACTGTGCCCTTACAACCTAAAACCCAATTCCTTCTACACTTTGATGCATCTTGACTAAGGACCCATACAGCTGTATCAGAGTGCAAAAGTTTTTAATTTGCCACTTCACTTTCTGTTTTTCCCATTTTCTCCTTCTGCTTGTGATCATGGGACCAACCAAAAGAGAACTATGGACCACTGTTGACCCATAGGCCACACTTTAATTGGAAGGACACACTGCAGTGAGCATTATCAGAAGTAATCTTCAAACAACTTATTCTGATAATCCACACTGAATTCATTGGCACTAGTCTGGAGCCAGTGGTTTAAAAACTGCAGCCTTGACTGTGTACAGAGATTGTCCCTTCAAGTTCTTATGAATCATTTACACGGAATGTTTAGCATACCAAGTGTTAAATTCAGTTTTTTACACAATAGAAGGTAATGTTTCCTTTTTTTACAGATGGGGAATTGAGAGTGGGAGGGAGGGATTTGTTGAGAACTTAGTCTAAGGTTATTATTGCTATACTGTAGATTGAAACATGTTTAATAGCCAGTTCCTCCCCCTAGGGAACCCTGGGAGTTGTAGTTCTGTGTGGAGGACTGTGGATTTCTTGCAGAGAACTCTCCATGCTGTCACTGTCCAAACTACAGTTAACCAGATGTTTGGGGAAAAACCATGCCATCGCAGTAAAAGTTGTATGAAAATGATACAACTTTGAAATGCTAGCTCTCTGGAAAATGCCCCCGCCCCCAAATGAGAACTGATGTGCAACAAGAAAAGAGCAAGAAGGCAGCATTGAATTGATCACTGCCCATGCTGAACCTTTTTGGCTCAGTTGTACTGATTTTGTTATCCCCACTCGTGGTTTAGGTACATCTGCGCTTATAAGGCGCAAAGCCTGATAAATTTTGTAAAAGACATCACAACACTCAGAACACCTTTGAGATGAGAAGGTGCTTCCCACACTTAATAGATAAAGAATTCAAATGGAATACTCAACATTTCAGAAAATAAGATTCTTTCCGGAGTGGCATATTTGTAGTATTACCACACACTGCACATTTTAAAGCGAAGTAAATGAGGTTGGCCGGGGGGGGGGGAATGGTGACACATCTGAGGAAGAGAGGTACAACATGTCCCAAAAAGCGAGGAAAATTGTTCAGCTATAAGCCCTTTGAGGGACACACGTTAGAATTCTTGTTAACTGTTGTCAGTCATCCTGTCATATAAACTATTTAATGCAAGTCTGCACAATTTGTGACTCCCCAAACTAAAAATGGTCTGGCTCCAGACTGGAGGGCCTCCAAAGTATGCTCTGGTGGGCCCATTCCTTCCTCCTTGGCTGTGGTGAGAGTGTTGGGCTGGGACTCAGGAGATCCGGGTTCTAGTCCCCGCTTCAGCCAGAAACTCACTGGGTGACTTTGGGCCAGTCACTGACTCTCAGCCTAACTTACCTCACAGGGTTGTTGTGAGGATAAAATGGAGAGGAGGAGGATTATGTAAGCCGCCTTGGGTTCCTTGCAGGAAAAAAGGCAGGGTATAAATTTAACAAATGAGAACAAATAAATACCTGCCAGTGACAAGGGACATCAGCAGTAGCAGCATTCCAAGTAGGGATGTATTAAAAAATCGCTCAGGGGTTCAAGCGGGGGTGAACTCGCCCCGCTCGACCCCCCGAGCCCCGTGGAACTCACCTTTCCCTGACTCGGCTCACATTCCTCGCAAGACGAGCCGGGGAAAGGAAATTCCTGGTCCCCGGCGCTATTCTTCCGGGTCGAAAAGGTCAGTTTATATTCCTAATTCCAAGCAGCACCAGACAGAGCTGAGCCAAAATGTCTCAGAAGACATTTTTCTCAGGAAATTTCTGAGCTTTTTTCTTTTTCTCAGTGCCTAGAAAATGAAGGGCACTTTGCAGAACTTTCTCCACTATTTCTTGTGTGTGGTGGGCTGCCATTTCCCCCTCTCCCCCACAATGCCCTGGAGTAACACTGGGTTCAAGACATGGGGACCGCGATATCAAATGGTGGCAAGGTTGCCAACTTCCAGCAGCAGCAGCAGCAGCAAAAGAACACCGTAGGAAAAAAGAAAGAAGCTGCCAGTCATTACCACAGCTGATGCTGAGCCCAACCCCTGAGGAACTGTTGGAGAATTTCTCCTCCTGCTGGAAAAATATAGTTAAATGATTCCCTCCCTTTCTCTGCCCACAAATAAGGTGGAGAATTTCAAGAAGCCATTTGTGCACAGCTCCAGTGCCAGGCAGCTGGGTCTAGCTAACAACCCCCACCCCCCTCAATCTTCTATTTGCCCCCCCCCAACCATGGAGGGAAGCTGATATTCATGCCAATGGCAGTTTCTTTCCAGGAGCAAATAGCAATTTGAGGGTTTAGATCCAGTTCTTATATTCTTCTTGCCATGCCAAATATCTGATCCTCATATGCATCTTCTTTCAAAACAGTCCTGCTGCTGCGTTGTAGCCTAAAAGCAGTACTAGTGGGTTTTTTGGGGGGTTTTGCTGGAAATTTGCTTGGGACTTCAATATAAATAACTATGAGTCACCTTAGCATGAGCAGCCTGATAAATACTAGGCCACAAAAACCTTGGAGGAAGCATTTGTTATCAATTGCAAATTGCTGATTAAATCTATAATAATATATGGAAGCGAAGTTTATTTGGGTTTGGTGGAGAATTCCGGAGAAACAATGCAATCCACTGCCAACCCTGATGTTTGACTTTGCCGTGATAAGTGATTTTGAAGGGAATAATTTCCCACAATGACAATGAAACCTTTGTGACACAAGGTACAGAAATAAAAATTAGGTAAATGTTTTCTGTTTATCCAGTGGTGGAATTTTAAGGAGCTGCAAAAGTCTTAAAAGTTAAATTAGGTTAAGTCTTACAAGCCATATGGGAGTAGAAGTAGCTTCTTAGTCAAAGAAATGGTCCTGAAAGAAAAGAAAACATAATTAAATTGCAACAGTATGCTTTTGGGGAAAATACAAATTGGCAGAATCCCCCAAGTATTGTATATATAATTTTGAATAACAATTTTACTCAGTGTGGTAATAAAGTCATAATGAATGCTCCTGGTATAGATTACATTGAAGTTTATGCACATTGCTTCTACATATAAGGTTTGCCAGATGTCTTTTGTTTGAAAGCGCTGTTTCTTAACCTAAGGTAGCCTTTCCCAAGATGGTGCTCTCCAGATATGTTAGACTACAAATCCCATCATGTTAGCTTGGCGTGATAGGAAGGCTGACCTAAAGTGGACCACATACCTTAAAAACACAAGGAACCACGTACCTTAAGAACAATCATGTTTTGTCTTCTTTCATTGGAAGACTCCAAAACAGCTCAACTGATTTGCATTTAAGGGCCAAAATAGGCATGATGATAATCACTCAATTAAACATTGAGTGTTTACCTTAATATAAACCCTTTGACAGGAGAAAATGTCCATGACAGGAGAAAAGGGAATTTAACCCTTTTCTCCTGTCATGGACCTGATCTGGCTTGGGAGACTTCCTCCTGATGCAAATAGTAGCCATAAATCAGGATCATGGCAGGGGCATCTGGTTAAATCCCTTTTTGTCTCTCACAAGGTTTACTTTTTTAAAAACCTGAGAACAGCATTGGAACAGCTGAGAAATGCAAATGCTAGTGGATAACTAAGCTCCAATCTGCATGTCAGTCTGGGAGTTAAGGACCAGGTCAGTTCCCCAAGTCAGAATTTGCAAAGATCGAATGCCTCAAGCATCCCTAATTTAGTTCAGTCCTGCACAATTTATGATCCACCAAACTCAAGCCGCAAGCCATGTGTTGTGGCTTGGGCATGTATTTGACATCCCTCCCCATTTTTGCAGTCTCAGTCAAACAGCAAAATTAGAGCATTAATCACGCCTTCTGATGGGCCACCATACAATAGGTCTCTGCATACCCGTTGCAGGAGGGTGCTATTGAACTCATGTCCTGCATCTGGGCTTCCCTTGGGCATCTGGTTGGCCACTGAGGGAACAGAATGCTGGACTAGATGGGCCATTGGTCTGATCCACAAAGGGTCTTCTTATGTTCTTGTGGACAGTGGACAGGGTTTAGCTTGGTGACTCACCAGTGGGGCAGACTTCACTTAGTTAATGGACCAAACCATAGCTCAGGTTAATGGGTGGATTGTCACGCTACAATTGATCAAGACACTACTCAAGGCAAATAGAACCAAATAGATATTTTTTAAGAAAAAAAAATTCCTCACAGAGGCTGAATGAAAATGCCTGAAGATATCCATCCACAGATTTGTATAAAAATTATTTGTGAGCAGGAATCCGTTCCATTTTTAGACTTCTTCAGTTGCTTTCCAATGACTGCTTGTGTTACATTCACTAATGAAGCACAGAATTGTTAGAGAACAGATCAGACAAGTTTTCTAATCCATCTTTGCCTGAAGGTAAGCAGGAGAAAGAAAGGAAAAACTGAAGGCAGATGCTTGTTAACAGAATCTGACTAATTACTGGCTTGTTTCTGGTTGCAGATAATGCTGTATTAGGTGGTGAACTGGAGCAGAGAGGGGGCATTCTTCACAATGGGAAACACTAAATGAAGGTGGCTCCTTTTCCTTTTTAGAAACTCAGACTGATGTTCCCTTAAGGAGAATTACAAACAAGCAGCTAATCCAGATGCTCGAGTTCTGATGATAATCTTAATTATGAAAACTAGTGCTGACCCCCTAAAAATGACTGTCTCAGTTTCTGGGCAGAGAGACACATTATATTCAGCATGCATCTGCTGCTGAAAATGGCACCCCTATGTTGAGTTCTCTTCCTCTCTCCCTTAACATGTAGGATCATTTTGTTGGGTTTTGCATAGGCAGAACGAGATTACCACCTGACATCGAGATTATCACCTGACCTGGTGGGTGTCTCTTGAGTTCAAGTACACAAGGTCTCTAGTCACCAGACATAGTCTCAAGGTGATATGACTCAGCAACCTTGGACAGGTTTAGCAGTAAACATGTTGATGAATAGGTTATACAACTGGGGTGAGTAATATCCTATTTATAGGTGGTATAAAGCTAACACACTTGTTGATAGCTTTCACTCTCTCTTCTTCTCTGCTGCTTCTCGTCTCGACACGACATGTGTATTGTTCTTGGACTTCACTTCATCTAGCCTTACCACTGGGGTATAGGATTTGAGTCTGCAATGATGTAGTGAGTAGAGATGCATTGTTTGCCTTAATCCCATGTAATTGGGTCTTACAAATAAACTCTTTAATCTTTATTAACTGCTGTTATCTCCTCCTTCCGCCTGCGTGACTGGGACTGAGGGTCATTGGCTAGAGGAGCTTTTGAACCCGGGTCAGTCCAGCTCTCACACATGTATCCCCATGTCCTGACATCATTACTGGCCAGATGGGCGATTCACAAATGTAATAATAAATACCTTGTGGATTTCTCCACCCCTCCCACCCGACATCAATGGCTGCTGGTGGACATAAAGATCATATGATGTGATGATGTCAGGAGATTGTATCCATGGTCCTGCAGACTGAGGAGGAGAAGTCAACACAGAGAGGCCAGTTTTAGCAGCAGCCTCAGGTCAAGTGCAACATGCGATTCTGCCTCACAGGGAGGACTTCTTTTTAAACCAATTTTTCAGAAATGTATAGCTTGGCAAACTGAGGCTGCAAAGCTTCTATGGAATGTCCCCTTATAGCGTGCTTGAGCGTGTCACAGCTGCCAGACTGGGAGGCCGACCACCAGTTAAATACCCTGAAACACTCCAGCTTTATGTATGTACAAGCGAAACTACACATTATGCTAATCATGTAGTTGGAAGTTAGCTTTTTATTTATGCTAATGTAAGTGCATGTGGCTCTGATTTGGATTGGGACCACCATGCACTAGGAAGGGAGGATTAAACCTCCCTTTCAGCTTTACCCCCTGAAAGGAAAGTTTAAGTTAAAAAGGGGGGGGAATAATTCTATTCGTGCCGGGGGGGGCAGATTCTGGAAAAAAATATAGTGGGGGAAAGTTTAATCCTCCCTGCCTGGTGCATAGTGGTCCCAAGCCAAATTGGGGCCATGCACACTTACACTAGAGTGAATAAAAAGGTAACCTTCAGCTACACACTATGTAATTAGTGTAATGTGTAGCTTGGCTCTAAGTCTCTACTTTTTTAAAAAAAATGTTCAACCCCAATGAAAGAAATAACACCTTTTGATGCTAATATTGCACACACATTCAATGCACACATATTCAGGCCAACCCTAATCAAAACATGCTCCTCTTGTTCTATTTGTCCAGCAGTTCTTCTGGAACTATATCTGCTGATTCATGCTGGGTTTTTTTTTTTGTTTTTTTTTTTAATGATAAGCATAACTGTCACTTAATAGGTTGATAAATAGGCTGGGGTTGCAGAACCTGCATGTTTCCATGAACACAGAACTTGTTCACTCCTGCCCTGAAGTATGTCCCCAGGATATTCTGCACAGTGACCCACACATGTGCCAGAATAGAGCAATGCTTTTCAATCGGTGAAGCGTGTACCAGTCAACCAAAGGTGGATTAATGTTAACATCACTACCACTGTTTTCTTTTTGCTATTTACATTCTATTTGGGAAGCGGGAGAAAGGTTGAGAAAGATAGGTAAAATGAAAAGAGGAACAATGGAGACGTATGGTAAGCAACAACAACAACAACAACAACAACAACAGGCTCCTGTGGTCTGGATTGGGATTAATGTCAGATCCCAGGTTTAACTACTAGAACTCAACAAATGCTGCTCTATTAATAGTGCCTGGATATTGTACTGCAAACGTCCACTGCCTCCTGTTTCAAGAGCTCTGCATGGCTGCTGTCACCTTCTGCATCCTCCGAAAACCACTTCAGTTGAGTTGCGTTTGCTTCTTATCTCTTTCCACCAGCCACAGGGTCCAAATAAAAGTTTCCTTCCTACAGATTGCTGAAACCTAGTGGAAATGTGCCTTTCTTCATGAGGATAGGAGGTGGGCTGGGATGGGGAATGGATGAATGAGGATGAAAATAGGGTAGAAAAGTACTTTGCTGAATAAAGTTCCAAAATGCAGCCATGGTTGATTTCCATTGCTGTATATTACTTGGGTGTCACAGAAGACAGTTGCTGCCCTATTTAAAAATAATAATAAATATGCCATTCCCTCTAAAGATGGAATGCTGTTCTTTCACTAAGAGAGATATTTTCCTGCAACACACCATTTTGTTTGGTTCATTGTTTGATAAGAACTTACCGAAATCCTCAAATTTCTTCATAAACAGAACAGAAAGAAGTTTAAAAAAAATAATGTGGGAGAAAGTGAAATTGACATATTGGTCGAGCACCACCAAGTGCCACCTAGATTCAGACTTGTTCAGGTTAAGCAAAGTTGCTGCATCATGTGCTTTTATGCCACACCCTGAACCTGAACAATGATGTGATGGTGGTGGTGGTGGTGGTGGTGGTGGTGCTGGAAGCAGTGAACAACAACAAGAAGAAAATATGAAGAAGAATATAGAGAAATTATGATCCCTTACACACAATACCAGAAATCAAATTGATCAGGATCAGTAGAATGAAGTACTTCTTGCATAGAGAAGATAGGAAGCTGTTTAATGTTGAGTTAGACCATTGGTTCATCTAGCTCAGAATGCTCTACACTAGGGGTGGTTGACTTCTGGCCCTGCAGACATTTTGGCCTACAACTCCCATGACCAGTCACCATTGGCTCTGCTGGCTAGGGCTGATGGGAGATGTAGGCCAAAACATCTGGAGGGCCACAACACAAGTTGCTAGCCTAAAATGACTACCAGTGCCTCTCCAGCATTTCAGACAGGGGTATTTCCCAGGCTAACTGGAGATGTCAGGGATTGAACCTGAGGGCTTTTGCATACTAAGGATGAGCTCTACCACAATCCTTCTTCCCACAACAACACGTTACCATAAGTTATGGCTATCACCTTCACAGCCATCACCTTCAAGGCTTGAGTGCGAGCTTCCCAGACACACCTGACTGGCCACTGTTGGAGACAGAATACTGGATAATTTTGGTTTGAATCAACAAACCAGTTTTGTATGAACTTCGCATTGCAATTTCACAAATTCGTCTCTGTTTTGATTTTGACCTCTCTTCAAAAGGGAACAGAAGTTTTCCTTTCATGGATGTCTTCCAACAACTAATTTCTTAATGCTTCCAAATGGCTGCACAACTCCTGGAGAACAAACATGCTAGATGTGAAATGTAATATAAATCCTTCCTGACCAGCTTGCTCCTTATCGTGCAAATGGTATGTTCTCAGATCTTTTATTCTGGCTATGTTCCAAAGAGAGAAACATTTTCATTATGTGCTCATGTTATGAGGGCCATTAGAGGCTTAAGGTTCAGCTTTCTGAGGAACTGGTACTTCAAGTCTATCAAAGATTATGTGTATCGCCCACTGTACATGAGTCAATTAATAATGTGAAATGTTTCAACTAGAGAAGGGCAGGATTAGTTCTGATGATAGTTTGTTAATGGATTCCTGTAGATGTAATGCAGGCCATGATGACACTAGAGTCTAATTTTAGTTAGGGGTGTGTGCAGAAGAAAATATTTCTCATAAAGTTCATTTTATAAATCCAGATTCTGTGTGGTGATTTCCATTTGAAGTGTACCCTCTGATTTTCTTATATTGAATGTATTAATTAAAGTGATTCCAATACATCAGTGGCAGAAAGTTAATAACACACTAATTAGAATAATGTAAATACCCCCCCAAGACCCAGTCAATATTGCACAGTATTGGATTTATTTTATTTATTTTATTTATTTATTTCATTTATACCCCGCTCTTCAGCCAGAAAAGGCTCTCAGAGCGGCTTACACAAATTAATAATAAGACAGTCCCTGCCCTCAGGCTCACAATCTAAAAGACATGAACACAAAACATCAAGGAACACTGAATATAGTATTTAAAAAAAATAATCTACAGAATATAAGAACAGCAATACAAGTTAAAAAATATTAAAAAACACTAAATATTAAAAAAAAATACAACAGAAATAATTACAGATACCAACAAACAAACAAAGGCAGGAGCAGCAGCAGCCTTTGTAGCTGGAGTCAGTCAGGCCCCACCCTCCCTAGCCAGGTGTGATGAGCCAGGGAAGCAGGGACCAGGTCTTGCAGGACTCACAGCTAGATGGTCTCTAGGCACCTTCAGCAGGAGCAGCAGCAGCCTTTGTAGCTGGAGTCAGTCAGGCACCACCCTCCCTGGCCAGGTGTAATGAAGCAGGGACCAGGTCTTGCAGGACTCACAGCTAGATGGTCTCCAGGCACCTTCAGCAGGAGCAGCAGCAGCCTTTGTAGCTGGAGTCAGTCAGGCCCCACCCTCCCTGGCCAGGTGTGATGAGCCAGGGAAGCAGGGACCAGGTCTTGCAGGACTCACAGCTAGATGGTCTCTAGGCCTAGTCACAGTGGTGTTCTGACTGTTCTCCATCCCATTCCCTGCTAATCAATTAATGGTGCAATCCTACACATCTCTACTCTGAAGTACATCCTAGTGATTTCAATGGGGCTCACTCCCTGGTAGAGTATAGGAATGAAACCTTAGAGAGCAATCCTATGGTCCCTGGGTGAGTGTCCTAGGAGACATAGATAGGGATGTCCATCTGTGTTTCACAGATTGGCAGGTGTCTTTTATTCTGTTGTGCACTCATTGATGGAATGCTATCTTTTTTTTAACCAGAATTTTGGCCTACTTGCACTAATTTGCATGAGTTTAATGTGCATTTGTGCACCAAGCCTGGCGCTCGGCTCGCGGGGCACTCAGCAAGCGCCCCCGCTGTGAGAGCTGAGACTGAGAGCTGAGCTGAGGTGCTCGCTGGACTTCTTGGTTCCAGGCGCTACATTTTTAATGTAAAAAACAGCGTAAACTACATTAAAATGGCCATGATTGGCGTAACCAGTGCTACATTTTAATGTTAAAAACAGTGTAAAATATGTTAGAACAATGGCGATCTGTGTGGCATATGCAAAATATGTAAAAAAAAACTATGTAAAAAAAGTAGCGCTGGAAACCAGAAGTTCCTTTCTCTGGCTCGGCTTGCGAGGATCTGAGCCGAGCCGGGGAAAGGTAAGTCAAGCGGTGATCAGGGGGTCGAGCCCAGTGAGTTTGCTGAGCTTCCACCGGCCCTATTGAGCTCCACACAGAACCCTAGTGCAAATGCACTAATGTGACTGCATTAATGCACATTAGCGCTAATTCACATTAACTAATGAGCATCAGCACATTTTGCAAGTGCACATCAGCACAAATCCAGCCCCCCAAGTGAAAAACTGGTCCACAAGTCCACAGACTCCATGTGACTCAGAAAAAGCTGGCATGCTGTGGAATACCCAGGTTGGATTCATAGAAATCTGAACTCATTCGACTCCATTGTGGATTTCTCTGATATCCCAACCATTGGATATGGTTGATTCCACCCTGCCCCCTGAGAACATAGACAGAGCTATGACTTTAGGGGGGAAATCCTCACCCATATTTCTTTTCTCCACCCCTCCTAGCTGCCGCAGAAATCTCAGCAGCTTCTTTATCAACCAAGGTGCACTGTCACAGCCTCAGAAAAGGATAGGAGGAAGGAAGTGGGGCATGCTGGTCGGAGGAGGTAAGAGTAGAGGCCATTGATCCACCAGAATCATAAGCCACTCTGTTCCCATCCCCACCCCCAGGAAGGTAAGAAAGCTGGACAGGCTCAGTGGGCCCCACTAGCTTAAAATAGCACAAAGGAGCAATGGGAGACAAAATGACAGATGGGCATCTGTTGACCAGCCAGATGGGCAATTCAAAAATGTAATAAAATAAATAAAAATAAATAAAATAAATTCCTCCCACCCTATCTGACTCATGCTGGCAGGCTTGGGATAGACTGAGGGCTCCAATATCTGATCCCTCCTTCTATCAAGTATTAATCCTGTAGGATTGTGCTAAGGGATGGGTGAGGAACTCGATAGGGAGGTGAAAATCCGACAGATTCTCACAATTTGGCCCTCTCTGGATTCCAGTTCACAAACTCTGTGCTGGTGCCAACTCACTATGATGAGAGTTGAGCCAACTCGCAAACTTCCATCTCTAAGACTGGGCACAGTTCTTGCATTTTTATTTTTTAAAAAACACTAAGGAAAATTGAGCAAATGGCACTATTTGCACTATTTGTGTAACTTTATTCAATTTGCATAACTTTAAGGAAATTGTGTAAATCTCGATATTTTTCATGTTTTCCAGAAATTAGCACCTGAAAAGCAATGGGTCTAGTGAGATTGGCTGATTTTACACAAATCATGCTAGATGCAAGTGATTTTGAGGTGCTGATTTGCAGGAAAACATGAAAAATACCGAGAGATTTATGCAAATTGCATAAAGTTACATGAATTGCGCAAATAGCACCATTTGCGCAAAATTCCTTAGTGCTTTTAAAAAAAAATTGCAATCTTTTGCCCATCTTAGAGATGGAACTCCGTGCCCCCCCGCAACTCTGCCTGCTTCTGCTCATCAGATCGGAAGCAGGCAAGAAGTCCATCGAGCTCGAACGAGCCAGGCTTCCCAGCATCAGCACGTCTTCAAAGTGTTTTCCACAGCCACAGCTAAGAAACAGTGCCAAAGGCAACTTTGGGGAGGTCCCCTTCTAGGCATGGCTGAATCTACAATTTCTCATTTTCCCAATTGCAAGTTCATCTCTCAGCCCACACTCAGATCAGTTTGCAAATATGGCAAAAATCTTTTTTCCCTCGAGGTCAGCATAAAAATGTGTATGCATTTTTGTGTGTACGAAATTTTGTGTGTCCCAACACTTTCCTGATATACCCAGTTTTGTACACACTTTTCCTAGTGTGCACACTTTTTGCAAGCATTTCCCCTTAATATAATACATGTTTCCATGTAATTTCCTCTAATATATGCATTTTTGTGTGCACATTTCCTTAATGTACACATTCTTGTGTTCATTTTTTGAGTTCTGAACCAGATTGCCACATTATGAAAAGTGCCGATCTTGGCCCACCAATGCATCCCAGTTCACATATATGTTCAGCAGATCCGAATTTGTTAAGTTTGTACAAAAATTTGGACCTGACAAATTTCTCCTACATCTCTACGTCTGTCTTGAGAGGCAGTTCTCTTGGCATATACTTTAGTGTCATTTGCCAAAAGTTGATCCCCACCCCCTACCAGGCCTTTTTTTAGAATCTATCTTAGCTTTAAGCTTTTTTGACTCTCTACAACATACATGAGCCCACATGCAGCTGGGTAGTGGGAAACAGATTACTGTTTCCCTGCAGCTATTAGAGCAGGAAAACAGCTAATCTTGATCAAGATCTTGGGTGGGGAGAGAGACTCTAGCATTCCACCCACCCCCTCCAGTTAGTCCTCAACATGATAGTTGTTTCTGCATTGCCAATAGCAGTAGGGGAAATAATTATCTTGATGATGATCACTGAGGGGGCAGTGAAGGTCACGTCTCTCCCTTTCTCCCAGTGAGCCCAATGAAGATTGCTGGGGTGGGGGGGGAGAGGGTGTCTCTCTGAGTGTGCATGCATGAGAATATATGTGTGCATGCACACACCTGAAAGTGTGCATCTATATCTGCGTGTACATGTGCACAAGGGGTGTGTGGCTGACACCCATTACCACATGCAGCCCTTGTGGGTGAAAAGTTTGCCCATTCCTGCTCAGTGACTTGTGTTTTTAATGGTTTATTTATACTTTTATTGTTATTTTAACTTTTATTTTAAATTTTACTTTAAACCTCCTATTTTATTTTTATTTTATTTATTTATTTATTATATTTATATCCCACCTTTTTTCCTTCAAGGAACCCAAGGCAGCTTTCATAATCCTCCTCCGCCTCTCCATTTTATCCTCACAACAACCCTGTAAGGTAGGTTAGACTAAGAGTCAGTGACTGGTGCAAAGTCACCCAGTGGGCTTCATGGCTGAGTGGGTCTAGAACCCGGATCTCCCAAGTCCCAATCCAACACTCTAACCACTGAACAGCACTGGCTCTTAAGTTTTTTTTAAAAAAAATATTTCATTTCTTGCTGTGGGCCACCCTGAGAACTTGGTTATAGGGCAGCCTTGAAATACTGTAAATAAATAAATTATAAATATGTAAGTAACAGCCCAATTCTAGACATGTCTACTTGGAAGCAAATCCCACTACATTCAACAGGGCTTACTCCCAGGTAAGTGTGTATAGGATTGCAGCTTAAGTAAGTGTAGCCTCTGCCCTATACATACCTACCTGGAAGTAAGTCCCATTGACTATGGTGTAAGTAAATAAATAAGTAGATATCAGAATTCTCAGTTCTTTCTAAGATTGCAATAAGGAAACTCACTAGTCTCAAGGTATTGTAAATATTTTTTGTGTAGTCAAAGAGCTTAAGAGGATCTTTAAAAAGATTGAATACTTATGTGGATTAAAGCCCATACATAGGTTTATCAATAAAAGGAGTTGTGGCAAATGAAAAATTTGAAAGGGATATAAATCCTTACACTTCAGGATAGGAGAGAAGAACCTCTAATGCAGGTTAAAAAGGCCCAGAGGGCAAGTTATCCTCAAACAGTTTTCTGCAGGATTTCATTCTCTGAAGTAGCTAGCACTGGATACTGCCAGAGATAGGATATTGGATGAGATAAAAGACTGGTTTGATTTAGCGTGGCAATTCATCAGGACTTAGCTGAATCAGCTATGCTGGTTTCAGGGACAAAGAGCAGTTCAAGTGGATCAGATATTTTGCACTAGTAAGTACGAGGGCTGAATTTCCCTCCATGGCTCTCTTTAGCTGACATGTGGCATGACCTTGGGAAAACTAATTGCTCTCACAGTGCATTGCTTTCTTTACCCTCTGACAAGCAATGCCATTCAACTGTTCATTTCTGTATTTATTTGTCTCCTTATTTAATTAAAATGTCAACCAAGGTTTACATATAATGAAACCAATATGAGAGACTTAGAAATGAGTCAACAACCAATAAAAGAAACAACAGCTGCCAGCTAGCAACCATTTTATCCTGCAAAGGTTTACAGTAAACCAGACTTGCTCAACTTTAGGGATGGATGAGACATTAGTTTCAGTGCATTTTTTAAATCACAGTTTATCCGATCCGTACCTCCCAGAATTGAACGTGGAGTCAAACAAAAGCTGTAGTCTGACATCCAGGGGAGGCTGGTGACTCCTGTGTCACTGGGGCTCCTTATCCATTGCATCTTTTTTGTTTCAGCTTTATAGGAGCTCTCCATGGTGCTGAACTCCATTCCCAAAATAGGTTCGCCACCATGGAGCACCATGGAGAGCTCCTATAAAGGTCAAACAAAAAGGTGCAATGGATAAGGAGCCCCACTGACATAGGAGTCACCAGCCTCCTCTGCTGATGCCCGTACATGTCTGAGCATGCAATGCCATTCAGGAAACAGCCCCCCACAAAAAATGTTTTCGATAAATGTATCCATTTGGGAAATGTGCATGGGGAAAAAAATGAGTACGTTTGAAAATTGCACACAAACACCCTTCAGTCAATGGGAGAAAAATGTGCCCATATTCCAAAAAATGTGCACAATCAATGCATACACTTGGGGAAATGTACATACAAATACAAGAACCTAGCCACCTGCTGCAAACATACGCATTCAGGATGCTTGAGGAATTTGTGAATTCCAATATGATATGACCTGATCCACACCTCCCAGACTAAATGTTACTGTAATTCATCTAAATCCTGAAATCATATTAGTTGGAAATATTAAAGATCATGTGCAAAATTCAAATCAGCTATTAGCAGGGACTATGCTTTTAACAGAGAGATCTTAATTGCCTCTAAATGGAAATGAGGACAGATCACCTTCTGATAACTGAATGGTGCAATAACTGATAATGCACACTCACATTAATGAAAGTAACAACATAAGTACAAAGGAGACAGAGCCCACTAAGAAAGGATATTTTAAAATTATCATTAGGGCATGATCCAATGGGGATGCCTATAAGCTTCCTAACTTAGAGGATTACAGGCATCCTATGCAGGGCAGGAGGAGCACAGAGGCGGTCTTTGCTGACCTGCTCCTCCCACCCTGCAAATCAGCTAGATGGCCGGTTTTGGCTGTCTAGCTGCACACGTTGGATGAGGATGGAAGGAGTCTGGAGCACTGCCAGGATATGTCCTATCCTGGTGGACCCAGTCTCTGCCTCTCCCTGCCCCCCACCCAGAAAGCTCCCTTTACCCCTTCTCCAAGGTCACTCTGATGACCTCAGAGAAGCAGCCAGTGCAGTTCTTTCCACACCGGTTGCAAGCGGGGAAGGGCGATCTGGGAATCTGAAGTATCCTATGGCCGTCTAGAAGCTGTTTAAGGGGCATAGGATCACTCTGGCCTACCGTTTACATAGAGTATCCCTTTTTATTACAATTAGAGCAAAATATTGGGTTGGAAAATACAAGTTGAGATATATCCAAATGTACAGTATTTGTGAAAGATACCTGTTGTGAAAGGCATGAACTGAACATATGCTGATGTTGACAGGATTATTGTGAGCATGGGTTGTTGTTGTTGTTTGTATTTGAAACTTATTATAACATTAAAAAAAAAATCTGATACCTCTGGCTCAGGGGAAGAGCAGTTTTCAGCAGATCCAGACACAGAGCCATGTGCAAAAGCTCTTTAGTGTGCAATCCTATGCATGTTTAGGCAGAAAAAGTCCTACAACTCCCAGCAGTCTCCAGCCACCCCTATTTGCCTGTTGTATACATTTTTAGAAACCCACAGGGGAAAAAACGACTTGTGGCTTATGCTGGCTCAGCTTGTCTGAGTGTGGAAAGCTAAGCAGGGACAGGTCAAGCCTGGTTGTCACTTGGATGGGAGACCCCTCCTCTAGTTTCCAGCATTGAGCTGGGGGTTGGACTCGATAGCCTTGTAGGCTCCTTCCAACTCTATGATCTATGAAATCTATGAAAATGGCTTTGTTAATACTGGTCAAAAAGCAAAACCACAATGGCACACCTACTGAGGAGTCTGCTATTCTCCCGCCACACCTGCCAAGCTATTGAGCATTTATATGTTTTTTTGAATCCTGGACAGCTCTATAGCAGTGTTCTCCAACCTTGGGTCCCCAGATGTTTTTGGCCTACAACTCCCAGTCCCAGCATGCCCCAGCCAGCGTAGCCAAAAACATCTGGGGACCCAAGGTTGGAGAACACTGCTCTATAGGCTATATCTATGCATGCACACATATTCTCTGCTAATCTAAGAAAGCTCTTAGACCGTATTCCCAAATGAAATATGTTTCAGTTCCCTTTTGACCAGAATTTCACCAGAATTTACTCCATTCACACCTCCTGCACCCAAACATGAACATGAGTGCAATCAATCTGTGGTTTGAATATTGAATAGTTTGAATATTTACTGAGCTTGCAATGCTGTTTGCAGGGATGGGTGGGGATGCATTAAAATGCATACATTAGAAAAATATGCATGGAAAAAATGTACTTTTTTAAAAAGTGTGCACAAAATGCTTTAATTAATGGGAGAAAACTGCACATTTTTTAATGCGTACCTAAGTATGTACCCAAGTACACAATTAAGTATTCTGCAATTTTCATGAGAAAAGGGGGGGAAAGAGTGGAAGAAAAGCTCAGAATCTGATATGTTCATGAGTCAGACTGAGCTTCAAGGTGGAACTTGGAGAACCTCAATGACCTCGAGTTTTGCTGATTTCCACATCCCTAAACAGATTTATCTGGGACAAAGTCCCTTTTAACTCAATTAGACTTACTTCTGTGTAAACAAGCACAGCACTGCAAAGTTAATTTTTTTTTTTCTTCCCTACCATTGAATGCCCCTAATTTGCTTGTTTTCCAAAGCTAATGAGAAAACCTATCTCTATCTGCTCAAGATAGCTTGGATCAAATAAGCAAAGATATTTCTTTTCTATTCTCAGTAGCAGAGGAGTGATAAGGATGAGAGGGAACATTTTCTTTTTGAAGAATCTAATCTCTTCTGCAATAAATACAAGCAGACCTTGTAGTCGTGTGAAGGAAGTCAATGTGAAATGCACATTTTTAAAATGTGTGACAAAATGTGTTTTCCAGTGCAAAATATCTGATAATGGAAAGTCTTTGCCTTGGATCCTGTTTTACTTTCTTTAAGAATAACTAATATATTTCAGCAGGAAACCACAGTTTGTAGACTGGTTCAGGAAATAGCTAATAAACAGTTTGTGTATTAGATGACATGGGATTCCATTATATACATCATCATCAGGCGATCACTCGTGACCGAGTAAGATTGTCTTCCGGGATAAAAGGAGGAAATTCTAAAGAAGATTGTGTAGACTCTAGCGATGGGTCCGTAAGTGACTGTGGAGGCCAATTCTAGATCCACACAGCTTCCCACAGTGAGGACACAGGTTACCAGATAGAAGATGGTCCTGTAAAGGATTCATTTGACGTGCTTTTCGCTTAGCATGTTTCTCCCTTTCACCTTGCACTCGGGCTTCTTCAAAGTCCATGGAACCTTTGTGAAAGGCCAACCTCCATTTAGATCGTTCATGGGCCAGAGCTTCCCAGTTTTCGATGTTTATATTGCATTTTTTTAGATTAGCCTTATGAACATCTTTAAACCTCTTATATTGACCACCGATATTCCGCTTTCCATCCTTGAGTTGGGAGTAAAGTAACTGCTTTGGGAGGCGGCAGTCAGGCATTCGAACAACATGACCGGTCCACTGAAGTTGGCGTTGAAGGATCATTTTTTCAATGCTAGTAGTCTTTGCTTCTTCCAGTACACTGACATTTGTTCGCCTATCTTCCCAAGTAATTTGCAGGATTTTCCGGAGGCAACGTTGATGAAACCTTTCAAGGAGGTGGAAGTGACGTTTATAGATAGTCCATGTTTCGCAGGCATACAATAAAGTTGGTAATACAATGGCTTCATAAACCAGTGTTTTGGTCTTCTTACAAATATCCCGATCCTCGAACACTCTATGTTTCATTCGAGAAAATGCGGCACTTGCGGAGCTCAGACGATGCTGGATTTCACTGTCGATGTTAGCTGTAACAGAAAGATAGCTGCCAAGATAGAGAAAATGATCGACATTTTCCAGTATTGTCCCGCCAAGCTGGATAGATGGCATCACCAAAGGGTTGGCTTGCACTTGCTGATGAAGCACTTTGGTTTTTTTGATGTTAAGTGAGAGACCAAGTTTTTCGTATGCTTCTGCAAAAGCATTTAGGATAGTTTGGAGATCGTCCTCTGAATGTGCGGAGACCACATTATCATCAGCATACTGAAGTTCCACAACGGAGGTTGTAATTACCTTACTTTTTGCTTTCAGCCTGCTGAGATTAAAAAGCTTTCCATCTGTTCGATATATAATTCCCACACCGGTGGGAAGTTTCCCCTTGACAAGATGTAAAACCATGGCGATGAAAATGGCAAATAATGTTGGGGCGATAACACATCCCTGTTTAACACCTGATCCCACTTTAAATGGAGCACCATGAGAGCCGTTGTTGTCCAAAACCGTTGCCGTCATGTTGTCATGGAGAAGTCGCAAGATATTCACAAATTTATTGGGGCATCCAATTTTCATAAGGATAGTCCAGAGAGCTGTACGGTCTACAGTATCAAAGGCCTTAGCCAGATCGATAAATGCCATATAAAGGGGTTGATTTTGCTCCCGGCATTTTTCTTGGAGCTGACGTGCAGTAAAAATCATGTCTACTGTCCCTCTAGAGGGGCGGAAACCATATTGAGTTTCAGGGAGGATCTCTTCTGAAATAGATAGAAGACGGTTTGCGAGAATCCTAGCAAATATTTTACCTGCGGTTGCTAAGAGAGAAATGCCCCGATAGTTTCCACAGTCTGTTCTATCACCCTTCTTAAAGAGGGTGATAATTATGGCATCCCTGAAGTCTTCTGGGATCTCTTCTCTTATCCAGATTTTTTCGATGAGTTTATGAAGATGTTGTACAAGTTCGGGGCCCCCTTCTTTAAAGATTTCAGCAGGAATCCCATCTGGTCCACTAGCTTTGTTGTTCTTCATTTGATTAATGGCTTTTTTTACTTCATCCAAAGTGGGGAGTATTGCAAGTTCCTCTTTAATTTGTTTTTGCGGGATTTGCGAAAAAATCTCATTATCCACCTTAGATTTACGATTTAAAAGGTCATAATAATGCTCTTTCCAACGCAGTGCAATAGACTCTTTGTCTTTTAAGAGTTTGGTGCCATCTTTTGATTGTAAAGGGTTTGTACCATAGGTTTTTGGTCCATAAATGGCCCTTGTGGCCTTAAAAAAGCCCCGTGCATCATGAGATTCTGCAAGTTGTTGAATTTCTTCAGCTTTCTTTTTCCACCAAGCGTTCTTAAGTTCTCTTGTTCTTCTTTGGACCTCAGCCTTTGCGCTAGCGTAGGTTTTTTTCTTGGCAGCGCAGTTAATATCATTTTGCCATATTTGGAAGGCTTTCCTTTTTTGGTCAATTATATATTTAATCTCATTGTCATTTTCATCAAACCAATCCTGATGTTTCTTAGTTTCATATCCAATAGTTTGTTCACAAGCTGCAGTAATGGAGGTTTTCAGCTTAGACCAATGGTCCTCAATGTTGTCAGGAGGTTCCCTAGGTAGATGTTCCTTAAGAAGTGATTGAAGACGAGTTTGCTTAATAGGATCTTGAAGGACTTGGATGTTCATTTTACGCCTTGGTTTCCTTCCTTGAAGCCTACGTTGGGGAGCAATGTTGATAACCATTGTGGACCGGATTAGTCGGTGGTCTGTCCAGCAGTCGTCGGCACTCACCATGGCCCTAGTAAGAAGTACATCGCGGCGATCTCTAACACGGACAATTACATAATCCAGAAGATGCCAGTGCTTTGACCGTGGGTGCTGCCACGATGTTTTAAACTTATTCTTTTGTCGAAAGAGCGTGTTTGTGATAGTGAGATTATGCTCTGCACATATAGACAAAAGTAAGAGTCCGTTCGGGTTGCTATTACCTACTCCGTCTTTTCCAATAGTTTCTGGCCATAAATCAAAGTCACGCCCGACTCTTGCGTTAAAATCGCCCAGGAGGATAATTTTATCCTCCTTAGGTATCTCTGACAGGAGAGTGTCCAACTGGCTGTAAAAACTTTCCTTGATGTCATCATCAGCATCTAATGTTGGTGCATAAGCGCTCAAAATAGTTACCTGTTGGTTATTGGCGAGCTTTAATCGAAGAGTTATCAGGCGTTCGTTAATGCCAGTAGGAACTTCTGACAAAGAGTTCACTAGTTCATTTTTGATGGCAAAGCCTACACCATGTATTCGTCGGTCCTGCTCAGGTAGTCCTTTCCAGAAGAAGGTATAACCTCCTTTTTCTTCTTTCAGCTGTCCCTCTCCTGCCCTTCGAGTTTCTTGAAGTGCTGCTATGTCAATTTTAAACCGTCTCAGCTCCCTTGCAATAATAGCAGTCCTACGCTCAGGGCGTTCACTATCTATGTTATCCAGCAATGTCCGTATATTCCATGTTCCAAAGTTCAAATGTCTTTTTCGACCGCTAAAATGGTGACCCCACTGGACGCGGTAATCCAGTCAGGGGAGAAAGAGGTAGACTATGTTTAGGGCACCTTTTCTAGCCCCCTCCCCATACGGGGTGAGCAGAGTGGATCCTAAATAGGGCTGCTCAGTCATGGATACAGCTGCCGAGCTGCTCGACTACCTCGTTCCTTGAACAGGGCGACTGAGTCTGCATCCACCGCCCATGTGCTGGTCCATGACTAGGGGCTTCCAGATTCACAGTCCTGCCCCCGTTGCCATTCGCCAGTCGCCATGGGACTTTTTTTTTGTTTGTTTGGGTTGGGTTGGGTTGGGTTGGGTTGGATGGGTTGGGTTGGAAGACGCCTGTGCGTGAAACTGTTTTATGTGGGGAGATCGGTGCACAACGAATCACCACACAAACTTGACAGAGTATGGCAGAGATCCAATGGCACGGTTACCCTGACGATTGGAAAACCATTCTCTGCTGCAGCCTTCATCCGCCTTCACAGCCGTTGTAATTTAGGTTTAATTATCTTCCGCCTGTTCTGCCGTTGAGGACTTTATGTTTTGGATCGTTCTTTGTCTGGTTCCTCTCCCCGGACCTTACTGCCATGGGTGACCCTACTGGGAGTACATAGCTCCCGACGGCATTGCTCACAGGATTCATTGGAACACGCAAGCCCACTCACCACTTCAAGGTGACGATCCGGCGAGGGGGATATAATATATATAGTTTGATTATTAGATTGCATAGGATTCCATTATATAGCTATTAGGGATGCTTGAAGAATTCAAACTTTGTGAAATATGATGTGAGCTGATCTGATACAAACCTCCTGGACTAATGTTCAGATCAGAACATAATTATCCTTTAGAATTCACACTTCTCTGAATTTCACAATGCAGTTCTCGGCTTAAAAAAAAGAAAAGAAATGCATTTCAAAATCTGTATTTTGGTATGAAATACATTGAGAAATCTGTTTTTTGAGATGAAATGTATTAGTGTGTATTTTGTATTTAAATACATAGTTATTTAGTTTTATTTATTTATTACATTTCTATACCACCCACTAACCAAAGCATTCTAGGCAGTTCACAAAACAAAACTGAAAACCATAAAATGCAATAACCTAGTAAAACATAATACAAAAACCTTGTTTAAAACAGAATAAAACCAAAATAAAAACCAAGATAGACACCAGCAGCAGTGCAAAGATCTAAGGATGCATTAACACATTTTTTTTAAAAAACTGAAGGACTAAAAAGTCTGGAATCATCATCATCATCATCATCATCATCATCATCATCATCATCATCATCTTCACCTGTACCGAAAACACCACAATCTAGGCACCAGGTGAGCCTCTCTGGGGAGGGTATTCCAAAACCAGGGTGCTACCACTGAAAAGACCCTCTCCTTAGTAGGAACCTGGAGAAGGACCTCTGAGGATGATCTTACAGTCTGGGCAGATATATATGGAAGGAGGCAATCCTTCAGGTAGCCTGGCCTCAAGCCATTTAGGGCTTTGTAGGTGAATGCCAACACTTTGAAATACAAAGCATGTCCAGGACTGCATTGAACACATACACACACACACACACGGTGAAGTAGTGCCTTCTTCGAGAAGCTACTGGGGTTAGTTTTTTTCCACATAATAACCAAAAATATTGATTCATGGTACCTCTGAGGAACGATCAGAGGAAAGCACAACTGGCACAATATGTGGCTGCCAGGGTGCTGGTGGGAGCAAGGCAGTGAGAGCATATCACACTAATCCTACACCAATTATGGGTTAGTTTCTGGGCTCAGTTTAAAGTGCTGATATTAACCTTTAAAGCCCTAAACAGCCTAGGGGCAGGTTCGCAGCCAGTCCAAGACATTTTGTTGCCTCAGGTAGAGCCACAAATGGTGTTCCTCCCCCACATCCCAAACAAGTACTCAAGGCTGGACAAGGTATTTTGGCATCTGAAGCTGAAAATCTGACAAACACCTTTCCCTACCCTCCGCCTTACTCTGCCAATGGTAGGGCCAGTCCTTAAGGACTGCTTCCACCCATATAAACCTGCCTGAGCCTTGAGATTCCCCTTCCCCCACCAACGCGTAGCTGTTGGTGGGAGGACTATTTGCACGCGTAGAGGAATGAGAGGTGAGGCTGTTTAATTTAGAAACCACCTATGGGCTCAAGGCGGGGGGAGGAGCGGTGGAGGCCTTTATTAGGCAGCGTTGCTCCACCCTCTGCCTCTTTTCTCAAAGCAGCTGCTGGAGATAAGTTCTGTGCCAGTTGGTGCCTTTACTGTGGTTTGTGTGGGACCAGTAGGGGTGGAGTCCTGGGACTCCCTGCTCTCTCTGATCCCATCTCTTCTTGTTTTCTCTCTCTTACTTTAATTTTATTTGATTCTGTTTCCCTCCCCCCCTTTGTGGGCTTTTTCGGGGGTGAGTGGGGGGGATTGCTGGCCTAGTCCAGGGCCCTCCCTATGCCTTGCCTGTTACTGGGAGTAGGTGCTGGATCACTAGCACGTTAGGCACAGCTTGGAGGGTGGGATCTGGTGGGGCCTCCCTCCTGGCTGCAGGCCGATTTGGGGCTCCAGTGGGGGCCTCCTTAGCAGGCCTCTGTTTGCAGGCCGATTTAGGGCTTCAGTGAGGGCCTCCTTCGCAGGCCTCTGTTTGCAGGCCATTTTGGGGCTCCAGTGAGGGCCTCCTTAGCAGGCCTCTGCCTGCAGGCCGATTTAGGACTCCAGTGAGGGCCTCCTTAGCAGGCCTCTGTTTGCAGGCCATTTTGGGGCTCCAGTGGGGGCCTCCTTAGCAGGCCTCTGCCTGCAGGCCGATTTAGGACTCCAGTGAGGGCCTCCTTAGCAGGCCTCTGTTTGCAGGCCATTTTGGGGCTCCAGTGGGGGCCTCCTTCGCAGGCCTCTATAGGGCTTTGCCCTCTTAGGCTTTGAGGCGTCTCCTCGGTTCCCTTGATAAGCATATTGTGTGTTAGGAGAGAAATGGCTACTTGTGCTCTTTGGCCTGATGTGCTACCTCATGGGGTTGTTGTTCACAGTTGCCAACCAAATACCTCGATATTGTTGTGATTGTGGGCCCCAATTTCCATCACTGTCCTACCTTCCAGGGTGGTCGTTGTATATGTGTGTGTATGTATATATATATACATACACATGAATAATTGCTATACATAGCTAAATAATACTAATTCCAATGACAATAATAATAATGATAATAAAGGAGCACAAATTCTAGGCCCTTGGTTTGTGGGGGGGGGCTTGCTTGTTCACGTGGCCGCCCTGCCCCCCCATGCTACTACCCTGATTCTTGCCTGCCTATGTGAGGGGTCCCGTCTGGCTCGTGTGGCAACGATTGGGCATTGGATTCCTACCCCACTGATTTTTGCCTTGTTCCTACCTTGCAGAGTTGTTGTGATATAAATATATATATATATATATATATATATATATAATTTTGTGATTAGTTACTAATGGTATTAGCTGAGCAATGACAGCTCGCTTGTTCATACTTTCTATATCCTTAATTGTCTATGGTCTGGCGGTAAAATTTGCTTTTCTTGCACAGGCTCTGGCCCTGCCTTACACATACGGGTTGGTTTACCTTCCCCCCTCTTGTTTTATGCCTTATCGCCCTACCATGCCTTACAGGGTTGTTGTGAGGATAACATGTAAAGTGAATTGTGTGCGCCGCCTTGGCTTCCTTGCAGGAAAGCAGGCGGGATACCAGTACAATACTACACAATACCTTCCTTAAAATAGGGGGTTCGTATCCCGGTCTACCTCACAAGATCACTGTGCAAGAAAGTATGTGAAACACTGATTGCTCTAGTACTGAAACAAGTGAATTAAAACAATCTGTTGCAAGTTAATTGCCATTGCTCTGTAGGTGGGGCACCCGTTTTGCAAGCGTATGCCCACTTGTTCAGTCATCAGCATCTCTAGGAGGGTTGGGAAACAATCCTGCCTAAAATCATGGAGAGACACTGCTAGTCGGTGGTACTGAGCCGAGTGGTCTGTTGTTCTGGTGGTCCTCATTTCATTAACTTTTCTCAATTTAGGAATGGGTCATGGCTCAGTGGTAGAGCACTTGCTTTACATGCGGAGGGTCCCGGGTTCAGTCTCTGGCCTCTCTAGGTGGAGCTGGGAGGGATCCCTGCCTGGTGCCCTGGAGGGCCCCTGCCAGTCAGAGCAGACTGTATTTTGCTAGTTTGACCAATAATCTGACTCAGTATAAAGCGGATTTCTATGTGCTGTATAGTCATCCAGCAGGAAGAAATCTGCCACTGGTGATCCCCTTATATTATTTGGCATTGAGTTGCCTCATGATGGGGGGCTTGATGGCAGGGAAAAAGAAAGGGGTGTTTCCATGAGCACTTGGCTGTGGCTCTATGGTTTAACTCTGGCTTGTGTACCGGGGATCCCGGGAACAGGTTCCCGGCATCTCATTGGGGCCTCCTGCCTGGAACCCAGATGGCCATTGCTCCTCAATGTCGGGGGTAAAGGACTGGATGGCCCAATGGTCTGATTCAGTTTATCCAGTCAGTGGTCTTGGCGTGTTAATGATAGGGACTTCATGTTCACCCTATTAATTTTCGTATGATCTTAATTATTTTAATGCGGGACATACGCCCACACAAATCTTGCTTCACTTAAGGTTTTTATAGCGAATGTGGCATTGCTCACTTTTCTTAATCCGTGTTGTCCTGGCATTGCCAACCAAGTCATGTTCTGGGCTTGCAAGAGCAATTTTATCATGCCAAGTCGTGCTGTTAGTTCGTGTGGCGTTTTTATTTGCAGTTCAGCGGGCATTGATACATACGCCCTGCTAGTACCTGACACCCATGTGCAGCCCCGTTCTGTTTCCCGTTACCTCAACCGCTTGGGTATTATGACGTCTTTGTTCATTTCATGGTTTTGTCCCCTGCCATGCCATCCCTTGATATTAATACTGTATGTTTTCTTTTGCTGTTTTCCCCGGTGCTCTTAAGCCGTGTGTTCTCCATGAGGCAATTCCTGGATCTGCAGTAGCGTACCTGTTAGTCCTTTGAGGAGATGTTTTCATCATTTATTTCTTCACCCAGCGCATAATCGTGAGTCCCAATGCTCTTAAGCCATGTGCTTTCTCTGGTGGCTTGAACTTCTTTCATCACTTCATGACAATTTCAAGCAGGTAACTCTGAAAGGGTTACTTCCATTCCCAGAGTTATGGGATTCGTTTGGCCCATCTAGTTCCTGGACCTGATAATGACTTGCCTTCATCCTCAATGTTATTTATTTTGGTTCCCCTGTTTTGCTTGAGTTAGGGGTAGTAGGCAGTGTGATTGGCTGTCATTGGGCAGTACTCAGGTGGACTTTGCTTCACGCATCCTCTCTTGGCTACATGCCTCCTACGGGTGGGGATGGGTTCCCAATTTTGGGTTACTTCATGCTTTCAATAGAGTGATCCATGTCCTAATATAATTGGTTTTGCCCTCTGATCTTCTGGCATGGACTGCCATGGGGTGCCAGCTATAGCTGGGCGGGCTCATATTCTCATTAATGTGTGAAGGGCCCAATTTCATTTTTGCCTTCCCGGGAGACTGCTTGGGGTATCAGCAAGTGGGTATCCCTAAGATATGGGCAGCAATCCTTTGCCTCTACGGCATCAATTGGGGGCTCAGTTGCCATAAGCGCATTTCCTCTTCGAGGCCTCCTTTTAGGTGGCTCTAGGCAGTTCCATACCCCTTTTATTTCCTCTAAGGAAGTAGGGGTTTTTCTGTCAGAGGCTGCAACCGTTTTGGCAGTGCAAGGATGGTATGCAACAAAATAAGGCTCGTCCAACCTATGTGCTTCCATGCACTATGTTTGGCCCAGATTGCTGATTGCGTCTGTGACAGTTTTTCATGAAGTGTATAGTTATAGTCGGGCGTGCTTTATGCACCCTCGGTTGTCAAGGTGCGGCACATGCTAATTCCTGTCTGCCGGCCGTGAAATACAAGCCACCTGTTTGGTTCCCTTTATAGCCCCTGCCTAGCCTACGGGGCTTCTCTTACTACTGGAGCAGTAGGCAGCTGCCATGAGTGTCCATAGATACGACGATGGCCGACTCCAATCCTGGCCCAGGCAGGGAGTGCAATGTATTGCCTCCCCTGTAGTTGCAATCGCACATGAAAGCAACATCCTGTTCTTCGAACGCACTGGAATGGCTGTATTGCAGAAGCATAATATTACCCAAGTGCTGCCTGCATTTGCGATTATTCTGATCAACAATATCAGAATATGTGGCCTTTGCAGACTTGATAGTCAAGGCCGAGCTTTTGCTTCTCCGCACTTTTGAGAGGTGTGGTGTTGGTTTAAGACACTCCTGTCAGTCACTGGTACAGTACATGCCAGGTGCTTAGAGCATTCTACAGTCATCAGTTGTTGTTTTGTTTGTTTGTTTGTTTGTTTTGGACAGTCGCTGCTCTGAATTTTCCACCAGCTGAATTTTCCACCAGTGGGCCGGTGGCGCTCAGCTGACTATCATTCTTATATTCGAAAAGTTACCGTGAGTGGTGCTGCTGCTGTGCCTTTCTTCTTGTTGCAGGTCACTGGAGTGGATCGAGGCCAATTCGTGTGCTTGTGTTCGGACACAGCATGGTGTACTGGGCTGCCCAGAGAGCTGCACGGTCGCGTGTTGGACCCCAGCTTGGGATTAGCCGGATCGCTGACGGGCAATGGCTGGGTCGGCGTGGAATGCAGTGGAGCGGCCTCCTTCCGACTTTGCTCCGGTCAGGCCATGTGGCCATCCTCCCAGACGTGCTGGTGGTGCACCTCAGTGGGAATGATCTTGGATTGCTCGAGGGCAAGTCCTTGATTGAGCACAGCCTGAAATACAGGCTGTGGGCCGGTGGTGCTCAGCTGACTATCATTCTTATATTCGAAAAGTTACCGTGAGCGGTGCTGCTGCTGTGCCTTTCTTCTTGTTGCAGGTCACTGGAGTGGATCGAGGCCAATTCATGTGCTCGTGTTCGGACACAGCATGGTGTACTGGGCTGCCCAGAGAGCTGCACGGTCGCGTGTTGGACCCCAGCTTGGGATCAGCCGGATCGCTGACGGGCAATGGCTGGGTCGGCGTGGAATGCAGTGGAGCGGCCTCCTTCCGACTTTGCTCCGGTCAGGCCATGTGGCCATCTTCCCAGACGTGCTGGTGGTGCACCTCAGTGGGAATGATCTTGGATTGCTCGAGGGCAAGTCCTTGATTGAGCAAGCGTTTACGGACCTTGCTGTTGTGTGGCAGTGCTGGCCTGGGGTCCAGATTCTCTGGTCCCACATGTCTCGTTTCTGTGGCGGGGTGGTGCAGCCCCAACGCCTTAAACAGAGCGGGAAGAAGGCTGAATCGTCAGCTTTGTAGGGGCCTCGGAGGGGTAGGTTTTGCGATTCCTCACCCTGTGATCTCCTTGGCCCGGGGGGAGCTGTATCGGGCAGATGGTGTTCATCTCTCCGACGGGGGTAACGATATTTTCTTGGAGGATCTGCGAAGGGCCCTGCTCGAATTTATTCAGCGCAGGTGGGGGAGAGGGGACTTGGCTTAGCCAGTCCCTCTCTGTGGCGGTAAGTGCGGGTTTTAGGCAGTGGGGTGAGGTTCGGTGATCATCCCACGGCACCTTTCAGGTGACTGGCGATACCTTAGCCTCACCTGAGCCCAGTTTCACGGCACGGCCAGGGAGATAGGGTCCGCCTTTGAGGCCAATTCCTCTCACCCGCATGGCGTTTCATGGCCCCGTGCGGTGACATGGAGGAGGCCTTCCGACACCGCATGGTGTAAAATTGGGGAGTGGCGAGTTACAACGCCACACCTCCGATTGGGATGCTTCGCCCATTGAAGGGTATACTGGCCGAGAGCCGGTTTAGCTAGCACCCGCACTCGTCCCTTCCCAGATCCTCGAATCAATAAATGTGGCCCATAATTTCACCATCATTCTGTGTCTTGACTCTTATTTCCTCTTTTGCGTGCGCAATAGCTCTTGACTCTGGCCCATCATTGTAAAAGATCTGATTGAAGGGAACCAAGGAGAGGAATTCACAGTGGGGACACAGACCAGCGAGGTTTGTCAAGATACCTCTCTTCCAAACATCTTTTTATTCCAGGACATTTTATTATTGGTTCCTGCTGTCTCCTCTGACTTTAATGCTGTTGTGCTTTTTGCATTGATTTGATTGGATTATGTCTTTCCCCCCCATCTGCATCTTATTCTGCTGATAACGTGACCTTTCCTTGTCAGTCATGCAGCACCATCCAGTGTGGCTGCCCGTAACCTCCGAACTCGGAGGATTACGGGCATCCAATGGAAGGCAGGAGGTGCGTGGAGGCAAGGATTGCCTCCATACTTCCCTTGCCCTCCAAAACACTTAGACGGCCAATTTCGGCTGTCTAAATGTTTCCCCCCCGGCTTGAGAGGAGACGAGGCTGAGGCACTGCCTAGATTTTTCATAGCATGGCAGTGCCTCGTTCCGCCCCACCCTGCCCCTGGAATGCCCCTGCAGTGTCGGCTTCGAAGTCACGCCCAAGTCAGTCCTGTGACTTCATAGTCGCAGCCAGCATGGAAAGAACTGCATCGGCTGTGATGACAGAGGGAGGGCGCTCTGAAGCTGGAGTCCCAGTGCCGACCTTGGAGCACTTTCCCAAGATTGGTGCTGGATCTCCAACTTTTCCAGCACCTAGTGGCCATAGGATTGCACCCTAGATAATTTAAATAAGCAAACAAATACATAACACAGGGTCTGAGCACCACAAGTGGGGGTTGACTGCCCTAAAATGTGCCTCTGGTCGACCATGAAATTTCCGGATTTCTCCACAGTCTAGATTACTCTGTGTGTGTGTATAGTGTGTGTGTATGTGTGGAGAGATAGAGATAGAGATATAGTACACACACAGAGAGAGAGAGAGAGAGAGAGAGAGATTCTATGTATGCTAGGCTTTAGAAAGAGAGGTAGAAAAATAAAATCCAAGGAACTATAAATAACTCAGTCCTCTCTGTGTGGCTGGTTGTTGATGGTGATGTATTGATTGAAAGGAAGGTTCATGCTGTAAAGCCTTTTAATGAAGGCCTAGCAGCTCCCGTGATTTAACACTGTGGAAATGTGCTGTAGAGGTTGCTAAGAAACATTTAACAGGCATGTATCAAATCCTTAAGCCTCAAGGATGAATTGCTCACTTGCTACCCATAAATTATGGTCAAGCCAATGTTTAAGGAGACAGTGATAGAACTGTATTATTGGTCCACAACAAACATCATCAGTGCTAAACTGCAGCAATAAGAACCGTGTCCCCGATGAACATCTTGGCTTAATAGAGACTTGGAATTTTCAAAGAAAATTTACCTCATCCATCAAAGGAAGTAGCGGGGATCGTATAACAGCAGCCTTTGATAAAATATAGTTTCCTCACACAATATCAGCTTAACATTCACATTTATTAAATGCTGCTGAGTTTTAGACTCTGCTGATTAACCTGCTTTCTTTTTAGTTTGCAGCCCATTCTATGCTGGGAAAAACTTTTTTTAAATTTTATTTCTATATAATATCAAACATATAACAATTAACAAAACAAAATAGACTTCCAATTTTCTTCTACAGCAAATACAGGTAACAATAATTTTTCTTACTCGATAATCAGAATGAGACATCTCTTTTTTCCCGTTGTCCCAAATTCACGTATTATTCCATGAACCCACAAACAAACAAATCATTATTTTCTAGTCTCTGCAAAAAGTCAATTAGAGGTTTCCACTCAGCAATAAATGTGGATGTTGTCCGTTCTCTGATTGCTGGCAAAAACTTTTATTAACCTTCTGTTGATGGTCAGTTCTACCCCTTTTGGAATGACTGTGATGACTGCTGAAAAGCATGCCACATAAGGTGCTAGGTGTCAAAGTGGCCCCACCAAATGCGATTCAAAGTTATTAAGTGGTTTGCCTACAGATGCTTAGTTGAGAAATTGCCCTGTCCATATTGTGTCAAAAATTGTCCATTTTCATAACAGACAAATTACTCACTTTCCTTAACATCGCCATACATGTTACCAGGGAATAGTACCCCGACAATTTAAAAGGGGAATGTTTTAAACTTTTCTCTAGTAACAACCTTTCTTATGACCTAGCAAAACTGGTTTTGTCAGTGTAGCTATTATTTTGTGAAAATTTACTAATCTGGCCTTTAGGGTCATTTTGGGCCCAACCGTAAGACTCTTCCACAATGCTTTGCACCATATAAGAATGTTTTAATTGATGAACAATTAGTGCCATTCAGTGGAAGGTGCCCAATAAGACAGTATATGCCATCCAAGCCTGCAAAATAGGGCATAAAATAGGGCATAAAATTCTGAATCTGCTGCAATTACAAAACATCATATTTTTATGATGCGGATACATATAAGGGTGCCCCCACAGTTCAAAAAGAAGGCATGATGGTGGCTGCAAACTAATAACTGATTTAGGGGGTTCCAGATGAACTGTAATAACTGACTACTTTTTCACCAACATGCCACCAGCCAAGAAATTAGTCAAGAAAAACCTGACTCCGGTTTACGCATTGAAAATAAACCAACAAACCAACCAGACATTCCAACAGTGTTCCATGCACATAAATCCAGACACCTTCGGAATTTTCAAGAGGATTTGACACTTGTTAGTTATGTACCAAAGAAAGGAAGAAGAGTTATTCTCCTTTTTTCAGTGCATAAATATGTAGCAATCCTAGCTAACAAATCCAAGTCTGAGATAATTCATTAATATGGTAAGGTGTGTAAACACCTATAACTAGATGGTCATTTAAACATTTCCAAATTTATTTATTATTTATTTATTATTTTTTTAGCAACATTTGTATGCCCCCTCATAATAGAAAGTTCTTAGCAGCCTACAAAAAAATATAATATCAAATGATGGCCAATGTCTATATTTTTTGTAAGCTGAACAACCCAAAATAGTGTGAACAGCCCCCAAAATGCCAATTCCTAGTAGACCTGGGTCTACAGTTAATCAACCCCTAAATTGAGTCCAGGGACATAGCCAGCTTACCTGGGATGTCAAGAGAGGCATCCTCAGAACAGGTAGTGCCTACCATTGCTGACGCCAAGAGAAGGGGCAGCAGCTGTCATCTCTCAGTGACACAATGACAGAAACTTGCAACGATGATGTGCGTCACGTTACCATTTTGTCTGTCCTGTTCATGCAGTTATGAAATGGGATGATTGTGCATAGTCTGCTCAGCTAATGGGTGCTATGTTTGCAAAGTCTGTGAGATTTGTTGGTGTTTTTTTTTAAAAAAATAGTTTTTTAAAGTGTGAATTACACCAAAACAAAAACAAAACCCGGCCACCCTGGGCGATGTACAATTAAAATACAGTAAAACACAATAAAATATAATGATTAAAACAATATAAAAAATTCTTATTAAAAACCTAACCCACCCCATATTCCCGCCTGAACAGCCATGTTTTTAATGCACGGCGGAAGCTCATCACTGCAATTTATCCATACTATGACCTCTACCCAAACAGAAGCAACCACTGGGCATTGCCAAAACATATGGGTAAATGAAGCATTCACAGTATTACACCTCCAAGAGTTAACTGACTTAGACAAACCCTTATTAAAAAGATGTTGTGGTGTCTAATAAGCATGAAACAATTTTTTTTGCTGAATAAGACGTAACCTAAGATCAATAGACCCTTCTGACACAGATGCAAAAACAATGTTCCATTGATTAGGCAACATAAGACCATCCAATTCCCTATTCCATTCATCTTTAAGACTCTGGGTCGGTTCATACGTCACGGGAACCCCCTGTGGTTCCCGTGTCGTGCGAATGCCAGCCGGGGGTGCGCCCACAGGACGGCTGTGCGCGGGAGGCACAGAAAGTCACCATAGGTGGTAGAGGGATAAGCCCCTACTGCGTGTGGCAGCCCTGTGGCCGCACAGAGTGGCAACCCAGAGCAGCTGGAGCTGCAGCCGTTCTGGCCTGTAGGGGCAAACGGCCCTGCTGGGCATCCTGAGCTGCCGCCCCCTAGCGCCGGGAGGCCCGTGCCACAGCACGGGGACTGCCGACTCCAGTGCAGTCCACCCATGCATGCGGGGTGCAGGTCGTCTGCAGTGCCCCGCCGGAACCCACAGACAGCCCCGTGGTGCCTCCCCCACTTGCCGCCCGGTTCGTATGAACTGGCCCTCTGTGTATCATACTTATTCACCAATAATAACTATTTAAAAGCATGAATCGTAGGTCGATATAACTGCTCAGCCTCAATCAATGCATCCAATAGCAAAGGAGGCTCTGGAGCTGTAAAAGCAGCAGGATGAAACTGAGATTCTAGCAAATGTTGCAATTGCAAGTATTGCCATTCAGCTGAAGCAGGGAAGTTATATTTGGTACGCAAAGCCGAAAATGACAAAAACTAATCTACACTCACTAATTGATCCAAAGTAAAAACCAACCTGTCTGCCCAAGTCCACCACAGGAACATTTTCTTACCAAGTTTTAAATCCAGATTACCCCATAAAGTCAGTTTAGCATGAGAAAATTGGTCAAACTGTAATTGATGAGATATAATATGCCACAGCTGCTGTGATTATAGGAGGCACCCTATCCATTTTAGTGTAGCGAGACCCTAATGCCTTCCATTTGGAGAGAGGATCCAGACATAAGGATTCCAAAACTGCAAGGTGGATAATCTAATCTAAGTGGAAAAGACCAGAATTTAGAACTAGTCAACAAATAAGACTGATGATATAAAGCAAGATCTGGAAAACTAAACCCACTTTCTTTAGTTGCAATTTTATTATTATTGATACCGATGACCTATGCAAAACTATACTTTTTTTTTTACTGGGACAAGGAAAGTTTCAAGTAAGGGATCATTTTTTGACTTGCAAATGGTGCCATGCTTAATACCTTCCCACAGGTATGGCTCTCTTGGGGTACATTTTACCCCCCAATACCAGATTGGTTCCATCATTTTTTCTATTGACAGAGGGTTACAGTGAGTTACAGTCATGCCTTGGATTGAGAGCATAATTTGTTCTGGAAACGTGCTTGTAATCCAAAACACTCTTACCGTATATCAAAACGAAATCCCCCCAAAAAATTTGTACAGAGATTTTTAATTTAAGCCATACTACAGTACTTGTATTGCAAGACGTCGCTTGTATATCAAGTAATAAATAAATAAATAAATATTTAAAAATTTGCTTGTCTTGCAAAACGCTCTCAAACCAAGTTACTTGTAATCCAAGGTAGTACTGTACAGGCTTAGTCTATGCTCTGTGGCAAAAATTAAAAGTAAAGCTGCAATCCTACACATAATTACTTGGGAATTAACTCATTGAACACAATGGGGCTTACTGTATAGGATTGTACCATTAAAAAAAAAACCCAAAGCATTGCTTTAATGAGAGTCTAGAATCATAGCATTACTTTGCACTGAGTAAAATTATTGCTACCTTCTTAATGCTATTAAAAATGGGTTCAGAGGTATGGTTTTCTCCTCCTCATCAAGTACAATGTATATATTGCCTTTTAATTGGGGAAAGTAAATATACTTATTTCCTTTAGGAAAGGGTTGGTGTAGTCCAGGTAGTGATAAAGTGTTTTAAATTGCACAAATATTTGTTAAATGCTTGAGGTACAGTACATCTAATCTTGGGGTGGACTGATCACTGTGCTCCTTTCAGTTCTATGAACATTCTATGCCAGTGTTCTCCAACCTTGGGTCCCCAGATGTTTTTGGCCTACAACTCCCAGCATGCCCCAGCCAGTGTTGCTGGCTGGGGCATGCTGGGAGTTGTAGGCCAAAAACATCTGGGGACCCAAGGTTGGAGAACACTGTTCTATGTTATGAAACGTCAGCAACTAGAGATGCTCTGGTTATTCATGATTTTCTGCCATTTACTAGGCAAACACAAACAGGAACCAATGGAGAAGGAACTTAGACTGATGGGACATTGTCCATTGAGGTGGGAACATTCAGCCTCTGACTATATGTCCTGGAATCAGGAGAGACTCTTTGCTCTGATGGGATTTGGAACCCCGTAGTGATGCCCTGAAGCAAGCCAGTGATGTAACTTGGGCAGCTAATAAAACTTACATTGCGAATTTACTTATTAACTGTTGCCTTTTGGAGTGGAGCAGGTGATGGAAGTGGTGGTGGTGGTGGTGGGTGATGTCCCCTTGTCAGGGGAGCCCATGACAGTCTTACTCTGATGAAACATTTGTAAGTATTAAATTACAAGAACCAAAATAAGATTCATCATGAAATGTCTTGAGCTTCATATGTATGTGTGGGTGGATGTATACATAATGCCTGATCTCTAAATTGTACTTGAGTTAATAGTGACAATTACACATTTTCAGCAGGGTAGATCCCACAAATGAAATGACATAATATATCCCTATTAAAAAATTCTTTGGATGCCTTCCACAGAAAGCAGACTTATTAATGTAGCAAGCTACAAACTAATAGAAAGCTTCTCATAATATGAGGTTGGCTGCTTTCTATTTTGTAAGGAGCAGGAGAAGGAAGAGGAGAAGGAGAAGGAGGAATTACTGTGAACCAGTGTCCATTTAGAAATCTCATTTGAGATTGCTTCATAAGAAACAATATGGAAAAACCCAAATGAATTTATATGCCCCTCTGAGTTTAATCAGTTGAATTCACAAGTGAGCAGCTTGCTTATTTTGTGTTTATAGTACATGAACTGTCATTGAAATATTACTCTGCCTGCATTAATGAGAAGCTGATGATGTTTAGGATTGAGATGGACACACAACACCCCCACCTCTGGTTCATGTTGAATTGGCTCCGCAAATAAGCTGAGCTACTTCCCAAATAATTAGGAATACCTTAGTCCAGGGAAAAGGGAGCATGCCTTGTCAAGATATGATTTTTTTTTTGAATATTGAGTAATAGGGGAATATAGAGGATGAATATTCTTTGGTCCTGTATGGTGCAGGGGACACTGTGTTGTTATTTGTTTGTTAGTATGTTTTTTTTTGGTATACTATTTGAATCTCTAAATAAATAAATAAAAATTAAAAAAAAGGAATACTTGGCTTATTTTCTGATTATTTTCAGTGAAACTGACAAGATCAAGAGAAAAATGTGTCAGTATCACCACTGCCTTCCTACAGTCATGCCTTGGATTGAGAGCATAATTCGTTCCGGAAACGTGCTTGTAATCCAAAACACTCTTATATCAAAACGAAATCCCCCCCAAAACAATTGTACAGAGATTTTAAATTTAAGCCGTACTACAGTACTTGTATTGCAAGACGTCGCTTGTATATCAAGTAAATAAATAAATAAATAAATATTTAAAAATTTGCTTGTCTTGCAAAACGCTCTCAAACCAAGTTACTTGCAATCCAAGGTATTACTGTATACTCTTTTTAAAGTTGTATGGTGTGCACACACGTGTCCTTTTAAAGGAATAAAACCCTCAATTATAATTACACCTCTCCTCAGCTCAGGAGCTGTAATGACAGTAGGGAAAAGGGATTGATGAAGTTTTCCCCTCACCACTAAAACTAACAATGCTATTCCCCAACTTTGTCAGCTTTAGTAGAAAGTAGAGCAATGAACCTGTAAAGGAAATCTGAATTGGTGAAACTGACACAGCTTCCCTGCCACACTTCCATACCAGGAAGAGAGCTTAATATATGAAAGACGCATTCCTAAGTGTGTAAAGTTCTATGGGAAAATGTGTAACAGCACAATCCTATTATGTTTAATTAAAAGTAAGTCCGAAGTAAGTGCATATAATTACAGCCTAAAGTCCTATGCAAAAAGCAAATGAACTAAAAAATTATGAACTAAAAAAAATGTGCTTTTTCAAAGAAGTCTTCTAGGAAGACACATGTATCTATGTTCCACATGCAATTAGATGATCAATTTGCTACAGAAGATATTATGAGAGCAATCCTATGGTCTCTGTCTGGGCAAGTGTCTCAGGGACCATAGGTTGGCTTGAGAAACCCCTCCAAGGTCAGAGACAGTGCTGTGACCTTGGAAGGGGGAGTCGGAGATCTGACCCCTACCCAGACCCCTTGCAGCCAGCATGGAAAGAACTGCACCAGCTGCTTCTTTGAGGTCAGAAAAGTTACCTTGGAAGAGTAAGAAGGGGGTGTTCCACTGGGCAAGGAGGGGAGGAGACTGGAGAGGCCAGGATAAGATTTATCCTGAGCCTTCTACAGCTTCCTCCCTTCCCCCTCTGAAGCACCCTTGCTAGATGGGCTGAAAAGCTTGTCTAGTGAAAATACAGGGGATTCATAATTTCCAAGCTTACAATGCATTCTTGGTGGGGGGAGGGAGCAAGCATTTGGCAGCATGCACTCATCTGAAAAATATGCAAAGAAAAATGTGTACGATTCCAAAATGCACACAAACATGCTTTCGTTGCTGGGTGCATGAGTCCAAAAATGTGTATGATTAAACATGTGCACAAAAATACGTACATGAAAAACACAAATTTCTGTCTGATTTTTCTTAAAAAAACAAAAAACATAACTTGTTGGCTCATGCAGAAACAGGATGGAACCAGCATGACCACATAAAGCTGACAAAACTGACCAGCAAGACTGAGATTGCCAGATCTGTCCATCCTGAGTAAGATCTTGGAATCTAGAACTTATTAAACCATAATGTTAGTGTGTTGGATATAGAGAGAAGGAAAAGAGAAGGAATGGGAGCCCTTCTCGGGAAAACTGGGGGACGGGGACGGACCACATACAGTGAGTGTCCCACCGTGGCAACAGTATTTGCCCCTCAGAAGTTTATTACATCAACTACAACATGCCTATGTGCATACACACACACGTACCCCTCTCCATGTGATCGGGAACCTGCCGTTCAGGGTTCCTGACTTCATAGAGTTGCCTGTGGCAAGGGTAGAGCTTGCAGCCCCTGTGCTGCATACATGTCAACAATTTAAAATTATTTAAAATAAATACATAAACAAATACAAATGTGGAGGAGAGCTGGAAAGGGCTTATGTACCCCCTTGCCATATGCACAACCAGGAGGAGCCTGCCGAAATGTCTGAAGAAGGTTTAGGTTGCACTTAAATTCCTTCCACAGTTTCGAACAACACATTAGGCTCTCTTCTCGTCAAGGAGAACTTCATTCTCTCAAAATTCATGGGAATAGACACAGTATGATGGCTGGATCCAATGGGTGATGCTTGCCCCAGGGCTTGTGATGCATGCCCTGCTCCTACTGCATGCAGTGAAGGCTGGTGGCTCCAGTGTCAGTAGGGTGGTGTATCCACCACTCTGGGTTTTAGCAAACCTTAAACTTATAAGGAGCTATCCATGGTGCTGAACCCCATCCTCAAACTAGGTTCAGCCCCACAGATAGCTCCCTTAAAGTTCAGTCTAAAACCCAGAGAGGATACACCACCCCACTGACATTGGAGTCACCAGCCACTGCTGCCTGCATGCCTGCTACTTTCTAAGAAGACTCCACTAGAGGTGAGGGAGGAATTTTAACTGACTTCTGTTCCAGCATGATGAGCTACTGTCAGAAAAGGAAACTAAGACAGATGCAGCTCAAGTGCTGGAAGGATCCAAAGCACACAGGGTTCTTTGGATCCTGTTACAAAGCATTTTTTTTTCTTTTCATGTTAGGTACCTTAGGGCCAGTCTGCATATTGCACAAGCAAGCTGGAGTCCAGCTGAAATAGCTTCATTTCTATGCTGCACAGCCATAACATGCAGCATGGTTCATCATGTGGATCTTCCACTTAAATGGAAAAGTCAAGGGCCATCAGCATTCTCCAGCATTGGCACAGAGAAGCATCACACACATGATGTTCAAGACTATGGAGTGTCAGGTGACCTGGAGTCTAGTGTTTTTTTTAGGGGAAGTTCTCAGTGGTAGAGCATATGCTTTACCCACAAAAGGACCCATGTTCAATTCCCGGCATTTCCACATAAGGGCAGGAAAAACTCCCATCTGAAAATGTGGAGATCCACTGCCAGTCAGTAGACAGTACTGATCTAGATGGGCCAGTGGTAGGAGGTCTAAGGCAGCTTCCTAAGTTCTTAAAACATTTAGAGCTTATTTTGTATTCATTTTAGGGACATGGATCGAAACAGACATTACTTCAAAGTGTGTCTAGCAGCTTATTATTATTATTATTATTATTATTATTATTATTATTATTATTATTATTATTTTATTTTCATTCCAGAGTAGGCACAGGGGATCCCGACCCAGATTGGGGGCCCAGCATAGGGAGTAGTGCAGGGGCTTTTAAGATCTGGGTGAGGCCCCTGCACCTACTGTTGAGTAAAAAATGAAAACAATGACATAGCTACTACTAGATACACATTTAAAGTAATGTCTGTTTTGGCCCTATGATTATCACATTAAAAGCAGAGTAATAGAACAATAACAATAGGGAAGAAAAAGCTCCATAGAATTATCTATCATTCAAAAGACACTTCATGGCTATATTTAGCACCCTAATTAAGAAACACTAATCTAAAATTATTTGAATATGCAGCCACCTCTGGGAGCAGGAAAGTGTATGTTTTAATGCTGGGATGCTTACTTACTGTAGTAAAGATGGAAGGATGATTTTTGGTGTTTGGAAGAATGGGTCATTTCTGTCTCTCTGCAGGTGTTAAAAAAGGCTATCCCTATTGCCAGAAAGTCAATTTCTTTTTCACTCCATTGTTTTATTTTTACATGATCCATTCGTTTTGCTGTAACATTATCGACCTGGACAAAGACAAACTGCTTTGGGGCATTCTTTCAATTCCTAGGTTTTTTTGGTCACCAGTTGCTGTGATCATTTGTTGTGTCAAATGCTCTTTCCTGATCAGGAATGCTCATCTTTGTTATAATAATTTTTCTTAAAAACTAGATGTGGCATTATTCACATCTTTAGCTCAGAAGCACATGTCATTTGTTTCATAAATAGCCAGTGTGGTGGAGATAATTTAGATTGGGACTGTGGCAAGAGCAAAGGGTTAAATCCCCCCTTCACCCATGCCATCTTCCAGATCATGCTCAGGTCTGCCCAAGCCAGTTATTCTCAGGCTTCTCCTCCCTCAACTGTCACCACCAGCAGCCATTCCAGCAAGCTCTACTGAGGGAGATGAGAGGGGAAAGCAGGGCCATTCCACCAGCCCTGCTGAAAGACTTGTTTTTTCCTCTTCCCTCCCCATTTCTTTTTTCCTTCTTTGTTATGCCTTTCTAGAGTGTAAACCTATGTGCGGGGACTGTCTTTTTTTCTCTGATTATATGTAAGCCACTCTGGGAAATGTTTTGGCTGAGGAGCAGGATACAAATACATTAAATAAATACTGAACCAACTTTGTGGTTCAGTAGCTTTTCTATTGGAATAGTAATCATTGTCCAGAATGCTTGTATTTGGGGGAATTCCACCACATTTAAGGCGTCTTTGGCAACATACTCCATGTCCTCTTCTTCTACTCAAATGCAATAATCAACTGAAGGGGGTGTACCAATAGGTAAGGATATTGAAGTTAAAATTCTCTTATGCTTATCCAGGGTGGAATTGAAATGGTGGTTCTATGATCCAGGTTTTATCCCACTGTTTCTCATCAAAGTCTATGTGTAAAAACATCTTTTCTGTGGGATTGTATTCCCCAATATCAAATGTCATTTTGAAGATACTCTTGCAGGAGATATCACTGGATTTGAAATTGGGGCATATAATCCCATGGAGATCTATATTTACACATAGAATTATGGTGGTAAGCCATGGGATGACACTTGGATCATAATTATCTGTCCAAACAGAGTTAGGACACTTATTTATTTATTTATTTTATTATATTTATACCCCGCCTTTTTATTATATTTATACCCAAGGCGGTTTACAGAATCCTCCTCCTTCTCTCCATTTTATCCTCACAACAACCCTGTGAGGTAGGTTAGGCTGAAAATCAGTGATTGTTTAGAAAATATGAAAATATTGAGAGATATCAGGTCACACAGGCAAAAGCTTTTACATTTCATTGATTGTAATGAGAGATTTATTGATTGGGTTCGTATGGAATGACAACCCACCATGGGCAGCTAGCCATGGTAGGTTGTTGTGTTGTCCAAACCCAGAATATTTTCCGTGCAGTGGCTTCTTTTTTGCAACAAGCCACATCGAGAACCCATGGCTTGTTGTAGGGTTGTTCTTGCCCATGTGGGCGCATGTGCATGTAGTTGTATGTGCAAAGTCCTTGTGTCACATATTACCTCATATACGTGGCAACAAACACACTCTTCCACCATATAAAGAGATGCCTTGGTCTAGAGTAGATGGCTGAATACTATACCAAAGTCAAGTACTTCTAAGTTTCATTCAGTTCACACCAAGTTAAGCATCGTCTTACTTCTCCCATTGAAATGAATGGGACTGAAAAAAAGTTTGTCTGGATCAGATCCCAAATGTTGAAATATGTTCCTGGAAATAGCATTTGGAACATCAGTAGGACTGATTGCGTTATGTGTAGACATATAAGAATAATCAGATCCTTTACAATTGGCTACATACTTTTTCTTTTAATAAACCACGTATCATTCCTTTAGAGGCCCAACATATCTTCTCTCCTTTCCCTGTACACAGAGTCAGAGTAAGCAATCAGTCAGAAATAAAGTATTATTTAATTTAATAATCATGTAAGGAGGGAAAATATTTGAACCATAAAAGCTACAATTGAATATACCTTGATGAATGTATAAATCAATGGGCATTGAAAGGTTAAATTAATCCTAATATGATGGGGGGGGAAATCAATGGTTATTTTATTAACAGAAATTAAAGTTATGTTTAGTTACTGGAAGGGTAACATGGTGCTACCAGCAGATCAATTAATTAATTCTGCGTTTAAAAATCTATACTATCAGAATATGCTGACCCATTAAAATTATTATCATGTTCACTTACCAAATAGTTATGACTCTTTAAGGGAGATAGAAAGAACATTATCTGAGGGATAGGAACGGGTGAGTCAGGGAAGGGATTTTGGAGGAGTTTTGCAGACTGGGATACAGACAGGATTAAATTTAGTGAGCCGGGGTGGAGCTGGATCCGAATTTGTTGCCACAGTAGCAATATTGGGGGAGAACCTAGCAGTTTATGGGTAGAACATGGAAGAAGCTAGATCCCACTAGCTTTTCAGATGCCAGCTCAGTCTATCTGACCATACAGTTTTACAGATCAATAGAATAATTGGCCAGTTGACAACCCTGCTACTTCTGACACCTGCAGCTGACAGTCATTTTCCAGGCACCCTGTAAGCCACTCTTCCCAAATCAAGAGAGAGTATTTTGACTGGGAGAAAAGTGGCCACCCAGGGATGGGTGAGAATTTCGTTTGCTCTGCATTTTTAGGTGAACCGACCTGAGCTGCACTTCCTGGATTAATATGCATATTTGGAGCACAATTTTCCTTTGGACTGCACATTTCTCCAAATGTTGTGATGCAGTTCTTGGCTCAAAAATTGCATACAAAGATATGCATATTTAGGAAAGTTGCATACAAGGGGAGTCCAAATGTGTGTAGAGGGTTCTAGGTGATTACCAGTCTGCTAGCTTGAAGATTAGAGCTAATATTAAAGGAAAGGATAATTAAATATATGAAAGGAAATGGCAAAGATACAAAGCAATCTGGCCTAGCAAACATAAATATGGCAGACTAATCTGTTAACTCATTTCCAGGAGATGACAATACTCACACAGTCATTCTGATTTACTATGTGAACCGTAACAACGTATTTGTTACAGCTGCACATAGTTAACTCCTATTTCATTTGGGAACGGTGGGCATAAGTACAGTGTTGTTAGGAATATTGCTAAGTGGCTAATTTCAAAGACTAATTTGTCTCATTCAATGCTTTGGTGGTGTTCCTAGATAGGCACATTGATTGCATTTGCAGATGGCTCCGTGTTGGGAGGCCCTGTCAATACCAATATGGCTCAGCAAGCAACAGAAGAGGAACAGGATGACTTATGATGAAGGAGAAGAATCGAAACACATAGAATGACTGGCAAATGGCATGCACTTGGGGACTAGTAATAAGCATTATTGCCACCTGCTGGGCTCTTTACCTGGAAACAACTACAGGTTCATCAGTTGAACACAGTGCTTCAAAACAACAACAGCAGCAGCAGCAGCAGCAGCATCACAAGTCTCATGTGCTGTGAAAAATCTTGTGCCGGCACTGGGAATTTTCACGGTCACCTTGTTTATGGTTGAGAATGATATTGCATTATTATTTCTCTCTCCCCACTTCCCCAAGTGATAGGAAGCTCCAGGGGCAGCCTTTTATTACATAGTCTGATTCCTTGTGAGACGAAAGCTCTGGAGACTGATGCTCCCCCACCCCCGTCTGTCTGTTTATAAATGTTGAGCATGAGGCAGCAGGCAAACAGCCAAGCAGACAATGCAAGGCTCTAAAGCTATGTCAATTCCTCAAAGGCAAACAACATGCATTAGTATTTCCATCAACAAAGGCTTCTTCTTGTTGTTGTTGTTGTTTTCCTTTTCCTTTTTTTTTTTTTGCCAGCCAGCTGCACAACTCACATGGCTTTGTTAGCTACATCTTGACTATCAAAATGTTTCTTTCTGCCTCCACCTGAGCAGGTGGGGTGTATCCAGGAGCTAATAGCCACCAGATATACAATGCCACCAATATTCATTTAAACTTCTATTAATATATATATATATATATATTAAAGATACCTTCAAAGCCTAGGTGCCTGTGGAGGAAGTATTTTTTTTACTTATTGGCCTAGAGAAAAGGTTTACTATTAATTGGTTGGCTATAGTGATATCATAGTTTTTCTTCAGTGGGATGCAAGCAGCATAAAAGAATGTGACATTGCAGCCTTACCTGCAATACTTTGCACACATACCTGCCGGGAATAAGTCACATTGAACTAAGGGGGTCTTACTTTTGACCTGCTTATGATTAGGCTGTTATTGGTTAAAAATGTATAGCAATGAAAGTAATAAGGAGAATCTCACTACTAGGGATGGACACATCTGTCAGTTTTGCTTTCTCTCACATTCGAATCTTTAAAATCTCAAGTCCTCTCCCAAATATGAAGAATTTTGTGAATTTTGGTCAATTCTTATCAATTTCATAAAATGAAATTGTTAGCCATCTGCAGCAGCTAACTTCAATCGCTATAGCTATTCCCAGCATTGAGAGGACCATGATGCACCTGCCTGCCATATAGCTGTTAAAGATAAGGAGCCTGTCAGAGAAAAGAGGTGGGAACCCTAATTCAGCACTAACATGGTTGAATACACAGGGATTTCAAGCCAGACTTTTAAGAGCTAAGCACTCAAAGCCCTGGGCCTGGACGGATGGATCTTTCTGTGAGAGCTGGACTGACCCGGGTTCAAAAGCTTCCCTAGCCAGTGACCCTCAGTCCCAGTCACGCAGGCGGAAGGAGGAGATAACAGCAGTTAATAAAGATTAAAGAGTTTATTTGTAAGACCCAATTACATGGGATTAAGGCAAGCAATGCATCTCTTACTCACTACATCATTGCAGATACAAATCCAATACCCCAGTGGTAAGGCTAGATGAAGTGAAGTCCAGAACAAGTCGAGACGAGTGAAGAAGCAAGGAGAAGGAGTGAAGCTATCAGCAAGTGTGTTAGTTTTATACCATAGACCCTGCACCTATAAATAGGATATTACTCACCCCAGTTGTATAACCTATTCATCAACATGTTGATTCCAAACCGTCCAAGGTTGTGCTGAGGTCATATCATCTTGAGAACTATGTCTCATGACCCAAGACCTTGTGTACTTGAACTCAAGAGACACCCACCAGGTCAGGTGATAATCTCGATGTCAGGTGGTAATCTCGTTCTGCCTATGCAAAACCCAACACTTTCTCCCACATTCCTTTAAAAAAAATTAAAAAATCTCAAGTTATTTTTGTCCCAAATATGGAAAACTTTGTCTATTTTTCCTACATTCTTATCAAGACTGAACTGAAACAAAATTCTCATCAGTCCCTACACAGCCAGCAGTTATGCCTCTTCCACACATTTTGGAAAATCAAGCAAGTGTAATGTGGTAGTTAACAGTCCTAGGCTAAGACGTTTGAGACCCACTCAGCTATGAAGCTACCCAATTTGCAGTTCCCAATCAACTACAGTGAACTAAAACCCTCAGGATTCACACTTCTCAGAATTTTGCAATACAGTTCTGCAATCAAAAGTGCATAGGAAAATATGTATGCTATCAAAAAGAGTGCACAAAAATGTGTGTATTAGTGAAAATAACATACAAAAAGCATTATATTAAGGAAGATTGGGCAGAAATGCATACAAAATGCATGTATTTAGAAGTCCATTCCTAATAAGTACCTTTTCTATACAAGACATGTATTGAGCACTTGTCATTCCCTACTCATGGTTGTTTAGATGACATTGTGACCCTCCAGTTTCACTTCTGTTTTTTAAGAGCACTTTCCTGGGGGGTGTTAGAGCAGGGGAAATGGAGTATTATTTGTGAAAGCAAAAGAAAACTCATTTTCCACTGGTGTATTTGCATGATTCTGCTATATCACAGAGCCATCTAGAGGTTATGTAGTAGAAAAGCAGGAAAGGAAATGCTGTTCTTCTTGTAGTGATCTCAATTCTGTGACAAAACCAAAAGTTGATATAATAGCGGATTAACAGCCTCATGTACAAAAGTGCAAAAGTTTTGGTAGGAAACTCACCTGGCCCTGTCTCTCCTTCCTACATCTTCACAATATTAGTGCATGCAAAAATTTGATAAGCTTCTCCATATACCTGCACAAAACATTGCTCATTTGTGTCTGTGTCCTTCTACCTGCCCTCTCCCAACTTTGAAGGATGGATAGACAGAAGGATAGATCAATAAAATGACCTGACTAGGGTGCCTTCTCAGACTTGGCAAAAGTTATCCAGGCACCAAAACAAGCACAATGGAATTGTTTTTGCCATTACATGAAGTCAAGTTCAGTACATAAGCCTACACAGGAACATGCATTCAGAAGTTTAAGATTACACTGAATTGCAGCCAACTGCTGACATGTGTTATTTGAAGCACAATCTACTAAACTCTGCTCTTACAAAAGCCCCAGTGTAACAAAGAGGTGGTGGGAAATTGTGCAAGAACAGAGGTCGGTTGATTGCGCCTTTGTAACTCTTGAGTGTTTTTAAACAGCTTCCATTAGAATTAGCAGCAGACAAGTAAACAAGTGGATACAAGGTTTTGTCCAACTGCCTTTGACAATTACAGACAAATGCTTAAGCTGCATTAAGATAACTAATCCTATACTTTGAGCCCTGTGATTCTAGTATGCTTTTGTCCGATGATGACTTAAACCATACCTCACTTATAGTTAATGCAATTGAGCTGCTGTAGCTAGAAAGAATCAATCTGTGGAAATAGAAAGCAATGCTCTTAATTGAAACAACAGGCATTTGAGATGCTGACTAACAGGGAGTAATGCATCAAGGTATTAGGGAGAAAGAAAGAAGAAGGAAAGAAGGAAAGAAAGAAAGAAAGAAAGAGGCCTTTTTTGGCAGGATATTAGCTTCAACAGACAGCATAAATACAAAAAATGGGATCCTTCTTAGAATTCCCCGGCAGGTCAAAGATTTCTTATGAATAATGGTCGGAACACAATAGACAAACAAACACCACCAACCCAGCTTCCCACTAGGGGTGCCAGTTTTGTTTTGTTTTTCCAGGCAGGTGTCTTTAACTGCCTAATAAGCTGAAATTTAGCTGATGAAGGGCCTTGCCTGCACAGCATCTCCAGGTTAAGATATAGCTTGGCTGTGGCACTTCCATCTCTTGGTCATTCTGAACTTCACTCTACATGGTTGGGGAATGGAGGAGCCATACTGCAACCTCTAATGTGGGGGTGCAAAAAGTGTGCCCCTAGCATCTCTTTTGGAAAAAAGGGGAGAACACTCTAGGAACAGGCTCTATGGTTGATACCACAGAGCAGGAACCTTGTTCCTAGAGCATCCCAAGAAGCAGTGATTGATGGAGAAGTATGTGGGATAAAGAAGAAGGCCTATAACACACCATGTCACTGATAGGGATTGGTGAGGATTTTGTTCAGTTCCTATTGTAGGGTACATGCATTGCATGAAAGGTTTCCACGGTTCCTCCTCCCTCTACTGCCACCACCACCAGCCATTCCAGCAGGCTGAGAGGAGGGAGATGAGAGGGAGCGCAGGGCCATTCCACCAGCCCCGCTGAAAGGCCGTCCTCCTGAAGGCTCCTCCTCCCTCTACTGTCACCACCAGCAGCCATTCCAGCAGGCTGTACAGAGGGAGAAGAGAGGGAGCGCAGGGCCATTCCACCAGCCCTGCCAGGAGTATTAATTAATATTCCCCCTTCTTCCCTCCCCATTCCTTTTTCCTTGTGTGTCGTGTCTTTTTAGATTGTAAGCCTGTGGGCAGGGACTGTCTTGTTAATGTCTGTGAACCACCCAGAGAGTTTCAGCTATTGGGCGGTATAAAAATGAAATAAATAAATAAATAAATAAATAGTCTTAGGGTGATGTTTCTCAAGAACAGGTATGGATGAACAGGTATGGACCTCAATGGGCTCAAGTCTTGCTGATGCACACAGCCCTATGCAGGAGTGCAACTGGATCAGAGGGAGAGCCAAGGAAGAATTTCAGGGAAGGCCTGGATGGGCGATCTGCCCAGCACTTGACTTGTGGCGCATGAGCTGAGCGCAGGTGCTCGCTGGAGTTCCGGGTCCCCAATGCTACGTTGTTTACGTAGAAAATGGCATAAGATACGTTAAAAATGGCCACAATTTGCGCAAGTTACACAAATCGCAGCTGTTTTTAACGTATCTGTCAAGGTTCCGCTACTACAGGGACCCCTTGATCTACCTTTGGAAGATCTCTGCCTCTTCTCAAAGCCTCTCCCATTCCAGGAGATCAAATTCTTTGCTTGCTTCCAGTAACGTGGGTGTAGGCTTTAGACGTGGTGAATAAGTCACTCCAAACTCTCAGGGTATACAACAACACTTTACTTATTATATTAGGGTATTTACTTAATAGAGTGGTTATAATTCAAAAGCAAGTATGATTAAATCAAACAAACAAACAATTTAAGGTTCTCTAGCTTAACTTCAGACTACCTCTCTCCTCTTTGCAGTCAGACTCTCTCTGCTGCTAGCTCTCTCTCTGCTAGCTCTCTCTCTGATCTGTCTCTCTCTGCAGTCAGGCTCTCTCTGCCTCTAATCTGTCTCTCTCTGCAGTCAGGCTCTCTCTGCCTCTAATCTGTCTCTCTCTGCAGTCAGGCTCCCTCTCTCTCTAGCTAACCACACCCCACATATATATAGCCTTCCCAGGAATGGAAGGTTATAATCATGTGACTTTGAACAGGAGATCTAATCCTTAACTTCTATTGGGTAAACTAAACTCTCAAACTCCCCCTCCCATCCTGAAGTGTTTGGGCCTTCAGGCTCCAACTAATCTAGGGAAGTGTTTGGGCCTTCAGGCTTCAGCAAACTTAAGCCTGTGTAGGCCTCAATCCTTCACAGTATCTTACGCCATATTCTATGTAAACAATGTAGCACTGGAACCCAGAAGTAGCTTCCCCGGCTCGGCTCATGAGAACGCGAGTCAACCCGGGGAAACAGGTAAGGCGAGCGGAGCTTGGCGGGGTCAAGCCCGGCGAGTTCACCAGACTTCCACCCCCCAATCGAGCTTCATGCACATCCCTAGGGGAACCCTGATACCATGCTACTGCCATGGGCTATGGAGTTTAAACACAAGAAAGAAAAATAGGAAGGGGCTATAAACTCAGTGGCAGAGCACTTCCTATGCATGCAGAAAATCTCAGAATCAATCCCTGGCATCTCCATTTTTTTTTGGTTTTTTTTTAATGATCAGGTAGGAGGTGATGAGAAAAGCCTCTTCCTGAGATGCTGCAGAGATGCTTCTACCCTGAGTAGACAATACTGGGTGAGATGAACATATAGTCTGACCTGATATAACGTAGCTGCCTCTGTTCCTGATATCTGCGTTTCTGGAGATGTGCAGTTCCTTGCCCCTGAGATTTTGAACTGCTCTCTTTAATTTAGTGCAATGTTTTTAATGTTAATTTTAATACTCTTTTGGCCTCCCTCAAAATTCTTTTGAAGTTTTGCCTGAGTAGCAAATCTCTAGAGCTTCCTCTTTTCCAAAACCTGCGTACAACTAAGGGATGCCTGAGACCCAGCTGAGAAACCTTCTGGGCCTTTTATTTATTTATTTATTTATTTACTTACTTATGTATTATATTTATATCCCATCTTTTTTCCTGTGAGGAACCGAAAGGCGGCTTACATAATTCTTCTCCTCTCTATTTTATCCTCACAAAAACCCTGTGAGGTAGGTTAGGCTGAGCGTCAATGAGTGTCCCAAAGTCACCCAGTGAGCTTCATGGCTGAGTGGGGACTAGGACCCGGATCTCCCAATTCCCAGTCCAATACTCTAACCATTACACCACACTGCCTCTCACAGTACTCTCTTATTGACAGTATTTTTTTTCCCATGTCCTTCAAAATTCCTCAGGTGTTTCATCCTCGCAGGACCCTCAAAATTTGCCTGAAATTTTTATTTCAGGCAAAAAGTAATGGCAACACTATGACCATTCCCCACCAATCTGTTCTCGGGCTGACACATTGCCAGGCACCCAAAACAGATTCAAAGTCTGAGCCCTGCCTCATATGTTATCTTAGGGGATGCCTGTGTTTCAAGAACCTCCTAAATATATATCCCCAAACAAAGAGTACTAGTGCATTAATGAAGAAACTAACATAAATATGGGTGGATTACAGAGGTTTTGAAGCAAGAAATTGATTCAGAATCAGGGGAAGGTTCTTTTAATGCATCTTTGGTTGATTTATTATTGCTATACTCCAGGAGCTTACGAAAAATGCATTTCCATCCATCATCCTCTTTCAAAAGGTTGATGGAAATCAGACTTTATGCCAAAGCAAAGAAATACTTGATAACAGCAGTCTCCCCAGACAAAACAACGGGGTGTAAATCAAGTTAGTCTGACCATGTGATGTAGTCCAGTGAGGTTGGCTTTACATCATTGCAATCAACAGCAATCCCTCTATATTGGTGTTCATTGGTCATGTAACATTTCCCATTGTAAAGACACATGAGACAGTTAACATTTAGGCTCAAGCCTGCCTCACGTTCACAGCAGGATTTGACAGGTCTCTATGCGGTAAATTGAAAAGGAAAAAAGGAGGACAAGTAAGTCAGCATTGTCTATAAAAGTGAACCTTAACACCTGCCAAAGGGTGACTGAACATGGCTATGAGTAACACGTGGAATTTTTGCCATATTTGATTTTCCACACCAAAAAAACAAATAATGAACGTGCATTAGTACAAGATGTACATTAGTGCAAGTGGAATGAAATTCTCATACATTCCTAAAAAATAAATCTGATATCAATGAGTGGATGACAGAAGGAAAGACGCCTGACAATTCATGAGATACAGATGGAATGGATTTAACAAAATCTGTACATTCCTTCCTATTCACATGTCTTGGAACTGAATGCAGACCCGAACACAATCCGTGGTCAAAGTCTGTACATTTCTTGAGTTGCATTGCAATTTATGGAACCCAAAAACTGCATTTGAAAAATGCATATTTTTGAAAAATGCACATTTTTGAAAAATGCACATTTTTGAAAAATGCACATTTTTGAAAAATGCACTTGAAAACATGCATACTTTTTAAAATGTACATAAACACACTTTAATTAATGGGAGAAAATGTGTTCTTTTCAAAAATGTGCATACTTGCTGTGTACATTTGGGGAAATGCATATGAAAATATGCATGATTTTTTTCTGCAAAAAGAAATAAACAAAGCTTCCAGTCTGATATGGACACAAGCTGGAATGAACTTTGAGGTAGAATTTGGAGAACCTCAACAAGCTCCAGTTTTGCTAATTTGCAGATCCTTAGTTGTAGTGCATCACTGATTACAGCACTTTCCATCGAACAATAGGCTTTGTACCCTCCACTGACATGGCATGACAGGAGTTTCTTCCTGTTGTGAATGTGAGACATTGTGTATGTGGGAGTGCAAGGCTTCATTATGTCAGTGGATATAATTGTATGGGTCTGCACAGCCAATCATGTAATATACCGTGAACCGTGTGACCTGTACTTACAAGTAGGAAATGTTGTATAGGTGCACGTATGTAACATCATGGTGTCCGTGAGTGTTAGCACATATGGCATGCTGTGGTTACAGAATGATGGCATTACATAATGACAGCACTGTCAGGAGCACTATTAAAAAATAGAGGCAAACATGGTTTAATATCTTGGGTGGACAACCAAACAAATCTGGAAAACAATGGCCTGTTTTGGCAGTAGGGAAAACAAATTTGAATGTGTATGGGTACCTTCAGCTCGAGTACATTAGCATCCCTAATGAAAATGGATTTTGTTTAGGTACAGTGCTAATGGCTCTGACGGCCTAATTGCCATGCACTGACTGCTAGCTATTAATTAATTATTATTTTATCCTATAATTTATTTACCCTCAAAAATGCTGCTTAAATGCAGCATCTGTTTCCCTCTGAGGTCTCACTTTGACTTAATTTTACAGCTGAGCAGCAGCAGGAGGAGAGGAGTTGAGTTAAAACTTGTCCAAGGTCACAAAGATAGTAATCGGCTTTTATCGGAGCCATGCATGATGATTGGTTAGGACGTTGACTCTGGCCACCAGAGCGTGCTTGTTCTCAGCATCTAGCAAATGGAGTCATGCAGAGACACAATGCAATTCTGGTCCAAATATTGGTTTGTTTCTCCTAAGGGAGCTTGGAGGACTGGAGCAAACAGGTAGAAAAAGAAGGTGAGGTTTCCCACTATGAGTTTATGGCAAACTGTATCCTCAAGGACAAAAAAAATAATAATGGTACTGCAGCAAGACTTCCTAGCCAGATCAAATGTGCACACCCTACATGATTTCTAGCGATCAGAGCATTTCCCCAATTCCATTCCTTTAATTTCCCTTTAGTATGTTCTGCACCACAACTTGATCCATCTGAATTCTGGTTTACACAGGAGTCTTCCCTGTGTCTTCCCCAAGCTGGTGCCCTCCAGATGTTTTGGTCTTCAACTCCCATCACGCCAGCCAGCTTGGCCAATGGTCAGGAATGCTGGGAGCTGCGGTCCCAAACTTCTGGAGGGCACCAGCTTGGGGTGGACTGATTTATAGCATATATTCTGGAAATAGAGAATGCACACTTTGCCTCAGCTTTCTGTTTTGCCTGTGCCCAGAACTAAGAGGTAAGAGACAGAGATTGTGTAAATTTCAGCCACAACTTTATTAACAGTGATCTATAATGGAAAACCTTAAGGATCTGCCATGCAAAATCTTAGCTCTATGGAAACTGGCTGAGGCAGGAGCTGCCTAGCAACCTCCTCCTAGCACACTGCACACCTATTAGAGATGAGAGTGATATTTCCCTAAACTGGCAGCATTGCTTCTGCCCCATTGGGTGATACCTTGAGGCGTTGGGGCAGGTGGCAGCCTGTATAACTATCCTACAATGCTACACAGACAGTCAAGAGGCCCTGCTAAAAGGGGTAAGCTGTGGTGTGTGTATGTGGTGGGGGGGATTCCCCAAATTAGGCAGCAAAACCTTCCACGAGTGGAGCTCTTCCTTTTGTAGAAGGCAGATCCTGGATCCAACCCATTATCTCCCTGGCTGCAGTAGAGGGAGAGCTGGGAAGCAGGGCCCAGTCCATCAGCTCTGCTGAGGGACTAGCTCCATTTAACCATTCCTCTCTATCAAATGTCTTTTTTATTTTCTTTAGCTGCCATTCCACATTGCTACAACTGAGAGCGAAGGTGGGAAGTATTGGCTTTCCTGAGAGACCAGCAGCTCCCTTTGGCTTCTTTTGTCTCCCATTTCTGCTGGTCAGTATAAGAACTATGTGGGTCCGATCCAGATTTAGGTGTGTGCAACTGGGCTGGTGGACATGGGCTACCCCATCCCTACCCACAGCAGCCCCAGCCAGTCTCCTGAAAGTGCTACACAGAGAGTCAGGGGACCCTGCTGAATGAAGTGACATGTGGTGGTGTGCAGGAAGGGAAAGGGGATCAGGCAGAGTCACCTTCCATTTTCCATCATGTTTGAAAGAAGCGGTGGTGCGGCCGCTTCTGAAAAGGCCCTCCCTGGATCCCTTGGACCTTAACAATTATAGACCAGTGTCCAATCTTCCATTTTTGGGCAAGGTGATCGAGAGGGCGGTTGCCTTCCAACTCCAAGCAGTTTTGGATGACACCGATTTTCTAGACCCATTTCAAACTGGCTTCAGAGCAGGATACGGAGTTGAGACTGCTATGGTCGCCTTAGTAGATGATCTGCGCCTGAGTACCGACAGGGGGAGTGTGTCCCTGTTGGTGCTTCTGGACCTCTCAGCGGCTTTCGATACCATCGACCATGGTATCCTTCTGGAACGCCTGAGGGGACTGGGAATCGGGGGCACTGTGCTTCAGTGGTTCCGGTCCTACCTCTCGGGTAGGTTCCAGATGGTGATGTTTGGGGATAGCTGCTCCTCCAAAAAGGAGCTGCTATGTGGCGTGCCACAAGGAGCTATTCTTTCCCCAATGCTATTTAATATCTACATGAAACCGCTGGGAGAGATCATCCGGAGGCATGGGGCGGGGTGCTATCAGTATGCTGATGACACCCAAATATATTTCTCTATGCCTTCGTCAACAGCATCAGCTAAGGATAGTGTGTCTCCTCTGAATAAATGCCTGGAGGCAGTAATGGGCTGGATGAGGGAAAACAAACTGAAATTGAATCCAGACAAGACGGAGGTGCTTGCTGTCAAAGGCCACAACCTGGGTTTGGAGGTATGTCAACCAGTTCTGGATGGGGTTACACTCCCCCTGAAAGACTGTGTTCGCAGCTTAGGGGTGCTCCTGGATCCGTCGCTCCAAATGACATCCCAGATAGATGCGACGGCTAGGAGTGCCTATTATCAGCTTCGGCTGATACGCCAGCTGCGCCCCTTCCTAGAGTTGGAAGACCTAAAGACGGTAGTGCACGCACTGGTAACTTCGAGGCTCGACTTCTGTAATGCGCTGTACATAGGGCTACCTTTATACCTAGTCCGGAAACTTCAATTAGTGCAAAATATGGCAGCCAGACTGGTTGCTGGTACACCTAGGGGTGCCCATATCACACCAGTTTTAAAAGCACTCCACTGGCTGCCAATCAGTTTCCGGGCGAAGTATAAAGTGTTGGTTATTACCTTTAAAGCCCTACATGGTTTGGGTCCAGGCTACCTACGGGATCGCCTTCTCCCGTACAATCCACCCCACACACTTAGGTCCTCTGGGAAGAATCTGCTTCAGTCAGCCAAAACTAGGCTGACTAGCATTACCCAGAGGACCTTCTCTTCTGCTGCTCCCAGATTATGGAATGGCCTGCCGGAGGAGATACGTCAACTTGTCAGTCTTTTGGACTTTAAAAAAGCCATAAAGACTGAACTCTTCCGGCAGGCCTATCTGGCGGAATTTTAGGATGTTTTAAAGATGTTTTAAATATGTTTTAAGGATGTTTTTAAGATGTTTTAAGATGTTTTTAGGATGTTTTAAGATGTTTAATAGTATATGTTGTGTTGTTTTAGTTTAGGTATTTTATATTTTCTGTTGTTCCCCGCCTCGATCTAGATGGCGAGGCGGGTAATAAATAAAATATTATTATTATTATTATTATTATTATTATTATTATTATTATTATTATTATTATTATTATTATCAACAGAGAGCAGATTCTGGATCCAAGCCTGTAGAATTACTGCCTAAGTTTGCTTGTTTTCCTCTTCCCTCCTTCCGTGTCATGTCTTTCTGATGGTAAGACTGTGAACAGGGGCTGCCTTATTCATTATTGATCTTATGTACACCATTCTGGGAGCCTTTTTGGCTGAAGAATAGGGCAAAAAAAAAAAGAAAAAGTACTTACATACATACATATTTAAGTCCCTGAACATTATTTGGGTCAGAGGGATTGAAGCTCTCTACCTTTAGCGAACTCTTCCCAGATTGATTTGTCTGCTAAGGAATCCCTGTTCATCTTCTGTGTGTATCAGAGGATTCTGCGGCATTGTCTAGGGTGGGCTCTCAGGTTGCAAAGGTTGTCAGCCAGCCCTATTGGAAATTTGTCTTCTCCCATACAACTGGGATACAGGCCTGTGGCTTACGCTGGCTCAGCTTGTCTGAGCGTGGAAAGCTAAGCAGGGTCAGGCCTGGTTATTATTTGAATAGGAGACCCCTCCTCTAGTTTCCTGCATTGAGCAGGGGATTGGACTCGATAGCCTTGTAGGCTCCTTCTAACTCTATGATCTATGAAATCTATGAAATCTATGAATGCACCCAGGTCTGGCCCAACTCCACTTGGTTTCTATACTTTGCTGGGGAACATCAATAATGCTGCTAGGCCAAAAGTCTTTGAGGAAAACCTGACTCTCATCGCTGATCTTCTCATCAAGGAATTCAGTTAGTGAATACGCTTCCTAGAAACCTCTTGATTCCTAAAAAAAAATACTGGGAAAAGTCCAGTTCTCTGCCATGCAATGTCATCCTTCAGGTATTAGCCCACATCCATAACTTCAGAGACTCTCCAAGGCTCCTTTTATAAATCAGCACCGGTTTTCCATTGTAGCTTCTGTGCAAATGACTAAGGTGGCATTGACGACCATTTGGGAGCTGGTAGTTGTTCCCACAGAAAATTTAAATAGCATTTAAACCAGGGGTGGGCAACTTGTGGACCTCTAGATGTTTTGGCCTACAACTCCCATCAGCCCTAGACAGCATAGCCAATGGTGAGGGATCATGGGCGTTGTAGGCCAAAAGATCTGGGAGAACATGAGTTGCCCACACTGTTTTAAACCAGTTTCTGTCAGCTACAAGCATTCTCAGCTGGCTGATGCATATCCATTTTCCCTCCCTTACCCTCCTGGGACATTTGGCGGGTGGGGGAAAGTAAACAATTTTGGAAATCTAGGGTGATTTGGATTGTCAATCTGTCAACAGGCCCTAAGCACCGAAGGAAGAACTCTGAAAAGCAATCTGTTCCAAATCCTTTCCCCTGTTACTGTGACACTATCTCGTCAACTCTCAGTACTGACGCCTGGTCCTAGACACCCAGCCAAATGAGATGACAGAGGAAGGCGCAGCTGAATCAAAAACTGAGCCACCAGTCACAGTTGGGTTCGACTCTAGCTTCATTAAAAATTTAATTGGAACCAAACTATGCCGTCACGGAGCTCGTAAGTATTTCCTGTTCATTCTGCTTAAGAATCAGATGTTCAAGGACTGGAAAATTAGCAAAGAGCATGTTTACACTCTGCTCCCCTATTACAAGAAGTGATTATTTGATAAACAATGAACTGCAGCCAGGAAAGAATGCCAACATTTGTTGACAGATTCAGTGATGTGTCTCGGTGACTGCACCTCATGCTTCTGGGTGGAGAAGGCTCTGCTGCTTTAGGCGATTCTCCTGAAATGAATGCATGTGGGTAGGCAAGTGTCCCAGATGTCAAGGGAGCGTCCAAACCGAAGGGCAGTAAGGATGCATGATTGCAACTAAACCATCAACTAAACCATCAACTAAGGCAACTAAACCATCAACTAAGGGTCGGTTCACCCATACATGCCCATCGCTTTCTTTCTATTTGATTGCCCTACACTTGACTCCTGGCAGCAGAATGTGTGAAACGACTCCATTCAGATGCATTGTGTTTGAGTTGATATGAAAGTTATATATGTTGTGTTAGATCTATGGTGTCCCCCTTGACAAATTTCACTCCTCTAGTTGAAACTCTTTTGTCTTCCTAGAAGATTCATCAGATGGAATTAGCTTCAGAATGTTTGAATGTCATTTATCTGGTTACAGCTTAAGATCTATTTATGTGGAGGGGGAGAGTGAGGCCACGCCTACTGCCCCTGCCCCACCTTGCAGCCCTGCTGGCATTGCCTCTGCTATTGCAGCCCATTGACCCTGCCTCACATCACTCATGTATTGGGGGAGGGTGTCTGTAAAGGAGAACCTATTGTATATACCGTACATAGGTTCTGCAGTAGGGATGGGGGCAAAAGTAGAGGCAGGGGCTCACCTGAATAATGCTCTAGAGATGTGCAGATGAGCTCAGAATTTGGGCAAATGTTATCAACACTCTTTTGGCTTTCCTTGAAATTCTCTCGACATTTTGTCTGAAGAGGGAGTCCCTAATTCACTTTGGTTTTGTGTAAGGTGAAATCTGGTGGCCACCTAGGTATGTGCGGAGACCCTTCCAGAGGAACAACACTAGGCTCATCAGAACTTTCTTTGGTGTTTCCCAAAGGCTTTGCCAGAGGGGTAGCCCCAAGTTTGCTTCAGGCAACATTTCTATCACAACTCAAGTAAGCGTATCAATTGAAGAGCAGATTCCTGAGTGATAAGAATACCCTTATGCAGGCAGTTACATATGCAGGTCCAATTAACCTTGGCTGGATGCAGACTAAAGCCCTGTTCATGCATTCCCTCTCTCATGAGTCAATTTGCATGAGAGAAAGAGCTGGATGTGCTAGCTAGCTCCTCCCCCTTCTTTCCATCCCTGTCTCAAGCCCTATCACACTTCGTGCATTGAAGGCCTAAATACCTCTCTGTTTATGTTACCTGCAGTGCACGATTTTGAGGGATGGGTGAGAATTTCATTTTAGTTTGGTTTTGATAATTTGTCAAAATTTGAGAAGTTCTCCCCATTCGGGGCAAAAAAGAACTTGAGATTAAAAAAACTAAAAATCAAATGTGAGGGAAACTGAAACTGACAGATTCGCCCATCCAGGCCCAGGGCTCAGAGTGCTTTCTCTTAAAAGTCTGGATTTGAATCCCTGTGTATTCGCCACTCTTAGTTTTGAATTAAATTAGTGTTGCCATTTTTTCCTGTCATAGGCTCTTCTTCTTGAATAGCTATATGGCAGGCAGCGGCAGGCTCATCATGGTCCTCTCCATGCTGGGAATAGGTGTACCTATTAAATTTGATTGGTGTGGATGAGAATTTCGTTTCAGTTCATTTTTTATAAGAATTTACCAAAATTTGCAAAGTTCTTCATAATCTGGAGTGAAAAAACTTGAACATTTTAAAATTTTGAATGTGGGAGAACGTGAACTTCAGCAGGCTCCCCACTGCCGACAGTCAACCCTCCAGTGCATGGAGAATGATGGGCAGGGGAGGAACATAGGGGCCAGGCCTAGGAAGCATGGCCCTGCTACTCCCTCATGTGATTGGAATTGCGCAGGGTGAAATGCATGAATCAGACTAAAGTTGGGCACACCCTGTTCCCACTGAAATTAACAGAACTTCAGTTAGTCACTACTAACTGTTTACACTGATTAATGAGATCTTAAGTGCAACTAATTTATGCTGCAATCCTAAACACTCTTAATAGAGAGAAAGCCCCATTGAACACTGTGAGATTTACATCTGAGTAAATATGCTAATTATTATGTACAGTAATACCTCGGATTACGAGTAACCCGGTTTGCGAGTTTCTTGTAAGACGAGGAAAAATTTGGCATAAATTTACATTTGAAAGACGAGCAAGTCTCGCAACACGAGCCGCTGCTGCCGCATGTGGCTCCTGTTGCGAGATGTCTTTCAAATGTAAATTTATGCTAGCAACACGAGGCGCCGGCTGAGCGAGCGGCCGCCACCTCGCGCTGCTGCGCCGGCCAGCCAAGCGAGTGGCCAGGAGGCGGGGGCATCCCTGGAGGCGAGGCGCAGCTTGGCTCGGCCACCGCCTTGCGCTGCTGCTCCGGCCGGCCGAGTAGCCAGGAGGTGGGGGCTTCCATGGAGGCGCGCCAGGCTCCTTTCTCCCCAAAAGGCAGCAGCATCGGCAGCAGTTAATCCTTTCTAAAAAGCACACAAATCCTTAAAAATTCTCATAGTATGAACCATAATCTCTCTAATACTGAGACAGACTGAATGTATTTCAAGCATTTTCTGTCAGGAAAAGGGGTGCTCCCTTCCACCCAACTCCACCACCTTTATACCCTCCTCTTTCCACCACTCTGCATGCAGAAATAAAGGCAGGAAAAGAAAAGATTACGCCAAACTAGTTGCTTCCTACACAGCTGTTTAATTACATTACATTTCCTTTGCCAGGGTCAGAAAAAGAAGCGAGAGAGGGAGCCCAAATGCAGCCGGCATTTGCAAGTTAAAAAGCATCTTCTCCTGCCGCTTCGTACCTTTGAAAGCAAGCTGCCCGCGCCGCTGCCGGTCCCGTCGCGTCACATCCGGCTCCGTCAGTGACGCGACGGGACGGCGGCGGAGAGGCGAGCTGCTTTCAAATGTACGAAGAAGCAGGGGAAGATGCTTTTTAACTTGCAAATGCTTTTTTTAACTTGCAAATGCCGGCTGCATCTGGGCTCCCTCTCTCGCTTCTTTTTCTGACCCTGGCAAAGGAAATGTAATGTAATTAAACAGCTGTGTAGGAAGCAACTAGTTTGGCGTAATCTTTTCTTTTCCTGCCTTTATTTCTGCATGCAGAGTGGTGGAAAGAGGAGGGTATAAAGGTGGTGGAGTTGGGTGGAAGGGAGCGTTTCCTGACAGAAAATGCTTGAAATACATTCAGTCTGTCTCAGTATTAGAGAGATTATGGTCCATACTGTGAGAATTTGTAAGGATTTGTGTGCTTTTTAGAAAGGATTAAGTGCTGCCGATGCTGCTGCCTTTTGGGGAGAAAGAAGCCCGGCTGCGCCTCCACGGAAGCCCCCACCTCCTGGCTACTCAACCGGCCGGAGCAGCAGCGCGAGGCGGCGGCCGAGCCAAGCTGTGCCTCGCCTCCAGGGATGCCCCTGCCTCCTGGCCACTCCTGGCAGAGCGAGTGGAGGCGAGGCGCAGCCGGGAGCCAGCACATCAGGGAGTTTCCCCATTAGAAATAATGGGAACTCCGCTGATTTGTTCCACAACCATTTAATCACTGCTTTGCCGGCTCCCTTCATGGGGCTCCATGGGGCAAAGCAGTGATTAAATGGTTGTGGAACGAATCAGCGGAGTTCCCATTATTTCTAATGGGGAAACTCGCTTTGATGTACGAGTATTTTGGATTACGAGCATGGTTCCGGAACGAATTATGCTCGTAATCCAAGGTATTACTGTAGTATCATCACATATTGGGACCGGTTCATACAACCCAGGCGGCGAGTGGGGGAGGCACCATGGGGCCGTCCACGGGGTCTGGCGGGGCGCCGCAGACGACCTGTGTCCCGCGTGTGGGGGCAAACCCCGGTGGAGCTGGCAGTCCCTGCACCGCAGTGTGGGCCTCCCGGCGCTAAGGGGGCAGTGGCTTGGGATGCCCAGAGGGGCTGTTTGCCACTACAGGCCAGAGCGGCCGCAGCTCTGGCTGTTCTGGGCTGCCGCTTCTGTGCGGCCACAGGAGGCCCCCGTGAGATGGCCACTCGCTGTTTGCACGGCAGGGTGACCACACACGGTAGGGGCTTACCCCTCTACTGCCCATTGTCACTTTGCATGCTTCCCGCACGCGGCCGTCCCTGGCTGGCATTCACACGACACAGGAACCGCGTGGGGCTTCTGCTCCCCCATGGTTCCTGTGTCGTGTGAACCAGCCCATTGTGTAATATGTAATGATTAATGCAAACATTAATCAGATTGCTCTGTGTGTCTGGATCCACCTTCCTATATTTGACATTTGCCTGCTTGCCTAAGAAAATCAGGGGGATGCTACACATCCACAGGAAAATGCAGTCATCACGACTTTGAATCTCACTATAATACGTTTCTTTTAGTCTTTCAGATTATGGGTTTCTGTTTTCGTTATCCTCTTTCTTTCATGTTCCTGCCCCTCCTTTTAGCACACCATAGGAGAAAAGGTAAATTCTAGGTGAGGGGGGAAATGTGCAGAGATAAACAGGTTATGATTAGGCACTTAATTTCTTTGATACTAAAACTGGTAATTTATTCTCTGTAAATTATGAGAACTTTTTTTAAAAAAACCCACAACACCTTCCAATCAATGTTATTTGATATCAATATGTTATACAACAGCTAGGGTGATAATATACTCTGAGCCAAAGAAAAATAGTTATTTGTGTGTAAGATTCCATGAGACACTTGGAAAAGAACAATTTGCCATAAATGGTGGTGAAAAATATATCCTGGAAGTATGCTAAAATTAGGACTTTTTCCTATCTTGACTATAGGACAGTGATGGTGCCACAGCTGGCACTCAGGGACCTCTCTGTGGGCACTCGAGCCATTGGTCGCGAAAAGACCACCCCCTTCTGCATTCAGCATCGGGTTTCCGTAGTAACTCCTCTCCACTCATTCATCGCTGGTCTCCACAGGCAGGCACACTCCAACATCTCCACCCCCAGAAGCGGACTGCGCAGGCACCCAGCCCTCCTTCTAACTGAACAGACAGCTCAGAAGCACAGTGCACGCGTGCCCAAATCTTTGTGTGCCCGGTGAAGAGCCATGCCCTGAGACAGAGCGGGGCATGATTAGCTAGTGCCCCCTCCTCCTTCCTGCCAAATTTAAGGCACTTTGAAATAAATAAGTTGGTTTTGTGTTGCAGTTTGGGCACTTGGGCTCAAAAAGGTTCGCCATCACTGCTATAGGAGAATGGGAACTTCTGCAGCATGGCTGATTTCTATAGTGCTCAGGTAATGATGTCAAAAGACCCAAGTCAATAGAGTGGAGCCCACAACATGGCTCCTTTCAACACCAGCATTGCCTCAGTTCCAGAGAAATCTAGTGTGAAAAGAGGTCATCCGATACATGCTTAAAAAGTGATTATGAAGCAAACACTTTCATCCTAGGAGCACCTTCACCCATACGTTCCTGCTCGATTGCTAAGATCATCTTCAGAGTCTATTCTCTGGGTGTTGCTGCCTACGATGGTGCGATGGGTGGCTACCAGGGCAAGAATATCACCTGTAGTGGCCCCTGTCAATGGAATGCCCTTCCCAGGAAGATCCACCTGGCGTCTTCACTGTGTACATTTAGACACCAGGTTAAGAGCTTCCTCTTCCAGAAGGCATTTAGTCTTTACTCTGTTGCTGTGATTATTAACTTTACTGCTCTCTTTAAGATTTTTAAATATTTTTAATGTTTAAATATTTTGATATTTTCACTGTTGTACCTATTGTTTTGGTTGGTATTTTATTGCTGTTGTGGTTTTTTTAAAATTAATATCAAGTGTCCTGAGGGCAGCTGCTAGTTGGGTGGCATATACATTTAATAGATACACAAATAAAACCCTAGACCAAGGAGCACAAGTTAAGGAGAATGGGGGGGGGGGAAGTTGCCTTGCCCCATCCCAAGTTTCAGATCACATCAATTATTCCCCAGGAGCCCTATTTAGACCTTCTCTGTGCATATTTTAAACACAAGGAGAAGGGGGAAGGAGGGCTCCACTGCTGGTCCCACCCTCTCATCATACTAGCACACCATCTGCAAAGGGGCATCCACTTGTGTAGAGCGGAATGCCTACATGCATATATTCCCCTTTGTAGGTGTCATGCTGAGCTGAATGTGCTACATCAAAGGACAGGGACAGTGCTGTGGTCCTGGTCCCCACTTCTCCACTTGTAAGGAAGTATTTCTCCACATAGCACATAGCTAGGCTATAGAATTTGCCACCACACAACATTTATTTTATTTCTATTTATTACATGTATTTCCCACCTTTCCTCTGTCGTGGAACTCAAGAGTGGCTACATGGGGTTCCAAAGTGATCTCCACTCCAAGCACTGACCAGACCAGACCTGCTTAGCTGCAGCAAGGTGGCTTCCTTATGTGCCTTCAGACCATGCCCTGGGACCATGTAGTGGTCACCAAGCAAGTCTGAATGGAGCTAGGAGCACCAGGAAATCTGGTTATTATGAGGCACAAAAGGTAACCACACCAAATTTATTTATTTATTTATTATATTTATACCCCGCCTTTTTTCCTGCAAGGAACCCAAGGGCAAGGCGGCTTACATAATCCTCCTCCTCCTCTCCATTTTATCCTCACAACAACCCTGTGAGGTAGGTTAGATCTACCAAAGGATCTCACAACACACTGCTTTTTTGCAAGTTAATATTTAATATACTGTACCTACCCAAGATTTAGACCCTGCTGTAGATCTTGCCCCTGCATTGCAGAGTTTCTTCTAGTGGCACCAAAGTTCATAATTTTCTGGTTTGGTATATGACTTTGTGCAGGTTATAATCTGTGTGCAGTTTGTAATGGTGCTCAATTCAATTATGAATTGAGCACCATTACCCTCAGATGTTCTCCACTAGCTTGGAATGTTAAATGAGATTCTGTGTATGCACCTTCTGTGTTCAGTAGACCAGGCATCCAGAGCCAGCTGCTTTTTAGAGAGAAAGAGAGACTCACCCACTCCTCTCTATCTCTGTCCAGCCTGTGCACAATATTCTGCTGTGAGCTTAATGTTATCCTGAAGAAAAAATGGCAGCAATCACCAGGGATGGGGACTCAGACTCGAGGACTCGACTCGTGAGTCGGACTGAGTCCCCCCTCTGACTCGACTCGGACTCGAGTCCCAATATTTTTAATGGGACTCGAGACTCGACTCGGGACTCGAGACCAAGGACTCTTCAACATCCCTGGGCTGTGCCAGAAGGAGTGGAGAGGAGCGTGATTGCCGGCGAAGAGCACATGGAAGCGAGGTGTGCCGCTGCTCGGCCACTATGGACGGCTACCAGGAGTGCAGCCCCAACAGTGTGTCAAGATTTATTTTGATTGATGTGTTGCGTACTTGGGAGAGGCAGAAGGACCTGAGATTACTCTGTGTGGCTGCTCTGAGTGTGTTTCTGGTTCCAGCAAGTTCATCACCAGTGGAGCGGGTGTTCAGTGAGGGTGGAATTGTGATGAGACCTCACCGTTCCAGAATGGGGGCCAAACATTTAGAAAAAAATCATGTTCCTCAAATGCAACATGGATAAGTTTTAGGAAGTACAGCAAGTTTATATTTTAAAATCATTTTTCTAAAATGATTTTAGAAAATCATTTCAGACATTTTGGGTTTGGCTGCCTCTGCCTGCCTGTCTGGGGTTCCCAGCCTCCTCTGTCTGCCTGGTCTCTTCTTGACCAGTTCAACAGTTGAATTGTCCAAGACAAAGGCCTCTGCCTGCCTGCTTTGGGGTTCCCTGCCTCCTCTGCCTGCCTGGTTATTTTGGGTTTTTCTGCCTGGTTTGTTCTTGCCAAAATGAGTTGCAGAGTTTTGAAATAAAAAGGCACACTTGTGCCTAGAATTTATTTAAACCACACATCTGAAGTAGCCTTATTTTGTTGGGGGAAAAACCCCATTGATTTTAATAGGGACTCGTGGAGTCAGCTTTGGGAGTGACTCGGGACTTGGGACTTGGGAGTCACCATTTTGGACCAAGGACTCGGACTCGAGACTCGGGTCCAAAGACTCGTGACTCGACTCGTGACTTGAGACCAAGGACTCTTCAACATCCCTGGCAATCACATGTCTTGTTCTCATGCTAAGTAGCTACCGGAAAGCAATCATGAAAGGAGGCATCCGTGTTTGCTTCTAGTTCAGGGATGGGTGAGAATTTTGTTCGGGTTGCAGTTTGATGAAAAGGTATCTATTTCACACTTCCCAAAACTTCTACATGAACATGATCACAGTCCAAAATCTGTCCTTTCCTGAACATTGCAAGCAAGTTTGTCAATTTAAAAATGTGCACCAAAAATGTTTATATTGGGGGAAGTGTGCACCAAATATTAGGACAATGCACACAAAATCATTATATAGTATAGGGGGAAATACAAACTTTTGAGGAAAAAAGAAACAGATATAAAAAAAATGTATATATTAGGAGAAATGGGCATGAAAACCTTTATGCATTTTTGTGTAGACCCTTAAAGACAAAATTCAAAAATTGTAGTGGAAATGGAGCAGAACCAATATACAGTAATGCCTTGGATTGCAAGTAACTTGGTTTGAGAGCGTTTTGCAAGACAAGCAAATTTTTAAATATTTATTTTAAAAAAAATTGACTTGATATACAAGTGACGTCTTGCAATACAAGTACTGTAGTACAGCTTAAATTAAAAATCTCTGTACAAATTTTTTTGGGGGAATTTCGTTTTGATATAAGAGTGTTTTGGATTACAAGCATGTTTCCAGAACGAATTATGCTCTCAATCCAAGGCATGACTGTAACTGAAAATCTGACAAGCTGAGTGAAAACGAACTTACCAAGGGGCAGTATCCTACACTGACCATGTGCTAGTGGAACTGATCACTAGCACAACAGGTACTAGGAGTTTTTGAAACAATGAAAATGAACAGAAACATTTGTTTCAGAATGAAAAGCAGAGTTCGCAGAAGGGAGCTCTGCTGAGCTGCCCCATTCTGGAAACTAGTGTTTCTGCTTATTTCTGGGGTTGTTTCAGAAACCACTAGTTCTTGTTGCACTAGCAGTCATTTTTGCTGGTGCAACATAACTAGTGCAGGTGCAGTGGCAATATAGGATACTGCCCAGAATCGCCCATCCATAGTACACAATACCAAACCAAACTACAGTTCCAGGGATCAATGTGATAATGTGCTCACATGTGACACCGTCAAGGCACATGCAGCATCATTATGAGCTGTGGGGAAATCTCAGAAAGCAGGTGAACATTTTCCAAATGTTTTCGAGAAAGCTTTCAAATACTGAGCCAGTTCTGAACTTAGCCAAGGAGTGCTTGCTCATCATCACTAGTTTCCACTCAGCTTGATGCACAGAAATTTCATAGATTTCATAGATCATAGAGTTGGAAGGAGCCTACAAGGCTATCGAGTCCAACCCCCTGCTCAATGCAGGAAACTAGAGGACAGGTCTCCCATCCAAGTAATGACCAGGCCTGACCCTGCTTAGCTTTCCACGCTCAGACAAGCTGAGACAGCATAAGCCACAGGCCTGTAATTGTATTTCTTTTTTCAAGAAAACTGTTGATGATATATATGTTTTGGGAAACTTGGCTTGACACATGTACAGATTTTAATTGCCGAGGAAATCCAGGTATGATACCTAATTTTGAAAGGTTGTATTCATTTCCGCTATCTAACTTTGACATAATGCAGTATTACTGAAAGAAGGGAGTGGGTAGGTGAGAGATGAAGAGGAAGAAAAAGAATTACACTTATTCTACTCTTATTAGGCTTTATTCTCATAAATTTCTGGCTAAACTTTTCTTTTTATCATCTCAGTTAATTTGCTTCTTGCACTGTTGAGTTCTATCCCATGCCGAGTGCCATTGCAAATATCCACTGCATTACCCTAATGTTTCCTAGGGATTATGAGTCATCTTTAGTAAAAGCTGTTGCAAGCAAAAGTGATGAAGAGATGAAATCAACAATTCTATTAATTTTAAAAGTCCTAGCAGGAGTTTTTCTGCAGGAAAGTGAATCAAAACTTTATTTCATCTTAACCCTTAAACATACTGATTATAGAACCATAAAAACTTTTGAATAGAAAATTAGGGATGTATGTGATCCTGATAAATTACAGTTGTTTTATCAAAACGTTTTGCTTCCCGGAGACCCCCCAGGGAGCACCCTATGGTTCTGAGGGACAAACAGTCCTGCAGCCCAAGTTGAGTAACAGGTATCTGCATTAATGATTTCTGTGGATCCTAGTCCAGGGTGTGCAAAGTCCTCCCTAGTACACCTCCAGAGAAATTCAAAGTATCAAAATTCCTTTTGTTCTTCCCTCCCACAAATCACCTAAGCAGGGACTACCATATTCACCTCAAAAACTTCATTTTAACCAAAATTTAGTACCATCTCAAGGGTAAGGCTGAGTACAGACTAAAACAAGCTGTGAAGGTTCCTTACTTTCTCTGAGGTCAGAAGGAACATAGGTACTATAGGTATTGTGGACACTTTCTTTGGCATCCAACCTTAGACACCCAGTTCTGCATGGCTGGCAGAGACACTGGTGGATGATGCATTGCCTTTATCTATATAGGTATTGTGTGGATAGTGTCATTACCGTATTGTTCCGAGTATAGGCCGCTTAAAGGCATGAATGGGCAGCTTGCAGTGATTAGATTAAGAATGCCCATTGCCCAAAGGCACAGGAGGTTTCTCCTGAAAAGAAATGGCTCCCCCCACTGGGCAGACTCAACCAGAAGCTTCAACTCATCATGTAGGCAGCCCAACAAGAGGTTTTCCTTATGACACCCATCAAGGGCCATCAGCAGAGATTAAGGGCATCCAGGGGACAGAGACCGCCCCCGCTGCTCTCATTTCTCCAAGAAGGCAGGAGAAAGGGTATAAAAACCAAGAGTTTTAGCAATGGAGTGTGTGTCGGGAGCAGGCTGAGAGAAAGACACATCCAAGCTGGACTTGGCATGCAGACCTCTTGAGTGCCTTTCACCTCCACTGGAGCTACAGCTGAAATTCACTGCAGCAAGCCTCAGCGGACAGGTAGTAACCAGAACTTCTTTCTCTCCATCTAGACGGAAGCCTTTCTTCCACCTCTTCTTCTATTTAGGCTGTTAGAGCCAAAGGGGACTCCTTTTCCTCTCCAGAATACAGAATGTGTTTGAACTATAGTGTAAGGATATTTAGCTGCCTGAAAACACTGGGTTTACTTTACCAACAAGTAAGATGCTGTACCTACTCTATATTTCCTCTTTAATAAAACAACCCTTTTGGTTCTGGAGTCTGTGTGTGTGTGTGTGTGTGTGTGTGTGTGTTTGTTTAAGTGTAAAAAGGCAAAGCGCATACTCCACCCTGGCAGCGCGTGTTTTACCTCAGCCAAAGATCCCAAACCTTTTGCAAGAATGTGGGGTTAGTCTCTCTCTCCTCAGAGAGAAATCTAACGCCCAAATTATCTGTCGTAACAGTGGCGGGGCACTTTTTATGTAGAAAATGCCCTAAGATACGCCAAAAGCAGCCGCAATTTACATAACTAGCACAAATTGCAGCGGCTTCTAATGTATTTTATGACATTTTAATGTTAAAAGTGGCCCGCAAGGAACCTGGCTTGATGGGCACAGCCATGGCATCTGGCTTGGTGGGTGCAGCAGCAGCATCTGCTGAACCGGAGGTGGGTCGGATCACTGGCGGATCGCCTCCCCCCACTAGACTGGACATAGAGGACACCTTCAAAATAGAGGACAGTCCTCTGGCAGCCCTTCAAATAGAGGACAGTTCTCCGTCATAGAGGACAGATGGCCATCCTAAGATGCTGGAACCTTTTGGATAGCAGTGTTCAAACACTGAACTGGGTTTTTAGAATCTAAAATGGATTTTAGGTGCTGAACTATGCAATTTTGCACATCTCTAAGTCGGATGTCATTAATTAAAATCCAGAGTTTAATTAATATCATAGTTGCATGAATCAAGTATTTATATCAAATAATAGGCTATATCATTTTTGGTCCTAGCTTTGTTTTCTTTTTAAGGAGGAGGATGACCTTGAACAGCTTTAGTTCTGCAGTCAGGATTTTCTTGGAACTGTCTATGGAGCGTTGTTTCTTGAAAACAAGGTATTTTTATTACATTTTTGGTAACCAGGATTGTATAGCAATGTTTTAAATAGACCTGAGCAACCCTGTTGAGAAAACCTGCTGCTTTTAAAGCAGAAGTTTCTTGATGTGCCTTAGGTTTCTAACCTAATTAAAACTCAAGAGGATTTGTAAAGTCAGAAAGATGCAAAACTCCCAGTAAATTAATGGGAGTATATTTATGCATGAGAAAAACAAGAATAATGAAGGAAATAGGTCATTTTGCAAATGTATCCTGGAATGAAGAGAGAATGAGGCCTGGTTTGTGATTGATGGATATAGAGATGTTATACATTAAGGATTTGAAATGAAAACACCATGGACACCGTGTGCATCCTTACATCTTGTTACAAATCAACTCATCATTTGAGGGTCCTGTCTGAATATGAGCAAGCATGGTTCGCTAATGCTCCTTTTCTCATTCTGATTTCTTCTTTTGATTCTTGTGGAAGCCTGAACTACAGTGCATTCAGGGCCACTTGTATTAGCTTTATTGTCACCTCTCCTATTCCCTCCCACACAAACTGAAATTCTGAAGTAAGAATTTTGATGACATTTTTGCACCCAGAAAAAGTAACGTTAATCGTACAGAATATGGAAAGCACAGTATATGGAAATGTGCTTATTTATATACAGGTTGAACTCAGCATTTTTAAAGAGTATGGAAAGGGGTGGTGAAATAACAATAAGCAATGGCACATGGAGTGTCTGGATATCAGAACAAAACCTGCCAACACCAATGAATTCCCCCCCCGTCCATGCTCTCCACACAGTCCCCCCAGAGATCCTCGTACAGATCACTCTTTCCCAGCAACTGCTAGCAGCAAGGAAAGAGCAATCTGTATCAGAATTGCTGGAGTGTGTGTGTGTGAATGCTTGTGTGCATGCATGCATGTGTGTATGTGTGTGCATGCACATATGTGCACCTGTGTTGTGTTGTGTGCGTGTGTGTGTGCGTGCGTTCATGTGCAATCCCTGACCCGCAAGCCAGCATCAAATGCAGCCCTCAGGGCTGAAAAGGTTATGTACCCCTGATGTACTCCTATGGAACAATCTAGAATGATGCTCTTGAAGATACCATTCCATAGCTTTCTCCATAGGGCTCCCTGCTTTCTAGAGCTTCCTTGCCCAGAAAGGCTTTCCTGGCAACTCACTTGGATAGCTTTTACTGGCTGGTGATGACATTCATATCAAAGAGTCTTCTCTTAGTATAGAGCAGTGTTCTCCAACCTTGGCCTACAAGCTACGCTGGCTGGGGCATGCTGGGAGTTGTAGGCCAAAAACATCTAGGGGACCCAAGGTTGGAGAATACTGGTATAGATTGCTATTGATTGAACTTCATTTTAGACTGCTTTAATTTTATGTATCAACTTTTTGTATTGTTGTTACTTTTGTCAGTCCGAGGAACTGAGGAAAGCATGCATGGGTCTCCCCACCACCAGTCACCCTTTTATCTGTATAACAACCCTATGAGTAAGTAAGGCTGAGATCAACCAGTGAGCTTTGTGGCTGACCGAGCATTTGAACCCAGGTCTCCCTGGTTCCTTTAGTCCAACATTCTAAGTAGCAGCAGCAGTAGAAGTAGTAGCATTACTATTAGGATTCATATTAGCATTACTATTATAAGGCAAGAAAAGGCTGAGGCGGACATGATAGCAATGTTCAAATAGAAGAAGGGCTGTCACACAGGAGAGGGCAAAAGCTGGTATTTTGCTGACCCAGAGGGCAGGGCAAGATCTTATAAGGCAGGGGTCAGCAACACACAGCCTGTGGGCTACATGCAGTCCCCATCGCACCCCGGTTTTGGCCCTCACTGCCCCCTGCCATTCCCCTAAATTCATGGTGGTGGCAAAAAATAAATGGCCGTTTACCACTGCAGAGCAGTAAAAAGGTAAAATTTAGCTTGAGAACAAGTTAAATTTGACCTATTTACTGCTATGTAGCAGTTTGCCACTGAATTTCAATGGCAAGCCACCATTCCCCACCCACCCCTGCCATTGGCACCCCATGGAGTTCCATGAGGCAGTAGCAGGAGTGCAGCCCACAGGGGGATCAGGTGTGTTGGGGGGAAGAATGGCTTCTGGACCCCCCCCCCTAAAGTTGCCCACCTCTGTCATAGGATTAAGTTACAGGATAGTAAAGGTAGTTTGACAATGGAGCCAATAATCAAGAAAGATGGTGGGCTCTCACTGAAAGTCTTCAGGCATTGCCTGGAGAGCTATCTGTTGGGTTTGCTGTAGCTCTGGTTTTCCTGCTATGAGCATGGGGTTGGACTAGATAGCCTACAAAGCCACCTCCAACTCTATGGTTTGATGATGTTGGCGACTGATGATGACGACTACAAAATCTGTAATGACCCGGTGTCGGGGGTGGTGGAAGCAAACTGTTGTAAACCACCCAGAGAACTTCGGCTATTGGGCGGTATAAAAATGCATTAAATAAATAAATAAATAAATAAATTTCCCTCCCATTCCAACATGTCGCTGAGAGAAACAATTGATTTTATTCTATGTTAAGTGAATGACTGCCAATTTTAAAGAATAAGGGGGAAAAAACACCTTAGTTGGAAAGGTAATCCAAACAATATGAAAAGATGATAGATTTTAACAAGTTAATATAGGAATACATTAAGGGAGGATAAGAACATTATTTGGGAGACTAGCAAAAAGCTCTAAACCCCCTAGAATATGTTAAGTATATTCGAAGCAGAAGGCTTGCCAGATCATCAACAAAGCTATTGTACCTTCAAGGTGAAAGAGATGCAGTCAAGGCTGACAGATACTGCCGAGAAGCTAAATGAATTATTTGCATCTGTCTTCATAAAGCGGGCTGTTGAAAAAATATATTTCCACTTACAAATTAGTTTTTATTTTCAGACAAAACATCTGAAGCATTTTTAAGAGAGGCTGTAGAACAAAGAGGTGAGCAGGGAGAGCACAGAACCAGAGTTCAACCAGTTCTGAAATTTAACATTGCTAAGGGCACCTGTTGCTTTGCACATGCAGATGACAGAACGTGGAAGCTTCTGTACATGTGAATAGGCTTTCGGAGCCAGAAGTATATGTCCCTGGCACTCTGATATGGATCATCAGGAGTTGTATTTGCATAAAGTCTCCATGCTCTGCCATGACCATGTCATGGCCGTGCCAGTCCCATATCTCTCTAGTCCTCAAACATCTGGGATTCCCCAGTCATCCATGCCCCAGGCCCCAGGCCCAACCCCCTTACTCCCAGCCATGGATAATTTGGCTTCAAACATTGGGACATGAAGAGAGAGTTGGAAGTCATCAAGTGGAATGTTTTGATGTGGCCCCATGGTCTTGAAAGTGTATGCTGGCTGCTGAGTCTGGGGTAGCCATCGTGTTGGCCAACCTGATTCATTCCATCTCCCTTCAAGCCCACAAATGAGGCCTGGAGAATGGCCGACCACCCCACCCTGGTCAGTCTCATACATTTTCAGATAGATAAGTCTGTATACACAAAGACTGAAAAGCATTTAAGATCTCACCTGTCAATTTTTTAAAGGTTGAGTTATACATTGACACAAACAAACAGTGTTTTGGAAACTTTTGTCAAAAGATGAAAGCTCTTAGCAAAACTGCAAATGTTGTAGATTCGTAAGAAATTCAGGCAAGAAGTAGGAGGGCAGAACTTTGTCTATTCAAGAGTGGAGGAGGGAGGGTGTGAACCCATGGGGCACATCCTGTCATCTAGCCATAGTTAGGTGTTCGGGCAGCACTAAATCTAACACTACCGCATTGTAATTTAGTGCTAAGCTGGAAGTTCTCATATGACAACATTTGGCTCATATTTTGGAGATGTGGAGGGGGAAAGGGGGTACTGAAATCCTCTTACAAATTTTGGAGATGGGTTTTGAATTTTTTTGAAGAGTGCAAAACTCACTGTTGACCTCCCAGTGGCCACCATCAGCTGGTGGCTGTCATTTTTCTATCCCAAAAGCCCCCAGGAGTGACATTGCATGAAGGTGTAGCATCATTCTGATGGAAGATTCTGAGGAGGAAATGGTGCCTAATGCCAAATGGAGCAGCCATGTTTGTTCATCCATATTTTGGTCTACTAAGTAAGCCCTGACCATAACATGCCAGTAAGAAGAATATCCTTAATTTCACCTGTGCTCTCAGATCTCTGCTTTCCCTCCATCCACATTGTCTTCTAGAACACCTTGCTGATGCCTAGGTTTTGCAAGCATGTTGCACCTGTGCTTTTAATCCTACCCCTAATTGACTGAACAAAGCTGCATCCTATTCAATAAACCAAAAAACCCCTATGGTCTCCAAAAAAACAAAAGAAAAAAGGCTAGACAGTCTTCAGCCAACCACCAAAAAGCAGGGAAACTGTGGGCTAAAGATCACAAGCCTTAACACGATGTTGTCCCAAAGGAGACAGAAAGTGCAAGTGAAATCCTCATTCTCCCAAAGAAGATAAACCATGTGGACAAGATGGAGAATTTTATATGCAGAGGTGACTGTGGAGTTGTGGAAAACTGATGACGAACAACTTAGGACCACATACTTCTCTTTTTTAAGGGAAAACCATTAGTCCCATTGACAAAAAGAAAGTAAAAAAGAGAAAAAAGGCAGTTTATTCTAAAGAATGATTGAAATGGAACTTTGAAGAAAAATATGTTTAACCAACTCTAATACAAGGAGAATAAAAAGTCAGCATTGTTTCTGGTGAAACCGTCTGGTCTCTTCAGAAATTGTGAGTATAAATAAGATTGCCAATTTTCTTTCTTCATAGTCAACTTTTGACAGAAGGAGCAGTGGTATTTTTGCCTTTTGTCTTTAAAGTGCTCTTTCTCCCTCCAAATTTCACCAATCATCCTGAAATGTTCCAAGTACAGTAATACCTTGGATTGCAAGTAACTTGGTTTGAGAGCGTTTTGCAAGACAAGCAAATTTTAAAATTTTTATTTCATTTTTTTTTTACTTGATATACAAGCGACGTCTTGCAATACAAGTACTGTAGTATGGCTTAAATTAAAAATCTTTGTACAAATTTTTTTTGGGGGATTTCATTTTGATATAAGAGTGTTTTGGATTACAAGCACGTTTCCGGAACGAATTATGCTCTCAGTACAATGAACACCTCTCTTTGGCACCTGAATTTTTCAGAAAGTTTGGTTAAATCATTACTTTTTAATACAGGTTAGAACAACCCATCTCTGATCATCATTTAACACTGTGGAATGTTCAATTTACTGATGGACCTTAACATAGATATCCCTGCTATGATGGTTATAATAAACACTTACCTAGGAATGAATATCATTGAAATCAGTGAGGCTTATTTTTGAGTAGACATGTATAGGATTAGCTGGTAAGTGTTCATTTTCATCCCTTGTTAGCCCTGCCTTGCCCAATTCTCCCCCGTCCATCCCTCTTTCTGGTTACCTTTGCCCCTCCCCTCCCTATGTTAGCTCTCTGCCATTGACATTTCGATTGTACACTTCTGCCTTTTCTGTCTCTGAAACTCTATAACGTGCCATGTACATGATAGCACTGAACAAATAAATACTTATGATTATAATAGTATATTATTAGTTTCTAAATAAGCCACTTGGAATGTGTATATATCAAGGGGAGTAGGAAGTGGGGAGTCTTCAGTTGGGATCATTTGTGCCCATTAGCTGAACATAATTAGAGCTGTGAAAAGATGACTTCATACCACAATTAATGACAAGAGTCACATAAGATGAAACACTGTTATTAGAAGGTATTAACTTACAATCAGAGGTGATATTTGAAACCATTTGCTATCAAATCTGTAGATTACTACTTCCATCATTCCTGTAAGCATTCTAAGTGCACAACCTCATTATTGTATTATCTGCATTTTATGTCTTGGCATTTTTAACAGCTATGAACTTTTGGCTTAATTCCATTATGGTTATTTTCAATTACAGAATGGCAAGTAATAAACAACAATACAATTTGTTCCATTGATTTTCCTGTAAACATTGTCATGATCATGCATCTGTTTTCATTGCTTGCTTTCCTTTGCACTGTAAATCTCTTTGTTGAAATAAAACCAAACATGACATTTTATAGTTTTCCAGCCTGAACCCCTATAGAGGAGCTTGAATTAACAGGGATGGGGGAGCCAGAGATTTTCAAGCTCGTATAAATTCTCTGAAAATCACTTTGAAGCTCGTTTTTGGTTTTCAACTTGTTCTTTTGGCTTCTTCAAATGGGAGAAGTGTGCATTTTGAACAGGGAAAGTGTGCATTTCTGTGCATAGTTTGGAAAAGTGTGCAGTTTCCCTCCATTGATTAAAGTGTGAAATTGCACATTTTTAAAAAATGTGCATTTTAAAGTGAACTTTTTATTTTTAAAAATACACATTTTTCAAATATGATCACAAATTGAAGAATCTGTGAACATTTCTAGGAAAAAGGTACTCCTGCTCACATTCACATTTGGGATTGTGAATGAGACATGTTCTCATGATTTGTGAACAGAAATGAAATTCTTGTGCAATGCAGAAAGATCTAAGGGAATTGCAGAAGTGTTCATCATATTTTAAAAAGTGTCCAGCCACTCAGGATATCCTCTAGTTTCTTCACTGAGGGCTATGACCCCAACGTTTCCTAAACTGGTGTTCTCAACCCTTGGAGGATTCCTTTCCAGTGAGTCAACCTTTAAAAAAAATAGTTTTATTAATTTTATAAATATAAAACAATACAGAAAAAAAGAGTAAGGGCGCAATCCTGTGACCACTAGACAGAGTCTAGATGGCCATAGGAGAGGTTGGATTCCCAGCTCCAACCTCAGAAACATCCTCAGAGCGCTCTCCATCCTGGTTGTGGCTCCAAAGTTGGAAGACTGACCTAGGACAAGGAGCCAGATATTAGAAGGCACTCTGGGGGGTGAGGAGGGAAGGAGAGAGCATATGAAGTATCCTGGCAGCTCCTCAGCCTCTCCTCTTCACGCTCCAAGCTGCAGTTATCTGTCTAAGTCTTTTGCAGGGTGAGAGGAGCATGGAGGTGACCTTCGCCTCCGTGCTCCTCTCATCCCACATCGGATGCTTGTAAGCCTCTGAGTTCAGAGCGTTATGGGCTACCACATTGGATTGTGCTGTAAATGTATCATTAAGGAAAAAAGAATTACCAACAACAAAATTCACAGGGGACTTATTCTTTTCTGTGCCTCCATGCGGCAACAATTCTCTTCCTGTCCTCTTGAGTGTACTATCGTAGGGATGGGGGAAAATTTCATTCCATCCATATTTCTATTTTTCTGTTTGTTTATTTACAGTATTTGTATAACGCTAAGTAGATTCTGGAGCAGTGAACAATAAAAAGATAAAAACATATAAAAGAAACAAAAACAATAAATTGAAAACAAGGTAACATTAAAATGGCGGTTGGACAGCAGAAAAGGCTTCCTGGAACAAGGAGGTCTTCAACAGGTGCCAAAAGCAACACAATGTCGGAGCCTGCCTGACCTCCAGAGGCAGGGTGTTCCATGGAAATGGAGCCATCAGACTGAAGGCTCTTCTCCTGGTGGACTCCAATCAGGCCAAAAGTCCATGAGGAACCACCAGGAGCATGCCATCAGATGCCCTCAGTGACTGGGAAGATTGGTAAGGGAGGAGGCGCTCTCTCAGGTAACTTGGTCCCAAGTTATTTCTAAGCAAACCAAGATAACTCACATTTCTCAGTTTAATAATCAGAATGAAATTTGGGATGCAGTTCTTAAATCAAAAAACGCATACAAAAAAACATATATAAGGGGAAAACCCATACATAAAAGTGCTTATCGGGGAAAATTGTGTACAAAAATGTGCAATTTGCAGGTGGTCTCCAAGCACTGATGACCAGATGACTCAGATATGCAAAGCTTCTTCAATGTTGCTGCATTATGTGCCTTCAGATCATGGGATTCTGTTAAAATATTTGAAGATTGGCAGAAGTGATCCTCTCCCCACCAGGATGGAAAGACTGGACCATTGTTTTGTTAGTCACTTGCCCAATTAGTTTATTGCAGTGAAAAATAAAAAACACTACTCCTCAAATGTAACAGATTATATATATTTTCCTACGCATACATTATCTCCAGAAGGAAGATATGTGTGCACACAAACACATACATGCACATGCACACACACTCGCACACACACGCATGAATGGAGTAGCACAGTGTGATTTTATGTGCAAAATCAGGGCAGAAACTTTGACTTCCTAAGCACTCTGTTCATTATGGCAGAGTTGACCTTTTTGAACTGGGATGATGAAACTGTTTAAGGCTGACTAGGCCAGCAATCCTTCCAGGCATTATTTCACTCTGCTACCTGATTTACTGCTGGCAAGAGAAATAAACCCAGAACACAATGCATGCAACAAAGAGATGGGGAGAAAATAAATGAAAGTGAGCTGCAAATAAGTTGCCATTGACTTGCCACTAAGAGTCTGCCCATACAAAAATGGGAACAAGATGATGATGATGATGATGATTATTATTATTATTATTATTTATTTATTTATTTATTTATTATTAATATTTATTTATCGCCCATCTGGCCGGCAACCGGCCACCCTGGGCGATGTACATAGAATAAAAGCAATAAAATACATTTAAACAATATAAACATTTTAAAATCTTAACCCACCCCGTATTCCCGCCTGAACAACCAGGTTTTTAATGAGTGACGGAAGCTCATCAGAGAGGGGGCATGGCGGAGGTCACTCGGGAGAGAGTTCCACAGTACGGGGGCCGCCACAGAAAAGGCCCTCTTCTTCGTCCCCACCAGTCTAGCTGCTCTGGCTGAAGGGACAAGGAGAAGGCCATCCGTGGCAGATCTTGTTGAGCGGCCCACTTTATTATTTCCTTATTTCCTTATTTCCTTATTTTAAACATCTCCTCTGTCTTTTATTTTCCAGTTATTCCAATAGGATCAAACAGGAGTGTATCCAGTTGAAAAGCCTGTGTTATTTTGTCAGCATTAACATAATTGTAAGGTATGCCTATTTGTTTTTGAGACCAGGTTAGTAAGGGGATATTTCAAAGGAGGGGCTTTGGACTGATTCCAAAATGGGGATTGGCCTCCTCTAGTGGAGCACAGACATCTTTGCCAGGCTGCCAACAGTTATTGTTTGGGACAATGGACTCAATCAACTAAGGATGGCTGCTGTGCATAGTCCCCCTTCAGAAATTTCAAATCCTCAAATATTTGCCCTGAGTGGATGAACTGCCAAATATACTTCAAATTTCACTCTGGGCAAAACCCAGTGAGAACCTATGAATGCACAGAACCACCCTGACAAATTTCAATAATTTTATTTTTTAAAAAATCTTTTGGTTTCCCTCAAAGATCTTCAACAGAAAAGAAACCTTCAAATTCGTGTTGCTTTTTAGTTTAGGTGAAACTATTTTGGTGGCAGCTCTAGTTTTGCTCAGGGCTCAGCATTAATTGTGAGAGTTTAGCATTAATTGTATATAATGTCACATTAAATAATAAGCTTCTTTTCATAGAAACCAAAATGAAATCTAGAACTATAATAAATCCACAGGTACCGGGGCCTTAGCACCCAAGCAGGACCCTCTGGACTTTCTGTGCTGGATGGTTACAAGCCTCCATTTATAATTTTCCACAATTCCCTGGAGTTCCCAATATAGCATCACTTCAGGCCATTGTAGAAAATTCAAAATGGCAGCTCATAGCCATCCACCACTGCCTTCAAGTAAGCCCACATGGCAGTCTCACTGGCTTAGGAGGAGGCCCAGAGAGCACTCTTTGCCAAGGGCCCTGTCAATTCTTGAACGAGCTCCAATGTGCAATACACTGTAATGTTTTATCTGCTTTGAAAATGAGATATCAGAATGCTCATTAGTCTGATTTTAAAACTCCATTCTAAGTTTCAATACAAATTTCACCTTGACCCTTACACCTATTTGCAAGAGGGGCAAGAGAAGGACAGATGGAGAGCACACTCCAATGTGTTATCTCTGTTGAGCATTGAGCGATTGGGATAAAAATTGTTATAAACATTTATGGCATGGTTTTCTGTTGTAGCTTGAACAGCTGCATAAACCTCATATCTGCTTTCAAGGGTGTGAGGAAGATACAAAATAGATTGTAATAAGACATGCACAGCCTATTATGTATCCCAATCACAACCTACAGAACACTATGGTTCCTAAAAGGTGACCTAAAAATAATGTTAAATAAAAATAAATACATTTAAATAAATTATTAGTACAGGGTTGTTAGAGGTCTAGGGTAGGGCTTTTATCTATTAATATTTAAAATGTTATCATTGCTCGATTCTGTATGTGGCTCTCCATGTATACCTATGTATTTATAGTGGAAGTGTAATGCAGTCTTTCATAAAGTACTAAAAAGCTAGATTTCTATGTTCTGCCCTGAAGCAGTAGGAGGCAATCACCCCTTGTCAAAACACTGCTGCATTTAACACTGGGTGATTGGTGCTGCGTTTTTGTTGTCAGTCACCAAATGGAATAAGCCGTTAGGTGTTAATGGAGAAGAGAGATCTAGAATGCACAGTACTGCATTCTAATGAAAAATAATTTAGCTTTTGGGAATATCATTTTGAGCCGAGAATAAATATCACCCTTGGAAGCAATGGTTCTTACAATATCCAGCAATGAATATAATGTGTGTGTGCACGCGCACTTTTAGGGCTGTACTGCCCCTCCTCCTCCTCTTCAAAACAGCTATAGAATTTTTCACACACTCAACCAAAGAATTGCAGATTATACCTCATTTAGAACATCATATACAAATAGATATTTTTTTTTAAAAAAAAAAAACATCCATAAAATTCAGTACTTTGTTTCTGCTGTTTTATTTTTACTTATATCTAGCATTTATACCCCACCTTTCTATAAAAATAAACAACAATAATCAAGGATGCTTATAATCAACAGTTCTTTTTTTTTTTTTAAGTGAAAAGAAAGAAGATTTCATAGATTATAGAACTGGATATAAAACCCCTTCAGGCCACCTTATGAAACTATGGTAAGCCAACAACACCCCCCTCCATTTCTTTGAATATCTCCCCCTCTCAAAGCAGAAGAAAATCCCCCCTTTTGTGGGCAAAGGATGGTCCCCCCATAAAAAGTGGGGGAGAAGATTTTTGGATTACCTCTAGTTAGAGGTAGAAATCAGGATGTTTTGTCATCTCTGCAACAACAATATCACCAAGTGCAGAATTTACTTCCCCTCATAAGTAAATATTTTCACATGCTTGAGTAATGGGGGGGGGACCAGGGGGTGCACTTGGGTAATCGATTGAGAGCTAAATCTAATTCCAGATTTTAGTGACTCCAGCGATTAACTGTCACGAACTGCTGGATTTGTGTGTAGCTTTCCCTCCCCCCCCTTTTTTAAAAATACATTTTTATACTGCCCAATAGCCGAAGCTCTCTGGGCGGTTTACAACTGTTAAAATAATAAAATACAATATAAAATATAAAATTTAAAACCACAGATTAAAAACAAACAGCAGAGCTAGCAGCAGCAGTTACAATAATGAAATAAAAAAACAACTACAAGATTAAAATGATTAAAATGATTAAGATGATTAAAATGACTAAAATGCCTGGGAGAACAGAAAGGTCTTCACCTGGCACTGGAAAGAATACAAAGTAGGTGCCAGGCGAACCTCTTTGGGGAGCTCATTCCATAACCGGGGTGCCACAGAAGAAAAGGCCCTCCTCCTGGTAGCCACCTGCCTCACTTCCTTTGGCAGGGACTCTCGGAGAAGGACTGCTGATGCAGATCTTAGTGTTCGGGCAGGTACATATGAGAGGAGATGATCCTTCAGGTACCTTGGCCCCAAGCTGTTTAGGGCTTTAAATGTTAGCACCAGCACTTTGAATCGGGTCCGGAAACAGACTGGCAGCCAGTGCAGATGAGAAAGCACTGGCATAATATGTTCTCGTCGGCCAGTCCCCATTAACAATCTTGCTGCCCTATTTTGGACCAGCTGAAGTTTCTGGACCGTTTTCAAAGGCAGCCCCACGTATAACGCATTGCAGTAATCCAAACGAGAGGTTACCAAAGCATGGATAACTGTAGCTAGGCTATTTCTGTCCAGATAAGGACGTAGTTGGTATATCAGCCTAAGCTGATAAAAGGTGCTTGGTGCCACCGAGTTCACCTGTGCCTCGAGTGACAGTTGTGGATCCAGGAGCACCCCCAAACTATGAACCTGATCCTTCAGGGGGAGTGCAACCCCATCCAGAACTGGTTGAATATCACTTAGCCAGGCAGACGAACCACCCACTAACAGTACCTCCGTCTTATCTGATTGAGTCTCAGTTTATTAGCCCTCATCCAGTCCATTACTGTGTCCAGGCACTGATTCAGAACGGCCACTGCCTCACCTGGATTTGATGAAAAGGAGAGATAGAGCTGGGTGTCATCTGCATATTGATGACACCTCAGCCCACACCTCTGGTAACCTCTCCCAGTGGTTTCATGTAGACGTTAAACAGCATAGGGGATAAAATAGAGCCCTGTGGCACCCCATGGCATAACTGCCAAGGGACAGAACAGTAATCCCTCAGCACCACCTTCTGGAATCGGCCACCCAAGTAAGATCAGAACCACTGGAGCGCAGTGCCTCCAACTCCCAACCCAGACCAGAAGGATACCATGGTCGATGGTATCAAAAGCTGCTGAGAGGTCCAAGAGAATCAATAGGGTTGCACTCCCCCTGTCCCTCTCCTGGCAGAGGTCATCCCACAGGGCGACCAAGGCAGTTTCTGTTCCAAAACCAGGCCTGAATCCAGATTGAAATGGATCTAGATAGTCCGTTTCATCCAAGAGTGCCTGGAGTTGACCAGCAACCACCCGCTCAAGCACCTTGCCCAGGAATGGGATATTAGCTACCGGCCTGTAGTTATTAACATCATCCAGGTCTAGGTTAGGCTTTTAAAGAAGTGGCCTAATCACCGCCTCTTTCAAAGAGGCCAGCACCACTCCCTCTCTCAAGGTGAGACATTGAACTACAAGTGACACTGGCAGCTTCTCAGTGAAGGACCTGACTCTTCCCATGCAGCCTGGCCATTGGATCCTCATGGACAGGAAGGAATACTGATACAAGAGGGATTAATGATCCAATCGAGCCTTGCTCCACCAACAAGGTCTTTCTGAGCTCTGGTATGTTCATGTAACCTTGGTTATTTTTTTGGTCCTGACCTCTGGCTTATTATGCCTTGACCCTGCCTCCTGGTTTGCATTCTGGTCCTGACTTATTTGCCAGCCCTTCTAGGCCATCTTATTAAGGCTGGTCCCATGGCTCCTCGTCAGCTCAGATTGTTGCCCTTGGCCCAGCCCTGACACTAGGATGCTTCTGTCTCTGTAGCTCCATCCCTTCATCTTCATAGCCCTATCCTGGCTTTCGGTTCTTGTTTGCACTAGAGCAGCCTTCCCCAGACAGCTTCCCTTCAGATGTTTCGGATGCCAACTTCCATCAGCCCCAGCAACCATGTGGCTAGTGGGCAGCAATGCTGGAAGTTGTAGTCCGAAACATCTGGAGGGCACCAGCTTCAGGAAGGCTGCTCTAGAGTGTAGGTGGGTAGACTTGAGGCTCGCAAGATCTACTTTAATTTTTAAGGGATGGATCCAGATGCAAAATGGTGGCTCAGGAGATGGCGCTGATTACTTATTTCCCCACAAACTGGCATAAGCTGCAAATACAAGTACAGATTTTTATCTAGAGCATGCACAACACGTTCACATACACACATCTATATCTGCAACGGCCTATCAGAGAGGCACATTGCAATGTACTTACAGGGAGGACTTTGAATGGCAAGTCTGCTTGTGTATCTGATAAAATGGTTCAGTGGCAGTGGCACCACTCCACACAAGGCCTCTGGTACAGACAAGGTATGCTACTAGTGAAGGTAGCTTTCATGCTGGGGATCTGGAAAGGATCAGGGCTGCTGGATCCTTCTGTGGGAGATGTGATTGGGCCTCTCATTCAAGGGAATGAGCTAGTGCATTGCTGTGAGCACAGCATAACATGAACCCAGCCAAGGCAAGTAGGGGAAAGGGATGGATAAAAGGGGCTCAAAAATGCCATGTGGGGAATTCTGCTCACATGGAACCATGCCCATGGATGTGGATGGATCATGCCCATAAAGATCTTTGGTTTAGATTGTCCTGCTAAATCTGGTTTGCCCTTGTCCTGTCAAAACAGAAAGTGCTGGATAAACCATTAATTCTACCCATGTGGCTTTTATTGGGTTTTTTCAATCCATTTTTATTGATACAGTAAGTGATCAAAGCCAAAATGCAAACTATCAAAGTGGTATAATGGGAGGAAGGACATTCTGCGTGCGCAAGTGATGAAAGCAGAAACCTTGAATTGCACTGAATGCCTCGAGTAATGCATATCACTTTGCTGCAAGCCTGACTTACTTTTGAGGCATTCTACTTTCTGCATTACTTCCTAATCAGAGAATATTATTGTGGGGAAAGCAAGGGACTAAGCCCAATCCATTTGCTGAATGTTGAACTAGCACATCACTTGTTGAAATGAATGGGTATGCCACTTCACACTGAAGAGCTCTAATCTCCTCAGAGAAAGGCACATCTCGTTCTATGTTTGTTCAGCACTTATCATCAAGTGGCTCATATTGTATAAAGGCAAGAGACCATTCCTACCCTGAAATGCTAAGTATGTAGTTAAAATGTAAATGATGGTCTGTGAACCTGTGTGGAACAGTACATGGTGCAGGCACTAGCTGAAGTTTCTGGGCCATCCTCAAAAACAGCCCCAAGTACAATGCATTACAATAATCCAAACGGGTGTTACCGGGGCACAAATCACTGCAGCTAGGCTATCCACCTCCAGATAGGGTCATAGCTGAGGTGGTCCGAGCCACAAAGGCCACTTGAGCCTCTAATGACAGTGATGGGACCAGGAGCACCCCCCAAGCTAAGCACTTGATATTTTAGCATGAATGCAGCCCTCTCTAGAACAGGATAAATACCACTCTCGATCTGTGGAGTCACCTGCTCGCCGTGCCTCTGTCTTATCTGGATTGAGCTTCAATTTGTTAACCCTCATCTAGTTCATTACCACAGCCAAGCACTGGTCCATCTCCCCCAGCCTCACCTGGGTCCAAGGAGAAGGAGAAACAAAGCTGCATGTGATCTGCATACTAGTGACAGCAAACTCCACACCCATGAATGACCTCACACAGTGGTTTCATGTAAATATTAAACAGCATGGGGGACAAGATGGAACCTTGCAGAAGCCTGAAGCAAAGTTGCCACAGAGTCTAGTAGAAAACTTCCAGCTCCACCTTCTAAAAATATCCATCCCAGTAAGAGTGGAATGGCCATACAGTGGCAACACCCAGACCTAAATCCAAAATATGCTTCAGAAGAATACCCTGGTTGATTGTATCAAAAGCTGTCAAGCGGTCAAGAAGAATCAACAGGGTTACAATCTCCCTGTGCCTCTGTCTCAACTCAACAGAGGTCATCCCACAGAGCAACCAAGGCTGTTTTTTAGGGGTGTCCACAAACCTGGTGGCCCCCACCCCGCCTTACCTCTCCGCGGCGGGGGGGTCCCCGCCACTCGGTCCTCAGCGGCGCGGAGCAATTCTCCGCGCCGCTTGAGCCGGCCACGCTGGCCATGCCGGGACCACAATTCTACGTATTTTCAGCCCTTAACAGCCCTGTTGCCCTGGTTTCTATGAAAAATACGTGGAATTGCGGTCCCGGCATGCCGGCGCAGGGTCCCGGCGCATCACTTCTGGCCAGCTGGAGGGAACATTTGCTACTGGGAACATTTGCTACTGGCCTGTAATTACTAAGATCTTCTGGGTCCAGTGATAGTTTCTTCCTGGATGGTCACACCATTGCCTTCTTTAAGGTGGCTGGGACCACTCTCTCTAAGAAAGGAGTTTACTACCTCCTGGACTCAGCCAGCTGCCCCCTCCTTGCCAGATGTAATTACCCACAAAGGGCAAGGGTCGAACCTTTTCAAGCACCTTCTTCACATCCTTGGCCACACAAACTGAAATTCATCCAACAATATAGGACCATACAGTGCATTGGACACACCTATGGATTGATCTGTCCCAAGTGTAGAGCCCAAATCATGATTTTGTATACAATTGGACAAGCTAATGAAAGATTGTTTAGATTTGATCTAATGGAAGGATTGGTGGGCCACTTTAAGCAGGCCCCACCTCAAGGCCTTAACTGACATGAAGGCCTGTGGCAGAGATTTCCAAAGTCCTCCCCAGGTTCTAAACCCTCCTCTTTTCCAAGTATAGCTGCATTCTGCAAAGTGAAGTGAAAGTAATCATTATGGATATGGCTGCTTTTTTTCCTCAGAGGAAATATAATTGAAGAGCTTGCAAAGAAAGCCTCTTAGAAAGAGAGAGAGTGATATTACTTTTCTCATCACTTTTATATGAAATTTAGTAGAGCAGCAAAGACGAAAGAGGGGATTCATCATCTGTCTTTATTCGGAAAGGAATTTATTTCAGTACTCTAGTTCCATTCTTTCTCTGTGTTGGTGAAAACATACTTAGAACCACTTCTGTTTTTGGTAAGAAGAGTTTGTTCCTCTTTAAAACAACCCCCCCCCCAACAATTCACCATTTTTAGAAGAAATTCATTTGGCATTGATACAAAAAAAAGATGAAATACAATTTAGAAATCCTAATTGTTTTAAACTCTAGTCATTCTATGTGTCTGTGTTTTTTAAATTAAAATCCACATTTTCAGGAGATTTGATTGGTAAAACATACAGCTAAATATAGGAGAGCTCCAAAAAGAAGAATCTAATCTAATTAGATGATTTGATCTGGATTAACGCTATTATGTCTTTGGCAGAAGATCCATTTTAAGGCTTGGCAGTGCTCCTTACATTTGGGCTGGATTTCATGTAGAATTATTTAATGCTCAATTGAATTTAAGAAGTACTGCTTGCAGAATAATTGCTAGAAAGGAGGAGATACAGGGTGGGCCACATATGAATCATCAGGAAGGAGGAAATGCATTACCAAAAAGGGGGGAGGGGACACAAAAAAGGACACCAATTTGCATATAATGTTGCATATACTAATTTATATGGATAGATGCAAACTGAAGGGGGAAATTATTATAATTTAAATAGAAATAACATATATCTCACCACAGACTACTATGACCAAGTGACCTGTGTACCTGCCTTTTCAGTCTTCTGCCCAGGTGCTACTGGTGATGGGCAACAGTTCTTATGGTTCTTCATCTTTAAACCAGAATTGATCAGGACAGCCTTTCAAATGGAGGATACCGTCAAATAGGGGATGCTTCTCTGGCAGCCCTTCAATTAGAGGACAGTCCACTGTAAAAGAGAACACATGGGCACCCTAAGAGAAACCTTGAGGGAAAGAAAACAGAAATACAGCACTAGGGGGGTAATGATGGTAGCTCCATCTTGGTCACCAGGAAACCCCTTCACTCTGGGATGGGCTGTGAGGGCCTGTATCTTGTGTTGGGCCAAAGAGACAGGTTGGGGATGCTATTGGTACACCACCCACCCTGTTACACAATGGCCTCCCTGAAAGTCAGTGTACTTCCTGTTCCTATACAAGCCAGCAGAGACTCAAGAAAAACTAGCTTTGGGAAGTGAATGGCTGGCAAATATTAGAGAGGCAAGGATTTAGTCCATGTTATATTGAACCTTAATATACTGTAGCTGAAAGTCATGGGATGGAATGTAGTAGTAGGAAATATTTTGGGAGCTAGCCATTGAAGTCACTCCTGCACACAGCTGCCCTTTTCAAAGCAGGCCTGGTCCAATTTTTTTCTTCTTCTAGATTTGGTGACAGGGACTACACACACTTGATCTTAGCCAAAAGGCCAAGAAGTGACTAAAGTTTTGCACTAGACGAAATCCAAAGTGTTTGGATTTGGGGTGGCATCTCTCACCCAGTGCTCTTCCACTAAGGCCTTCCATGAGCTGAAGGGGCTTTATGCATAAGCAAGGGCATCTTTGGATCCAACCCTCTCACCTGTCACTCTTGAATCTTTTAAGGTAAAAATAGGTTAGCAGTTCAGAAAAAGTTGTTGTTTACATCAGGAGGTATACATGCACATATTTCTCAGATGATAAATTAGTTTTGGAATGCTATATGCTCAGGGGACATGAGCAGGTTTGAACTGGGGACCTGTCAGTGCTATACATATGTATACACTACACACACACACACACAAACACACACAGAGAGAGAATCCCTATTTGGGCATTCCCACCATATGGTTACAATCCCACTAGCAATCCCATTAGCTGCCCCTGCCAGCATGTCCCTGCTGGGCCTATTCTCTGCCATCCATGCCTTGGGGGTGGGGGTGTCAGTAAAGGGGAGCCTGCTGTATGCATGTATATTCCCCCTATGATTGGGAACCTTGATCACACAGAGTTCCCAATCACAGGATGAGCCTTCTGCAATGGATTCAACAATAGATCAGGCTGCAATTCTCATTAGCCAAAACAAACAAAAAAGTGATACAGGATCGCACAGGTGCCAGTTTATTTTATGCCAATTTGCCCAACAGTGCCAAAATGTTGCTGTTTGTTTGTTTGTTGATTGATTGATTGATTGATTGCTACTTTTGGTGCCTCTTTGTTGTTGGCTGCATGTCTTATTAGCCCATAATTCTTTTTTGCACTGACTTCCAATCTTCTGATATTTCCTTTCCCCTGCCTTTTCCTACCATGTCTTTTTTTTTTTCCTAGCCAGGTATCTTGGCACATCAGATTTTTAAAGAAACAAATAGTTTCTGAATGAACCATCTTGCAACATCTTTAATATCCGCTCTTCCCTCAATACCTGGCACTGTCCTTGAAAATATGATTGTTGGAAACGGATTTTCCAGTTACCGGATGCCTGAACTTCTCACTCTTACTATACAGACCACAACCTAGCCTGTCATAACAGATGTCATTTAACACAGCATGAAATTTGCAATGTGCAGTTTCTTTAGAGCTGCCGAGACAAGTTAGGAAACCATCCCCCCTCTCTTATTATATTAGGATCTCTCAATGATAACCACAGGCTTTAAAAATCAAAAGGTGTTGGAGCACCTGCATGACCTCTTCTTTTCAGTCTCAGGAAAGGAGCTTTTCTCCAATAACATAGGGCTGGTTCACACATAAATGTGCTTCATTACTTGATTTCTGTACCTTCGTGACTGGCAGCCAAATGTGTGAACCATCTACACTGAAAAAGCATTGTGGATGAAGTGGGGACAATTCTTTCTGTGATTGACATTCACACTCACACATGCAAGTCATCACTTTGTGTGCATTAGTCAACTGATGGATGTGCATGCGTAAACAACTGGCTCCTTGTATGTATGATATTAGTGCCATTTCATAACTGCACTTTTATGTTCTTTTTAGATGGAGAAGTGGAGAGGGAGAACTCATGCAAAAGGCATTAGATGCTGAAACCTAAAGCTGAAAAGCATTAGATGCATCACTAACAGGTGGTGTAGCACTAAAACCTTAATTAACCCAACTTTTGACCTGGCTCTTTCAGGTTGAGCTATCTGGCAGCTTGGCCAATGCCTGGCTGCTTTATTGTGACTTTGCAGAGTTTGTTACCAATGTACACACACACACACACACACACACACCAATATTAAGGATTAATTAAGGATGAGGGAGGGTCCATGGCTCAGTGGTAGATCACATGCTTTACATGCAGAAGGTCCCAGATTCGATCCCCAGTATCTCCAGGTAGGGCTGGAAAAATTCCTGCCTGAAACCCCGGAGAGCCACTGCGAGTCAGTGTTGATAATATTGGGTTAAATGAACCAATGGTCTGACTCCGTAAGACAGCTTCCTATGTTCCCTATGTTCCTAATATACCAATTGGCTGAGGATGAGTGCTTCTACAACAGGTCATTTCCTCCTATTGTTCCTTGGACTTCCTGAGTTCCGTATGATCTCAATTCTCTGCTATGCCACTGGCATCCTGAATTCTCCTGTGCTAGCTTCACACTGATCCATGCATGCATGTTCATTGATGGATATCTCCTCACTCAATAACTCATCACTCAGTGAGTTGCAGCGGCTTGTGTGAGGTGCTTCTATTGAAATGAAAACCATTGCATTTGAAGGGATGCAAGGGGATATGCAAGTTTGCCCTGTGATGCCTGATCAGTGATGCTTGCTTCACCTATGTGGTCATCATAGAAGAAAGTACGGACCAGTCAAACAGCCAATGAAGCAGGCCAGTGGGGACCATAATGCTAACGTTGGCTATCTGTTGTAAGTGCAAGCATCTCTGAATTAGGGACGTATTAGCATTTTGTTTTTGCCAGCAAAACATACAAGCATGTCCTTTTAGAAGCCCCGAACATGAGCACATGCCCACCAAAAATGTTCGCTAATTGCCAGACACATGCTCATGTATGATTTGCACAACTTTCTCAAGTTGATTTTGTGCAAATTTCCTAACTTATGCAAATTTCCCCCTGCAGATAGTTTAGTCTATGGTGGAAAGTTGTGCTAATTAGGGAAGTTGGGAAAATTTACTCAAATTTCCCTGTTCGATCACTGCTCAATTTGCAGTTTTCCCATTTGCATACAGTGAGCAGCAATTGCAAATGCAAACAGGAATCAGGCATAGGATGAGCAGCAAGATGACATTTGGAGAATCCTAGTGATCTCAGACATTGCTCGTTTGTCCATCCCTACGAGTCTGAACAGAAATGGGCATACTAGATTCAGGAGGAATCATGATGCAAACACACACACAAGCATGAATATGTCTGCTTCCATTCAGTTTCCACATCCAGGATCTAGGTCTGTGCTCATGGAAGGTGCATCAGCCTGATTTTCAGGGATTTTCCCCACACACCTCCGACAGTTCACCCCATTCAGCAGAGTTGCCAAACCTAATATGCAACATTTTCAGGAGCTGGAGGGGCCACTGTGGGGAGAAGGGGAAATCCAATTTTCATTTTTCACCATCCCCAGTTGCTCATTCCTCAATTGGTATCCAACCCCTAATTCTGCATTTAAAAATTAATCTGCAAGAAAATTTGCATTTAAATATGTATATATCTCAATGCATTTTTCTCTCAAAATATGCATTTTAAAGCATATTTTGATTTTTGAGTGGAGAACTGTGTCAAAATGTTAGGAAAATGTGAAAGCTGCTAGATAAATGAGTTCTGATCTGTGCATTAGTTGGAGAGGTGCAGATCAGGCCTGTTTGCATTGGACTTTGTAAAGAATAATTCCCATAAGCACCTCTTGTCACAATTGTTTTGGACTCAGGTATACTACTGTATCTTTTCCATTTGGTGTCAGGAAGAGAGGGCCTCCATGCAGCCCCACATAGACTCCATGGTTTTCTAAAAGATGGTAGCTTTTGTAATTAACATAATTCTCTCTGTTCTTTGCTACTGTTCTAATAGATGAATGTGTTAAATACCTGACTAGTGATGGACAGATCTGTCCATTTTGGTTTCTCTTAGTTTCTCATTTTTCCAAACTGAAGTCTAGTTTGTCTCAAACTTTGAGAATTTTTCCAGACTTAAGTGCAGTTTACCCTGAACTCTAATAATTTTTAAAAAGAAGTTTGCATGAAAATTCATAAACGTTTTTGTGCACATTTGTCCCAACACATGCATCCTTGTATGCATTTTTGCCATATATATATATATATATATATATATATGCTAGCAATTTTCTTTATATGATGCATTTTTGGATGTGATCTTTCCTAATATATGCATTTGTGTACACATTTTTTGATCGGAGAACTCCATTGCAAATTTCGGAGAACTGTGAATTTTGAAGGATAACTGAATTTCAGTTTGCATAGTATTTCAAAAGTGTGAAATGGAAACTGAATGAATTTCTCCCCCATCCTCCTGATACCTATCCAGTTAAAAATAATAACCAGCAAAATGCACCTCATTGTGACAGCCAGCATATGTGTGGAAACTCAGATTTTATGTTGTATGAATTTTGGGAGCGAGTGTAGTGCACTCTGCACATGGAGACACATCACATCTCAGGATCCCTGTAACTGAGGGTCAACCACTTACTTATACTGGGGAAATGTTATTGAGATAGGTACTAAACTTAATCAATGTCTACTGGTGACTCCAGTCAATGAGAATCAAGTCTGCTCATATACGCATGTCACCATCCTGGGTTCTGATTCTTGTTCATATTATAATGTGACAAAATATTGGGAACTGGTTTATATATATATATATATATATATATATATGGTAAGTGGTATATAAATCTATTAAATGAATGAATGAATACATAAATAAATGTAATTTAGTGGAAGTGATGTCCCAGAAATCATGCTTAGGATTCTGGTGTTAATCTAAGAAGTTTCACATATTCCAGAAATGCTATTTCCTTGTTGATTTGGAGCAATATGCCAAGGGCAGGGTGTAAGATCTTCATGACAAGTAAATTTCCATCTGAACAGATTTAAGAATATTCTCCGCCTTTTAACAGGCCAAAATGTAATGGTAAAGAGATGACAACTTCACACCGGAGGAACCTGTTATAGAAAGAAAATATTTAAAGCCATTTGGTAAATTGCAATGTTCATTTTTTGAATTCCGTGGCTGTGGTGGAAAATAGACTGTAAAGTGATGCTTAGTCAACTATGCCCAATTTTCCAAGCATTTGCACTCATGAATCATTGTTTTATATTGCAAAATAAAATATAAATATGTCAAAGAAGGAAATGTGAATTGGAACATGGTAATTTAAGCCATCACACTGTCAGCTCTGTAGGCTTTATTTGTGTTCATTATTTTATGATCACGCAACACAAATTTTCATTTATGTCAGCTCTGTGTCATATCTAAAATGCTTTTTTTTTTTTTTTTAGTGTGGGGGCTTCTACTGTTAAATAAAATTGCAGTTGATAAATACATGGTGGTATAAAACATGAAGAGATTACATAATGCACTGAGCTGTGCAACTTTATTTTCAACTATGTTTCAAGAAAGGTTAACTCTGTTTGTCTAAATTGAGCCAACACTGTCTTATTTTATTTAGATTAATTCTTTCTTAGGCTTGAGGGTGGAATCCTAAGAAGGGAGCACCAAAGGACACAAATTAGTAAGGATGTTCCCTGCCTTGACTTTAGAGAGCCTTACTTTAACCAAACAAACACTCTGGCACTTATCCTCACAAGCTCAGCCTTACACATCCCACTGATAAGTAAACATTTAAGGATCTCCAATTCTTCCAGTTTGCAGAGGAAAATGGCAGGGTTGAAAGATCCAGATAGACCAGGAGGGTCAGACTTTTTTTCAGCCTGGGGGCTGAATTCAGTTTCAGAAAAACTCCCAGGGCTACATTCCTGTGGTGGGTGGGGTTGAAGGCAAAAGGGGGCTATGCCCAAAAACAACAGCATGTTTTAGCTTAAAGCTCCTAGTGCCAGTAACTAAGCCACAGGAGAGGCATTTCAACCTTTTAGATTGGGGAAAAATAGTGTGCAAAAGCCAGGACACCACCGCCACCAAACAATTTGCAGTCAGGGGGAAAGGGGGTGGAGCCAGTGGAAGGGGGCATGCCATCTGGGTAACTCTAGAGGAGTGAAGTGGCACCCCAGCAGGGCTGAATTTAACCTGCAGGCTCATGGGGCGACACTCCTGGTATAGATGCATTGAGTCTAGCACAATACATGAGACTGTAACTTACAGTCTCATGTATTGTGCTAGACTCAATGCATAGGGCTTGTTTACTGATTACATGACATAAATATTAAGCCCAAATGCCTTTAATTGCAGTTTCCATGTTTTGGGGCACATGAGTAAGGAACTTAACTATTCTTTCAAACTGAAGGTTTTTTGATCCTATAATCTAGAAATTATATAGGATACAATCATGTGATCCCTGGTGGGAGGGTGTCCCAGGGGCCATAGGATATAGCAGATCTCCTTCACTGCAGGAAGAGAGAGAGAGAGAGAGAGAGAGAGAGGTCTGCCCTTGTACAGGGAGGTCTACACTTGACTTCTTCCCCCTACCAAAAAAGTTTGCCACCACTGATCCTCTGCCGTCAGTGCTCCAATGGTAGAGAGGGCAAAAAGGAGGCATTCCAGGGGTGTGTTGGAGTGAATCAGGGAAGCCTTAGGATCTGCTGGATCCAGAGCTGTCCCATCTGCTGACAAACCTTCAGAACAAGGAGGCCCTTGGGCTGGTGTACTTATTTTCCATTGTTTCCACCAGAAAACAATGGGAGGGTTTTGGTTTTTTTAAATTCTCCCCTTTATTTATTTATTTTTAAGGTGGCGAAAAAGAAGGGAAAATGCCACCTCCCACCCTTCAGCTCTTCTGGCATGAGCCCTGTAGGGCATAGGACGCAGTGGCTCATCTGCCATGGATTCTCCCTCCCCCACCTCCATTGGATTGCTCTGCTATTATGTATCTAACTAATGAAGCCATCTGAGTATAGCCCTGAGCAAACATTCATATTATATGCTGCTATGGATGTGTTCCAACTAAACCATGGAGCTAGAGTTTGCAGAAGGGTTAAGGCCTACTGCAGTGCTGAGACCACAATCTACTCCCCTTCCTACAAAAAGAACTAAAATGAACTTCTGCAAAGGGATTGTGCCATTAAAATGTTGATGAGGCAAGAAAGGAATAGCATAAGGAAGATTCAGTGTAATGGACACAGTTCTCAATTACGGATGAGGAGAGGTAGATAGGCATGGAGCCAAATGAATATGTGAAAATATTTGTTTGTCTTATAAATTAAAAACAGTTAACACAGCACTATAACAATGATAAAACAACAACTCAAAAATGACCCAAGTCCAAAGTCCAGACCACTGTTGGTTATGGTGTCTTTGTCAAAGTTCTTTCATTCTGTCAGTTCCTGTTGCTTATGTTCACTCTTCTGATGTTTTGTCCATCAGCTTTCTTCTCTTCTTTCTCTTCCTCTTCTCCCTCAAGTCTCTTTTCAGTTTCTCTTCCATCTCTTCTCAGCCATTGCGGCTGCTCTCCTTGGCTACTCCCTCAGGAGTTTTCTCCTTGGTGTTTTCCTTGTTGGTAATAGTTCAAATGCAGTGAGAAATTTAAAGCTGAAAATGTATAGTTGGTATCCCTATCTGTAAGTGGAAAGTGTGTTTGTATGCACATAGACTTATTCACCACATTGAAGAGATAAACCAGGTAGTGGGTACAGGATCCATTTATTAAACTTATATTGCATCAGGAAGCTCAGAGACAGTGGGCAACCTCAATTCATGAGCGGACCAGGCTCAGACCTGTTTAGATTTACTACTGTCACAACACGATGTGTCCTCAGAACATGGATGTATCTACCAGGGTCGGCCCCAGCATGGCATGGACTGCTGTGCCTGCATCAGGCGGCAGAGTAAGAGAAGTGGTGAACTGCACTGCTCCCCACCACCACTAGGAAAGCCCGCTGTCACCACCTCACCATCTCTAGTGGGTGCTCTGGGGAGCACTTCCAGCTGTTCTCCTGTTGCTGCAGTGAAAGAGTGGGTGGCAGGGCTCTCTGGAGCCGCCTCCTTCCCTCCCATTATATGACCCTTGCTTCCCCTAAATGCAGCTGCAGCTGGTCCCTGTGAGATATTGGTCAGATTCTTGCAAGAACGGCCCAAATTCTCAAGAACTCCTTCAGGACATGGCTGAGCTCTTGTGAGAGCTTTGGAGCCAGGAACGGGTGTGAGGCAGAGGCAGGAAGGGACTGAGGCAGCGTGTGTTCTCGCTTCAGTCAGCAAGATAAGTTGGGCTGGGACTGGTATGTACAGAAGCTTCCATAATATTCCCAAAGCCAAATATTCTTAAGGCCAAAATGATTCCATAATATTCTTAAGGCCAAAATTCCTGTCAGGTGCCAATGACTCTGAAGCCATCAATATATCTTATTTCTCATTTGCATCCCATTCTTCCTCTAAAGTGCTGATAGCAGCTTAGCCGGGATTAGCCCATTTTATCTTTATAGCATCCCTAAGAGAGGGGAAACTTTCCAACACAGCTCATGGAGCTTCATGGGCCCTGGCTGTTGTATTTCTTCCAGAGGTGGTGCTACAGCTGGGAGGGAAGGTGCATCAACAACTACCCATTCACAACCTCTGAGCACCCCACCCCCACCCCCAAGCAGGGTGATTATGCAAAAAATGCTGAGCTTTTGTTTTCCAGTCAGAGAATATGAACGAATAGTCAAGGGAATGGAGTTGTATTATCCTCTGCAGTTTTCACAATAGAGTGCATTTTCTCCTGGAGCATTGTATATCAGAAAGCAGTGACGGCCATGGCCAATCCAACTTATTGCCTGTTCCATCTCCATGCAGCAGTGTCAAATGAGTTATTCTGCTTATAACAAGGACTATACAAAAGGCTAGGGGAACATCTGGTGGCAGGTCACCCAGTTTGAATTCCCCCAGTGCTGAATGGGGAGATGTATTATTGTCAATTCAATGAGGTGAATGGCCATCACATTAACTTGTTCTCAAAATGCCTGTCAGGCTGCTGATTAAATCTTACTGTCCAGGGCTGAAAGCCAAGACTAATTATTAAGGCAGGTAATGTCTTTGACCCTTGCTCCTGGAACATATGTTTTTCGTCTTGCTGTTAAGAGAAAATGCACTGAAGACAAAAGGTGCATTAGCTTTTATTCTGAAGCGAGATCAAGGAGTTACTAGTGGGTATTTTTAACCAGGATGATTCCTTCCTTCCCCAGTGAAACCTACAAGAAATTATTTCCTGCTTTCACTGTCATTTTGTCTCACTGATAACACTCACCTCTATGATCTGGCCAAAATGACTGCCACCAGTACAAGCTACTCAGTATCTTATGCCCAGCCACTGGTGCTAAGGGCAGATGTTTGTGTCCAGGAGCACAAGATTTACTCAGGAGAAATCTGGAAGCATACAATTAATCTTGTCTCACTTTTCAGGGGCAGGTTTTTCAGATTGGCAGGGGGATATTGGTGTGGAGGAAGCAAAGCTTCTGAGCAAGGTTTAGACACTTGCCCTGGTATATATTTAAGATTCACCTTTGGTTACTTATATTTAAAAACAAAACAAAACTGTATCACTATTATCAATACAGGTCAAACAGTCACCCCTTTTAAAACAAACAAAAAAGATTTCCCCCCCTGTATAGCTAGTGCGTAGGAACATTTAGGCTGCAATCCTGCCCCTGCTTACCTCAGAGTGAGCTCCACTGAACTCAGTGGGACTTACCTCAGAGCAGACATCTATAGAATTGTGCTGTTAATGGTTTATAACAATAATCAAGCAGTGAGCAGGCCAGAAATATAGTTGCTCTTGTTGAGACTCAAGTGGTCTGAAACATGGGGTGAAGGGTACCTCCTGCCTAAATGGCATCTCAGTCCTTTTGCTCTTCTCCATACTTGTTCCCATGAGGGTCAAACTACACATGGTCCTGGTTCAGATGACACAACAACCCATCGTGGGTTGCCGTGTCATCCAAACCCAGACTGTTTTACCCACATTGGCTTGGGTTTTTATGTTTTCAAACAAGCCATCCGGAGAACCCATGGGCTGTTCTAGGGGTTGTTTTACCCATGATGGGTTGTTGTGTCATCTGAACCCAGGAGAGCAATTTCATCATGGGTTGTTGAACAGTGCTGCAGTGTCGGTTGGCAAGAGTGGGGGGGGGAACCTTGCCACTTCTCAAGATCAATCTCTACACTTTAACTCTGCCCGGCAACAGGCTGTACTGCTGTAGCCTTCGTGTTCCCTGGCTTTCTCCTCTTTCCTGCTCCCCCCTACATGATTTTGCCATTTTCTTCCCCCCCCCTTCCTTTTCCTTGTGAGCCAGCTGTGCCTAACTTATACAGTGACCTTGAAAGAGCCTGAGCTTCTGCAAAGTTTTTTTTTTTTTCTCTTCCTGTTGTGGTCTGGCTCCACAATCCTTCTTCTTCAATCTGTTTTTCAGGCTTCTTTAAAAAACAAACAAACAAACTGTATTTTCCTAACTGAAGTCACATCAGGTATAGTTTGACCCTTCATATTGCACAAGCCATTAAAATGATTTAGTGTGTTAAAAATTTGATTTCATTTATGCAACTGATCTTTCCAATATTATCCCCCACACCCTGTGAAGCTTTCCTACGGTCTAGGGTGGGCAAACTGCCCACCACCTGACTCGCCGGGCAAATATTTTACATGAAAAACACAGTGCTGGGGACCCGTCATGTCACTTCCGGGCACCCGGAAGTCTGCCGAGCACCTCGCTGCCGCCGCGAGATGAGCAGGAAGAAGCAGAGCCGCCGGTTCTAAGACATACCCGCAGCTCTCGACGGCAACCACGTTATTCCATGCAGGCAGGCATGGAAGAGGAGTGGCAGCAGGGGAAAGCTGCAGGTGCCCTGTTGTTTCCTTTCCTTCTCCATCCTAACCAACCACTTATCTAACCCACCCTCTGGCTACATGCTTTGCTATTCTTTTCCAATCCCATCCTAGTTGTAGCAAAATAACAATTCATAATGAGATGATTGTCCCAGTGTGCTTTCATGGACACTCTCACCCCACAGCTTGCAATAATCTTGTGTGGTTAGGCTAGGCATTTCGCTAGGGAAAAGGGAGTGCTGGGGCTGCCTCATTTTCCTTTCTGGAACCATGGAGGCCAATGATGCCAGGGGGTATGGAGTTTCTCATTTAAAGCTTAGAATCACATTTATGAGATGGAAACGTCATCGTTTGAAGCTGAAAGATTTTGAGACAGAAAGGTTTTGGCAGTGGTATATTGTTTAATCTTTTGGGGCTTTGATTGTGGATCAGTGCACATCCTAAATTTCTTCTGTCCTTATTTTTCCACCTCTCCCTTATGCAATTTATTAACACACCCCTAGTTTGCCTCTGTGAGAGGTGGTACCTACTGCCCTACAAGTATCTGCAGCAAAACGAAAGAAGATCTCGGCCTATGAACCAAGACCTGCTTGCTGCTGCCCGCAGGCTATGTCAGCTGGAGAGAGTAGTTTTCTGGCTATGGCAGAAGAGGAGGCCTCCAGCTAATTCATTTGCATATCAATATCCCCCCTCAACACTGACTTCCTTCTCGGGTCTTTTTTTGTTTGTTTTTTTAAGATTTGCTTTGAAAAGCCTTGTTCTTCCCTGCTAAGGTGTTTTCATTATGCAGAAAAAAGCATCTCCAGCAGTAGCTGCTACTGCTAGTCCTCCATTCCTTGACATTGGGAAGGGCTGGGAATATAAGTATGGTAGAAGAATCTGTTTAATCTGCAGTGGGGGAAATTGCGAAGTCAACTCTTACTGATTACCAGGATGACCTCTTTAAGCACCGTTGCATTATATTGGATCCAGAATCTCTGTTGGCTCTTCCACACTTCCACGCTACAGGTGGAGGAACAGACATACAGAGGATCCCTCTGCCAGTTCAGCCGTAGGCACTTCAGTGGCCTGCAGCAGATGCAAATATCTGGCTCCTTGGACAAAGCCCATGATCATGGCAGCTGTAGTGGAGCAGCTTACTGCAGAGTGATATGTTGTCTGCCAGTGGGCACTGACTCCTACTGAAGCCACCGAGACATCAATGCTCAATGTAGACACTAGATTTTGCAGGACTTTCCACATGTCCCAAGCCACTTTTGAAATCATAGCAGTGGAAATTGGGCCTATAATCCTCTGTTCAGACACAGTAATGTGGAAATGAGTTCCAATAAAAAAAGACTGGGTCTCACTCTGTACAAACTTGCTTTCAACATGGGGTACCATACCTTCCCCTCAGCAATACCTTTGAAGTGGGGAAATCTGCTGCATACAAACTCTTCAGAGAGACAGTGCATTTTCTGAATGAGCTCTACCTGTCTGGCATCTGTCTGATGTCATAAAAGTAGGGGATAAGAGAAAGAACATGCAATGCTTCCATGAGCTGCAGTTCCCTTGGGTGGCTCATGCCCTGGAGTCTTTGCACATGCATATTTTAGCTCCGCCAGGTAGGGGTGAAGAGTTCTACAACCGTAAATGTTTTATAGCATATTGCTCCAGGCACTTGTGGACTCTAAGGAGAGTCTTATGGATGTATATGTTGGTGTTTCAGGGTGAAGCCATGACACTGTTGTATTCTGGAATTCACCATTGGCAGATTAGCTAGCCATGGGCAGATTTTTCACCAGCCCTCCGCACAGTCAATGGCCACCCCATGCACCCCGTCATTCTCGGTGACCAGGCATTTGTGCTTCAACTGTAGCTCATGGTACCTTACCAGGCTCCGAGGACACCCCAGAAGAACTATTACCACAGCTGTGCTAGATTCCCTGTCAAGCACACTATTGGGCGCTTGAAGGCGCAGTGGTGCTCCCTTTACATGCTTCTGTGAGAGTTGGACTGACCCGGGTTCAAAAGCTCCCCTAGCCAATGACCCTCAGTCCCAGTCACGCAAGCGGAAGGAGATAACAGCAGTTAATAAAGATTAAAGAGTTTATTTGTAAGACCCAATTACATGGGATTAAGGCAATCAATGCATCTCTACTCACTACATCATAGCAGACTCAAATCCTATACCCCAGTGGTAAGGCTAGATGAAGTGAAGTCCAAAACAATCCACATGTCGTGCTGAGACGAACAAGCAGCAGAGAGAGATGAAGAGGAATGACGGAAGTCAAGTGAAGCTATCAGCAAGTGTGCCAGCTTATATACCCCAGACCCTGCACCTATAAATAGGATATTACTCACCCCAGTTGTACAACTTATTCATCAACATGTTTACTGCTTCAAACCTGTTCAAGGCTGCTGAGTCATGTCACCTCGAGACCATGTCTCCTGACCAAAGGCCTTGTATACTTGAACTCAAGTAACACCCACCAGGTCAGGTGATAATCCCGATGTCAGGTGGTAATCTCGTTCTGCCTATGCAAAACCTAACAGCTTCTGGATGTTGAGGAAGATCTTGTTCCAGATGTGATTGTCACTTGCTGTATCCTGCACAACATTTAGGAATCAAAGAAGGATGTGCTCCTTCAGGACAACCCCCAGCTTCCAGGACCTGAGGCTGAAAACAACGCCATGGCCATCAATGCTCACCCAAATCAGCCTCCCCCCCCATGCCCACTGAACTCACCATCCGAAACACTGACATGGCGTGAGGCACGTGATATCCACTCAGCAATCGCTCAGTGGATCTGGGACAACTGTCCATGTGTATACAGTGCATAGGAACAGCACAGCACTTGTAAAAAGCTATGATCATCAGAATTCGCAAACCGTATTTAAAACATGGCATTGTTTGTCAACCTTTGCAGTGTTTGCAGAAACTGAGTTTAAAATAACAAGCAGAGAACCCCATCTTGATTTGGTGACTAGTGGCTCTATGCCAGATTGGTTCTTCACAAAGTACAGCATGAACTTTGAACAGGGGGCTCAGGAAACCTGGGTTCTAGTCCCCACTCAGTCATGATGCTCACTGGTGACTTTGGTCCAGACACTAACTCTCAGCCTAACCTACTTCTCAGGGTTGTTGTGAAGACAAAATGGAGTGTAAGCTGCCTTGGGTTCCTTGCTAGAGGAAAAAAAGTGGAATGTAAATGTAATTTAGTGTTGTATTTATGGTTTTAATTGTTGTGAACTGCCCAGAGAGCTTCGGCTATTGGGCTGTATAGAAATGTAATTAGTTAGTTAGTTAGTTAATACAGTAATGGCTCCGTATTGGCTCGCACTTGTGGTGTTACTAAAATAATTTATTTAAACCAACATTTCCCCTTATGTGTAAGCTTAACTGATCGTGCATACACTGCCTTAGATTTATGGCTGGAATCTAGCCACTAGATGTGTATCACCTTAACATCTGTAAATTTTTACTTGGTAAGACGTCAGTTCCATGACTCAAATGTAGTATCTCAAAACATTAAATCAAGTGTCCCATACTTACTGGGAGATCCCACTTGCACCCTGCACATACAGGGTGCAGTGTGAGTGAGATGATGCCTTCCTAACATGGCCAGGTGGTGGTCTGGCCAGACTTCCATCTGGTCACAGTACAGCTCAGGTCTGCCGCAGGAGCCATTTGGATGTGTCAATTGGTCTCCTGGGATGGGGGCCTTCGAGAGGTCCTTGTGTAGATCCTCTCCCTTCTGTTTCACTTGTGGGTTATAAATTGAAGGTCAAGCCTGGGATGATGTACCTCCAAACATTAATTGCTTTCTACTACTGAAGATAAAACTGTGTCTTGCAGCTTCCAAATTTCTGTGACCATGAGAAGGTATGCGTGCAGTTTTTATACATGATGGTTACATGGGTGTACAAGTTTTTTCAGAGGCAATCTCTGTGTAGAAACAATGTCAACTGTGTCTTGCAGCTTCCAAATTTCTGTGACCATGAGAAGGTATGCGTGCAGTTTTTATACATGATGGTTACATGGGTGTACAAGTTTTTTCAGAGGCAATCTCTGTGTAGAAACAATGTCCTCTGTGAAGAGACGATGCCCTTCCTTTCCCTGAAAGTGAAATTTGCAGTAAATTTGGTAGTCCTAGCTTGGATGAAATATCTATAATTTAGAAGGGAAGCAAAAGGAATTTTTTAAACTCCTTAAAAATCTGTTTGTGGGTGGGTGAGTGGGTGCATCTGTGTGGTGCACATTCCTTGTATTTGACAGAATTTTGGCTAACATGGAGGTACCTTCTCAGGTAAAACATCTGACAGATGTCAAGAGAAGAGAAACCAAAAGCATCTTGATATAAATAGTGAAACATCTCAAGAGAGTTTGCCATCCCTATTTGTTATGCTGAACGTTCACCATCCATGGCTGTTGCTATTGTTGATAAAGGCCCAGCAGGGGCTGCTGTCCCAGTACAATCTAATCCTATATTCTTCTGTCCAAGCAAAATGGTGCAAACAATCATTAGCAGGGATGTCGGAGAAATCCGCAATGAATTCAAATGAGTTTGAATTTCTAAGAATCTGTCCTGCAGATTCCACAGCATACTGGCTTTTCTCGAGTCACGCAGATTCCATGGACTTGCGGAATGTTTTTTGGGTTTTTTTGTTTTTAATTTTATGAAAATTTAGTGGTAGAAAAATAGGAGGGGAATGACCAAAACTGCACTTTCCCCCCACAGACTAAAGCATGAAAATACGATTTTTTTCAAGGATTTGCTTATTTTGGTGGGATTTCCATATTTTGGGGAATTTGCAAATTTGCTTACAAATACAAACAGATTTCCACAAAATCTGATTCCATCAATGAGCAGACAATGGAATGAAAATTGCCTGACAATCCACGAAACATAGACAGAACAGATTTTACAACATCCGTACATCCCTAATAATGTAGTCAACCATTTATCAAGTGATAACTACAGAAATTCATTTCCATTTGTTGCTGACCAGAATATACCCAGATTGCACCTCACAAAAGCACACATGGAGCTGAATGCAACCTGCAGTTGAAATCTGTGCATTTCCCAAGCTTGTGATGCGATCTACAGTACAAAGGGAATGCACATGAAAAACACGCACTTTTGAAAAATGCACACAAACACACCTTAATGAATCAATGGGAGAAAAATGCATATACATTTCAAAAGTGCACACAATTGATGCACACTTTTTGAAAAATGATCAAGAAAATATGCACAAATCTTCACATGAAGAAAAAAATAAAACTCACGCTCTAATATGGACATGAGTCAGAATAAGCTTTGAGGTGGAATTCAGAGAACCTTGATGAGTTCAAGTTTTGCTAATTCCCACATCCCTAGGATAACTTATTTTGCTGTGCCTGTAACCACTTACGATGTATAACATCCTGCCAAAAGGTAAAGTACTTTCCCCCCACTGCTCCCTTGCTTCTTATGGAAGCATTTTTATTTCATGGAGATGTGGGTAAAATGACTTCACCAATAGTCAGGATTTTTACAGATAACCAGACTCATTTCATACAATTATCACTGGTAAATGGTTATCTGTATTCCTCCACAGACAGTGTACATATTTGTAGCAGTCTCTTAGCCAGGGAAATCCTGTAATAATGTATTCTATTGCGTTCTATTCTTTCAGCACATTTAAGGCTTCAGTTCTTCCTTTAACAGGACTAGTAAAATATAGCTAATTTCAGTTACAACTTCTATTTTCAATCAAGTTGTTGGGGCGGGGTGAGGTCTGGCAATGATCGCTGTACATTTCTTGTGATTTCTGTATTCTTTATTAGGTTGTGTTCTGGAAGCTTAGAATTTATGAAGTAGCTGGAAAAAATGAACAGTTGAATAACCTTCGCACACAGTGTTTTATTTAATATAATTAGTTTGTCATTGAAGATTTATAGGGCATTGTATTATGTGGGAAAGGTTTTTTGGGTTTTTTTGGTTGCCATAAGAGCCAGACTAGCTTGAAATGAAATATGCCAACAGAGAAATTTCCTTCTTAAAACACTGTGAAATCTAGTTAAGGCATTTTTATTGCATAGGAACAATGAATGCTATTAAGTTGTGATTTATACTTTTAACATAATTGCCCACTAAAATGAATGGAAAGCATTACTCACTAGAAGTAATGGGAATGGGGGTGGGGGCAAAACCTATATCTCAAACATTATCCCAAGAGATACGTTCTACTTGAATACATTTTTCTAGAAATTTCATCTGACTAGGCCATGGTTATGCCAAACTAATCTGTCACCTTAACAATCATGTCTCTGTGCCTAGGGGATTAATTTGAATAGGCCAGGAGTGATATACAAGGTACAAAACTTAGAAATCACAGAGTGAAACAAACAAAAAAGACAAGGCGAAAAAGAAAGTTTCAGAATGTCATTGTCTGTATAGAAGGAGCAGGCGTTTTAGATGTACTTACTAGGCCATAATACAGATACTTTCCAAGAAGTAAAACAACAACAACAACAACAACAACAACAAAACGTATATCATAGCCCTTTAAATTTTATTTCAGAAAGAAAATCATATTAAAGCTTTTATTTAAAATGTTATTTCTTGTGTTGACATTTTCCACCCCACATCACTCCCTTGAGACAGAACGAACCTATGTATAACCTTGTCCAGTAGAAAATAAATGCCTCAATACGACAAGTGGGACCCACAGATAGAAGCAAGCTTTCTCAGGTACAACAGGCGCTGTGGATGCAGAATGCGGATGTGCCTACAAATTCACATCACAACACTTCTCTGGATTCCATCGAACTGTTTTTGGCCCAGTTGCCTTCGGTAAATCCCTATAAATTGGAAGACACAGGGTAGGCAAACCCAAGATTCTCTTATGTTACCTCTGACCTTTGTGCATGCTCTGTGCAAAGTTAGAACGGTGGTGCTTTGTGGGCAGAGGGATCTTTGTTAGACCTGGGGACCAAGAAAATGCCTGTCTTAATTACGCCTCTGGAGCCAGCCCAGTTTTGCATATGGCTAGTTGTTCTTCATAGGTTCCCAAGACCAGGGTTTGCAATGGGTCTCTCTCTCTCTCTCTCTCTCTCTCTCTCTCCTTCTTTTATATGGGGGAAGAGACCATAGCTCAGTGATGGGACATAGCAGTGGTGGAGCTTGTTCACTCCTCCAGTCAAAAAGATCAGGTATTTTATTTATTCATGCATTTATTTATAAAAATCATTATACACTTTTCATTAAAAGACAATCCCAAAGCAGAATACAAAACCAATAGAACAGAATAAAATCATACAGAATCAACCAGTAAAACGGGGGGGGGGGGCACAGAAACACTGATAAGTACAGTTACAAGATGCAGCAACTCACATCCTACTCAGGGATTCACTGGAACACATGAGGGTTCAAAGTGTGTACTGAGATGGGGCAATGCATGCTAGCCCCGCCCCCTATATCTCTGTGCATGCCACCCCACCCCCACTCAGTTCAGACCTTTCTGTGTTGAAACAGGGGAGGGTCTGAACAAGAGTTGTACTCATGTTCACCTGAACACAAGTAGAACTGTCTGTGAGATTGTGGACCTTGCCTTATCAGGGTTCCTGATCATATTATGTGTTGAGAGGGCTGATGACGTATTGAGACAGCCTCAAGGTTGTCAGGCCACCCATGAAGTCCTGAGTCCCGGAGGCCCCAGTGTAGTTGTTGCGGACCCCAAGGATCACCATCCTTGGATTCTCCAATATCACCCCCCCCCTGAGACCATCTCTGCCAGCTCGGATAGGGAGGCTTCCAGGCAATGCAGTGAGTGGTACATCAGCAGCATCCCTCTCTTGGAGGTAACACCAGATGCAAGCCCTCAAATCCTGCCCTGGAATGGAAGGGCCTCCTGGTGAGGGTGATGAGATCCCTATGGATTACAGCCACTCCCCTTCCCATCCCTCCAGTGTGTGGTGGTGCTGAACCAAGCACCCAATTCGGCAGAAATGAGTCTTCCTCCACAATTTCTTTGCTCAATCTGCCTTCTCTGGGTGTGGTGGATAACTTTAAAGGGTCTGGATAAGGACTCAGTTTTCTCTGTCCATCTTGCCCCCCACATCCCAAATCTAAATATTCCGTCCATCCCCCATCCCTGCACTTCCTGCCTGTGCTAGATGTTGACACAATGGTGGCTCCTTGGGATACAGGTAGCCGGTGAAGGGCCCACCTCTCTACTTTTAGATCTAATTGTTGAGATTACCATTGGGTTTATGAGTTGCTCATCAAAGATGGGAGATGCCTGCATTTATTCATTACATTCATATCCAGCCGTTCTTCCAATGGTGGCAGGGTTTTGTTTCTCAGACCGAATTCTAATGTTCAATTCTCCCACCTGCAGCCTGCAAAGGTACAACAGCCTGGCAGCAGATAAATCACCCAGGGCTTCTGCTTATCTGCGTTCACTCTATATCACTCATCAGATAGTTCTTTTTCATTTATCACAGAGATTCCACATCCATAAGTTATCCACCACACCCAGAGAAGGCAGATTGAGCAAAGAAATTGTGGAGGAAGACTCATTTCTGCCGAATTGGGTGCTTGGTTCAGCACCACCACACACTGGAGGGATAATATACGTGGCTACCTAGATGCTTATTGTATGTATTGTAGCGGGGGGGGGGGGATATAATAATCATGCTTCAATAATATGCTTCCAATCAAAAGGAGGGAGGGGAATGCATTAGGTTATTTTAACAATGTAAGAAGGTGTGAATTATACTAGTAGGCGGGATACTTTAATAGCTGCAGGTGGTGAAATGAAATTTGAGCTTTGAAAAACTCCATTTCATTATCCTCAATTTTTCTCAGTTCTCCCATCCTGGCTAATTATATCCAGAGGAATCGTACTGCTCTTTCATGCCGCGTCTGAGACATGCCTTTTATTGCTGCTTATCTCTGGATGTTTACAAGTTCAGGCTGCAAGCAAATCATAATCTGGCTGTGCCAGTTTTGTGGATATGCTGCCTGGGACCAACCAAAAGAAACGATCCGGCAACATTAAATGAATTATTTAAACCGTTAGGCTAGTTCTGCATCAATATTTACATGAACCACTGTGGCAAGCAAATTGTCATAGGGCTCAGTCTCACAAAGGTGTTACGAGTGACTATTGACAGGAAGGCACTGGATGTGCCTAAGGAACAAAAGAAACAATAATTGGATTAACCATGTGCCGAAATAGAGATATGATGTGATTTCCTGAGAATGTTGAACTGGGGCTTCATTTGAAGCCCAAATTAATCTGGAGAACAGAAGTCAGCAATGCTAATAATTGCCTTTGAGAATGCAGTTGTGTATTCATGTAACTTCACTAGTCAAACAGAATCATGTTCATTATTAGATATTTTTTAAAATTATTATTACAGGAATTGACAAGTGGAACAGGAGTAGGAGTTGGTAAATAGAAGATAATAGATGATAATGATTTGTAATTTGTTTGGGGAAAGTGATTTCTAATTGAGACAGTAGGTATTTATATTCACTATCAATGTAATTTTCAGTAGTATAATGACATGTAGAATAATGTTGCTTTTCCTGTAGAGCTGAGATGGCCATCTGGCTACCCCTGGGAGAGATGCAGCCCACATAGACATTTCATCTGGCCTTTGATGAATCTACCAAATTATAATCTAGGTGTAGAAAAAAGAAATCCCATCCTTTCACTTAGAAGGAAAAGAAATGAGTGATCAAAGTAAACATTTCCATTTTCCATTTGAGTTGTCTACATAATGCCCTAGCTTCTTCCTTTATTCAACCTAAAACCCACACAAAGGCCATGTTGTGTGGCAAAAGAGAGCCCTGGAACCTTGATCACTGTCTGGAGAAATAAGTCTTCTCCACTCAGGGTGGCAAATAACCAAAGTTTGCCTCCCCTGGTGTACCACAATATACACAAGATCAAGGAAGGACATAATTTAGAGTTGGGTACAGTTGCCAGATATGCCTTAAAAACAACAACATGGAACATAGTCTTTGTACTGGCTACTGTAATGATGGTTGTAATTTAGGGATGCTTTCTTACAATGACCATAGGGAGTGGAGTTTAGAGATGATCATTTATATATCCTGCCCTTCATCCAATGATGCCAGGGTACTGTAAATATGATTTCCTCACATTTGATCACCACAGCAACCCCGGGAGGTAGATTAGGGTGAAAGACATTGAGTGGCCTAAAGGTCACCCAATGAATATGATGGATGGGGAGGAATTTGAACCCAGGTTTCTCTTGATTCAAGCTGGATACAGTATCCACCACACCACTCTGGCTTTGGTAAACAGTCCAGACCAGGCTTCAATAGCACCCCCGGTGTCCCTCCTGAAAGAATGCAAGCAAGTTCCTATGGAATTCTGCCTAAAGTGAAGTTTGGGGCAAAATTAGAGCATCCCTGTCAATGAAATATGTGGCATTTTGTTAGGAGAGAGGGATTTTATATATACTTTTAGAGCTACAGAGAAGGCAGTAGGCTATTTGTCATTCTTCTTATAACTTCCATACCGAAGGGTCGATATAGCATTGCAAGACATCTTTGCAAAAATCTAATATTGGTTTCTTTCAGAAAGACTAAGAGGTAACAGCACATGTCTACTCAGAAGTAAGTCCCACTGAATGTAATGGGGCTTTTTCTCAGATAAGTAGTTATATAGGATTGCAGCCTAAACTGTCTTACTGGAGTAGTACTTTAGTTCACAAGCCTTTAACGCTGAGTGCTTTAAGTGTCCTTCCGTAATGGAGTCCCAAATGAAGATGAAGCCTTACTGCTGCCATTTGTTGAAGATATTTTTAGCCAAAGCAATGCTCTGCACTCTGGAATTTATCTTCAAAATGTGTCCAAGGTGGGGAAAAAAAACTAGATGGGAAAGCCAGTGGATTTATATTTCCATAATTTCTCCTAATTGTGTTCCTGCTCCTTCAGTTCCCAGCCCACTGTTAATAGATTGTAAGATCTTTGGGGTCTTTAAACTCCATAGAGCAGTGGTTCCGAACCTTGCATCCCCAGATGTTGCTGGCCTACAGCTCCCAGCATACCCAGCCAGCATGGCTAACGGCAAAAGATGCTGGGAGCTGTAGTCCAGCAACATCTGGGGACCCAAGGTTGGGAACCACTGCCATAGAGACTTAGGAATGTTCATTTTTACTCAGATGTCTTATTTCAGGGGTGGGCAGAAGGTAGATCTCCAGATGTTTTGGACTTCAACTCCCAGAAGACCTTGCAAACATGACCAAAGGTCAGGAATGCTGGCAGTTGATGTCCAAAACATCTGGAGATCAACTTACTGCCCCACCATTGTATTTGACCACTAGAAAAAGAGTTTTGAGTGAGCGACAAACCAAAATACTTGTACCCTAATTCATGGGCAGGTTTCCATGTATGTGTCACATGCTGAATTGGATATAGTTATAAGACTGATGCACATTTGAATGCATATCAGAGTATAGATCCCATCTGCTCACACTCCACTGCTTTAATGTGATGTGTGTTTGAATACTCTTTAAAAAGCACATTCCCACCCCCATTCTGGAACAAATAGGTGTGTATAAATACGTTTTCTAAGCAAGATTACATTTCAAGGAGGGTGTCTGTGTATCCAAAGACTTCTGAAATCTGTAAGCGATTGTTGTCCTCTGAGAAGGGCAACACAAAGCCAAAATAAGCAAACACACACACACACACTGAAAAGAACCGCAAGTGTTATAAAAGATTTTACCACTTATTTGCAGATTCCTCACACCTTTAATTTGAGCAGGAACCACCAAATTCACCTTACATTTTGATTTTTTGTAGAATTCAATGGGGACCTAAGGAAGGATGTGTGATAGCCCCGTGATGAATTTCACTCATCTTGGAGTTTCTGTTTTTGTTAATTCCCTTGAAATTCTTCAAATGCCCCCTCCCCCCAAAAAGCAGGACCTCTAAATTTGGCAACTGTCTCTCAGCTCATGCATTACCCCCAGTGGTACTCCTCTCCATGTGGCAGAGAAATGGGTGAGCCCCTCTCCTGCACTACATATGATATCACAAATTTAGGGATGGATGAGAATTTTGCTTTTGTTTTTTTAAAAACAACCCCCCCAAAAAATAACTTACCAAAATGCACACATTTGTAGACCAATATAGAAGACACAATAGCTGGATTTAAACAGGGCCACATTTTTATTGAACTCAACAAAGATCTGCAAAAGGAGTGAACGTGTGGGGTTAACTAAACCCTGGGTCCCACAGGTAAGTTGAGGTAACTAGCATGCTGACTATTAAGGCAAGCTCTATCCTGCCCCAACTGCTGGGTGGGCTGAAATTCCCACCCAACCTCCAAGGCCACACCTCTGCAGGTGCCGAGGGTGGCCTTTCTACATCACTCCATCCTGGTGCTTCATGTTGACTCCAAGTGAATGAAATGGATTAGCCCCAAACGCCATACTTACCTACACTGCACAGCCCTAGAACAGCAGGTCTCAGGCATGGCCAGTCACTTTAAAGGTGCCTCAGCCCTCAGGATGCTTACCTAATTGTCTCCCTATCCTGACCCCACACACATATCCCAACCAAATGGGACCAAATTAACCTGCCTAACAATCAACTCAATTAGCACTTGAAGACAATTAAACCCAACCAGATTCCTTGTAAAGCAGGCAAAAAACAATAACCACAAAAACCCGATGGGCCAAAAATTCCTTCGCAGCTCCATAAAAGGTGACCAGCTAATCCTACACAGAAATTGAGGGAGGGAGCGTGCGTGGGTGGGTGGGTCAGTCGGTGGTTAGCAGCCAAAAGGAAAGAGGGTTGGCTTAGGGTCAAAACCACCTAAAATAAAGTCAGGCCCAGCCTTCTTCCTGTGTGCCACTGCCACCATAACATCCCACAGCACATTACATGTGGTATGTCTTGTCCTCCTCCAGCCCACAAAAGTTGTCCCTGCCTAGATCTGAAGGACCAGGCTGGGAATGGCTTTCTTCATAGTTGAGACAGAAAGAATTGAGGTTTTTTTTAAAAAATGAATGTGGGAGAAACTGAAACTGACAGGTTTATCCATCTAGGCCCAGAGCTTTGAGTGATTTTGTCTGGCTTGGAATCCCTGTGTACCCACCCATGTTAGTGCTGAATTAGGTTGCCACCTCTTGTTTTCTGACAGGCTCCTCATCTTTAACAGCTACATGGCAAGCAGGTACAACATGGTCCTCTCGATGCTGGGAGTAGCTGTACTTACTGAATTTGGCCAGTGCAGATGGGTGATAATTTTGTTTCAGTTCGATTTTGATAAGAATTTATGAAAATTTGCAAATTTCTTCATATTCAGGGTTGAAAGAACTTGAGATTTAAAATATCCGAATATGTGTGAAAGTGAAACTAGCAGATTTGTCCATCTCTACTTCACATATGAAGCAGACACTCAGTACTGAAGTCTGATTGCAAGGTCACCAGATTCGTATGATCTTCCCCACACACTCCATTTTTAAAGGAGAAAGAATTGCACAAAATGAAGGCCATCAGTATGTTGATGACACCTATCGCGCTCTCTCACACGCGTGCTCTCTCTCTCTCTCTCTCTCTCTCTCTCTCTCTCTCTCTCTCATTTAATGCCAAAGAAGATGTGCAAGTTCTGAAACATTGCCTGGACGCAGTGATAGATTGGAAATGGGTTGACAAGCTGAAGTTCAATCCTGACAAAATAGAAGTATTGATGGTCAGTAGACAAGTTGATCTGGGACTGGGAATACAAGCTGTTAACCAAACAAACAAACCCCTCAAAAAACCCTTAAGAAAAAACAAAGTTGTGCTACAATTCCTGACAATGGTGAGCTTCATCTCTGAGAAACAGTTTGAGAATTTCTCCTTCCCCTGGAGAAATTCAGTCAAATTGTCCCCCCAATGTCTCTGCACACAAATAGGGTGGAGAATTTTGAGAGGCCTTTTGTGCACAACTATAGTTAAAATAGTGTATATATGTGGAGCTTATAAGTAGGCAAACCGAAAGAATTCAGGGGAGAAGGGTTGGAGAGACCACAGAGAGAGTGTCCTTAAAAATAAAATGTATATAAAAAAAGATTGTGTGGAGAAAACTCTTGAAGATTGAACAGAGGCCTTTGCACCCAACTTTCATGGACCAGCAGTGTCAGTAAAAGTAGTAAAAGGGACTGAGGCCTACATCTACATTCCAGTACAGGGCTGTGTTGTAGGAGACAGGTCTGAGAGACTGATTGCTCACTTGTGGATAACAAACTTATCGGACTCCATCCCCTCCTCTCTTTTTTTCTTTTTAGTCTTACTCCATCCCCCTTATGCAGCAACTCCCCCCTTCCAGGGCCCAGATCAGATGTCTTGGTAGTGTTACTAAGTGTTTAGGCCACGTGGGAAGAGAAAAATCATCTTTCTGCAGGTCTTGGTCAGAAACCTCAATCACACACTTCCCGTCCAAACTGAAAAGAAAAATACATTTATTATCAAAAGAGCTTTTACACAGGATACATGAAACAGGAAGAAAAAACCCCTAAGTTTAAACTATCTAACCTGCACAGACTCCAAACTTACTGCCACACAACATTCAGCAGGGAATGCCTCAAACACCTCCACCCCCTTGTCAGAAGAGCATCTGGAACAATAACACATCCAGCTACCAACGGAGCCCCAGTTTCAAAGGAGCAAGAACTCCACATCCTTTTATCAGGTCTAGCCAAAGGAAGAGGGCAAAGGAGTCACATATCTACTCCTGATTAGGCTGGAACGAAAAAGGGGCTGGCCGCTAGCCTAGCTGTTAATTCAGGGAAAGATACTTGGCCCAGTTGCAAGAAGCCAACTATCTCAAAAGAAACCAAGCATGAGAAGACAGCCCTGTGCCACACTGACCTTACATTGTATATTTAACTGATTTTTTCCTCTTGCTTTCTCCTCTCTCTATCCTCATCCTTGTTAAATAAATTAGTGCTGCACTGAAAAGTTATCCCCCCTTCCCCCCTTACCATTCTCATTCAATTTGAAAGAAAAGAAATTGCTTTCAAAACTAAATTCAATGGTGAAGAAAATTTTGAATGAAGAAAATTATCTCATTGGCTTGGGTTTGAGGTTCTTGTGCTTACCTTACATACCGTAGGAGGTAGCCAAACAGTGTGCCCAGTGTCCTGTTTTTCATTGCATAATCATCTTTCCAGCAGCCGGCAGCCTCCTTGGCATCCCACACTTCATTTAAAGCCCAGGGGAAGACATCATGAGGTAATTCCTCCCATAAGGCTTTTTCAGATCAGGAAGTGCAGGCAGCCTGGGGTGCTGCAGAGCAAAGGAGAGATGTGCAACAGAAAGAAAACACACACATACCACCTTCTGCCACCTCACAGCGATTAGGTAAGCTCAAAAACACCACAAAATAAATTATAAAACACCCTGGGAATGAGGCAGAACAATGGAAGCCTCTTTCATGTGGGAAGAAAACTTTCAGGAAATTGGAAGACAGATTTTGGCTCAGCACTAGCTCCACCTCTTCCCTGGACTCAACACTCCCCCCCGCTGACACCTGCATTGTGATGGATGCAAAATGGGGGCCAGCCTGCCAACACGACTGCCACAGCTTGCAGTGGCAACACAAAAATCCAAAAACCCTTACAAAATTGAAAGAAGCTGTGCTACAACAACCCCTGCCAATGGTGAGCGCTACCTCTCTGAGAAACTGTTGAGAAATTCTCCTCCGCCTGGAGAAATTTGGTGAAATCCCTCCCCCCCCCCATTTCCCTGCCCACAAATAGGGTGGAGAATTTCGAGAGGCCATTTTCTTACAGCTCTGAAATAAATCCTAGTTGTGGTTCTCCCTTTTCTTTAAGTTGCCTTCCAGCCTCCCCATATATCCTTTCAGGAAACATGAGGTAGGGATGCTTGAAGAATCTTTTTGATTTTTCATATGAACTTACTTGATCTACATGTCCTAAATTAATGTGCAGCCAAGAATTTAGTAATCCACTGATTTTGCACTTCTTGAATTTCCTGACTAAGTTTTCAGCTCAAAAACACACACCAGAATATGTTTTTAAAATGGGCTAGACTCTAGCCGGACACAATAGTTAACTAGTTAACTTATTTATTATTATTTATTTATTTAAAGTATCTGTATACCGCTCTATATCTAAATAGATTCCGGAGTGGTGAACAATAAAAATATAAAACAGATAAAAGAAACAAAAACAATACATTGAAAATAAGATATCATCAAAATGGTGGTTGGACAGCAGAGAAGGCTTCCCAGAACAAGGAAGTTTTCAGCAGGCACCAAAAGCAACACAATGTCAGAGCCTGCCTAACCTCCACAGGCAGGGAGTTCCACAGAAATGGAGCCACCACACTGAAAGCTCTTCTCCTGGTGGACTCCAATCGGACCAAAGGTCCATGAGGAACCACCAGGAGCATGCCATCTGATGCCCTCAGTGACCAGGCAGGTTGGTAAGGGAGGAGGCACTCTCTCAGGTAACCTGGTCCCAAATTGTTTTGGGCTTTGTGCACAAGTACCAGAACATCTTTTAAACACTTCTGTCAGTATTCACTCTCTCTCTCTCTCTCTCTCTCTCTTTATAAGAATGATGGTCACAATGTACATCATTTTCTTCTCACCTGTATTTTGAGGAAATGGGTAGATTGGGAGAAAGCACACAAAACTGGACTGCATCCACTTCATCTGTTTGGGGGTTATAACTCTTGACCCAGGCAGGCTAGATATATGAGTCACTTATCACCAGTGTATCTATGTGCCACTGCCACTGGAACAGCTTGGCAAAAATAATCATAATCCCAAAAGTATTGCTCAGGTTTTTGTTGTCGTTGTTGTTGTGTTTTTGTTTTTTAAAAAAAAGCTGTGGGATGGCATGCACCACACACCTGTCTGTAGGATTTTACCTTTTATATTCATCCTTTAATTTATAGGACAATGAACAGGTACAAACAAGCTGAAAAGCAACGAACACTGCTTAGTGCACATCTTTAGAGTTTTAGAGCAAGTGGGGAATAATTTTCTTGTGCTCCCATAGGTAAATGCTTTACTACCACATCTGCTAAGGCATAGGCCCAGTCCTGTCTTTAAGTTAAATGCCCCCCCCTAGACATTGTAAAGTCTTCAGTGATGGCCAAGTTCCATATTTTTAATCAGCTTCATCTGCCTTCCAGTATAAAAATCAATAAATGCCCCTATAACAAGCATTAATTAAGATATATTTTTTTTAATATTGAACTGTTACACATGATGGAATATCCCGTTAGAATGAGAGGCTAGTCTATGCAAGCACTGGAGAGAGAAAAACAGAGTACTGTACATGCCCATGAAGGCAAAAGCTCCAGTAGTTGGGATGTGATCCGGGAGAGAATTAAACTGTGGTGATCAAGCTGGTAAAATAATTGTCTTCTTCCACACACACCTCTACTGGCATGCACATTAGAAGAAAGGGCAAGATTATGTCCAGCTCTATGTAACGTCAACCTACAGGTGCATCACTTCATAAGATGGAGATATCTCCTCCACCATGGACTGGGTCCTCCCCATTCCATTCCATTCCATTTCATTTATTTATTATTTATTTATAAGAACATTTCTAGATAACATTGTGGCCCTAAGAAGGGCCCCCGATGCTGTTTACAAGAACATGAAAGCTAATTAATAAATATATAAATCCTAGTCGTGGTTCTCCCCTTTCATTTATATATAAATTAATAAATATAAGAAATAAAAAAACATGAAAGCTAATGATGCCATGAAAACAATCTACAGCACAATCCAATGTGGCTTCCCGTAACCATCCAAACTCAGAGGATCACGGGCATCCTATTGAGGGTGGAAGGAGCGCAGAGGCCAAGGTATCCTGTGTGCTCTTCCTGCCCTGCAAAGAAACTTAGATGGCTGATTTCGGCCATCTAAGCCTTTCCCTCCAGAGTGCAAGGAGAAGAGGCTGAGTCGCTGCTACGTATTCTGGCAGAGCCTTACTCTCCCCACCCCCTGGAATGCACAGAAACCTCCAGCTCCAAGGTAGGTTTTCCGACCTCGGAGCCGCAGCCAGTGCAGTTCTTCCTGTGCCGGCTGTGAGGGTGAAAGGAGGGTGCTCTGAGGTCGGACGGAGTCCCAGCTCTGACCTCAAAGAGGGTTTCCGAGGTCAGAGATGGGATTCCAACCTCTCCTATGACCACCTAGACTCTGTCTAGCAGCCATAAGACTGCACCCTTAAACATTAAACAAATTTAAGACTGGCAATCTAAAACCAAGGAAAATGGAGACATTAAAACATTCAGTCTCGTTATTAGCGACTATGAAAAGGCAGGAGAAATAAAAATATATTTTTACTGCCCACCTAAAAGCCGTCAGATTGGGGCCAGCACAATTTCTTTTTGGAGGGAATTCCACAATCCAGGGTGCCACTACAGTAAAGGTCCCGTTCCGTGTTCCCAATGGCTGAACCTGTTTTGGTGGTGAAATATGAAGTAGGGTCTAAAAATATGACTGTAGCCTATAGGCAGATTCATATGAGAGTTGGTCTTTCAGATTTCCTGGCTCCAAGCCATTCGGGATTTTATAGATCAGAACCAGTACCTTGAATTGACCCCAGAAACAAACTGGAAACCTGTGCAGTTAATACAAAGGTGGTATAACGTAGTCTGAAAAATTCCCACCAGAGCGCATCCTAGCTACTGCGTTTTGCTCTAGCTGCAGCTTTCAAACACCCTCCAAGGACAAATCCATGTAGAACGTGTTGCAGTAATCTAATTTGGAAGTGACCAAGGAATGTGTCACTGAAGCCAGATCTGCCTTTTCAGGAAGAGGCACAGTTGGTGCACCAGCTAAAACCGAGAAAGATGCTCCTGGCCACAGCAGCAAACTGAGCATCCAGGAGCAATGCCAGATCTGTGAGCACCACCCAAATGCAAATCTGGTTCTTCTGAAGGAGTGCAACCTATTAAGGTTGGGTTTTGTTTGTTTGCTTGTTTGTTTGCACTTCCACTACTAGTGCTAACAGCAACAACTGTGTTGGCAGCCTGGCTCCCATTTTGCATCCTCCTTAGTGCCCCATACCTAGCCTTGTTCTGGGGCTTTGTGTGTGTGTGTGTGTGTGTGTGTGTGTGTGTGTGTGTGATGGGGAAGTCGCCACCACCAAAAAATGGTGAAGCAAATTTGGAGAAAATCACGTAAACTGACTTTTTATTTCTAGGAAGGTAAAACAATAAATAAATCTCAGAACATTTCTGAGAAAAGTCTTCTTCTCCTTCTTCTTCTGATGATGATTTGCTCAGCTCTACTTCTCTAGTTAGCACTTTTGCTATGTCTTCTAAACATTAAATTTCTGAGGGGTCATTGTGGATACATCTTTTTTCTAATGCAGATGCTTATAAAATGACTACCATGTCCAGCTCTAGGGAAGAGGTGGAGCTAGTGCTATGCCAGACTCTGTCCCTCTATTTTCCCAAAACTTTTCTTCCCCCATGAAAGAAGTTAGTATTTTCCTACCTCAGTGGCTTATATAATTTATTTGGAATTTATTGTGATAGTGTTTTTGAGCTTACCTAATCACTGTAAGGTGGCTGAGGGTGCTGTGCATTTTTCTTTCTTTCTATTGCATATCTCTCCATTGCTCTGCAGTCTCCCAGGCTGCCTGCACTTCCTGATCTGAAAAAAGCCCTATGGGAGGAATTATTTCATGATGTCTCTTCCCCTGGGCTTTAACTGAAGTGTGGGAAGCCGAGGAAGCTACAGGCTTCTGGAGAGATTATTGTACAATGAAAGACAGGATACTCATGCACACTTTTCAGCCACCTCATGAATAATGTAAACACAACAACCTGAAACCCAGCCCATGAGGATTTCTCCAAAATTACTTCTACTTCAAATGTTCAAAAGCAATTTCTTTTCTATCAAATTTAATGACAATAGTCAAAGAAATGTGGGAGAAATTTTCCACACAACACTAGCTTTTAACTCCTCCTCCCAACTTCTTAGCTGAGCACAGGAGTGGTAGAGTAATTCTAAATTTCTATTTCCCTTTCCCATAGCAAACTAGGTTTCTATTTCCCCTTTAAGCTTCAGTTTCCTGGGCTGACCTTTTGAATCTCTTGTGAACATTTAAACTTCCTGGCAATAAGAGTTTCTAAACAGAAAGCAACCATTTTACAAGCAAGAACAAAATACAAAATGGCTGAACAGCAGGGATGTTGAAGAGTCCTTGGTCTCGAGTCACGAGTCGAGTCACGAGTCTTTGGACCCGAGTCGAGTCCGAGTCCGAGTCCTTGGTCCAAAATGGTGACTCACTAGTCACGAGTCCTGAGTCACTCCCAAAACTGACTCCACGAGTCCCTATTAAAATCAATGGGGTTCCCCCCCAACAAAATAAGGCTAATTCAGATGTGTGGCTTAAATAAATTCTAGGCACAAGTGTGGCTTTTTATTTCAAAACTCTGCAACTGATTTTGGCAAGAACAGACCAGGCAGACAAACCCAAAATAACCAGGCAGGCAGAGGAGGCTGGGAACCCCAAAGCAGGCAGGCAGAGGCCTTTGTCTTGGACAATTCAACTGCTGAACAGGTTCAAGAAGAGACCAGGCAGACAGAGGAGGCTGGGAACCCCAAACAGGCAGGCAGAGGCAGCCAAATCCAAAATGTCTGACCCTAACCCAAACCCCCCACAACAACACATCAATCAAAATAAATCTCAACACATCGTTGGGGCTGCGCTCCTGGTAGCTGTCCATAGTGGCTGAGCAGCGGCGCGCCTCGCTTCCATGCGCTCTTCACCGGTGATCGCGCTCCTTCTGGCACAGCCAGAAGAGTCGTCAACAGCCCAGGGATGTTGACGAGTCCTTGGTCTCGAGTCCCGAGTCGAGTCTCGAGTCCCATTAAAAATATTGGGACTCGAGTCCGAGTCGAGTCAGAGGGGGGACTCAGTCCGACTCACGAGTCGAGTCCTCGAGTCCGAGTCCCCATCCCTGCTGAACAGTTTGATTAATTCACACTGCCTCTTGAACTCTGATGCAATTAGCACACGTGTATATACCTTACTTTGTTTTCTGAGCTGGGAATTAAGATGGCCTGTTAGCTTTAGCTACAAGGTAATGACCAGAATGATTAGATATTCTCTGTCTTCTCAAGTTACAGGAAGATGAAAAAAGCCTCTCTTTTTTGCCTTTTCAATTTTTTATTTAAAAGAAATAAAACACAAGCAAACAATACAAAGGCAAAAAAAACCTAACTAAAATGTACTTCCAATTTTCTCCACAACAAATATAAGTAACAATAGATACTCTGCTCTAAGTTTACAAAGAAATTTCTCTTTTTTCTATTGTTAAACAATATTTTTCTTATTCACCAACCTCACAAATACTCAAATCATTATTATTCCAATCTCTACAAACTCTACAAAAGACCTGTTAGAAATTTCGACTCAATCATAAACGTGGATATTAACTCTTCTATTTAAACAACATTAGGCATTTCTACTCATATATATTAGTAAAATTCATTGGGCTCTTTTCGCCTGCTTATCGAAGGAAAAAGTCTAACTTCATTTATATATTAATCCTTAGAAGCTGTTACATTAAAGCTTAAATTTATATCCAAAGTTTTTAGCATCCTTATATATCCCCCGCATAGAATGAAAACAGATATAACAACCATACTTCAACTTATAAACATCCTCTCTTAGTCATCATCCCATAAATTCCTTTCAAAATTAAACCCACCTTAATTATTTTTTTTTAAAAATGCCTTAAGGCACAATCCTATGCATGTTTAGAGATATAAAAAAAAGTCCCACAATGCCAGCATTCCCCAGACAGAATGGCCGGCTGGGGAATGCTGGGGGTTGTAGGACTCTTTTCTGTCTAAAAGTGCATAGGATTGCACCCTTACTGGATCAGACCAAGGCCCATGCAGTCCAACATTCCTTTTCCAACAGCAGCCAACAAGGTAGGGTGGCCACATGTCCCATTTTAGCAGAGGATAGTCCTCTATTAGAAAGGAGTCCAGTCCAAATCTGGTTTAGTGGTAAAGAACCATAAGAAGGGAAGTTGCCTATTAACCTGGGCAGCAGACTGAGCAGACAAAGAGATCACCTGGTCATAGTCTTCCCCACTATGTAAGATGTACTGTATTTCTATTTATACTATAGTAATTACTTTGAAATTTGTTTTTATACACATACATTAGCATATGCATTTTTATGCAAATCTCTGTCCACGTTTTGGTGATACATTTGCATTTCCTCTTCTTTGGACAATATATAAGTGCCCACCTTATAATAAGTTGTTAGCTCCTGATAGTGATGTCTATTCCATGTAACTCAAAAGTATTCTGCCTCTGAACACAGCAACTCCATTTTAATTTCCTCCATGAATTTGTAGTTTTTTAAAAAAGTTATCTAAAAATCCATTTTACACTTACCTGTATCAGCATGGTTGTCACAGTCTCTGCAGTTGCACCCATGCCAGACAATGCTGTATAAAGACTTCCATCCACGTGGCTCTTTCTCATGGAGTATTTACACAATGCACAAACAATACCTGCCTTGGAGAGGTCCATCACTTACATGTTATATAAATGGGTCATCATGCCACAGTCAACTCAAATGGAAGCAAGGAGAGTCTAGCTAGTTGCCATCACCTTATCCCATGGTAGTGAATGTCATAAGATGTACTTCAAAGACTATGAGGAAGATACAGAAAAGGCTGCAGAGGGAAGCCGTCTTGGGAAATAAAGCTGCTGGAGCAGATTGAGAGTGCATATGTGGAAAACACGGAACACTAGTCCACTGATTAATGGCCAGAAACTAATACTGAGGGTGAATTAAGTTACTATAATTGTGTGACTTATACTACAGGCATTTTGGGTTGGGGGTTAAAAAATGCATGAAGGCAACATCCTTGCCAGCAATTAGTGCTTTTTTTGCCTATGACAATCATGAATAATTGCTGTTTGTGTTTGCATGTTTTATGGTCGTTAATTAAAAGCATGCTCCTTATTTTACAGGCAAACAGTGAAGGCACAGTTACTTATGTAAAAGTCGGTATGCATTATGCGTTTCCCCCCCCCTTCACTACATACCAAACTTTGTTTACCTAATTAACTGGAGCAGCTGAATACACCAAATATACCAAATACTCATGTAGCCCAAATCCTTGTAGTTAGGCTAAAATCAGAAATTAAAGTAACTGAAGTAATTAAAGAAATTAACGTAAAATAATATCTGATTATTATTTTTACCTTATAGGAACAACCAGTATTCACACTGCAATTTGAAAACTTTCAAACTTCACAAAAGTGTTCTGCAGGCTGAATGTTCAAGAGAAAAATATTTTTTAAAGGGGGAAACTAGAGGGTTTATTTTTAGCAGAAGCATCACATCGACATGGTGTTAAGTGTTGCTTTTATTTGCTTGCAGATTGTTTCAGTATTAAGATAAAACGGAGGAAGTCATTTGCAGCCTTACATCACAATCTTCTAAAAACATCATGAATAACAGGGGTCTGCTGTCCTCCAGCACTATGCCACAGTACTTGTTGACCGCCATTACTTACATTTGTCTGTATTCAACTTCACTCATCTTGAAGGCATCCAGTTATCCAAATATTGCCAGACTAAAGGGCTGAAATCATGAAAATTAGAACTATAATTTCATATACATTAGTGGTCTTCAAACCGTGGTCCAAGGAACCCTTGTGTCCTTCAAAAGCTTATAGGGATTCCTCAGTGGCAAGGACAGTAATGACAGACAAGCTTCCCTAAAAGGACATCTTGCCCACCATTAGTGCTCTGGTAACCTCTCGTTTGGATTACTGCAATGCGTTATACGTGGGGCTGCCTTTGAAAACAGTCCAGAAACTTCAGCTGCTCCAAAATAGGGCAGCGAGATTATTAACGGGGAGTGGACGATGTGAACATATTATGCCAGTGCTTTCTCATCTGCACTGGCTGCCAGTCTGTTTCTGGGCCCAATTCAAAGTGCTGGTACTAACATTCAAAGCCCTAAACGGCTTGGGGCCAGGGTATCTGAGGGATCGTCTCCTCCCATATGTACCTGCCTGGACACTAAGATCTTCTTCAGCGGTCCTTCTCCAAGAGCCCCTGCCAAAGGAAGTGAGGCAGGTGGCTACCTGGAGGAGGGCCTTTTCTGCTGTGGCACCCCAGTTGTGGAATGAGGTCCCCATTGTACATTGTACTCTTTTTGGCGCCAGGTAAAAAACTTTCTATTCTCCCAGGCATTTTTATCATTTTAATCTTGTAGTTGTTTTTAACTCTGTTATTGTAATTTGAACTGCTGCTGCTAGCTTTGCTGTTTGTTTTTTAAGCTGTGGTTTTTTAAATCTTATGTTTATATTATATTGTATTTTATGGTTTTAACTGTTGTAAACCGCCCAGAGAGCTTCAGGCTACTGGGCGGTATAAAAATGTATTAAATAAATAAATAGTGACCTACACCTGCAATGTGTAACAGGTATCTGTTTTATATATTATCTTGTGGGGCAGTAGTGCGGTCCATGCCTCACAGGAAATGAGTGTGCACCTTAGAACATGCCCCAGTATCTCCTACGAAGTGCACAATTTCCTTGAAAGATGGGGAAATGTGGACAGTGTTCCCTGAAAATATTTGAAAACTGTATAAATATTGGAAGGAGGCATTATGAGTACAGGTGGACCAATCTGAGAAACATGATTAGCAAACACCATTAGTTACAACTAATGAATTTTCATGTATTTTCTTTTATAAAGACATGCATTATCTCCATTAACCTTAAGACATTTTGGTACCAGGAGGTCTAGATACTAATGAGGAAAGGAGAAGTAACCAAATACATACATAGTTCTTCAAGGTGGTTCCTCCTCCATGAATTACAGAGGTTTTCAAAAAGCATTTCTCATCTCAAATGACAGATACTTTCATTGTACTAAATTCATATTAGCAGGCAGTGGTGGCAAGATTCCACAAAATTTGCAGACGTTTTACCACCTAGCCCATCTGAAGTACATTCCTGTCAGTAAATCCGCCCAGTGTCAAGATAAGCCAGCCCTCGTTATAACAGTCCGGGTGTCCAAGCCAAGATATAGTAGTCCAAAACCGAGCAAACGTAAACCAGTTAGGGGTCAGGCACAAGCGTAGTCAGCGTCGTTCCGAAGATCAAAGGTACAGGGGTCCGAGGTCAGGAATATCAAGAGTGTCTGGTGGTAGCTGTAACAAACAATTGCTTCCAGCATCTGAGTGTGTTTGGGACCTGCCTTTTGAGCAGGTGCTGATTGGTAAGGCTGCCCAGCTGGGTCAGGCTGCAGTTAGCCTGACCCCACTCCAAACACACTCCGGCACGGCTGGTCTCTGTCTGACCTACTGGAGGCACAACAATTCCCTTGTCCCCACTCTATGTTTTGGATGACATCTGATCATTGGTCAGGAGCATCTAGACGTCTGGTAAAAAAAGAAAGGCAAGCCTCAAAATGGTACTGAAATATATTGGGAATTATATATATATATGTATATATATACACACACAGTCATGCCTTGGATTGAGAGCATAATTCATTCCGGAAACGTGCTTGTAATCCAAAACAAGCTACTGGGCGGTATAAAAATGTATTAAATAAATAAATTTAATACAAAATTTGTTTCTTATATCAAAACGAAATTCCCCCCAAAAAAATGTGTACAGAGATTTTAAATTTAAGCCGTAGTACAGTACTTGTATTGCAAGACGTCGCTTGTATCTCAAGTAAAAAAATATATTAAATAAATATTTTAAAATTTGCTTGTCTTGCAAAACGCTCTCAAACCAAGTTACTTGCAATCCAAGGTATTACTGTGTGTGTGTGTGTGTGTGTGTGTGTGTGTGTGTGTGTATATATATATGTTTTTCAGTAACATTTCAATGCTTTTTCTTTTTCTTTTTTGGATTTTGTGCTGCTTTCCTTTTCCACTTGTATTTCTCACCAGCTCACTGCATCTACACACTGAAATTTCCAAGATCACGGTGACTTTTTTTAAAAAGGTATGTTCATAATTTGGAAGGTTCAAACATTGACCTGGTTCTTAAGCGTTGTCATTCTGTCATTGAGGGAGAAGGCACTCCTCCTCACAATGAATATAAGACAGGGGTGCACAACCAATGACCCAAAGGCCTCGTGTAGTTCCCCAAGGGCTGAAATACAGCCCCAGACCATCCCACATGGTGATTTCCCACCAATTTACTTTGTTGCCACTTCTACTACTGCAGTTTTCTCCCCGCCTCTCCAACCCCCAATCCAGCCGGTCCTTGCTGCTGCTGCTTTTGCAGTGACCAACACCATTGCATTAATGTCCTTCTGAGAAGATGCTTTAGCAGTGTCCTCAGGGCTTAAACAGAGGTTTCTTTAAACCTGCATCTAGCGCCTTTGTCCTTTTTAACTATTATTTTTATTTTAGAGTGGGCACTGGAAGCCTGATCCAGATTGGGACTCTAGCATGGGGGTGGGATGGTTAAGAGCCAGATCAGAGTAAACATGAAATAAAAGGATGTAGCTGCTAGAAATAGATTTAAAATAATGTCTGTTTTGGCCCTCGGACAGCTCTAGGAGTACTTGGAGTATGGAGGCTCTGGTACTAGGGGTGGGTGATCCGTTGGGACCCAACCCTCCTCCAGCTCGGCGGACGCCACCACTGCTTCCACTGAGCCGGGCCAAAAGTGGGTGTGCTGAACTTCCAGGTTCCTGGTGGGCCGCTATTTACATAGAAAATGCCTTAGGATATGTCAAAAGCAGCTGAAATTGCTGCAAACTACACAAATTGTGGCCGCTTTAGGCCTATCTTAAGGCATTTTCTATGTAAATAGCGGCCTGCTGGGAACCCGGAAGTCACTTCCCCTGTTTGACTCGGGAGAATGCGAGTCGAGCTGGGGAAGAGGTAAGTGGGGATGGAGTTCAGGGGGGTCGAGCCTGGCTAGTCCACCGGATTTCCACCCCCGAATGAAATCCTCGTACATCCCTAGACACTGTCACATACTGTCACATAGCTCTATCAGCCCAGCCCTGTGAATGCTGCTGCTAACAGGACCACACCTTTTAAAAGTAAGTTTAACTTCTGTCAGCTTGCTGTGGACAATGGAACTTTTTGCATTTCTTGAGCAGAATCACTGGATGGGGGCATGGTTAAAGCCTCCTCCCCAGCAATCCATAACGTCGCCCCCCCCCGTGTGTGTGTGTGCGTGTGTGTGTGTGTGTGCGTGCACATGTGTGTATGTACATGTGCATGCATGCATGCATGCAGTCCTCCAGCCAGCACTGGATGTGGCCCCTGAGGCTGAAATGGTTGTGCACACCTGATATACAGCATTGTGTGAGGTGGGTGCTCTGTGCATAGGCCCATAGACGATAAGGCCTGATTCATGCGGTCTTTCCCTCTCATTGAAGGAGTGGAAAGATTTTGCAGTTCAAGCCTATCTGAGCCTACATGTGGAACACCCATCTCATACATAGGTGGAGAAGACTGTGCAACCCACCCACCCCCTCTATCACAGAGCAAGAATCATCAGCCAAGTCAGTGTGTAAATTTTTCAGTTCTGTGCACAAATGTGTCTTCTGGAATCACGGCTTGCAGACCAAACTGACTGCATGAATCAGGCCTGGGAAGTTGAGAATATCTTCATCACTAATGTGCCTGCCACAGTAATTAGTCCAAGAGATATTTCTACAGATTTATCCATATGAATGTATACCCCCATCGCCACTGTGTTGAATCAAAAGTCTTATTGCAGGCAGATTGCGGGAAATAGAATTGAAATTAAAATGTCAACGCACAGTGGGAAACTGCACACACTTTAAAATTATGCCATTGAAAGGAAACTGTTACTTTTCTGTGTTTAGCCTGCCTTTTCAGTGGCAAAAGTGCATATTGTAATTAAAAGAAAAGGAAGATTAATGATGACAGACAACAGGAACCAAAGTATAGGGAGAGCGGCAATTTTCTGTTCATCAGAAATGAATCAGATGTGCAGTGATTCCTTAAAATTCTGGCATATTTTAATAGTTTCCCGTATTCTCATAAATCAGTCAAAAATTGAAGGGTGCCAGATCCAGTTCGGAGACAGTGATGTGGCATTAGGTTAGGGGGGAAAGGTGGAGCATTCAGGACAAAGGGTTTGGGTTGATTTAGTGCTAGACTAGATCTTTGTGGTTGCCATGGGAATTGGCATCTCTATGATAAATTTTTCACCCTGGCCCATAATATTTCACATCATTCACTGCATGGATCAGGTCCATTGTGTGAATTTCCCCAAACTCACCATCAGCTGCTGGTGATATGGAGTACAGATGAGATATGGAAGGCAGGCTAGTTAGAGTGGAACCAAAACTGATTTACCTAATTCCGAGTTCATTTTTTGTGTGAATGTCAACAACAAAAGCATCTCATCTCTGGGGACTTTTTCTGCACACATTGCAAACACATATCGTTTCAGTTCTGAGGGTCAAAACAGACATTACTTTAAATCCATATCTAGCAGCTATTTGGGGTGTTGTTGTTCATTTTTACTCTAGAGTAGACACAGGGGGGCAAAACAAACATTACTTTAAATCTGTATCAGGCAGCTATGTGGTATCTTTTAAATTATTTTTACTCTAGAGTAGGTGCCAGCACCCAATCCAGGTCAGGACCCTATAGAATTCAATAGCCCTGGAAAAACTACATTTCCCAGGGCTACTGACACCTTGGATACTGCTGTAATTAGTGCTACAGCTTCCAGGCATAGTAGGAAGTAGAAGAGAGAGACTTGCCTTCCTCCCAACATCACCCATTTGTTTCGTTCCAGCACTTAGTATTCAGAGCTGCTGTACTGTACTGCCTCTGAACATGGAGCTAATCAGGGGTAATCTCCATTGCTAGACCCATCCCTATGAATTTGACTAATCTTTTCTGATGCCACCTAAACTAATGGCCATCACCCCATCTTGCAGTAGTGAAGATGTAAGTTAATTAGATGTTGTGTGAAGAAGTACCACTTGTTATGTGTCTGAATCTACTGACAGTCAGGTCCACTGGGTGACATGGGAGCCATAACAGGTAGACAGGATCTAAGGAGGGATATGGCTTAATTTCTGCTGATAGCTCAATTTCTGCTGATATCTCAAGGCAGGTGCATTTGATTCTAGCTTGCAAGGGGTCTGAAATCATACCACTTCATGCAGTATCAGTCAGTCAGCAGCAAATCATATGGTATTGTGGCAGTAGGTAGTCGAGTGACTAAAAAAAAACCCATATACTGATAGGAGTAGAATACAGATACAGAATTTGAGAGGTGTGAATTTTAATACGTACTTACATTTCATTTGAAGCTGTGTTTTTTTAGTTGAATTGGTGGGAAACCTGTGTTATATCCAAAGCATCCTGCAACATGTTTTGGATAGCTATGTGGTCCAAAATACAGTTAAACTGACTCCAAATTGTTCTGGTATGCACGGACATTTTCAGTTATGCCAAAAGTTCATCTGATTGGAAAGCAGTGCACAGGCATTGGTGAGATGCTTCAACTAATGCTGGTTACCAGGGAGATACATTCCAGAAGAATTGCTGTGCTAGTCTATTGCAAAAAACAACAACAACCATGCAAGGAGTCCTGTGGCAACCTACTAAGGCCTGATAAGCTAGTGGTGGCATGGGTTTTTGTAGACAACACCCTACTTCATAAGGTGCATCAGAGTTTCAATAAGACCATACAAATGTATTCTGGGGGTTACTTATATGTTCACTAGGGATCCATAAAAGAAACATCAGAGCTGGCTGCTAGCTCAGGTGTACTGTAGGTGTTACCTGCCTATCAACTACACTGGATGTCCAGTTGGGAATCCAGGCTGGTGAAGTCCTTTCCGTTTGGGAGAAATACCTGAGGTAATTATCTTCCGGCATGAACCTACCCATACATATGCTCAGCATCTAAGGCCTTCATAGAATCATAGAATCATAGAAAAGTAGAGTTGGAAGGGGCCTACAAGGTGCCTCTAGGTGCCTCTTCCAAGGGAGACTCAGAAGGTGGCAAAAAGAGAGAGGGCCTTCTCAGTGGCGGCCCGCCAATTATGGAACAATCTCCACAGTGAGGCCCACGTGGCACCAACATTATTATCCTTTTGGCGCTAGGTTAAGACTGTCCTTTAGTCTCAGGCATTTGGCAGCACTGATAAGGTTTTCAAGTCATGGGATTTCTTATTGTTGATTGTTAAAATTGTTTGTTTATATAGGGCAGAATCCAATGGGACACTTATGCCCCCACCAATTCTTTTCTGTCCTGCCAATTCCCTTCCACAAGTGATGGATCCCACCAGTTCCATTGCACAAGAGGGACCCACCACTTACACAGGGAGATTTAGTGCTTGTATTGGATGGGCTATATGGAAGCATGGCGAGAAGGTTATTAAGGTTCAACAGGTACTGTAGTGAACTTTCACAGTGTGCAAAAGCCAGGATAGTTTCTTGGAGCCATGCCATGACCTTACGTATAGCCTCAGCTTGCATTACTTAGGAAGAGCAGCAGAGATAATTGCCCAATTATATTCCTTAGATAAGGGCAGTTTTTGCTGTGAGAAGAGAAACTATTTGCTTTACAAAGCAGCTTCACCTCCTGCCCAGGGGTTACAAAGGGTTACAAGATTTTTGGGGGGCTGGGAACTATACTGGTATATAGAACTCTATAGTTCCCTGCCCCCCCAAATATTTTAATCCTTTGTAAATCCCACTTTAAAAATGGAGCTTTAACTTTGAGAGCTGTCAAAGTTAACTACTCCCATAAATGGGGTGGCCCACATTTTTGCATGTTTCTGAGATGGTAGAATCTTGGGAACAAGTGCAAAAGTGAGGGCACCCTTAGGACACATGAATCCCCCACAACCTCCCACAAGGATCTTCCTATGAAAGGCATGAATGAGCTGTCACCCCCCTTTTCGTGAACTAAGATTATTCAAGCCTTTGGTTACATTTGACAGCTTGCCTTTTGACAGCTGTCAGATGTAACCAAAGGGGGAAATAAACTTACCCGCAGCCTCTGTGAGGCAATGGGTACCTGCTAGATTTTGCTATCAGGCACCTCCCCCCGCTGCACATTGCCCATCTGCGGGTCCCTATTCCTGCACCTTCGCAACTGTGGATGTTTGTAGTTGTGCACCTACAGGCCTGTGGCTCACGCTGCATCAGCTTGTCTGAGCATGGAAAGCTAAGCAGGGTCAAGCCTGGTTATTACTTGGATTTAAAAAAAATGATGGACAACCATGAGCAGCCTCTCCATGGTGCCACTGGGGCACTGCAGGGACTGTCCGTAGACCGTAGCTGTCAAAATGGTGATCGTAAAAGCTGGCTTTCGACTTGACAGCTTGCTTTTGTGATCTCCAGGGGGTGGAAAAGTTGAATTGGGGGGGGGACACCATGGTGAGCCTGAAATGGCACACAGATGTGGCAGGGAGTGAGGAGAGAACTTGGTCCTCCAATGGTATCCCCTGGGATACCCACAGAAAATCTAGGGGGAGGTGGGGGAGGGAGTGGGCCACAACCCCAGTGAGGCTGGTCAACTGTCAGGCTCACCATGAGTTGTTCATATGACAACCAACTCAGGGTGGGTTAGCCTGACATGTGACTGTGTTCAATGGATTGAGGACCTAATGACACTTTAAAAATTTGAATGGGTGGTATTTAGATGTCACCTGCAAATGGATAAATATATGGCTATTTGGTCTGTCTTTCTTGAAGCTGATGTATAATTATTTTTATTGATAGCTGTATTTTCATGTGCACATATATATTCATAGGGACATATTTCATATGCACCTATTGTAAGTTATTCATGTCAATTTATGTAAGAAAATTGTATTTGTTTTCTTTCTCCTTATGGTTTTGTTTTGTTGAGGTTCACAATAAAAAAATTAAGAAAAGAAAGAAAGAAGAAAAGAAAAGATGAATTTTAGTAGATGCTCATGCGTATCTATATTTGAAGTAGATAAAGCTAATGGTATAGACCATTTTAATAATAATAATAATAATAATAATAATAATAATAATAATAACAACAATAATTAATAAACACTCTTTGGCAAATATGATCAGGAGAATGTAAGCTTCTTGCTAGGTTAGGTAATCTCAGGAGAACTAAAAATTATGTGCCATCTTTTCTCCCTCTTATCTTTAGATCCAAGGGCATAGAATTCAAATTTCTGTGGTCAATGCAAATTTGCAACAAGCAGCCACTCTCTCCCAGCAGTTCCCATTAGAGCTAATCAGATATCAGGTTGGTGCCTGGGGCCATTTAAAAAAAAATAGCATTGGTTTCCTGCGTCTCACAGTATGCTATAGTTGCTGTCAAATCACCTAAATTACATAGAGTAAGAAAGAAATGTCAACTGACTCTTAGTCTCTAGGAAAAAGTATGGCATGTACCTCCTGAAGAAGACTGAGAGAATGGGAAAGAACATGTCAAATAATTTCCTGAACCTATCTAGCTGCACTATGTAAGTGGCCCTATGGGTTTTTGCAGGGGTGGGCAACTCACCACTGACTGTGCTGGCTAGGGCTGATGGCAGTTGTGGGCCAAAACACCTGAAGGGCCGCAAGTTGTCCATCCTGTTTTTTAGGCTTAAACCTCAGTGAACTTTTAATTGTTTCTCTTGATGTACTACTGTATGTAGTTGACAGAGGTGAGCAGGAGCAGGGAAACAGGAGTCAGGGCTGATGGACAAAGCCAAGCATAAGAGCCAAGGAATACACCAAAGTGCACCAGGGCCAGGAAGTCCATTGCTGCCCAAGCCAGGTTTCTCCCAAACAGAAATCCTTTGACAGCTCTTCCTATCCAGGAACACCCAATGTGCACTGTGGTGCAGCAAGGTCATTTTAGACCCTGGACTTAATGTTCCTCCCCACCACTTTAGATGGTCATGTGTATTACTTCAGTTGTGAAGCACACAACAAACATTTATCTTCTCCTCACTACCACTATTCCATGCATTAAAATTGCTTCTACATTCCTGATACCTTAGTGCAAACAAACAAACAAACAAACAAACAAAAACACCCTGTTTGACACCCTGATAAAGCCAAGACATACTCTGAGCATGTGCAGTTTCACATTTTAAACCCACTTAAATCATAGTACCATCATGACTTCAGGAATAAAATGGGGTTTGGTTCTGCCCTGATGCTAGACAAATTTATTTGGGAATAAGCAGAATTTTATTATAGAAAAGGATAATAACAAACATCTGGAACAATGTACATGCCTGGCCAGTACCCCACTAACTATAAAATGTTTGAAAATATAAGAACAAAAAAAAAAAAATAGAAGAAAGGGTGCTGCAGTGAACAGCATCAGCCCTGGTGGGTCCAAGCATGCCCATGTCATGTCAGACCAGGTGCGGTGCTGGTGCTGGACCTGTTTGTCACTGCCTCTATAACATGGTCATTTGGGAGCCCCCAGGGCTACGGAGCCCTGGACCCAGTGCCAGCTCCAGGTTTTTGAGGGCCCGTGGGCAAGTAACCCTCAATGGTCCCCCTCCCTCAATGAGTCTACCTTCTCACTTCAATGATCATCATCTGCTCTCGCTCCTCATCCTCTGTGTCATCATTGCTACCACTTGCTTGCTTGACAGGCAGAGAGACAGAGAGAGAACAAGTACGGAAGGTAGTGGCACCTCCTGCTCCTCCTTCTCACCACCATCATTGTCTGGGCCAGAGCAAGAGGTAGGTAAACATGTAGGTTACAATGGTGAAGAGGAAGAGCCACTCTGGGGGCTCTTGTCAGTGGGCCCCTGCTGGGTGTGGCCCCTCAGCAGGAGCCCAACCATGCCTGGCCCTGATGCCAGCCCTAACTGGTCCTCAGCCCCAAGGTCCAGCTCTAGCTCCACCACTGGGTGGGCAGGACCACTCCAGAGCCTGAAGATACTTTAGTATCCAAGAACATATTCCAATCTGCAGTTCAGATAGCTTGCAACATAGGACAGCTGTATCAAAAATTGACGGTTCCCAGTTCTAACACTGGTGGTGGCTCCCGAATCTGGGCAAGTTTCCAAGTGTCACAATTTGGAAACACATCAATTGTATGAAAAGTTCTTCAGCAAAACTCATTATTGTTAGTTAAATTATGCAAATCATTTCTTTGAATTGTAGCTGCTTTCTGACCCTTTTTATCACAAAAAGCAGGGACTAATAATAATTTATTGGACTGGGGGAAGACAATCAAGTTTGAACATACCTGCTGTGAAGTTCCACTGGGAAGTATAATTGTGATGGAGGTATTCTAATTGTTCATTGATTAGATCCCATTAGTTTGTAAAGGCTCAAAAGCAACAGTTAATGCAGTTGATGTACTTATTGTTCACTTGGTAAGTGTTAGTCATTAAGTAAATTAGAAACTGAATTGACTTTTGATGGCACATAATTGGTTTATCTAAATGACTGACAAAAAATGAAAGTAAAACTAATGGCAAGTGTTTTGGAACAATCTTGGCACTACGATAAAAGATAATTAGGTTTAGGGAATAGCTTTTCTCGAGGACTGTTTTCAAAACCTACCACCTCTTCAATTTTCCTCTTTTTTAAGAAAGTAAATTTCCGTGGTTTAAAATAGGGAAGCTGTCAATCTCCCATACGATGAGTTCCAGTATTGATTCTACAGCAAGTCCTAAGGCTGTAGTCATGGCTGTTCATAGGCTGTGGTCAGAATCCAAAGAAGTGATGATGTGTGTGCATGCATGGATGTAGGGTTAGCAGGTCACGATCTGGAGAACATACATTTACCATTCATGTCCCCAGTGCAGTGGAGACAGCAGCTGTGGTGTCCCCCATCCATTCCACCCCTGGTTTTAGCTTTAGGGGAAAGGCTATAGCTCAGTGGTAGAGCACATGCTTGAATGCAAAAGGTCTCAGGTTCAGTCTCCAGCATCTCCAGTTACATAGGTCTGGGGAAGACCCCTATCCGAAACCGTGAAGAGCTGCTGCCAATCAGTGTAGACCAGGAATGCTGGGAGTTGAAGTCCAAACATCTGGAGATCTACTTTCTGCCCACCCCTGGTGTAGACAATGCTGATTTAGATGGAACGAAGGTGTGACTTGGTATGAGGCAGCTTCCAATGTTTCTACTGTTCCTAATTACTTTCCGAAAGAGCAACACTTTGCTCTGTTTTAGCAAGAAAGGGAAAATTGCTGTGGGACCTTAGAGGCGAACTGGCTCCTCTTTAAAAACTCCCTTAGGCACTGATTCCCCTCCCACCTCCCACCTCATATAATTCTTTCTGCTGATCTTAGGAACATCATGATGATTGTATATGTGTGTATCAGTAATTACCACAATTAGTTTGAGTGAAATGTCAGATGTTTTCTGAACATCCAAATAGACCAAGGGTTCTAACAATAAATTCATGTATTAGCAGATTTTTTTCATTCTACATTTTATAGGTTCTGTAATTTTTTTTATAGAGCTGACTTAGCTGATCTGTTTATTTGTCACTCTCTCATTCAACATAAGCACATATAAAATGAAGATCATAAAGTACATTATGTAAATATAGACAAGACAAGAGCTTTAAGTGGAAACTAGAAAACTTTGGTCTTTAAAAATGTTTCTTTTTTATTTATCTTTGTACTGATGCATATATGTTCACACGGCGTTAAGCTTAGTTATGGTTATTTGTAAAGCATTGTTTTGCAGCTACAAACAAATTATTTGTCAGAACCTACAGTGTTTTTATTCCCTAGTACTATTTGTATTCAAAATATCACACATTAGTTAATGTAAAGTTTCTGAAGACTGGTTCACATATCTGTTGAGATGCTTTTTGGTTGTACTGTATAAATCTTTTTTTCCTTGTGGAATTTATTTTATTTTGAAATAAAGTTAAAAAATGCAGGCAATAAAAAAGAAGACACATAACAAGATCAGTAAAGACACTCACTGATCATAATCCTTAGAATATCATTGATATGCTTGTTGGGGACAACTAGAGTAAAACAGCCTAATGATAATCTCACTATCAAATGAAAGGTTGGATATATAACTTGTATAGCATATACAAGGTTTGTATGTGTGAGTCGACAGTAATAAAAAAAAATAGGCATCTGAACTTGACCAGAAATTTGATCAGATATTTGAAGACCAGTTCCACATAACAAATAAACAGAAACCATGGTGCCATAATATCTTTCATTTTTATAAGGGATTCTTTGCTTGCTGTACATGCTGAGTAAAATTGTCCATAATCATAATTGTCCATAATCATGGTCTCCCCAAATGTTATCAGTCCACTGCTCTTTAGACCGTTGTTTTGGAGACTTCCATCCAGTTAGCTGTTATACATGACACTGCAACTGTATGCAATTGCTTAAGGAAGTCTTTATGCAGGATTCCAGGGTCATTACATTCAAAACGATGAAGAAACATAACTGCAGGAATTTCTTGCAGTAATCAACAAACACATTGCAGAACTCCTGCACTGTTGAATATTCCCACCAAAGATGAAAGTATGAACCAGAGTGATTGCACCCTTTCCAACCATGCTGACTATAGTTTGGGTATATTAGGTGAAGCCTTGCAGGGGTGATGTAGCACCAGCTGAGAAATTTGTGTTGTGCTTCCTTTGTATTAGCATTGATTGATATAGATGCAAAAGGGATACATTGCCAACCATCTTCTTCCACAGATTTTCTTCATAAAAAGGGCACAATCTTGTGCATGTTTAGACTGAAAAAAAGTCCCTGCAACTCCCAGCATTCCCCAGCAAGCACTAAACATCCATAGGATTGCACCTTAAATAAATCTTTATTGAGATAGTAGCATTTCAAATTTTCTAAACCGTTTTGTTAGGTTGTACACCTGAAAAGTGGGATAGAAATGCTTAAAACAATTAACTAAATAAAGATATAAGCATGTTCAGCCCTAGGTGGAGACTAGGAGGGTCCCTAGGAAGAAAAGAGCTCCACCTGAGGGACAGGGGTGGAATAACCACTGAGTTGCAGGGAGTGATGATGCCTGAAGAGGCATAGTCAAGTCCTTACACTCAGAAGTGCACGATTATAGCAAAAGCCTTCTGGTGAGTAAAGGGCTCGTGAGTAAAGGGAAAACTTCTACCAGAAGCTTCTAATGAACCACAGCTGAACCTCAGGTGGGGTCTGGCAGCTCCTGCTTAAAAGCCTCACTTCCAGGCTGGGAGAGCTGCTGGAACAACATCTCTTCACCAGCTGTGGACCCATTGCACCTTGCCCCCCCCCCCCCAGTGCCTCCTCTCATTGAACTCCTGAAAGTAATCTTGGACAGCCTTTGACCACTCTTCTTGCTAAATACGATGTTCTGGGAACTTGCTGGCTTTGACCTTGGACTGACTAGACTTTGCTTATTGTTGCTCCTTGACTGAGCTAGACGTTGTGAACTTCAGGGGGGGGGGGTCCATTTTGGACCATTAGTCCCTGCCTAAGCAGGACATTTTGGTGGTTTTCTGGCATCCTCCTCCTCCTCCTCCTTCTTCTTCTTCTTCTTCAAGATTGAAATGCCTCTCCTAAGACTTAGTTATTGGAAGTAAGAGCTTTAAGCTAAAATATACTGGTACTTTAGGTATTTTTGCCACTTCTCCTTTTTCCCTCTGGCTCTGCCCCTTTTTGCTTTTGACCATGCCTAAATTGGAATGTGACCCCCAGGATCTTCTTCAAAACTAAATTCAGCCCTCAGGCTGAAAGAAGTTAAATACCCTTGACTTACATCCATCCAGTACTCTAGTGCCAAAATTATTCATCTCTCTTGTCACACTTTCTTAAATCCCTACACCAGCTACTCCCAGATCCTGCACAAGCTTCTTGTTGTTCATACCTTCAAAACTCTCCATGGCCTTGCCCCTCCTTATCTCTTCATTCTTATATCCCAACTCTTCCATTCTTGTGATCTTTGCTCATCTAGCTCCACCTAGAGATGGATGAATCAGTCCATTTCAGCTTCACTCAGATTCTCATTTTTCCAATCTTACGTTTGGTTTGTCTGAAACATTGAGATTTTCTACAAAAAATCTGCATGAAAATGTGTATGCATTTTTATCCATATTTCTCCTAATACATGCATTTTGTATGCCAGTTGGCCCAATAGACACATTTTCCAAGGAATGTACAAATATAATACATGTTTCTTGTTATTTCCCCTAATATGTGCATTTCTGTGTGCACTTTCCCCAAGATATTGGTGCATGCAATTTTTTTTTTATTGGAGAACTCCATTCTCCATTTTATTGCAGAAGTGTGAATTTCGGAAAATTATTATTATTATTATTATTATTATTATTATTATTTATTCAATTTATTCAATTTATATCCTGCCTATATACTGTTACTCTAGGCGGCATACAAAATAACAATCAATTAAAAATATACAATAAAAACATCTGTTAAACATAAAAACAGTATAAAAATTCAATTAAAATTCCATAAAAACAATAAAATTCCATAGTAATATGATAGAATGTTATAAAAGGAAGGCCTGGTGAAATAACAAAGTCTTCAGTGCATGCTTAAAGACATTCAAAGAAGTCAGCAGGTGTATTTCAAGTGGCAGGCCATTCCACAATTGAGGGGCAGCAAAAGAGAAGGACCTCCGATTATGGGTGTAATGCGAGACTTACCTTGGCTCGAAGTTCTCTGTGGCTCAGTCCTCAGTCCGATCTTGCTCTTCTGAGCGGCACAGAGTGTTCTCTGTGCCGCTGGAGCCACCGCCGGAGCCGCCAATGGAGCATCACATCCTGTTGCTCCAGTGCGCTGGACCCCCGCGCTATGTTTTTGGTGGGGGGGCCCCCACCAAAAACATAGCACGGGGGTCCAGGGCACCGGAGCAGGGTCCCGTCGTGTCACTTCCGCCGTGCCGGAAGTGACGCGACGGGACCAGCGCGGGTGGCGTGGCTGGCTCGCTACGGAGAGCGCGAGCCGGTGAGGAGGCAGGTAGGCCCGCGCTCACCATGGAGAGCTGCGCGCGGGCACGAGCGGGCCGAGTTCGGGCCTCACTTGTGCCCACGCGGGCAAAGGTAACATCACTACCTCCGATGAGTAGCTGCCAGTCTCACATTAGGCAGCTACAACAGATGGCCCTCTGAAGACCTTAAGTGGCGGGGTGGAAGATAGGGGAGGAGGCGCTCCCTAAGGTACCTTGGTCCTAGACCATGTAGGGCTTTAAAGGTAAGAACCAGCACTTTATACTTTGCCCGGAAGCAAATTGGCAGCAAGTGTAAAGATCTTAAGACCGGTGTTATATGGTCTCCACAGGGTGTCCCGGAGACCAACCTGGCTGCCATATTTTGTACTAGTTGAAGCTTCCGAACCAAGTATAAAGGCAGCCCCAAGTAAAGCACATTTCAGAAATCAAGCCTAGAGGTTACCAGCGCGTGCACCACTGTTACTAAGTCCACATATTCCAGGAATGGGCGTAGCTGGCGAATCAGCCGAAGCTGGTAACAGGCACTTCTCACTGTCACTTCCACCTGAGATGCTAGGAGTAGGGTTGGGTCAAGAAGTACCCCCAAGCTACAAACTAGTTCCTTCAAGGAGATGCTAACCCATCTAGAACTGGTTGACAAACCTCAATTCCTGAATTAGGACCTTTCACGACGAGCACCTCAGTCTTACCTGGATTCAACTTCAGTTTGTTCTTCCTCATCTAGCCCATTACCGACCTCAGGCAGTCATTCAGAGGAGTCATACCTTCCTTGGAAAATGAAGTTAGGGAGAAGTAGATTTGGGTGTCATCAGCATACTGGTAACATCCAGCCCCAAATCTCCTGATGATCTCTCCCAGCGGTTTCATATAAATGTTAAACAGCATTGGGGACAGAATGGAGTCCTGAGGGACTCCATACAATAGCTCCTTTCTTGAGGAGTATTTATCCCTGAGCAGCACCATCTGAAATCGTCCTGAAAGGAAGGAGCGGAACCACTGCAAAGCAGTGCCCCCAACTCCCAACTCCCTCAGGTGGAATAATAGGATACCATGGTGGATGGTATCAAAAATAACATGTGTTTGTTCAAAAGTGCAATATTAGGTAAATTAACAGTAAAATGCAAACTGTATGCATTTCTCTTCCATCCCTAGCTCCATCACCCTCAGCTGTCCAAAGGTCTCCTGCTGTCTGAAATGACTCCCTCTTCCTCCCTTGCTGCCTGCAATTCCCTCCCAGAATGCTTCCATGCGAACACCTTCCTTACAACCTTCAAATCCTTCTTCAAAACTCACCTTTTCTGGAAAGAGTTTGGAGCAACCCCCTACTCCTGATGCCCTATTATAAATAAGTCAAAGTACATGTAATTGAAGTAATTATGATGTAATCTTCCCCTGTTCTCCCCTCTCTCTGTTTCCCTCCATGTTTCCTTGTGTCTGTTTTTTGATTGTAAGTCCTCTGGGGTAGGGGTACATCAAGCCTGCTCTTGTAAAGCTCCATGGACTTTGATGGCACTGTAGAAATGATGACCAACAGCAAGTGGGACCTGGTGGAGAGTTCTTCTGTTCAGTATGCCAGTATGCCAGTATGCCAGCCAGCCCTGCCCTTTATCAGGATGCTCCATTTCTTCCCTCCATCAGTCAGCCCACCCAATGAGCAAGCTTGTCCTCATTGGGCTGCTTTGGAGCTATTTTGCAGCTCTCCCAAGGTATTTTTTTCTAAAGATTTGTTTGTACTTTTGCAAACCTTGAGTTTCCCAAAACCATACCTTCTTATGTGTAGATGGTGCCATTCTGGCTACATAAGGATCAGAGAATGAGTTCAGTGTTAGTATATAGGATGATGATTATCTCCTACTACTTCTGGTGGTAGGTTGGAGTCTAGTCCTTTATTCTTGAAAGTGTCTGGGTAATGCCTGCAGACATCTCAGAAGCCAGAGAGGTGATGGGCTGAGGATGGAGATGCAGCACCGACGTGAATATCCTGAGTAGGAGAACCAGTATAAATGATACAAAATAAGATATATATATATATTCAAAATTGTTAATTTGCATAACAAACTGTCTTGGGAGCAACATTTTAATTTTTCTAGGGCAGAGTCCACACACCCCTGATGTCACATCACTATGTAGCTATGAGTGACAACAATTTAGAGGCCCTCAGCCAATCCCTGTTTGGATTCACGTTCCTGCATAATCCAGGTAAGATTAAAGAGAGAGAAAGAGGTAACCACTTTGTTCCGGAATAATAACACAGATCATGCAATGCGTTAACAAGCAGAAATTTAGTTGCTAAGAGGGAGAAGACAGCTAAATTGTGTGCAGTTGTAAATAACAGAGCACAACAAAAAGTGAACTCAGCAATATGTTTCCCTAGAAGATAAGCAGAATTAACTTGCAATAAATTCCAGTAAACTAACTTTACAAAGCCTTGCACTATAAAAAAAAAAAAAGGAGGGGAAGGAAAAACACACACCTGTGTGATTAATACAATTCTAATTTCAAGAAGGAATGATGCCAAAAAGAAGGGAAGAAAAAATGCAGCCTAAGTAGTAGTGGGAATCTCTTGACAGCATTAAGCAAAATAAAGGCAAGTGGTTTACTTTGTCTCTACTGGTAGGACCAAATATTTCATGAGATGATGAAGCATCTGGTGATTGGGGAGGGCAAGGTGGATCTTGAAAATATAGACAGGAAACAGGGGATTGTTCATACTGTGCTTGCCTCCAACTGCAAATCAGAGGGGAGTGGCAGATTTTCAGGGGAGAAGCAGCAAGTGGGAGGGGGTGCTTCACCTTTCATCTACCCACCTCTTTTTCTCTGCTACCTCCCCCATGTTACCTCTTCACCAGTATGACTCTAAGTCAAGTGAGGAAAAGCAGATGCCTCTTCCCCCGAAACACATGCAGCTGTGGGCGGGGAGAATTTTACGAGCGGGGGGGGGGAATGAGGAGAGACTCACCTGACCACTTAGGGGCCAATACAGGTAGCCCCACCCACAGCTTCTTTGTCCTTTTGCAGCTCCCTCCCTCCCTCTATACAGTGTGGGCTCCTTTAGTCTCCAGTTAGGGGGCTGAGTAGGAATTTTGGCTCATCTCTCTGATTTGATTGGCCTTAAAGGGAGGTGTGCGTGTTTTACCTACTCCACACTGTAGCGGGATCAGGGTGTTGTTTTCGCGTATGGTTCATGGTCTGTTCAACTCGGTTACATTTGGCAAGTAGGCATGTAAGTGTAGGTTAGGGAATAGATAGGGTTCAATGAGCATCCATGGCACTGTTTAGGTGACAGGCAATTTCTGAGGCTTCACGTCGCTGGGTCCTTAGACTCAGTCTGCTGGGGATCACGATCGCCTGTGAGGCCTTTGTTCCTCGCCAGCTTGTTGTCATGCAACTCTGAGAGGAGGCAACATAGCAGAGGCCTCCCAACACTGTGATGGTGTAAAATGGGGCAGTGGCGAAATGCAGCGCCACCCTTCCGATTTTGGATGCATCGCCCAATGCACAGCACTACCAGCCAGAGGGGCCAGATTAAAATAACCCGCACTCCATCCCTTTGCAGGTCCTTGAATATCAATAAATGTGGCCCGTTTAAACCCCATCAACTTGTCTCGACTCTTTATTTCCACCTTTACACTCGCAAGGAGACTTACAGAGCAGGGAAAGGTTAAGCAGCCCCTTCCACTTTGCAAATGTCTCATTGCTGCTTTGTGTTGCAGTGTAAGTTTTGATTGACCACACTTGAGACAGAAGACAACTGCAAGCTTTTAACAAGACCTTGACCTAACATTAACAGCAACCTCTTGATACAGTCAAAACCTAAAGCAGTACCCCAACCCCCTACATGCCTTAACCATTTAGTTTCTTCTCTCCTCCATACAGTGGGTTTTAATTAATGGCTGTTGCTTATTCCAATACCCCTTCTCAACAGACACAGTTAACCCACTAGACCCATTTTACTCAATAGCTTACAATGATAACATTCTCCTGATAAGGTTTTAGTTAGGACATATGCTATCATAACTTATGTAGGGCAGAACTGCAGATCTGTAAAACCTGTGAATCTCTTAAAAATTATACTCCCTGTGTATATGCTTGGTTCTGGGGAGTGAGTGTCCAAGTTTGATTGTCATGTATTGACTTCATTTCTTTCTTAGCTGCCTTTATCCACCTGCTGGTTTCCCCTTCTGGCATGTGCAAAATGTCCTCCCAGGATGATTGTTCAGATAGTCTGTTAGTTAGAGCTACCTTTGTGGGAAAGACGGACAGGAGGTTTGTCTTTATTTTCCCTGGTGGACTGTCAGATCTCAACATCTGCAGGTGATTGCTCCAGTTCTTATATTTCAGTTGGCTGTGTGCTGATTATCAACTGGGTGCTTGCTCAGAGGGTCCTTCTTCCTCAGTGATTCTATCTGTGTCCTGGTGTTCTTCTCCTCCTGGTTCTTGTAAATACATTATGTTATCACCTGGGTCTTCTTCAAAAGTCACACTGTTGCTGACAGTCACTTTGTCTCTCTGTAGATTAAAGGTTTTGTAACCATTGGAATGCTCACTGTACTCAACAAGAATCCCTCTACTGCTCTGTTTTGTTGTTTGCTGCATTTCTCTTCTGGGATATATTCATATACCTTGCAGCCAAACACTTGGTGTCCTACACTGGGTTTTTCTCCATGCCATAGTTCATATGGAGTTTTCTTCACTGTCCTGGAATGGAGTCGGTGTTTTAAATATGTACCTCACCCCAATATCTCTCTGCTAGTTTGGAGTCTGTTAACATACATCTAATAATCTCTGTCAAAGGACCTTCCCCCGTATCACGTGCAGCTGTGGGCGGGGAGAAATTTTGCGGACGTGGGGGGAAGTGAGGCAGGACATACCTGTTGATGCAGGCATGCAGTCAGAAAGGGGGCGGGGCTGCCGAAGCCAATATTAGGTCTCGCAGCCCGCCCCACACCCTCTTTGTTTTTCGACAGCTGCGCCTGTGCGGATCCACAGTCGGCTTCGTCATCTGAGGACCACGTGGCACGGTCGGCATGGGAGAGGGATCCGGGTGGAGGGTCTCGTTGGGACTCCAGACCGTGGCGATGGAAAGCACGGGGCCTAGATAAATGATATTGTACATTTGATGTAGGCAGCCCCTGGGGAGCACTCGAGGGGGAGGTGGGCGGCTGGTTTTTTTTTCTTTTCCCCTCCCATTTGGTCGTCCGGGCGCAGAGGACGGCCCAGTCAGCGCGACTCAGGGGCCCTGGTCGGGGCCTGGGAGAGGGAGCGTGGCTTCCCTGCCTCCGCCGCTTGCTTTCCCGGCACCACGCCTCGTGGGAGCGGTGCGGTGCTTTCTCTTTGGCCGGCCGGGAGCTACGAGCTGCCCGACCAGCGAGGCGAACACGGCGGGGCTTCCCTGCCTCCACCGGGAGCGGTGTGGTGCTTCTTCAGCCGGCAGGGACCAAGACCAGCCCCGGCCGGCGCGAAATCAACAGCCGCGGGGGGGGAACAGATTGCCCGCCTCCTCCGCCGCCTGGGAGAGCCACGCCACGCTACCTGGGAGCGCCACGGCATTTCTTCAGCCGGCTGGGGCCAGGAGAAGCCCCAGCCGGTGCGAAATCAGCGGCTGCGACGTGCGAGGGGGGCGTGGGCCCCCCGCCTCCTCTGCCGCTGGGAGAGCCGCGCTGCGCCGCCTGGGTGAGCCTCGCCGCGCCGCCGGGAGCGGCGCGGTGCGTCTTCAGCCAGCCAGGGCCAAGAGCACCCCGGCCGGCGCTGCATGGGGTGGCCGCGGCATGGGCGGGGGGTGGAGTTTCGCCGCCTGCGCCGCTGCCTAGGATAGCCCAGGAGCGGCGCAGCACTCCCCCCTTTTTTTTCTCTTTTCCCAGCCACCCGGGGCCAGTAACAGCCACGGCCGGCGTGACATTGGGTGGCCGTGGCGCGGGTGGGAGGCGTGGCTCCCCCGCTTGCGCCGCTGCCCGGGTCAGCCATGCTGTGCCACGGAGGAGCAGCGTGGCGCTTCCTCAGCCGGACAGGGCCAAGAGCAGCCCAGGCCAGCCCAGCATAGGGGGACAGGTTATACACACATGCACTGGGAATGAGAGAGGGATTGAGAGTTCGTTTCGTTGCAATTAAGTAAAGCATGTACTGTGCAAACTGACAATTAGATTTAAGTTCCAAACAAAAAATAACAGCCTTTTCAAACATCAAAGGCGAGAGCTGGCTGGCGGTGGCATGGCCACTTCGCTCAGAACAGCCACAAGCGAGGTCGGCACAGATTCCAGGTGCGTAGCCCCATTACATTGTTCCACACAAGCACCCCTTGCGATATAACATAATCTAATTTTGTACTCTATTGCGTCAACGTAGCCAGCCAGTCAACCGGAGACATGCCTTCAAAGAGAAAGTCAAACAACAAAAGCAAGAAGAACGCTACAATGAAGAGCACAGTCCAAAAACATCCCACCAAACGACCGCGTAACCTAGTGGTATACTCATCCTCTTTCGATGAAGAAGAAATTGACATATCTACCCTCATGAGCCAAGTCGAGGCGGCAGAAGAATCAGCGAGCCAATTGGGTGGGCACAGAGCCCCTGGCACACAGGTAAGGGGAGAAAAACTGCGAACAAGAGGCCAAATCCAACGTGCTTTATGGCATTCTCTTGCAGCTCGCATTGACGCAGTAGAAGCTACAACTAGTGCAGCCGTCCGACAAAAGCATGCATCGTCCTGTGACAACGCATTGGTCGTGATGGCGGACCAGCATCCAGGACAGCCACTCAACCGAGAGGTGGGGAGACCATACCCCATACAACAAGTTGAGATGCACAGCTCCAGAAACACCCCGAACATTCAAGGGCGGGAGCCTCGTCCAGGCCCATCGACAAGCGAAGGTGAGTGCATAAGACATGATGAACAGAGCACTTACACTTACCAACAACAACAGGCCAGGTCCACGCATAACTCCCCTAATATGCTCCCCACTGCGCCAATAGGGGCAGGACAACCACCGTCAGAGACAGGCACGCCCAGTACACCCCAGGTCTCACTGCAAGAATTTATCAATATCCTAGCGCAGGCAATAGGGGGTGTTACTTCAGGGTCAAAAGTAGGGGGGCAAGGGCAGGCAGTGGCTGGCGCGACCACAAGTGCAGGCAGCCATTCCAGTAGGGCTACGTCCGCTGCCGGCCAAGTCGAGCATCAGGCTGCACCCAATCCACAAGTTGTCCCCACAGCGCCTCCCTCCGCAACAGCTGGGATAGTACAACCACCTAACGTTGGCCAGGCTCCACAGCAAGGGGCCCTCAATGCACTTCCCAGCACATCCGGGGGTGACGCGGTTGGGTCAACAACTATGGGGCAGCAGATTACAACCCCAGCAACAATAGCTGACATTACAAAGAATGCGGGAGGTACCACAAGTCTGGCTGAGGCGTGTGCACCAGCGTGGGGTGGACCAACCTCACACGGTGTGACGCTAGGTTATGCACCTGCAGCAGTGGATAACTACCCAAATGCAGTGTTAGGAATCAGGCATCATGGAGGGCCTTCATTTCCACTTGGCTTCCATTTGTCACAGGCGACAAAAGACAAAATATTGAGGGGAGAATTCATTGACATGTTCTCCCTTCTACAAAGAGAACCCGAAACGCATGAGTTAGAAAAGCTGAGTGATACTGAGAGAGAGATTGCAAAGAAGAAGAAACCCCCGCGCACATGGTCCAACTGGCTCGCGGGATACTTGACTTACCTGGGGGTAGTACTACAAAGATACCCTGAGAAAGGTGTCGTTCTGGTCAAATACCTAGATATAATATTCCGAGCATACTCCTGCTATGAAGGACCTGCTTGGTTACAATACGATGAGGCTTTCCATGAAAAGGCGGCGGCCGATCGTTTCATCAGGTGGGACACTAAAGACAGTGACATTTGGATGGAATAACAATTCCAGCGCGGCCAATTCTTGGGGAAAGAGCAGCCACGGGGCACATCCTGGCCAAATACCATGGATCCCCCGGGACCCACACCTCTTCGGGTCAGCCGGTTCAACCCCGGCCAGTCTGCTGGGATTTCTCAAGGGGTGGCTGCAAACGAGCTGGGTGCAACTTCCGACATGCCTGTGGGCTTTGCGGAGGGTCACACGCCGTCAGCACATGCCCAAAACTCAAGCCCCATTGGGGGCAACACAAGACAAGCAACCAGGCCAATTCCACACATGGACAAGGACAGCGCCAGGTTCCCAAAGGCCAAAGGGCCCCAGCCCAATTAAATTGGAGACACTATTGCCTTTACTGTGCACCTACCCACACAGGGCAGATGCAGAATACATATATCACGGCTTTAAATATGGTTTCAGAATCCCGTACACGGGTTCGCGACTACATTGCATGGCCCCCAATCAGAAATCTATTGCAGAGCTCCAACACATAGTGATGGAAAAAATTAAAAAAGAAATTAATGAAGGGAGAGTCCTCGGCCCTTTCGATGAACTCCCTATGCCATCCCTCCGGGTGTCACCTTTGGGTATAGTCCCTAAGAAAGCACCCGGGGAATATCGCCTGATACACAATCTGTCATTCCCCAAGGGAGCCTCCGTGAACGATGCAATCCCTGAGCATCTTTGTTCGGTAAAATATGCATCATTTGACTCAGCAGTGGCAATGGTACGAAGTTGCGGACCAGGTGCCCTTATGGGAAAGTGTGATATTAAATCAGCCTTTCGCTTGCTACCAGTTCACCCACAGGATTTTGATCTATTGGGTTTCCATATACAAGGCAGTTCTTCTTTGATAGAGCTATGCCCATGGGATGTTCCATCTCATGCTCAGCATTTGAGCGGTTCAGCTCTTTTTTGGATTGGGCGGTACAGAGTAGATCTAACCTCACACACGTGGTGCACTACCTCGATGATTTTCTATTTGCCGGCCCACAGCGCTCTAACCAATGCAAGAAACTTATGCATCAATTCAGCGTCCTGTGTGACGCAATTGGTGTACCACTAGCCCACGAAAAGACTGAGGGACCGCCAAATACACTAACTTTTCTAGGTATAGAATTGCACACAACGCAACAGTGTTCCAGGCTACCCAGGGAAAAGATTGAAGCTTTGCAGGAAAAAATCAACAATACACTGCAGTTAAAAAAGATCACACTTCGAGGGTTACAGGAATTGGTGGGCCATCTTAATTTCGCATGCAGGGTAATCGCACCAGGAAGGGCGTTCTTGCGCCGCCTGTGTAATGCCATGCAGAGTTTGACACGGCCACACCACAGGCTCCGAGTATCTGCGTCCATCAGGGCAGACCTACAAATATGGGCCAAATTCCTGACACAGTTCAATGGGATTTCTTTCTGGTGACAGGACAGGCTATTAGGACACTGAGTTTAGAGTCCAGTCAGACGCATCTGGAACCTTGGGTTTCGGGGACGTTTTTAGGGGAACAGTGGTGCGCTAAAAGATGGCCGGAACAATGGAAATCTTCGGAATTGGTGCATGACCTCACGTTTCTGGAATTGTTCCCAGTATACGTTGCTGTACATATTTGGGCAGAGCAGCTCCCCAATTCTGTGGTACATTTCCTTTGTGACAATCAGGCCACTGTTCAAGTAGTTAACTCACTTACATCAAGAAATAACAACTGTCATGTGTTTAGTGTCTTGAATTTAACATTATATTCCGAGCTCGGCATGTGCCCGGGTTAGACAACGGAATTGCTGACGCATTATCCCGAAATCAGATGCAAAGATTCAGACAACTTGCTCCATGGGCTTCTGAACTTCCTGTAATGATGCCAGAATATCTTTGGCAGTTTGGAGGTCTACGGCTGAAAATGCCATCATGAGTTCCCTGGCGCCTAGTACGCGGGCGGCCTACAACAGGGCAGGTAGGGAATTTCAAGATTTCAGGGTCAAGAACAGGGTCCCCGAGTCATGGCCCATACCAGCTGAGCAGCTGATACAATTCTGTGTGTATGCTAAGAAACACGGGACATCCGTGCGCACCCTCAGAGCTAAGTTATCAGGCCTGGCCTTTTTGTCCAAAGCCAGGGGTTGGGGCGACAACACAGGTGATTTTAGGTTTAAAAAGATGCTAATTGGGTGGCCGCGGCAAAATCCATCTCTACCGGATGCCAGACCCCCAGTATCCCGAGAGGTACTTTTAGGCCTGCGTGCACAATGGCCAGTCATATGTAACTCCAATTACGAGGCAATTTTGTTCCATGCCACGGCATTAACAGCCTTTTTCGGTGCATTCCACGTATCTGAACTGGTGCTTATGTCCAGAGCAGATACATCGGGCTGTGCCCTGCAATACTCCGATCTCACATTTATCTCAACAGGAGTAAAGATCCATTTGTGCAGGTCAAAAACGGACCAGTTAGCCAGGGGGACCGACATATTCTTCTACCATGCTGCCGAGCCAGAACTGTGCCCGGTGACTGCCTCGCGTACATATACAAACAACAGGAGCCAAAATGATGGCCCACTGTTCCAACATATAGACGGCTCACCACTCACAAAGTTCCAGTTTTGGTCTGTAGCCAAAATAGCATTGGGAGCATTGAGTTTGGGGGACAAGCACTTTGGGACACACTCCTTCCGTATTGGGGCGGCATCCACGGCCGCAGCAGTGGGCTTCCCTGCTGACAGAGTTCAGGCCGTGGGGCGTTGGCGATCTCAGGCCTACCGGTCTTATGTACGCAAATTTCTATGAGCGATACTGCGGCCTTTGTTTCTTTATTGCAGAATGTTCAGGAGCTAGGCCGGTACGTGTTCTTCTGTGCGGACACAGCTTCATTTTCTGGGCAGCTCAGAAAAGGGCTGGAACTTCGGGTATAGGAACCCAACTGGGAATCGAACGAATGGCGGACATCCAATGGTTAGAACGCCGCGGCTTGAGGTGGCAGAACCTACTGACCACCCTGTTCCGGCCTAGCTTCAACAAGCAACCCCCGCACCTGCTGGTGCTACATCTTGGGGGGAATGATTTGGGCTTACTCAAAAGTAAGGCCTTAATACTGCAAGCGCTTGCAGACTTGAGGACCATCAAGAAAAGATGGCCAGCGACTCAGATTGTTTGGTCTCACATAATGCCTCGCTACTGTTGGAGGGGCAACGCAAGCCCCAGGATTATGAACAGAGCCGCCAGAAGGGTTAATAGAGACATTGTTAAAGGGCTGGGTGGGGAAGGATATTATGTACCCCATCCCGATATTGTGTTGACCCGGAGGGAGCTGTACCGCAACGATGGGGTTCATTTGTCTGATGAAGGTAATGACATATTTATCAAGGACCTGCAAAGGGCCCTGCTGGAACTAGTTCCGGGCAGGTGGGGGAGAGGGGACTAAGTGGGCGCTGGTCCCTCTCTGTGGCGGGTAAGTGCGGGTTAGGGGATTGATAGGGTGAGGTGAGCATACCTGGCACCATTCAGGTGACAGGCGGTTCCAGGATGCCTCAGGTTGATGAGTCCGTAGGCTCAGACAGCTGGGGATCAGGAACGCCTGTGAGGCCCTTTGTCATCGCCAAGCTTGTTGCCGTGAGACTCCGAGAGGAGGCGATGCAACAAAGGCTCCCATCACTGTAAAGTGGAAAATGGGGCGGCGGCAGATTCATCGCCACCTCCCGATTTTAGATGCTCCGCCCACTTGTACAATTGAGCGGCCTAGGAGGCCGAGTAGAATAACCCACACTCCATCCCTTTGCAGTTCATTGTATGTAAATAAAAGTGGCCCAATTAAAACACCAGCTAAGCGTCTCGACTCATCATTTCCCCCCCATACGTTCGCAAATACTTTTTTTTGCAGCTTACCCCATGTTGCTCGGATATATATGGCACTGTCTTTTGGTGCTCTGTCCCATGGGTTTTCATGAAGTCCTCAACTTTCTTCCCTGTAAACTCTTCCCCATTATCAGTTTGTAGTGTGAGAGGCTTGTGTTGAAATCTGTTTCTTCTCATATCTACATAATCCTGTAGCTTGTCCAGCACTTCATCCTTCCTTTTTGAGATACATGACTGTATATCTTGAGTAGTGATCTATGAAAGTCACTATGTACCTGTTGCCTCCTGGCGTGGATGCTTTCATTGGGCCACACATGTCACTGTGTATACGGCAGGGATGTTGAAGAGTCCTTGGTTTCGAGTCACGGGTCGAGTCACGAGTCTTTGGACCCGAGTCTCAAGTCCGAGTCTGAGTCCTTGGTCCAAAATGGTGACTCACGAGTCACTCCCAAAACTGACTCCACGAGTCCCTATTAAAATCAATGGGGGTTTTCCCCAACAAAATAAGGCTATTTCAGATGTGTGGCTTAAATAAATTCTAGGCACAAGTGTGCCTTTTTATTTCAAAACTCTGCAACTGATTTTGGCAAGAACAGACCAGGCAGACAAACCCAAAATAACCAGACAGGCAGAGGAGGCAGGGAACCCCAAAGTAGGCAGGCAGAGGCCTTTGTCTTGGACAATTCAAACTGGTTAAGAAGAGACCAAGCAGGCAGAGGAGGCTGGGAACCCCAAACAGGCAGGCAGAGGCAACCAAACCCAAAATGTCTGAAAGGTTGCACTGTACTTCCTAAAACCTATCCATGTTGCATTTGAGGAACATGATTTTGGAACACGAGTCCTTGGTCTCGAGTCCCGAGTCGAGTCTCGAGTCCCATTAAAAATATTGGGACTCGAGTGGGACTCGAGTCAGAGGGGGGACTCAGTCCGACTCACGAGTCGAGTCCTTGAGTCCGAGTCCCCATCCCTGGTATACGGTCAAGTGGTTTTGAGGCTCTAGTCTGGCTTGACTTGGGGAGTGATGCTCCTGTCGTTTGGCTCCAATACAGCAGTGACACCTCATGGCCATGGAGCATGCTGATACATTAAGGTCCTTTGTCAACTGCAGTTCTTTTATGTTTTCTGTGTGCCTGTGGCCCAGGTGTCAATGCCACAGGTGAATGCAGTCATTATGTTGCTTATGTGCAGTGAGCCTCGCCTATTCTTTTGCTGTGCTTAAGCAATAGAAGTGTTCATCTGCGATGGCTCTGGCTAAGACTCTTGTCCCCTTCTGAATTGTACATTCCTCACCCTGGAATTTGATGGCGAGCCTCCTGGCTGCCATGCCCTTAACCAGGAGTCCCCTTCTAACTCAGGAACATACAGCACATCCTTTATTTGTATAGCTAGCATACCTCTGGGCAGTTTGTTGCAGTTAAGAAACCCTTGTCCAATTTCTTCTGCAGTGATACTGCTCCATCTGCAAGGTAGATCTTTTTTTTATTATTTAGGGCTATCTCTGTAAAGAAGCTTCTATCACTGCTCGTGTGACTTGTGGCTCCCAAGTCAACACACCAGCCTTGGGATAAGTTGCCCTGTGTTACTTTGAAGCATTCACTCCTCCTTTCCATGACTGTCTTACTGGTTGTGGCCCTAGCCCCTTTGCCTTAATGTCTGTGGAGACCACGTTTGTTCTGCTTTCCATATGGCGCAGTCTTTCTTCAAGTGTCTCTCTTTCCTGCACCACAAACACACCCTTGTTTCCTTCTTTTGCATCGTGTTGTCAGTGCTATTTAGTGCAACTTTCCTTGCCCTTCTCTTGACTGTCCTGCACAGTCTCCTTTCTGCATTGGAACTCATCCATGAGTCACCCCTTTATGAACTCCAGTGACATTTCTGCTTCAGGCCTCATTTCTAAGCATTAATGAGGGTGCTATATGATTCAGGTGGGCTGCAGAGCAGTAAGACCACTATGTGGTTGTCTTTTATGTCTTCCCCGATAGCACCACCACTTCCAGCTTTGTATTTATGTGGTCTTGTATTTCTTTTCCTTTGCTAAGTCTCATTTTGTATAGTTTCCTCAGGAGGAATAGCTTACGATTCAGATTGGTCCTTTCATGCAGCCTTTGCAATGCATTCCACATGCTCTTTGCCTTGGTTTCATTACATGGATTAACTGATCATTTTTCACTAACCGGAAGTGACGCGACGGGACTGATCGAGGAGCACGGACGGTTCTCCGCCAGATCGAGCGGCTGGGGCGGCTCTCCACAGAGTGTGCGAGCCGCCCCGAAGAAATGGTAAGACCTCGCCGGGGCGTGAGTGGGGCCATGTTCGGCCTCGTCTGCCCCGGCGAGGCTTGATTGCTCAACTCTAGTCCTGCCAAGGTCCTAGTCACCACTTGGAATGAGAAGATGACCTGGGCTATAGCTTCCGAATGTCCTCATCCTAATTATAGAACCATGTCAGCTCCTTTGTGTCATCGGTATGTGGTTGATACTCTGCTCTACCTCTCATTTCCATCTGCACATCCCAGGGAGGCTGTTGAACTCATGAACCAGTGTCTGCAGGCTGTTTTGGGGTGGATGAGAGAGGGGGGGAAAAGTTGTGGGTTGGTAAGCCAACTACTCTGGCTAGAAGTTTACAACTGATCTTAGATGCAGTTGCACTCCCCCTAAAGACCAAGTGGGAGTCCTCCTCCTCGACTCTGTGCTAGCTGGGGGAAGCCCAGGTGGCTGTGGTGTCCAGGAGTATGCTTTACCAGGTTAGGCTGGTATGCCAGCTACAGCCCTATCTGGAGAGGAACAGACCTTGCCTCAGTTATCCATGCATTGGTGGTGACATCCAGGGTGGACTACAGTAATGTGCTGTATGTGGGGATTCACTTGAAGGTAGTCCAGAAACATCAGCTAGTGCAGAATGCAGTCACCTGAGTTTTGCTGGGGGCAAGGTGATTAGATCATATAATGCCTATACTGCATTTGCTGCATTACCGGTGTGTTTCTGAGGCCAATTTAAAGTGCCTTGAAACGATTTTAGAGCCTTAAATCATTGGAGACAAAATTACTTAGAGGACTGCCCTCACCCATATCAGCGTGCCCACACTTTAAGATCAGCAAGAGAGGCCCTTCTCATTCCTCTGTCAGGGCAGCCCATGGTGGGCTGTTTGATCGTGCAAACCATCTCACACTGACTTATGTGCTCATATCCTTATAAAAAGAGCCATGGCACATGATGTTGGATTAAACTACAGCAACATTTAAATAAATAAGATTTATTTGTATGTTTATTTAAATTATTTTCCCCCCTGTTCTTCAACCCAAAATGGTAGCCAGAACAACTTACATGATACCAATGATAAGACATTCATTGCCCTCAAGCTTATAATCTAAAAGGTGTGCCACAAAATGTGAAAGGGGTGATATGTTAAGAGGAAAACAAGCAGACTCAGGTACCAGTTTCTGCTGTGTCATCATAGATAAAAATCACCCCCAGGGTATTCTCCCCACATCTTCAAAGTGAAAGCAGCCAGGTTGCTGAGCTCAGGCACTCCTCCATTTGGATGCATGACTTACCTGTATTTTGGTAAGAGGAACACCAACACCACCCCTGGCCACACCTCATCAAAATGTAAGAACACCCCTCAACCAAAAGTGCATTGACTTTCACCCACCTCCCCCAAAATTGCTAGTATTCATACTTTTTCCCCATAACCACTTCATTTCAGATATAACTGCCGCTAATGTATGCAAGCTATCAGATATAGACTCAGTTCGCACTATCAAAATAGTCCACTGTGGCTTATTTAAACCACAGTGGGTTGCAGCGTGTGCAGGTGTGTGCAGGGGCCATTTTGAATATTCAGCACCTAGCTGCGCTTGTCATGTCACACAAAGCCAGGGAACATGCAAGGGTTACACAATCCTCACATAACCTGTGGTCTGTTATTGAGCTATGCGAGGGTTATTTAACCCTCACATAACCCACAGCCCCTGAGTCTGCATGACACAACAAGCTGTGGCAAGGTGTTGAATGTGCAAATCCTACCTGACATGCACCGGCACATGCCACAGCCCACCGTGGTTTAAATAAGCCATGGTGGACTGTTTTGATAGTGCGAACTGAGTCTATGGGCCGGTTCGCATGACCCAGGCTGTGGGCGGGGGAGGCACCACTGGGGCGATCCGCGGGGTCCAGCGGGGCACCACAGACGACCTGCGCCCCATGCACGTGGGCGGACCCTGCAGTCCCTGCACCGCAGTGTGGGCCGTCCCGGCGCTATGGGGCGGGGTCCCGGGATGCCCAGAGGGGCCGTTTGCCCTGTGCGGACCCCGCGGGACAGCCGTCCGCTGTTCGCACGGCACGGTGGCCATGCACAGTAGGTTTACCCCTCTACCGACCATGGTCACTTTGCATGTGTCCTGCGCGTGGCCCTCCTGCGGGGGCACCCCCGGTCGGCGTTCACACGACACGGGAACCGCGGGGGACTTCTGCTCCCCCGCGGTTCCCGTGTCATGCGAACAAGCCCTATATCTAGGGATGTATGGACTCAATAAAATCTATTCTGTCTATGTTTTGCAGATTCTCGGGCACCTTTCTTTCCATCATCCACTCATTGACAAAATCAGATTTTGCAAAAATCCATTCGTATTTCGTACACATTTGCGCAAATCTGGAGTTGCGCAAATTCGCACTCCCAAAAATGTGCAAACCCCCCCCCCCCAATATGCAGATCCCTCCAAAATGTGGATTTTCATGCTTTAGCCTATGGAGGTAATGCACATTTTTGGTCTATTTTTATGTATTTGTGTATGACTAAATTTGCTTAAAATTACACACACACACACACACACACACACACACACATATACATATACTAGCTGTTGCCCGTGGCTTCGCTCGCGTGGATTTTAGGATCTGGTACAATTGTTTTTAAAAGAAACATGATGGAATCCCAGCTCCCCCGGGAATCTCAGCTCCCCTGGGATTACACAATGAAATCCCAGCTCCTCCAGGACTACCAGCTTCCCCGGGACTGCACAATGAAATCCCAGCTCCCCCGGGACTACACAATGAAATCCCTGTTCCCTTTCCCCCGGGACTGCACAACGAAATCCCTGTTTCCCTGGGACTACACAGTGAAATCCCTGCTCCCCCCCCCCGGGACTGCACAACAATGAAATCCCTGCACACACACCCTGGGACTACACAACAGTGAAATCCCTGCTCCCCCCCCAGACTACACAACAATGAAATCCCTGCTCCCCCCCCCTGGACTACACAACAGTGAAATCCCAGCTCCCTCGGGTCCACACAACAATGAAATCCCAGCTCCCCTCCCAGGACTACACAACAATGAATTCCCTGTTCCCCCCTCCGGGACTGTACAATGAAATCCCTGCTTTCCTCCTCCCCCCCGGGACTACACAATCAAATTTCTGTCCGCCCCCTGGGACTGCACAATGAAATCCCTGCTCCCCCCGGGACTACACAATGAAATTGCCCCCCAGGGCTACACAAATAAATCCCTGCTCTCCCCCCAGGTCTACGCACCAGTGAAATCCCAGTCCCCCCCCCCTGGGACTACACAGCAATGAAATCCCTGTTCCCCCTCCCCCTCGGGACTACCCAACAATGTAATCCCAGTTTGCTCCCCCAGGACTACCCAACAATGAAATCCCAGCCCCCCCCCCTGTGTAGGCCCCGGCTTCAGTGCATATGAACATTCTGTTTTGACGTAGGAGAGATTTGCATATCTGCTCCTGATTGGGCCCCTGTGGCGGCAGTTCATATGAACATTCTAAATGTTGTCGGAGTGATTTGCATAATCGCTCCTGAATGGCCCCTGCGAACATTCCAAGTGATGCCATTGGCTGTTATCTATTTTGGGCCGTACAGGTGCAGTGATGGCTTTTTTGGAGATTTGAACTCCCCAGTCTTTCTCCTTGGGTGACGGAGAATATGCGTGCCAGGTTTGGGGCGGATCCGTCCAAGCGTGTAGGAGCCTATGCGACGCACGCAAATGCCCGTACACACAGACACATGGACACATGGACACATGAACACAAAGGATTTGGCACGCCCCACACACAACAGGCATTCTCTGACTGAAAGTTTAATTTTTAGGCTGGGTGCTGTCAGCCAAAAACGTTTCTGACAGAAATAGCTGATCTTAAAGAAAAATCAGGTTAATCATGAGAGTCTACAGGTGATGAAGAGTGACCGTGCCAAGTTTGGGGTAGATCCATCAAAACGTGATAGAGCCTATGCGACGATGCCCCCCACACAACAGTCATTTAAAAAGTTTCCCTCCCTTTTCACCCCCTCAGAGAACATTCTAACCTACCTCACAGGGTTGTTGTGAGGATAAAATGGAGAGGAGGAGGAGGATTATGTAAGCTGCCTTGGGTTCCTTTCAGGAAAAAAGGCAGGGTATAAATATAATAAATAAATAAATAAATAAATTCTAAATGGCCTAGGGGAGATTTGCACACCCACCCCTATTGGCCCCTGTAGGAATTCATATGAACATTCTAAGTGTCATATGGGCTATTTGCATAACTGCTCCTATTGGCTCCTGCAGCAATTCTGAGGTACCTGAGGTGAGGCCAATTTGCATAAGTGCTCCCCTGTTGTTTTGCCCAAAGGATATGAGAGTAGGGCGATTTCCCCCCTTTTTCACCCCCTTAGGGATGGAATTTCCCCAAATCCTTCCTTAGTGGGTATCTACGTCATAAAAGCAATGTCCCTTCAAAATTTCACATTCCTAGGGCATTCAAACCGTTGCGGAATCCATGGGTTAGATTCTTAGAAATTTGAACTTATTTAAGTCCATTGCAGATTTCTCCAACATCCCTATCTGATAGCTGGTATGCAGTAGCAGTAGTTGACAGTATTGTATCTGATATGTAGCAGTTATGAAAATATTGTGATAGGTGATGTGCAATAGCAGTTGTTATTTGAGAGTACACAGTATGTATCTGATATGACTACAGATAGATAGATAGATATTTCTATCTATCTATATCATCCAACCAATCAAAACATTAGGATGTGTTTGGTATTTCATTGTGTGAACACTGTGTGGGACTAGTGGGGATTACAATGCTTGTAAATCACTAATTGCCAGTAATTACTTTATTCCTACACAAATGAGGGCAGATGTCAAAAAATGGCTAGATAAAGTACTACAAGAGAAAGTAGGTTTTTATGGGATAATTTAAATTGCAATAAGTACTAGGTTGGGGGGAGGAGGGAACCCACTTTCCGATATGGAGTTAGGCATGCTTAAATCCACAATTCCTGGGTCTTTTGAATAACCTATTGACCATATGTACAACCTACAAAACTAGCACCACCAGGACCAGAGTTGTAAAAAGGGATGCTGCCAGAGCCCAGAATTAAGTAACTTGATTTTGTTACCAGATTGTAAACCCTGATTCAGTTGGACAATTTCTGGACTTCAGGGAGAGGCACTTTCTGGAGGAGGAGGAGGAGGAGGAGGAGGAGGACTACTCCACTTTTTGATTCATTAGGGCGAGGCTGACTCCTAGTGCTGGCTGATAGCATCACTAATTCATACAGGGACTGGCCCTAGCATTAGGCAGAGTGAAGCTGAGGCCTGGGGAGCGATGGCAGGGTGTTGGAGGACAGAGCTGTGTGTACCACGTTGCCTGCCCCTGCATCCCTTAAGCTAGCAATACCATGCTGCCTTCAGGTGCAGTGGAGGATACTGTACTGGCACCAGTGTTGAAGTAAAATGCAAATGCTAGGCCAGTCAGCTTCTCCACATGGAGTGTAGGGTGTGCCATCTTGTCCTTTGCCTCAGGTAGCAAAATGTTTTGAGCCTCCCCTGAGCTCATGTCATGATTGATAGGCTAGGCAGAGTTAGCTAGGTATGGGAACAAATGTCATAGAGGCCTATAGACATAGTCTATAAGAGTATCAATTGCACTGATTGTGTATTTGCTGCTTCTTTCATGTAATGCCATGTCCCCTACCTGCCCTCAATTCACTGACAATCAAAGCTATGCAATTAAGATGCAGGCCTAATTCAAATATATATTTTCTTTGTCTCATAAGTTAAAAGGATAGTATGTCTCTTTAGGCTCAATTGTGTTTTCTTCTCTACAATAAAGAAGAGTTACAATGAGCAGCCTTCAATATTTCCTGTTCCAGAAAGTGCTCTGAAAGTAATTTGTCTTCTGAGGCTTATGACTAACAACTTAAACATGACAACAATCACAAGTGTATCTTTCTGTTTTACAGTTTTAGAAGGAAACTAAATCTATTCTCCCTAACATATGCAAAATGAAACTCATGATTATGAGCCATGTGTAAATGTAAAGCAGGGAGTAATAAACCTGGGTGAGAACCAGGGGAATCTGGAATTATGTATAATATCTGAAGCTTAAAAGCTGCTCATCAGACTACTGCAGAATCCCATGTGACACATTGAACGGCTTAGTCTTCAGTTCTTTCTAAACTCCAGCATACTTTTTTAAGGATGCTCTGTCTGCACTCCCTCCCCCAGCCCATGTGAAAATACTCCGTGGCTTCTTTATAGTGGTGCCATTTAGAAAGGGGAAGTTGCACCCCTCCCCCTGTATCAAATTACATGTTATTTGTCATACCAGTCAGTACACTAGGCAAGAACTGTGTGGTCTCTCAAGAAGAGAACTGCAACAGGAAATGTCTGATTTTCCTCAAGACAGAACTAAGTGCACTGCCACCTAGTGACATAAACTATATCATGACACTATCCACACATGATAGTTCTTCGGGAGCACTTATATCTCTGGCTAGCTTGATAGCTTTTCAGGCTGTGTATCAAGTCTGAAAGCTTCTCAGGCCTGGGACAGAGCATTTCATTCTGGGTAGGGCTGGTAACTCAGTGAAACTTTTTTCATGCAGAAGGTTCCAGGTTCAATCCCTGACATCTCCAGTTAAAAAGATCAAATAGCAGGTGATGAAATAATAATAATAACGCCCACAACAACAATTTCAAGAACAACAGCTGTAAGCTGGAGTTGGGAACTAGGGGTCGAGGTGAAGTGTAACAGGCAGGAAGACAGAAGGACAGTCTCATAGTGCTTATTTCAGGCCTTGCCAATCCATTGCTAATCTCCTACAGGACCGGTGCAAGGCAGTTTGGTGCCCTAGGCAAGATCAGATATTTAGCGCCCCCCCCCTCCCACTTGAGAGCGCTGTATTTTTTTGCAAGGCGTTTCTGGAGCCCCCTTTAACCCTGCGCCCTAGGCAGCTGCCTAGTTGGCCTAATGGTAGCACCGGCCCTGATCTCCTATGAGCCTGAAGGAGACTCTGGGACCTGGGCATACACAGCCTTATTAGCTTACTAAGTTAAACCCCAGCCACAGGCTATGAGGATCCATGTTCAAATCCTAGAGCTCCCAACATTGGCCTCCCTCCATGTAGTGTCATGCTGGCCTTGGTCTGACCCAGGACTCCTCTTCTTCAGATGAGGACCCAGATCTCCCAGACTGAGCTAGGGGACCCTGGGAAGCAGGGGCCCCTCAATTCCAGCACTGACCAGGAAGAGCCCCGTATCCAGGGAGCTACCTCACCAGCCTGTATTGAGAGGATGCCCTGGAAGGATCCTCGAGGTGGGTCCCCGGCTCACCTCTGCAAGAAGAACCTCTTTCTGAGTCAAAGGGGGAGGCAGCAGTGACTTCCAGTCCCAGAGAGCATAGACACCAGAAAGTGCATGCTCAGGCAGCCACCTGGTGAAGGAGTGCACACCTGAAAGCCCAAAGTAAGGGGCTTTCTTGGAGTAAGGGGTCCTTTGAAAGCAGAACTAAGTACTTGCAGCTGGACCTGGCTGCAGTCCAAGAGACCAGCGTCTCTATAAACCAGGAATGGACAACTTATTACCCTCTAGGTGCTGTTGGACTACAACTCCCATCATCCATCACCATTGGCTATTTTGGCTAGGGCTGATGGGAATTACAGTGCAACAGCATCTGGTGGGGCACAAGTTGCCCACCCCTGATATAAACCCTGAGTTGAGGGCTGGTAGAAAGAAAAAGACGCATGTCTTTCAGCTCCTAGAACCCTTGCAAAACTGGGTTACCTGTCTGTGCTCTATCTACTTGTTGACTGACCTCCCATGCTTCTAACTCCTGGACCCCTACTGTTCAGACCCTGCTTTTCATATTACACTCTCTTCTGCACCATTTCACTGTGTTTTGTCCCCGGCTTCTTCACCTAAAACATTGTTTTGTAGGCTCCCCCATGATTCTAAATGTCACCATTGTATTAAGAACCTCAGCCTGCTTTTGACCTTCATGTGTGGATTCGCCCCACTTTCTGGCCAAGGCCTGATTTTTGACCTGGTCTTAGTAGGACATGTGGGGCATTTCCCCAGTAGTGCAAACCTATGCAGCCACAATATGTGGTTAAATATAACAGCAATGTGGGTGGGGCCAGTTGCATTGGTATACATCACCCAATTGGAACACTCTCTCACAGCAGGGTGCTGATTGGATGGGAAAGACACATGGTTGTAATACAGTATTCTTATATATAGCAGAGCCATGTATGGCTTGGTAAGTGTATGATACTTGCCATTGTGGGGCTCTATGCACCAGGTTTGGGGCACTAATCTCTTTGCATAAAAAGGGTGCATGTCTGTCCTATGATGGTACCTTTGTTCTGTGTTCTCATGAGGGATAAAAAGTGATCATAACAAATGCTTTGAAATGGATTGCTTTCCCTCAGTTTAACATTGGGTTGCATCCAATTAGAGCAGACCCATTGAAATGAATGGGACCTAAGTTAGAAGTGGGCAGCTTCAGGAGGTCCCGGGGTCATTTTTGCCTTCCAGACCCCTCCCATGGGCTATATTCCCCCCACCCATGATGTCAAAAAAAAAAAAAAAAAAACATTTTTATGGTGTCTGGAGCAACCACAGAGCTCCAAATGGGTCAATATTAGCTTGTTTGCAAGGTAATTTTGAATCTTTGGGTGCTACATAGTGGCTACGGAGCTCTAAAAGGGTCACAATTACTTGCAAACAATCTAATTTTGACCCTTTGGGTGCTCCGTAGCCACTCTCTGGACACCACTTTTTTTTCATTTTTTATTTTGTAATTTTGCAGGATGGCAGGGGCTGCAGTGGGAGAAGTGGGGGAGCATGCAGCCTACATGCCACATGTTGCCCAACCCTGAGTTGGACTAACATTGGATACAACCCTCTGAATGTAGCCAAGGGTAGGATGCTAGAACTTCCAGAACTTCTTGCATCCTCCATGTGAGTTCTCTCTCCCACTTCTGAAATTGCACTCACATTTGTGTGTCTTCACCCTGTTGTGCATCGCTTGATTCACCATCTTTCTTTAAACTCTTTGAATTTTCCTGAAATAGCTCTTTTTGTTGAAATATTAAAGAGCACACATCTAAGTAGCTATTTAGAATATGTATGGACAAAGGATGTTCTACTTCTGCCGACACGGGGAAAATTCAAGGTAAAGTGAGCCATTCTGGGCAATATCCCTGACCAAGTGCCATTAGAATATGCTCTGAAGGGAGCTATTCAGAGCTCATCACTGCTGCACATATCTTCTCCGGGCAGGGCAAAAGAAGAAAAATGAAAGGGAATAGAGTGTTATATGAGCAATACCACCAAATCATTCTGGAGTCTAGATAAGTTTGGACTTAACAAGGAAGAAAGAGAATTAATGTGTGATTTCATGAGCATATGAATTATCTGAAAGATCCCTAGCCTTCAAAGTTCACATTTCCATCTTTAACTTGGTGTCTTTGACTCCTCTTGGTACGTATACGTCATGGGGCTTACTTTAGCATTACTTTAAAATCTTCAGTTTCAAGTATATATAACACATACATGAAACTTGCAACTTAGGAGCTAATTTGGGTTGGGAGCTTTGGAGGTTCCTAAAAGGCCATGTCGAAGAAGAGATGAGCTTTTTGAGGCCCCAAATTCCACTCAGCACAAAGGGTGGAGAGAGAGATCTGTCCCTCCTTTTGCGCTGGTGCCGGTAGAGGCAGCAGAAACAGCATTGTCACCGTTTGGCGAGGATGGAAGTTTGTCCCTTCCCCCATCCCCTCTGTCACCTTTCTGTACAGCATGCTAGGAAGAAAGGCACAGTGGCCCTTGGGAGTTGTAGATTTCTGAAGGGCTACTGCAATGACAGCATCCTTGGGAAGACCACAAGTCCCAGGGGCCACTGCACCTTTCTTTTTGGTGTGCCTGCACAGCATGCACCAGGGTGATGGAGGAAAGTGGGAAAGGGACAAATCACCATCTTTCCTGCACTCCACCTGCCAGGGCTGGCATCAAGGGTAGCCATCATTGGGCACATGCCAAGGGGCCTAACCCTAGCAGGGGCCCACTGATAAGATTCCCCTGGAGTTTCTCCTCCTCTTCACCATTGCAACCTGCTTGTTCACCTGCCTCTCGTTTTGGCCCAGACATTGGTGGTGGTGAGGAGGAGCTGTACATGCCGCTGCCTATTTGCTCACTGGTAGTAGTAGCAATGATGTGATAGAGGATGGGGAGCAATAGCATCTAGTGACACAATGTTGGTGAGAAGGTAGATTTATGGAGGGAGGGGGCCCATTGAGGGTGTCTTGCCCAAGGGCCCTCAAAAACCTGGAGATGGCACTGTTTCTGCTGTGTAATTTCTTAATGAAAAAACTCCCCCATGTCAATATTAGTAAAGTCTTATTACACTTAAAATACCCATATTGAAAGCATTTTAGAAAATACTGCCGCCTTCTCAACTTAACTAACAAATGCTATTTTCTTAATTTGTTCTTTAACAGCAAATGTCATCAAAGCATGCCTGCAGAAAAAAATATATACTTGTACACCCTTTCATTCATAACATTATTTTAATGTGTTGGTTGATTTATTCCTAAATTTACCTTTCATAGCCAACTATCTTTAGGTTTTATTTTCAGACCAAATTGCAAAATAATGAGGTTCTTCTGATTGGCCCATAAATATTGTTTTGGTTTTAAATATCAGTATTTATATGTCTATGCATGTACCTTGTTATTTATTTATTTTTTAAAAACCTATATACCGTACTGTGCTGGGTAATGATATACTCTTGGTCTCCAAATTGCTTTGCCTATGACTGAGTTATTATTACACTGGTAACTACTGTGGAAATGGGAAGACTTATTTCCATCATAATTCTGGAATATTAGAAATTGTCTGTTCCTTTTGCAGCTAAGCTGGGCAGGTCTTTTAACTTTTCATCTCTCTGAAAGCCTAAGCAAGTATACAATGTCATCCAAATTCCATATGGTCACATTATTAACTAACACAGCAGTCGATGCCCGGGGGGTTGCCCTGGTAAAAAGAATATTAAGGACCTCATGTCATTTACTTGTGAGGGAGCTGCAGCAGACAGTGTGAACAGAATGCTGGACTAGATAGGCCTCTGGTCTGATTCAGCAGGGCTCTTCTTAATTTCTTATGGCTCCTTCTTCCAAGTAGGTAACCTCAGAGGCCACAGACCAGGGATTGGATTGTCACTGTTTCCAAGCTGGTCAATGCTGGTGTTAGCAGAAGCTGCAGCATGGGTCCTCCAATGTGGCCTGTGCCTTCTGGTGTTACTTTTGTGGCACATGAAGGAGACATGCTGGAGCAGCTCCCATTCTACAGAAGTGACATGACAAGTGTTCCTAACATAACATAGAATCCAAGATTTGGAAGGGATCCAGGAGGTCATCTAGTCCAAACCTCACTCAATGCAGGATCTGCAATGCAAGATGCAACTACAGTATTCCTGACAGATGGTCATCCAGCCTCTGCTTAAACACCTCCAGTAAGGAGAGCCTACACCTCCCAAGGCAGCCCGTTCCACTGCTGAACAGCTCCTGCCATTAGGAAAGCTTCTCCTAATATTTCGCCAAAATCTGCTTCCCTGCAATTTCCAGTCATTTCCAACCCTGCTCTCTGGAGCAACAGAGAACAAGTCTCCCATTGCTTCTGCATGACAGCCCTACAGATATTTGAAAACAGCTGTCATGTTTCCCCTTAATCTTTTCTTCTCCAGGCTAGACATACCCAGCTCTTCCAATTCTTCCTCATAGGACTTGGTTTCCAGACTGCCTCACTATCCTGGTTGCCCTCCACTGGCTACAACCTGGGTCCTTGCATTGGTTTTACATGGAGATCCAGGGGCCAGCACTAGCATACAGTCATATGCAGCTGAATTCCAATGCATGTTTACTCTGAAGTAAGTCCACTGAGTTCAATGAGATTTACTCCCGCACAAGTGTGCATAACCCTAGTCATTTCCATCTCTATTGCATTTGTAGCCTGCTTTTCTTCCATGAGTTCAGAGCAGCATACATAGGTGTTTCCCCCGTTTTACCTTCACAACCCACTCCCCACCCACATACACACAACGATGTAAGACAGGAATCTGGTGTGTGGTTTGGTTTGCTTTCTTGAGTCGTCTGGACAGAAAACCCTCTTCACTCCTTGCTGGATGGGTCTGTTTTGGCTCATTGTTAAAATAACATTTAATATTTATATTCCTCCTTTCCTCCAAAGATGTATATGTGGTTCTCACACACTATATTATAACAACAACCCTGCAAAAGTAAACTAGGATAAGAGGTCATGGCTGTTGCGAAGTCATCCATTGAGCTTCATGGCTGAGTGGGGATTTGAAACTGGGTCTCCAAGGTTGTAATCTGGCACACACACGAACCATGATACACCACTGGCTCTGGGCCCAAATTAAGCTCTGGGCATCTTTCATTGTTCAGTAACTTTCCCATGTTACTGAACAACATATGTAACAGCAGCTATAATTTTTCACTGAATCCTCTACATATTAATATATTTTCCAAGATTAATAGAAGAAGATCCATGACTCCCTGTTATTAATAAAGGGCTAGCTATTTTGGGCAGGCCCAAACATTACAGCAAGAATGGGAAATTGCTTTCAGACTTAATAAAAAGAAGTTTTACAATGGCAATGAAGACTGCTAAAATTAAGAGGGATGGTGAGGTTTATTTTCCTCGCTGAGTGGCATGTTTTGAATCAGAAATTTCCTGCATCTCCCTGGAAGACTGTAATTATGACTTGGTCTGCTATCAGTTCAGTGACTTTAATAACAGTGTAGGGACTTTAATGTGACAGCGCTGAACTGTATAGGCTTTAATGGCATCTCTTGAAAGTCGTGATGGGCTTGGGCTTGAGGATGGACTGTCTGTCAGGACTCGAAAACAAGTTCAGCAGATGTCCAGGTAATCACTTTGCTTCCTCATACTTTCTCCAGCTTGTGAAGGAGGCCAAGAGTGTGTTAGCGGAACCTGCAGCTCAGGACTGTTCTGGGCTGCCGCATAGGCAAGCGTTCTCTGTTGTTCTGGATGTTAAGAATGCATCAGGAGGCTGCTGTCTGTTAAGCACGGAAACTTTACTTGAGGCTACTGAAGGAGACAGCATATTAAAAAATGATATGGCAACTTTCTCCCCTTCTGCTCTTAACCCAGGGTGTTGAACTCCTTTAACCCAAGGATCAAATTCAGAAAAGCTCTCAGGGGCTGCATTCCAGTGCTGGGCGGGGCCAAAGGCAAAAGGGGGCAGGGCCAAAATACCAAAAATAGCAGCATATTTTAGTGTAAAGCTGTTACTACCAGTAACTAAGCCTTAGGAGAAGATTTTCAATCTTTTAGAATTGGGGGGGGGGGAACATGCGAAAGCTGGGAAACCATGAAATGATTAGTGGTTGGAGACAAGGGGATGTGGCCAGAGGAAGGGGGCCCTGGCCCTATGGAGAACCCTGGAACTCCCTGCCATTTACAACAGTAAATTATGTAGTGTTCTCAGCACTCTCACTTTTGTGGGGGCACTCTATATTAAGCGGACATTGCTCATCCTCATATTCATTCCTTGGGAGGATTTAATCCCAGAAATTCTATTGCCTTCACCAATGACTAATCATGGGATTTTCAACCATTTCCATAGCCCAGGCCTCCCACCTGTTGAGCTTTGCTGGAGAATCCTTAATCATACTCCCACTACTGTCAGTAGGAAAGGAGACTGGTGACTCCTATTTCGCTGGGGCTCCATTTGGAGCTTCATAGGAGCTATCCACGGTGCTCCACGGTGGCGAACCTATTTTGGGGGTGGAGTTCAGCACCATGGATAGCTCCCATGAAGCTCCAAATAAAACCTGCAAAACCTGTAATGGAAAAGGAGCCCCACCGAAATGGGAATCACCAGCCTCCCCTGACAACGTGTTCTTCACTGTCACCGCCCCTGCACACACACCCCCAGCAGAATGCGAATCAGTATAGTACAGAAAACTGTGCACAAAAAATGATCACATTACAGAGACATGAACCGCTACTTGTGGAGAGGGACAGGAGCCAAATTGTTGAATACCACACAACTAGAAGGCAAGAGTGCTTCCCCACCTCCAGTGCCAGTGGGAAGATGAAATTCTTTACTCTACCATTCGAAAAGCCTCTTCCCATTGCAAATCAGGCCCAGATGCCTTGACATTCAGGTCCCGCTCACAATGGGCTTTGCCCGCACTGGAAGCCAGCCCCCATCCTCCTTTGTAAGCAACCCCCTTTCCTTTGAGAAAGTGGAGGAGTCTTGCTGAGGGCAGGGACACATTGCTAGAGATAAGAGAGGCCAAAGAGTTATGGTCCTGTCATTCACCCTAAGGGAGCATGGGATTTGGAGTTTCCTCTGTTTCCCAAACACTAGTTTTGTAGTTGTCTCTAGGAAGCCTGACTTGGCACTGGTATCCCCTCTCTCTTTTCAATGGAAATTGGGGTGTTTTTTTGGGGGGGGGCTTGAGAAGTGGTGTGAGTTTGTGTGTGATGCCTGCCTAATCTGTGTGTGTGTGTGTGTGTGTGTGTGTGCGCGTGTTGTGAGGTCTTCTTGAGAGCACTTGAAAAGGCAAGAGGTTACTGCAGGCCAAAGCTTATAAAGCAAACAAGGGAAGGAAAGTATCACTGGCATTTGTGTGATAATTTTGTATTTTGCTAAATATATTTTCTGTGTTATAATTTGTTTTGAAAAATAAATAAAATATTTTAAAAAAAAGAAAAGAAAGTATCACTGGCACTGGAGGTGGGGAAGCACTCTTGCCTTCTAGTTGTGTGGTATTCAACAATTTGGCTCCTGTCCCTCTCCACAAGTAGCGCTTCATGTCTCTGTAATGTGATCATTTTTTTGTGCACAGTTTTCTGTACTATACAGATTTTTGTACACTTTTGTGATGCATGAACTTTATTACAAACTTCAGAAAAGTGCAGATATTGACATTTAACTGTGTTCCACTTCATTAATGGGTCTGGGTAGTGCAAATTGGGTAAGATTGCATAAAAATGCAAACCAAACACATTTCTGACCCATCCCTACTCAAGAACACGTCAGATGTTCAACTTTTCTGAATGGTAAACAATGAAAAATGCTCTTCAGTCTTCAGCAGTTTCTAGGGCTCCTGAAATCTGGGATTTATTTCATTACACAACAAATATTTTTATTTTCTAACCAGGACCTAACAATTTTGAAAGGCTTCTCTCACCCAGAAATCTTTAAAATGGCTTTTGTTGTTCCTGGGTTTTCATCATGAACAGGAGTTAAAATTTCACTAGAAAGCTATGGCAAAAGTTCAACATCATATGCCTCATGTGAAATCTCCAGGTAATTAGAAAAAAAAACTGTCCAAAGCCATTGGTAAGTTAGCAGTATCTCCAATAGGCATTAAATGCTATCCCTTTTGTTTCCCTGAAAAGTTGACAGAAAGCTCTGAATCTGTTTTTATTTTATCTTATCTTGCTAAATTTTTATTTTATTTTATCTCGAAAAAGAACAGCCAACAAAGTACTCATTAAAAAATATATGTCCATCTAAGGTGATTCAAACAAAAAGGGATTGCAAAGAGCTTCAAAATGATCTCTTCAAACTGGGAGAATGAGCATTAAAAAGGCAAAGGTAGTTCAAGTAAGCAAGTTTAAAGTGGTGCATGTTGGGGTGAAAAATCTTCACATGTATGCTGATGGCATCTGACCTGGTGAGTGACCGAGAAAGCAGGGTTGTGATAGACAGCTCAGTGAAAATATTGACTCATGTGTGGCTGCTGTGAAAAAGGCAAATTCCATGTTGGGCATAATTAGGAAAGGAATTGAAAATAAAACAGCCAGTATAATACTGTCCTTATACACATTTATGATGCAACCACACTTGAATGCACCATAACAGGTCTGGTCACTGCACCTGAAAAAGGATATTGTAGAGTTGGAAAAGGTGCAGGAAAGAGTAACCAAAATGATTAAGGGGCTGGAGCAACTCCAGGTGAGGAAAGATTACAACATCTGATCTGGGACTGTTTAGTTTAGAAAAAAAAAAAAAGGTGAGTACAGGGAGACATGATAGAAGTGTACAAAATAAATAAGTAGATTATATGTGCTGCACCAAATTTTCATAGGGTTCAGTTTTTGCTGCGAAAGTTGCTGTTTGGGCTGTGTATGAAATGGTTCATCAACTCGCCCATCCCGCATGGTGGCCACTTATGAATCACCCAAAAAGATGAAACATGTCACCCCAAAAGAGGACAGTGATTTGTACGAAACTTGCATATGCTAATTTATATGTATAGATGCAAATTTAGAAACTATTAATATAATTTAAAATGGAAATAGAGTCCATTTCACCATAGTGTGGAAGACTGTGTGCCTGTCTGTTCACTCTGCTCTTCAGGTGCTAACTGTTGGTGGGCAACAGGGCCGGTGCATGGCAGTTTGGTGCCCTAGGCAAGATCAGATATTTAGCGCCCCCCCTTCCCACTTGAGCCCTCCCTCCCTCCCTTATTCCCATTATGAAATAAAAGTCAATTGGCAAAACCTAAAAAATTTATTATCATAATAAATTATTATCCTCCTCCTTAGCATATTTGATCACTGGGATTCTCTGGTCTGTCTTCCCTCTCTTTCTCCCCCCCCCCACTCTCATTTTCTTTTCTTACCCCTTCTCTCTCTTTCGTTCTCTCTCTCTCTCTCTCTCTCCTTTTTGTTCCCCTCCCCCTTTACCTTCTTTGTGTGTGTATGTGCAAAATGTATCTCTCCTCCCCCCCCCATCTCCTCTCCTGCAAGCTCCTCTTCCCCCACCCTCTCCAATTTCTACTTTCGTGTGCAAGCAAAATTCTGGTTTGTTTTTTGCTTCTGATATTTATTGTTAAATAAAAAATTATTAATTTTTTTTTGCTCCCCCAGCCCCCCTTCCTCCTCCTCCCCCACCCCCACTCCTTTTATCATTCTCCCTGCTAGGGGTGGGGGCTCCTCAGCTTGGGGAGAGTTCACTCCGGTTACCCCCCTCTCTCTTTCTGCCTCCCTCCCTCCCTCCCCCCACTCACCCACCCACCTCCTCCAGCACTGCTGCCACCACCACCTCCCTCCCTAACTGCCCCCCCTTCTCCTCTCCTTATCGCCCCACGAGAAAGTAGCTTTGCTAAAGAGACCCACTTGCGAAGGCAGCAGCAGCAGCAGGAGGACGGCGAAAGGAGAGAGCCGAAGTAGCCGCAGCAGGGAAAGAAAAGGAGGAGGGGGGAGGGAGGGAGAGAGAGAGAGAGAGATAAGGGGGAAAGAAAGACAGAAAGAGAAAGCAAGCCTGGGGACAACAAAAACAGAAGAAGAGACCCGGCACACGGAGAAAGAAAGAAGCGAAGCGAAGGGGGGAAAACCAGGGAGGCTTCTGATTTGGTGTGTGTGCGTGACGGGCGCTGCGGGAGGAGTCCCTCTCTGAGCCAGCCCTCCGACCGGCGCCATCCAGCAGGCGAGCCACTAAAAAATTTCAAGCCATTTCTGCGCCCCCTTTACCCATGCGCCCTAGGCAGCCGCCTAGTTGGCCTAATGGTAGCACCGGCCCTGGTGGGCAACAGTTCTTACAGTTCTTTATTTTTAAACTGGAATTGGACAGGTCAGCCCTTCAAATAGAGGATGTCTTCAATTAGAGCTGGATGTTATGTTTCCTCGAACTGTCTTGATTCTGCAGCTGCCATTTTTGCATTGCCTTTTGGGATTGCACTTTGTGGCAGTTTCTCCAAATTGCTCTGGCTTTGCGAAAGAAATTATACTCTCACATAACCATTGCTACTGCCACGAAGACAAGTGGGAATGGAGATATGCAAGTAAAATTGAGTTCCATAAACAGAGGAAAACTAGACCATTTGCCTAGAATTAAAAAAAGAAAGAAAGAAAAGCCAGCAAATTCCACAATAGGAGGAAAACATGGAAATGGGGATATTGGTTTAAGTGGTTGCACTCCTGTGCACTCATTTCAACTACTTGCATGCAAAAGTAATAGCATATTAGCATAACTGCTCTGCAAGCTGGTAAAATGGCTGCAGCAGTGTCAAACTCTTACGTGGCACATTTCCATACCCAGACATTACAAAATTAACATTTTGGAAAGACTCTGGAAGCACAGGGAGGGAGGGATTTATTCATCCTATGCAGTAGGTAACCCCTACTGAAGACTGTGGGACTTACTTCTGAGTAAACATGCATAGGTTGATGCTGTTAGAAAAAAGAGTGATATGAACTAAGGATCAACTGGATCAGTGCAACCTGATATAAAGGAAGGTAGGGCAACACTTTATTTAAAGGTTATATAAGACAAGGAGTTTCTCAGCCGCTTTTCTCAGCCCTTTGTGATGAGAAGGCAGCCTCTGCCAAAATTTGCTCTTCTTCACAACAATTAAAGGCATGGGGGCCTTCTCCTCCTTTGCATCCCCATTGATTGAAGTGGAAGCAGAGGCTGCAAATTCCTATACCACCACCTCTTAATGCCATTTCAATTCTAATCCTCTTCATATTTTCTTAGAAGTCAGTCTCTTAGATAATGGAACTTGCTTCCATGTATGCTGCTTATTCACATAGTTTAAGTTACGACTAAGCTGATTTTTCAGTTGTGAAAACTAGAAGTCCTGTGGATACACCCCTTGGCCGGCGCAAGCTCTCCCGCTGCCTGAAGCGGGAGAGCACAAATGCTCCACCACATCACCCCCCAGTGCCATTGCCATGTTGCCCATCACCTCCTACCCCCCATCACATTGCACATAACTCCCTACCCTCCTCCACTGCCTCTGGCTCACTCTCAGAACAAGCCATAGGGCAGGTGGTCTTTCTGAAGAGCTGGAAGAAGAAAAGCTTCTGCTGGAAAAAGCAGTGGGCGCAGCTCTTTAGAGAGCTGGCCAGGCCTGTTTCAAAGTTGCTGGACTGCACCCCGCAGATAGGGATGTAATCGTTTTGCTTGCGCGGGCTGAGCGGGGCCGAACTTGGCCCCGCTCGTGCCCGCGCGTGGCTCACGGACCTACCTGTGGGCGTTCTGGCGGCTCCTCGGCTCGGCTCTGCACGGAGAGCCAGCCACGCTGGTCCCGTCGTGTCACTTCTGGCGCGCGGAAGTGACGTGATGGGACCCAGCTCCGGCGCGCTGGACCCCCACACTATGTTTTTGGCGGTTGCCAAAAATGTTGTTGTTGCCCTGGTTCCCGCCGCCAAAAACATAGCGCGGGGGTCCAGCGTGCCGGAGCAGCCGGAAGAGATGCAATGGGGGACAGAGGCTCGACCGGCGATGGCATCTCGAGCGGTGCGAAGAACGCTCCGCGCCGCTCAGAAGACCAAGATCGGGCCGGCGCAGAGGGGTGAGCTGCGGAGAACCACGAGCCGGCTGCGGGTTTGTGTAACCCCCATACCGCAGACTCTGCTTTCCAAACAAACCTAAGTTTTATTTAAATAACTGGCTTTTCTACAGAGCTCTCTCAAGCTGTGGCCTCTCTCTCCCAAGGCCAGAAACACTGGGTGTTGCCCTTAACTACTTCCTGGTTCCTCCCAGGAAGCACACCCCATTAAGCCTGAACCCAATAGTTCCTTCATATTGTTGCAAGGCCCAAATGCCCGCTTTGAGGGGGTCCTTCCTCAGAGCCAGGCCTTGTGGGCGGGGTGTCAAAGGAGATCACCTGTGCTGTAGGTGTGGACTCTCAGAAACCAGAGAGTAAAGGTTTTTACGGTACAGAGATAAGCATTATCACACACTGATGTCAGCAGAGGAAACCATGGTTAAAGCCACAGGAGCAGGGGTCAGTTGAAAACATGGCAACCTTAGATGTTACTTCTTTCATGCAGTGTCCATGAAGCTGCACCATGTGAAGAATTTTGCAGCACCTGAACTGGCTGTCTAAATTCTCATGAGGATGGGAACAGAGAAGAAGAAAATGACTATATTTGAACAATTTTCCCGAGTGACTCATACACTGGGTCTATTTTACTTTTTGCAAAGCAAATCTCAATGCCCCAGCAAAATCTACCAACTACAAGAAATATTTAAACAGGGACACTGGCACATATATTTATTTTTGTAGCCAGAAATTCTAAACCAGGAATTTTAACTTTCCTGGAGGAGGATTGGAAGAACAAAAGAGCTTTCCATTTTTCTACACAGAACAGAACACGCAAAACAATATAGCGGTACAGTGATGGTACACTGACATTTAACGGTGACGGTTTTCTTTTGGAGGGCAGCCAGAATATTTTCTGGTTCTTTTCGTCTTTCAAACAGAAGACTACGTTTCTGGCCTTAAAATAGCAACTGCTGTACTGGCTGCCCCTTTTGTGATTATGTTTGAAGGAGCTACTCGTGCCTCTACTTCTAATTCTTCCACCAAAAGCAATGGCCATTTCTAATCACATCTCCCTTTTGAATGAAAGCATAGCTGGCTGGGGCATGCTGGGAGTTGTAGGCCAAAAACATCTGGGGACCCAAGGTTGGAGAAGACTGCTTTAAAGGAAAGGGGAACTTTGTAGTCTTGTACTTCCTTGATTGTGTACTCTTTTTGTTGTGGTTTTCATTTAGGCTCTCAATATCTCATTCAATCTAGACTTACAAAAGATCCTAGCCCCTAAGTAAGTTCCAATTGGGATGGATGCACCCAACCATTTCCCCCACTGCAAGGTGTTTATGGGCTGGTATACACACATACACATATACCTGGTGTGGTGTACTGGTTAGAGCGTAGGACTAGGATGCCACCACAGATTGAATCTTGAACCTTCTGCATGCAAAGCATGTGTGCGCTCTATCATTGAGCTATGGCCATTTGAGGAGATGCAAATCCTGTAAGTGGTGACCTACCTGTGTCTACAGCTCGGCAGATCGGTCTTAATTCGGTCTAAGTTGAGTTCATACATGACTGAAGTTCATTCCATCCCATTTTCAAATGCATGTATTGATTTCTTTTTTAAATCCACACAAAATTCTCATTTTTAAAAAGTGCTTACAGGTTTATGAGGTGGTCAGAAAGGCTTCCTTTTAGGTTCCCCCCCCCCCTTTCCTCCACAGTTTCAAGCCACTTGGGAAAGCTACAAGACATGCTGCCTACCGCACACATTGAAATTGTGTCTGATTATGCCCCTAGGATTGGCTGTACATCATGATATTTTCCCATGGGTGTTGCATGGAAAAAAAGATGGCTTCTTCTATCTGTACATTGGGGCAGCCATCCACCCCCCCCCCCCATACAATGCCTGTGAGAGCAATGGCACATCACACTGTATCACTGTTCCAAGGGGCATTTTCACAAACATTTTTTTACATATTTGGCCAGAGCCATACTTTGTGGTTGCTTCAAGCAGTTGAAATCTGTTTTTTTTTAAAAAATGTTTTAAAGGCAGCCCTCAGACCAGCTCATAGAATTCAGCAGGAGTGAGGATTCCACAGTGGTCCATGTTCTATCCAGTATCCACACATTAATTTGGGAGCTGTGGATCAGATGAGTTTGCTCTGGAATGTGGACTCCCAATCCTTAAGTATCCCTAGCTGTGACACCCGTTCCTTCTTAGACTGGGCACCCATAGTGGAGTGGGGGGGGGGGAAGCTTCTCTCTTAGCTATTTACAGTTCCTTTTATTTTGGTGGTTCTTCTTTTTATTATTGTTATTAGTATTTATAATTCACACACACAAGTCACTAATTGACACTGCAGTCAGCAAATGATGGATATGGTTCTGTGAACCAATGCAGGCACCAGTCACATCTGTACACATCCTCTCCTTCTGCATCTCAATCCTATGAATGATTCAAACAAGCCATGGGAGCCTCCAGGCATTTGTGCCTGTATTCTTTCTACATAACATGTTTTGCTTGAAGTTGAGAGGGTGGTATCTTCTGTGATATATCCGTTGTTCATGCTTCTCTGTTATGTCTACTGTACACTGAAGCATCTACAGTAGATCCTGTTGGGATGCTAAAGCGCCTGATGGGGGGAAAGCATGTACATTTCCCTTTTGGGCAGAGCACCTGTGGAAGAATTAATTTTAATGATGCAGAGAAGTGAGGGCAACAAGAGGCATGATGCAGATGCTTCTCATTTCCTCCACATTCCATAGCATCCAAAACTAAATGAGTCCAGAAATGCAAAGGGTAAAAGAGAGTGGGGAACATGCGGCCCTCCAGATGTTGTTGCACTCCAATTCCCTTCAGCGCCAGATAGCAGGGCCAAATGGTCACGGGTGATGGAAGTTGTAGTCCAACAACATCTGGAGCTACTGGTTCCCAACCCATGGTGTAGAACCATGAGGCAATTTCTTGCACTCCATCATCTCAAGTTAATCCTGGTGCCAAACCAAAGCTGTACCAAGAGAAACCTTCCCCCCCCTTTTTTAATGCAAAAGGAAGTTTAAACAAAAGCATACAAACAGCAGAACCCGTCATAAGCAATTGTTTGTATTAGGATTAAGCATTGGTAGTTCTGGCAGAAGATGAGATAGAGGGAATTGCACCCCAAAAAGGCATTGCCAGAAGTCAGATGGCTCATGTTTCAGCACCACAAAGTGGCCAAAATAGCATTTTGTAAAGCCCATTTTTGCCTAGGTGCATTCGCCTTTCATTCATTTTTATCATGTGAGCACTCTGGGAGAGTGCAGCCTGCCTGCACAGAAAAACAAGTAAAAGCAATTTGCTCTTTGTTTCTGTGTGAATCATTTTACTTTTATCATGCTTGACAAGGAAGGAGGAGAATTAAAGCTTTTTTTTTTTTGGTAAGCCAAGAAAACAGTGTCCAGGATCTAAAGCAGGGCTCTCCAACCTTGGGTCCCCAGATGTTGCTGGACTACAGCTCCCAGAATCCCTTGCCATTAGCCATGCTGGCTGGGTATGCTGGCAGCTGTAGGCCAGCAACATCTGGGGACCCAAGGTTGGAGAGCCCTGATCTAAAGGACCAAGCACAACTAGGGATGCTTGAGGATGCGATTTCTCTCCCTCTTCCTCACTGTTTCTCTCCCCTCCCCATCCCTACCCTTGCTCTTTCTCTCCAACTCACCCCTTGATCTCATTGTTTCTCTCCACTCCCAGCCTCTAGCCTCACTATTTCCCCCCACACCTCTTTATCTCACTGTTTCTCCTCCTCCTAGCCGGTAGCTTTGCTCCTTCTCTCCTATCGACCTTTGCCTTGCTATTTCTCCCTCCCTCCAGCATCACTATTTCTCCCCACACACGCCTCTTTACCTCCCTGTTTCTTCCCCCTCCTAGCCTCTAGCCTTGCCCTTTCTCTCACTCTTTACCCTCCCTTCCCAGTCTGTAGCCTTGAATTCTCTCCCTCAAACCACTCTCTTGGGGTTTTTTTTCCTTCCTCCCAGAGTTCCAGCCCCTAGACTTGCTCCTTTTCTCTCCCTTCCCAGCCCTCTCTCTCTCTCTCTCTCTCTCTCTCTCACACACACACACACACACACACACACACTGTGAAAGGACTTGACCAGTCCTTGCCGCCCTTGCCCTGGGCCCAACAGGTCTGCCCCTGGTCAAGGTACTGGATTTGGCACTGAACCAATAGAGAAAACTGCTCACACCATTCAGGGTTAAAACAAAAGAAGTTTATTTAGGATTAAAAGGGAAAAGATAAAATAAGAGGTGGGAAGAAGGGAAGGGAGAAAACAAAATGCAAAGCTACTTTGATACACACAACAGAGCTACCAAAACAACAAAACTACTTTACCCACAGATACCCAGGCCAGTCCACTCTGCCAGGGGGTCAATCTCCACAGGGCCCTGCCTAAGCAGCAGCCCCCTCCACCCTTTGCATCACCGGGCCAGAAGAAAAGACACAGAATTCCCAAATGAACATTCCTATATCCCGCCCCCCAGACCATGGCCTGATTGCCTCTAGCCAATCCGGGGCACTCTGGCCATGCTCAATTACCTCATTGCCCAAAATCTCTCCTAATAGGTTTCAGCTGTAAATCTCGCCTGCCCTCTTGATGGGCCCCAGCTGTAAATTCCTCTTACACTCTGGGACCAACGGCCTTGAGGGCAAGGGACGGTAACTCTCTGAGATAAGGGAAAGAGCCATCTGGAGTATAGGGAGTATAGAACAACTACTTCTGCTAGGAAAGTTATTTCTACAGTCCACCCACTATTTACACTGACCTTTCCACAGAAAGAACAGGCCTCCCAGCCTTTCCTTCACACACACACACACACACACACACATACTCACACACACACACACACACACACACAGCATCTTCCTAGCCAGGCACTCTGATGGCAGAGGAGGAGGGAGGTGAGGAATGGAGTGGCTGAGGTCTGGGTTGAAGTAGGGAAAAAATATTTCCTTTTAGAGCTGGGGGCATTTTCTTTTGGGGGGGATGGGAAAAGGTGTGTGTGTGTGTGTGTGTGTGTACACAGGATGAACAGAGCAATTCTATGTAAGCCTACTCAGAAATTCCCACTTAGTTCTGTGCAAGCATGCATAGGATTACAACATTAAATGGGTCTTTTATTATGCTTCCCTGGGGTCAAATATGTGAATTGCCTCTGTAGACAAGACCCTTCCTCTGCTTGTACTCAGTTTCTTGAGTGAATTACTCGTCTCTTGACTAGCCAGGCCCCCACGGCAGTCATTGTGCGACTAGCCACATCCTCCATGGGAGACATTTCGTGGTGGTGCCCACAGCAATTTCTCAAATTCCCAAATGTGCCAATGAGTCCAAAAAGGTTGGGGACCCCTGCTATAAATGTAATAGCTGGAAGACGCTTAAATGAGATGTTCAAATCCTAAACAAAACAGCAGAAGGGTAAAATGGAAGTGAATGTGTGTCAGGGAGAAGGTGAGTGCTGAAGCTGAAAGAATGTCTTTGCTGCAGATAACTTAAGCTATGGGGTGCTTTATTTAATGCCAGAATGCAGAATTCACCAGAATTTAGGAATTATTTTACTTAAAAGCAGAATTCACCAGAAATGTTCCTTGGGTAACACACTTAGAGATAACGTTTAGCATTATTAGAGATGTGACAAATCCATTTCTTTTCTTTTCTTTTTTTAGTTTAAATTTTTTATTTCTATATAAAACAAACACATAGTATCAAGCATATAACAATTAACAAAACAAAATAGACCTCAGATTTTCTTCTACAGCAAATATAGGTAACAATAATTTTTCTTACTCGATAATCAGAATGAGAAATCTCTTTTCTCCCATTGTCCCAAATTCACTTATTATTCCATAAATCCACAAACAAACAAATCATTATTTTCCAGTCTCTGCAAAAAGTCAATTAGAGGTTTCCACTCAATAATAAACAGTAGATTTCTCTGATTAATGATGTGAGTTTGGCCATCTCTGCCAGCTCCAGCATCTTGACCAACCATTCTTCTGTCGTAGGCACTGCTGGACCTTTCCATTTCTGTGCATATAGTAATCTCGCTGCCGTTGTCATGTATAAAAATAAAGTTCCCTACCTTCTTTCTAACTGACTATCATTATTCCCAATAGAAAAGCCTCTGGTTTCAATTGAAAAGTAATCTTTAAAATCTTTCACATTAATAAATGAATTTCAACCCAATTTTTTTTAGCTTTCTTACATGTCCACCACATATGATAAAAGGTTCCTTCCTGTTGTTCACATTTCCAACATATATCTGATGCACCGTTATACATTCTAGCCAATTTCTCCGGAGACAAATACCAACGATACATCATCTTATAAAAATTCTCTTTGAGACTAGTGCATAAATTTCAAACCTTTTAACCACATATTTTCCCATTGTGTCATTAATATATTATAGCCAAAATTTTGAGCCCATTTTATCATACATTCCTTCACTTGCTCTTCCTCAGTTTCAAATTTCAACAAAAGCTTATACATTCTTGAAATAAGATGTTCATCATTTAGACATAATTCCCTTTCAAATTCAGATACACTCTGTTCAAAATCATACAACCTTTTATCAACTTTAAACCTTTCTACCATCTGTAAATAGGAAAACCATTGATATCTATGGCCAGTCTTTTATCAGTTCTTCTCTTGATTTTATTTTACATTCGTCTTGTTAGAATTTCAGCAAATCACGATATGTCAACCAATTGTATTTACTTAACATTTCTCTTCTATGATGGGCTTCTTGTGCTGATAGCCACAATGGTACTCTCTGACAAAACCTAGGTTTATATTTATTCCAAATTTTCAAAATGGCACTTCTAACACAGTGATTATTAAATTCTACATTCACTTTAACTTTATCATACCACATGTACCCATGCCATCCAAATCTCAAATCATATCCCTCTAAATCTAATAATCGACTATTTTTCAACCGAATCCATTCTTTGATCCATACTAAACAACAAGCAGCAAAATATAACTTCAGATCAGGTAGACCCAACCCCCCTCTTTCTTTTGCATCCTGCTAAAATCTTAAACTTAACCTGTGGTTTTTTCCCTTGCCATACAAATCTGGATATATCCTTCTGCCATTGTTTAAATGGTATTTGCGATGTCACAATAGGAATAGTCTGAAACAAAAATAACATTCTAGGTAATATATTCATCTTAATTGTGGCTATTCTCCCCCTAAGTGACAATTGAGCTTTATCCCATCTTACTAAATCTTTTTTCATTTCATTCCAAGACTTTACATAATTATTTTGAAACAACATACAATTCTTATTTGTTAAAGTGATACCCAGATATTTTACTTTCTTTTCAATCTTAAAACCTGATTTATATGACAATTTTATTTGGTCTTGAATTTTCATATTTTTTTGTTAATATCTTTGTCTTTAGTTTATTAACCTTAAAACCAGCTACAGCACCAAACTCCTTCAATTTAGCCATTAATATTTCAATTCCCTTCAGAGGATCTTCCAAAATTAACACCAAATCATCTGTGAAAGCTCTCAACTTATAAGACTCTTTTTAAATTTTTATGCCTCCAATTCTATCATCTTGTCTTATATCTCTGTTCAATATTTCAAGCACAAGAATAAACAACAAAGGTGATAGTGGGCAACCCTGTCTTGCTCCTCTATGTATTCCACATGCTTTCGTCATATCGCCATTGACAATTATTTGTGCTGTTTGTGACAAATCCATTTCTAATGTTCTTGTTTTTATTATTTAAACTGTTTTAAGCGCCCTGATGGTGTTTTAGCAAATAAGGCAGAATATATATCTGTCAATATTAAATAAATCATAAACCTGCCCCCCCCCCAGAAAAAGTATTCTAAGAAATTTGCACTCCCACCCCTGAAAGCAAAGAAAAACCCACCCACCTGTTTTGTGTGGGGCAAAGCTTTTTCTTTTTTTTTTTTTGAAACTGAGGGGGAATTTTGGCCCTGCACTAGGACTTGTCCTTCTGAAAACAGAGACTACTAGCTCTAATATCTGCAGTGGCAAAGTACAGTTGTGCATGATGTTCCTGTTAAGGAGGAGCGGGGACGACGACACATTATCTCAGGTGGGAAGGCCTGCTGCCACCTATGCCTTTCCCCTGACCTGCTTGAAGGTAAATTTCTTTGGCCTTGGGATTTGGAATTAGGGGAGGTGGGAGTAGTACCAGCAGCAGCACGAGGCACTTCCAGGTAAGGGCCAGGACCTCAGCACTCCAGTGAGGGTCCATCGCTGTCACCACCCAAACTATTTGAAGCCCAGCCCCTTTACTGCCTCCCCACTCTGGTGTTCAGGCACTAGTAGATTGACCACCATTGCCCTGGAGTAGAGTCACTTGATCAGAAGAGCCAGTGAGGTATAGTGGTTAGAATGTTAGACTGGGACTCAAGAGATCCGGGTTCTAGTCCCCACTCAGCCATGAAGCTCACTGGGTGACTTTGGTCCAGTCACTGACTCTCAGCCTAGCCTACCTCACAGGGCTGTTGTGCAGGGTAAAATGGAGAGGAGGAGGACCATGTTAGCCACCTTGGGTTCCTTGCAAGAGGGGGAAAAGTGGGATATAAATGTAATAATTAAATAAATAAAGTGTGCACTTTTGGATGAGAACTCAAGTGTGAGAAATTGCAAAAATTTCCTGAGAATTGCATTTGCATTTGGGGTTGCAATTGGGGCATGTTTGTGTGATTTACATACAGATTCCAGAGCAGTGAACGATAAAAGATAAAAAGAATAAAAGCACCATATTAAAACATATGAAGAATAAAACAACATAATAAAAGTGTGTGTGTTTTTTAAAGAGTACAGTAAAAGTGGCTGATCAATCAAAGAAGTCTTCTTGAAATAAAGATGTCTTCAGCAGGCACTGAAAAGAACACATTGCTGGTGCTTGGCTGACCTCCAGAGGCAGGGAGTTCAACTTCTCAGACATCCCTAGAACGTTATGCTCCCCCCCCCAGGACATCCCATTTGTGCTGGAAGGAATAAATAGCCACATACTGAAAGAAGGGGTATGGTTAGAGCAGGGGTGTTGAACCTCAGGCCTGCAGGCGGAATCTGGCCCTCCAGGGTTCCACAGAAAAGCAGCCGCCGCACTGAAGGCTCTACTCTGGCTGGACTCCATTCGGGTCTACCAAGAGCATGCCGTCTGATGACCTCAGTCACCGGGAAGGTTGATAAAGGAGAAGGCGCTCCCTCAAGTATCCTGGTCCCAAGTTGTTAGGGCTTTATACACTAGTAGCAAATGCTAATGCTTCTAAAACGCACGAGTTTTTTGGTGCCTTAGGTACAGGAAAGAGTAAACATGTTCCTGACACCTGCCTGCCATTTTGTTTCTCGCTGTACTTTTCCATTTTGCAGCTAGAATTTTCTGTTTAGCAAGACACATGCATGGGATTGCGTCAGAAGATACTGTATAAATTGATAAGATCTCAGTATCCATTTTGAGATGCGGCTTTGCAGTGCTACAGCTACACTCCCGTGTCTCCATATTCTATAGAATAAAGCTGTTGGACCACTGCCAGAATTTCTCTCCTTCCTAATGTGCATGATTCGAACTGGGTACATTGGGATTTAGCATATTTGCAACAATAGGATACCCATAATCCACTGAGTTCAGAGGGTTACAGGCAGCCACATTAGATCATGCCATTACAGTAAACTAATACAATCCATCTTTAAAGTTTTAAAGTTTATTCAAAATGGTGCACATATAGGAAGAGAGAGGCACTGGCAAATAGGTACTCATTGACACTTGAAAATAACCTCAGCCTACAAAATCTTCACAGTTGCAACAGAACCACCAGCTGTAAAGAAATTTGAATTTTCCCAGCATCAGCAAATGATGATTTCATTTGAGTGTAGAGGAGGGAAAGGGGTATTTGCTTGCAGCTGAAACACTAGCTAGAGGGGAGGGGGAGAAATTTAGCTTACCAAAGGATGGGGCAATAATGTGGGAGAAAATGGCAATGGATTTTATTGGTCATTTCCAGAAAGATGCATTCAGAGGTCTTAAATAATAATGACCTTTATTCAAAACTACTAAGAGCAATTGTTATCTTTTTTTCTTCCATGTTTACTGAGGGTTGACTCCCTTGGGCCTGGCTTCCTCAAACCAAAAAGGGAGATGTCCTTTCAAGTACCATCAACCATTCACCTAAATTCTATTATCCTAAAAGGTAGTTATGCAGGTTTTAGTCAAATATTCTTCCCTCATGTAAAAAAAAAAAGTCACAGAGCTTTGTCATAGTCTAACAATCCTGGATAGCAACTAATTTTACCAGAGGCAAAGCAGGTATGGGGAGGGGAGGTTCCTCACCCTTTAAAGAGACCTGTTGATATTTCCCGTTACTGCAGCTTCCACTCCACCCACACACTTCTTCCACCTCTGAGTTGCTAATGAGTGCACCACACATTGCCCCACTAGTGGCCAATTTGGGCCCAAGAGCTGCCAGTTGCTGATCATTACCTATAATAAACCTCTCTCTTAGCAAGGTATTAAACTGTGACTAATCTCTCGATTTCAAAAGCTGTAGAAAAAACAAAAGGGGGAAAAAAATACACCCCACATACTCCAGCACTGCTAGTGCTGGTGGAAGGGTTTCTTTGTCTAGCTTTTTGATCATGAACATTTTGACTAGATGAAATGAAGCATCAGAGCCCATTTCAGCCCTTTAAAAACTTAATTTGCCATGACATTTCAGGAGGAATAATCTACACATCTAAAGGCAGTCAATGATATAAGTTCTTTGTACTTAGGATAAAAAAAAAGGTATTATTTCTTGCCTGTTGTAGATTACCATTATAAGGTGCTATTTTGTTAACGCTGGATGTAGCACTATGTCATAAGCCCTGTGGATCTCCTTGAATATGTGTGATTGTCTTGGTGAAAAGCAAGGCTATATCATTAGAATGATGACATTCAGATTTAATTAGCTGGTAAAGCTCTCTTTAATTAAACTTGAAACTACTTGTACAAGGGCTGATAGTATCAATTATTAGGAATAACTGTTTATTTTTAAGGCTGTGATTATTAAGGTCCATAAATTAATACGGGAGACTTAATAAAGTACTGCTTTTAAGAGTTTGGAATTCTGAATTCTTTCTAATATATTGCAGTGTTTTTTCCCCAGCAGGTGGGATGCTGCAGGAAAACACACTCAGCTATTCTGTAAATCCTAAAGTCACCTTTATATACCTTTCTTCTGAATTTAAAGTAGACACCTTGCTGTACTCGTCAAGTAACCACGAGCGACCATTTTATGTTTCATGAACATAAGATTGTGCAATCTCCATAAGGCACACACTGAGCGACCATCTGCTTGTTTACTTTAGCTTTCTAAATGAGAGGCCAAACTCTAAAAAACTGATATTACACTTTTAAATGTTTGATGGCATGGTTTATTGCCAATATGGTGTTCATTTGAGGGTGTGAAAAAGGAAAGATTATTTGGAAATGAACTGCAGGGGCCTTAAAATGAAATGCTCCTAGTCCTCAAACATGAGGTTTGTTCTTTTTTGTTAACTTTTTTTTTTTTTTTAAGAAGAGAAACAATTGGCTTTTTTTCTTCTTCTAAATTTTATTGATTTTTTTCCAGTCATAACAACTAATAACAAAATAATGACTATTATTATTATTATTATTATTATTATTATTATTAATATTTATTTATCGCCCATCTGGCCGGCAACCGGCCACCCTGGGCGATGTACATAGAATAAAAACAATAAAATACATTTAAAACAATATAAAAATTTTAAAATCTTAACCCACCCCATATTCCCGCCTGAACAACCAGGTTTTTAATGAGCGACGGAAGCTCAGCAGAGAGGGGGCATGGCGGAGGTTACTCGGGAGAGAGTTCCACAGTACGGGGGCCGCCACAGAGAAGGCCCTCTTCCTCGTCCCCACCAGTCTAGCTGCTCTGGCTGAAGGGACAAGGAGAAGGCTGTCCGTGGCAGATCTTGTTGAGTGGCCCACTTGGTGTTGCTGGAGACGCTCCTTGAGATAGACTGGACCGGAGCCGTATAGGGTTTTAAAGGTCAAAACCAATACCTTGAATTCGGCTCGGCAAGCAACTGGTAGCCAGTGCAAATCCTTCAGCACTGGCGTGATGTGATCCCGCCAGCGGCTGCCTTTAACCAGGCGAGCCGCCGCGTTCTGTACCAGCCGTAGCTTCCGAACCATCTTCAAGGGTAACCCCAGGTAGAGCGCATTACAGTAGTCTAGGCGAGAGGAGGCCAAATACAACATTAACACTGTGCACACACACCCCACACACCTCTTGGGACCAAGTTATATTTCCAAAAAGATATCAGATATTATTCTGTATTCCAGAAATGTAACAAATCTTGACAAGGTTCGTTCCCCTTCCCCCTCACCAACACATAATCCAGAAATTTACCCCAAATGCTCACAAAAGTGTTTTTCTTCAACTGTCCTTTTTGGCATTTGATATTGCAAGTTAATTTATCGTTTAGCGTGATATCTCATCTCATACCTCCTTATACCAACAATTGGCTTAATAATACCGGCCTATCTAGATATTTTTAATTGCCTGAAAACTTGGTGAAATATCCCACATACAGACACAGAGATTTTATGACAAAGGAAACAATGAAATGTCTAAGAGCGGCTTTTCATCTCAGGGCAAGACCAAGAATGTTTCGCTGCTTGAGGCAAGCTGACTGGACTTGCCGATGAATTATATTTCAACACTAGCAATGAGACAGTGACCACCACCACACCTGAATGGAGCAGGCTAGTTTAAGCGGTGCAGGACAGGCCATGTGACACACACATTTCTGTCCTCAACAGAAAGGACTGGCTGGGGAGCTCAGGAGGAATGCGGAGGGGTCTGCTGCCACCACTGAACATCTGCTGCCTGGGATGGTTACCTCACTCTGCTTAATGGTAGGGCTGCCTTTTTTTGCTCTGCCTTTTACTTTTGTAAGATTTTCCTGAGACTTGAAGGCAGTATGATAGCAAGATGAGTCTTCATAGCACAGGCTTTCATTTTTCATATTCTCATATGCCAGCAATGTATTGGTGTCCTGCCAGGTGATTAACGACTCCCTTGTTTTTCTTGTTCTGAGCAGGAAGCACAATTAGGTTTATTGGGTTCTTGATTGGCCACCATACCCCTCTGGGCCTCTGCATTCAACTTGATGGGTCACACATTGGTCTCTGGGATAGCATGTTTTACAGAAGTTTATAGTTCTTAAAACACCCACCAAACTGGTTTCATGAGAAATCATGGTATACACAACTATATACCATGACAATAATGGCTGTATCACTCCACATCTCTTAAAAACGAATTACTTTAGAGTATTTTAGTCAGACGGCCTTTTATTCTGTCAGAGTGGCTCAATTCACAGGGGGAAGTCGGCAGTTTGCTGAGACCTCTCAGTTCTCAGTGGGCCTTCTGCTAGAACCCCAAAAATGCAAGTAGAAACTCATAGGTTGCCTCTGGGCAACCATTATGGACTAATATACAGGTCTGAACATATAACACCTGTTCTGGCCTGCTTGCACTGGCTGTCTATATGCTTCTGAGCCTGATTCAAGGTGCTGGTTTTAACCTATAAAGCCCTACATGGCTTGGGACCATAAAAAACCCCCAACAACCTCAAAACTCAAAAAACCCTTTTATTTTTGGGGGGGGCTGTACCATTATGGGCTGTACCATTATGGAGTGGACCACAGGTGAGGGATTGAGTGTGTGAATGCTTCCCACACACACACACACAAAATACTCCTTATTTTATTTTTTTTTACAAAGCTCTCTATTCTCTCTAGTGAGGGATGAGTCATATTTCTAGTCCATGTCAGTTATGCCTGTATTCAATGTTAAGCCTGTGCCTGTTTCGTTGTGTTTTCTGCAATTTTCTAAAAGTGCACTAATTTCCCCCCAAAATATGCATTTTTGTACGCATGCCCCTATGCATAATTTTGTATGCATTTCTCGAGCCAAGAACTGCATCACAACATTTCGAGAAGTGCACAATCTGAAGAATAATTGCATTCCAGTCTGTGTATTAGTCCAGAAAGCATGAACTCAAAGTGGTGTACATGGGCTTCCAAGGCTGTACAGAAGCTGAAGCTTGTGCAAAACGCGGCAGCCAGACTAATCACTGGGACCAAAAGGTCTGAACATATAACACCTGTTCTGGCCTGCTTGCACTGGCTGTCTATATGCTTCTGAGCCCGATTCAAGGTGCTGGTTATAACCTATAAAGCCCTACATGGCTTGGGACCATAAAAAAACCCAACAACCTCAAAACTAACCCCCCCTTTTTTTTGAGGGACCATAATACTTGACAGAACGCCTCTCCCAATCACAATCTACCCAGACACTACATTCAACATCTGGAGCCTTCCTCAGTTCCTCCAAGTCCGACTGCCACCTCCGAAGGAGGCTCAGAGGGTGGCAACAAGGGGGAGGGCCTTTTCTGTGTGAGCCCCACAACTGTGGAACTCCCCCCTGAGGCCCGCCTGGTGCCAACCCTATCTTTTCGGCATCAGCTTAAGACTGCCCTCTACAATGAAGCTCTTAACAACTAAATAGTACACGGTGAAATGAATAAATAAATAAGGCAATCTCCTATCCATGTATAGCTGTACGATCCTGTTCCCATGTCTCAGAAGGGATATCACCTGCACACAGCCACAGCAGGCTGCAATGAGACTTTCAAGCACAGGACCCCCCAAGGACTGTTTGCAAAGTAAAATACCAGGGATTAAATTGTGTTTGTGTGCATAAACTGTGACATCTTGCTTAATATCCTTTTTCCACAATAACTACATCATTGATCATGAATGATGCTACAGGTTTGTCACAGTTTTGGTAGTCTTGAGGTCATTTAATGAATTTGCCCATTTCCTGGAAAAGTCTCTCTGAGCTGTTTCCGAGAATCCAATGGCCTGGTAACCTGTAAAGCAACTATTATCATGTTGCCAAGTGTCCAGACAAAGAAAATAATAATACAAAAAGAAAATGTGGCCTAGCCAGGTCTTTACCTCTGGGCCACTTCCAGATTTTTCTCCCCATATAAAAGTCAGAATGTGGGGCTCCTTGCCAGAATGTTTTTGATAAAAACTGGATTTTTTTAAAAAAAATCAGCAGCATAGTTTGCACTTATTGTGTGTGACTTACAGAGTTCACTGTGGAGCCAGGATGTTGAGCTCAACCCCATGAGCATCATGTTGCACACAGACTGCAGGGCACACTCACGTGCTTCCACCATAACCATCCCCACAGATTTTGCTGAGGGAGGGAGAGGGGCTGGGTGGTGACAAGGCAACATGGCTACTTGGTGGTGGCACCTGTGGGGGTTGCTCTCACACCTGCTTCCCTGCCCAGCTCCTTCATACTACACAAGAACCCAGTCAGATGTACAACACTGTGTGACTGGTGGTGACAGATACAAGAGCAAAAAGGACACTTTTGTTGTTCTGCTTTCACTGGAATCAGCGCTCTGGCCCCATCCAGTTACCAGCATCTTTTAAATTGAAAGTTGGTAACCTTAAATTGCTAAATCACAGGAGCCCTGCTCAGACATGTGCCTGAACATGGACTGGCTAAAAGTGTGCAGCAGGCAGGGGCACACCTGCAAGCTCTCCCTCTAGCATCTCCAGGCACATGACCTCCTCTACAAACCTTGGTGTATTCAGAGCAAATGCCTCTAAGGGGCTAGACTCTCTATTGAATTGACAATGATCACACACAGCTTTCTCTCATCACCATCTCCCCCATCTTGCCCAGCCCCAGATATCCAGCTCCCCTCCCACTGACGTGTCACCATGCCAATCTTCCTCTTGCACTTAGATTCATAGATTATAGAGTTGGAAGGGGCCTACAAGGCCATCGAGTCCTTGCAGGAAACTAGAGGAAGGGTCCCCCATCCAAGTAATAACCAGGCCTGACCCTGCTTAGCTTTCCATGCTCAGACAAGCTGGGCCAGCGTGAGCCACAGGCCTGTTCAGGCCCTGCAAAAGGCAAGCACCACTCTGACAATGCAATCCTATGCACGTCTACTCAGAAACCAATGCGGTTGACTTAAATGGGATTTCCTCCCAGGTATGTGGGTATAGGATTGCAGCCTTAGCCTGCCTGCTCATTTTGCCAAGCACAGGGGAGTATGAGGGATGATGCTTGCAGCTGTGGTAAGTAACTAAACCCTGCTAGCTGTTCGTGATGTCTTCTTAGAATAACAAGCTCAGTGCCTGGGCTGGAGCTGAAACGGTGAGTGATAGCAAATAACAGCAGAGTCTGCTGTGTCTGGCAGCTGGTTGCTTAGTGTCCTTTGCAGGACTGATGCCAAGGACAAATGTCCCCTTTCATTCTGTGGGCAGGTGGCTTCAGATGGTGTGTGTGTGTGTGTGTGTGCGCGCGCGCGCGTGTGCGTGTGTGCGTGGGGAAATTAGAAGCAAACTCTCCCACCTGTGAACTGTCCATCACTTAGCACTTGAGGCTCTAAACTTGTGGTGTGTGTAAGCCTTTAAGGCCCGATTTGTCTTAAAACAGTGAAAGAGCTCCTGTCAATGTCTCTCTCTTCTCCCCACTCCTCCTTCTGCTGCTGACAGATCTAAAGATTTACAAAAGGCATGGCAGGGACTACTGTATGAAATCCCACCGCTTCTTCCCACACCCATCAATACTGAGCGTCTTTGCTCTTCATTAGCCCTCCTAGGAACGAATGAGCGACGGCCCGTGGACAGCACTAGGATGAACCATAAAACATCATTGCAATTAATGGACTCGGAGTACAGTCCATGAAAAGACATTGGCTCTGCTATGGGTTATGTGCATTGGCGGGGGGGGGGGAGAGAATGGGAACTCTTACTACACCTCATTCCAATGATGAATGAAAATACCAAACCATTTCTCCAAGACAGATAAGCATTCAGAGCTCACAAAAGGTTGTCTGGGTAGGGCGCATCAATAAAACTTACCGTTATGAAGGATGACTGCAGAACCTTTCTGTATGAGTATTAATGATGCTTAAAATGTATTCCTGAATATACACATCTGCTTACGGATACGGATAGATATAAAACAGCATGCCATGCTCTGCGACTCTTTTCCTTCACAAATAGATTAACGCAAATGGCTGCCAGAGTTCGGCTTCATAACTTTACTAATGCAAGTGGGGAGGGGGAGAAAAGGTTTGGTCCTAGTTTGACAAATGCTCCGGTCCGCCTCTGAACCACCGTAATTTTTATCGAGAGATGTACCAAAGTACCTGTGAATAATTTGGGCATCTGGCAATGCGGAGCTTCCATTTGTTCCTCGGTAGAACTGTGGCCGATCGTCTCTGTGCTTCTTTCCACTCTGATAAATTTTGGCCAGCAAATTGCTGCCCACTGTGCAATAGCATAGTTCCTCGAACAGATTTTTTTTTTAAAATTTAGCTCATTATACTGTCCTATTGTGAGATGTGGGATAAAGCACATTAACACAGCAGAGAGACATGCACAGTGGAAACCTGCACAGGTCCAAAACATGTCTTTATGTGATCAAGCTGATAATTTGTTAGTATTTAGTAATAGTACCTTGAAATTCATGGGTTGTAAAGTGATTACTCATCAGATATCTGGTGTATGTGTGTGTGTTTGAAACAAATGCCATGCAGGTGAGGTGCTGATTTTCCTATTTCTCATGCCACTAAGATGGGAGTGGATGGTTCAAATAGGGATGGATGAAAAATTTGTTTAAGTTTGGTTTTTTTATAAGAATTTACTAAAATTTACAGATTTCCTCATATTGGGATCAGAAAAAACTTGATATATATATATATATATATATATATATATTAAATGAATCTGGGAGAAACTGAAATGGACAGATTTACCTATCCAGGCCCAGGGCTTTGAGTGCTTGGCTCTTAAACAACTGGGTTTAAATCCCTGTGTATTCGACCAGGTTTGTGGTGCTGAATTAAAGCTGCCACCTCTTTTTTCTGAATGGTTCCTCATCTTTAACAGCCATATGGCAGGCAAGGTACTTCATGCTCCTCTTCATGCTAGTAACAGCAGTACCTGTTGATGGGAATTTCATTTCAATTCTTTTGTTTTTTTGTAAGAATTTACCAAAATTCTCTAATTTCTTCATATTCAGGATGGAAAGAACATGAGAGTAAAAAAAAAAAAAAAGCAAATGTAGGAGAAAGCAAAACTGACAGATTTACCCATCCTTTGGTTCAATTTAGGACACTAGGACCACAGCCCAGAATCCTTCAGGTCCTTGGAATCATGTGATCCCAGAGAGCTATGAAAAAGCTTTGCCATTGCTTGTGATCCCCTGTCCCAGATTGTTTCTCTCTAGACTCAGCTGAGAGTCTTCCATTGTTGCCAGAATTCTATGTTAGGGTCCAGGCATGGTGTCTCCTCCTTCTTTGGAGCCTGCACCCTACTCAGTGAGCATGTCCATGACACTCTGTGTACATCCCACACACAATGAGGGGGAGTGAGGATGAACATCCCTGTCTCTACAGCCTTCACTGTCCCCACTCCATGAGCGGAAAGGTGACTTCCTGTAGGAGGAGGGGAAGCAGCAACAGGGGAAGTCACTAATATGTCATAAAACAGGAGAGAAGATATTCTCAGGTGCCTGGAAAAACTTTTTAATCGGCCCAATGCATTTCAGAAAGAACTGTCTAGGCACCTGAAACTATCTTCTCTCCTGTTTTATGCCTGTAGGAAGACCCTGCTGTAATTGTGTAGGCTCCCCTTGCTATTTAGAACCCTGATTTTCCAGATTTCTAAATTACACCGAGAGCCTGCATGAGTAAAGCAGGCTTCCCACTTCAGACGGTCACCCTCAAACTCATGGAGGGTGACAAGGATGGTGATGTAGAGGGCAGAACTTACACAGTCACACCTGCTCTCCCTCATGCAATCCTCATTGAATGAGGGAAAGTAATACTTGAATTGGGGCTATCTATCTATCTATGGATATAGAACAGTTTATATCTATAGATATAGGGCAAAAAATGTGACTTATGGGCTGCATGCAACCCACCTCACCATTTCTGGAGGCCCACCATACTTCCCTGCATCTGCCTCCACAGCAGCACTGCCTGGGGTTTCCCTTCAAGGGAATTCCTTCTTTATCTGTGAAGTATTGTTACTAGGAGTTTCCAGTCTAGACATTGTATGTGGTGGGAGACAACAGATGGAGGGGAGGAAATGGGAGACCAGGGTAACAAAATAGCATAAGAAAGGAGGGAGGGATGCATATATAAAATGAAGAATGGACAGCTATAGAAGTAACTGAAGTGGAGGCAGGTGATGTGAGATTTCCCATTCTGTGCCCTATTCTCAACCTTGACCCAAAAAGATTATCTCTTCTACACATACATAATTCAGCCTTTATTTAAAGTTTTTTTCCCCCTTTCCATTTTCTTCCATCAGCCTTTATTGATTTTCTGCTTCTTGCAATTTGTGGGAGCTGACTATCACCCATTTTATTTTTAATTGGTAACACTACATTGGACCATGCAAGAAACGTCTTAACTTGTCAAAATACATGAGGATTTTCACTATTGCACAACACAAAATGCATGCAATTTGAATCCTCCCAAAACCCCTCACCATAGTCTAGCTTCACTAATCTTCTTCTTAAAATGCAATTGCTTTTCAATCTCAGACAACCTGCATATTGATAGTTGGTGTAGCATACCAGCTAAGTGGATGAACTGTATGAAAGAATGCCCATGGTTCAAAGCGCACCATTTAGACAAACCACTTCCTTTCTCAGACATTGGACTAATAATGCTGGTCTGCTGTTGTAAGGATTGCTGAGGTCACAGAAGGGCTTCAAATGACTACAGAACCAAAAGGGGGCACCTTTCATGAAAATGTTTGGCTGTGTCCCCACCAAAGCCCTTTGAATACTGCTTCCAAAGTGGATGAAAACACCAGCCCATTGAGAGTGAGGACAATGCGGATCCAGAATGTGCTTACTTCACTCTCGACTGGCTTTGTTTATCCTCAGTGATGTTATCTGGTTGGGTATATATTGATTGATAACCCTTCTATTCTGCCTCAATACGAGGTGCTCAGGGCCGCCAAACAATTACAAAGAACAGAAAGCAATAAAAATATATGAACTAAAACTAGATGAAGGAAATGAAAATAAAAGTTAATATAAATCAGATAATATAACAGCAGATAATATAAATCAAGTAATAATGAGGGAACAGTAAAAATGTCAGGAACAATATCCAAACATTCAACAGGCCAAGGGCCTGCTAGAACAAAGTTATTCAGTTTGAAACAATGTGGTGGGAGCCAAATGAATCTCCTAGGCAGGCCATTCAAAACCTTAGCATGACAATATAGCCACATCTTAGCATTACCTAGTGTCATAATATAGTCACAGTCAATACATGATCCCCAATTGGCCACAATGCATCATGTGAGTATCCCCATGACGAAGGCCCAGAAAGAAATGTCACTGAAACAAACAAACAAACAAACAAACAAAAAATATGTGATTGGGCCATATTAAAATTATGTTGGATTGGAAAAACTACATCAGTAAAAATGACTATCTTGGCCAAACGTACTTTTTTCTTTTCTTCTTAAAGACATTAGGATACTACTTAAAAAGCTTAATGTAATCCAAGCTATCATATAAGCAACTTTATATGGAATAAGAAAACTCAGGGCACAATCCTATGGCCCTCCAACATACCTACATACCAGGATTTGTTTGTTGCTTTTTAATGGTACTAGTTCAGGGTCAATATTTCAGATGCCATGTTAAGGATGCTGGATTTTTACATATTAGAAGGAGGTGTGATGTATTTATTTATCAATTGCGCCCTCGACGATCGGAAGCCCCCGAACTCAGTGACTTCCCATCATCCAATGCATCAGAGGTGATCTTCATCTCCCCATCCTCTTGCCCTATATTTTCACTAGATGGGCTTTTTAGCCCATCTAGTGATGGTGCTTCATAGGGAAAGGGAAGGAGAAGCCTGAGGATAGCTTGTAACCTGGCTTCTCCGGCCTCCTCCCCACCCTGCCCACTGAAACTCCCCCTTTCCCCCTTCTCCAAAGTCGCTTTTCCAACTTCAAAGAGCAGCTGGCTGTGAGCAGGAGGGGGACCAGATCTCTGACTCCCCCTTCCAAGGTCAGAGTGCTGTCTCCGACTTTGGAGGGGGGAATCCCCAGTGTCCTGTGCCCCCTCAGATAATGTCTCGGGGCCATAGGATTGCTCCCTTAATAGATTTATATTCTGCCTCCCCAAAGTTCAATAAAATCTATTGTGAAATAATTAAAATATGCAAGAATACTGAGATGTTTTAAGGTTATTAAAGAAAAAACAGGAGATGTTCTAGAATACATGCCACAGGTAGTACTGTTGAATGATCTGAGTTGCATTTGTTTTGACCCATCTTGGGTCCAGCCTCTGAGCCATCAAGCTTTTTGTACCCTTTGTTTTGATCTTTGCAACAACTTCAGAGTTCAGGCAGCAGCTGTTCATTCTTTCTGCCACAAGTCAGCTCTGAGAATAACTGGGGATCCAGTTGGCTTTGCTCTCATTCCTCATGACTCTTTTCTAGCATGATTCTCTGCTCCACCCTGGCTCCTATCCCATGTTTCCAGGGCCAGAGTCCCTTGCTTTCCAAGTGAACCACCTTATTGCTGAGCTTTACCCAGAGAGATCTAGTTGTTGTGCATACCTGGAGAGAAAAGCCTTATCATCACTGGTAAAGCACCAATTGATTCCCAAGGCTAGGTTCTGTGTGTGCAGGAACACAATTTGAATCATGAGGTGTTGCAGGTACTCTGCAACCAGTGTGTGAGTTGATATCTTCAAGTCCAAGGAAGGTGGTCAAGAAGTGAGCCTAGAGTATTGGGAAGTGGCTACCAAAACATCTCGAGCTAAAAGCACAATTTCCGAATCTTATTGGAAACTCTAAAGAGAACCCCCCACTGGCAAGGATCTCCATCTAAATCTATTTTTATCCATATTATGGGAGCTCCAGGGTCCCTAAGGATGGCGAAGCCTTTGTTGGGTCTCCGCATCATAACCCATCAAAATGCCCTTCCTTTTGGATGTTTATAATTAATGTGGTGCAGCCCCTTATGTATAATCTGGTTTAATGCCTCCGTCCCATTTTGAATTCATAACCAAAGCTAAGAAACCCCAAGGGTAGTCTGTGCCCACAGCATTTTCCTAACTTTTTGCAACCAAAATGTCCTTTGGGTTCTCCTTCCTCTGAAGTTAGGTAATTATGCTCTATTTCTTTTCCTTTCCTCCTAAAACTATCAATTTCTGCTCCTGCAGCCCTGCTCTTTTTTGCTGCTGCCACATCACAAAATTTCAGTGGCAAATTCAGCAGTGCAGTGGCAGTTTGGGGGCAGTGTGGGCCGCATGCAGCCCATGGGCTGCATGTTGCCCGCACCTAACATAGAGGATCAGCCTCACTGCTGGGAATGACTGGCCACCTTTCACTTCCAATATACTGCCCTGGTGCATGCTCCTGTATGTCTGAAGATACAGCACAGAAAGAATGGGCACACTGCTTTTCATAATTCACTTCCTGTTCTTACAAGGCAATGATTTGAGGTAGCTGTGATTTATAGCTTGGAATGTTGGTCAATGAGAGAAAATCAGCTATGATTGAAGTGTGAAGGCTTCTATGAATAAGGGCTGATTAGTTAATCAGCCAATGCTATATGTAGATAGCCTCTTTGGGATTATTGAATGGGGTGACTAGCAGGTTGCAAAAGAAACAGGTGGTACATTGGCCTGTCAATAAAATAGGAGAAAAATATGGTGGCAAAGTCAAAATTCTTCTAGCTATGCACAGGATAGCTAAGATTCATATCATTTATCTTCTGGCTTACTTGTACAAAACCCTGTACATAAAAATGTTCCACTCATGTGAGAAGTAAGTATCAGTATTGTGCTCAAAGAAATGACAACAATTTTTGTGGATGGCAATTCCATATTCCCAGCATGACCTGCTCATGGTGGCCCTTGATGGGACCTTAATAATGATAATACCTAGCACTGATATTTCACTTTAGTCTTTGAATAACTTCACGTATAGTTAGGGATGTGCAATGCTGGGGACTCCGTTCCATTTAAGCCCTATGAGATTTCACAGTGTTTCTGTTTTGATAAGTGGTGACAGACTGTAGTGGATTTATTTTTTCCAGTTCTGGAAATGTTCGTTTTGGGTGGGTGGGGGGTTGCGCACATTAAAATACACACATTTTTTCTAGTCCCCATGATTTGAGTAAATTAGTTCATGTGGTTTTTAAATTTTATTTTTTGGGTCTTTAAATTTTAACAAATAGGATCGTGCTCTTTTTAAAACAATTTTTGGGGATCTTTATATTTGCACAAATGGGGTCATCATAACATATATTTTTATTGGTGGTCTTTCACAGGTCCACCTGTCCACTATGTATTCCCATTCTAAATTTCCTTGTTAGTTTCATCCTCTCCACACACTACTTATTTTAGCCCAGCTGAGCCACTTGTCAAAGAACTTGTCAATTTCATCCTCCACTTTGGGGCTCCCACCCATCCCTTGGGAAACACCCAAGGGGGAAGTACTTCTTCATACAGCACATACTTAAACTATGGAATTCACTTCCACAAGATGCAGTGATAGCCACCAATTTGGATGGCTTTAAAAGGGGATTGGACAAATTCCTGGAGGAGAAGGCTATCAAAGGCTACTAGTCCTGATGATTATATGCTACCTCCAGTATCAGAGGCAGTATGCCTATGTACATAGTTGCTGGGGAACATGGGTGGGAGGGTGTTGTTGCACTCATGTCCTGCTTGTGTGGGTTTCCTGTGGTCAGCTGGTTGGCCACTGTGTGAACAGATTGCTGAATGCTGAACAAGATGAACCCTTGCTCTGATCCAGCATGGCTCTTCTTATGTTCTTATGTTAATATTATGACAGAAAACTTATGTGCAACTTTACATACATAAACTGTGTTCATGTGTTTGGAAAGTCTAGGAAAGGAAGGGTCCAAGTCACACATAAGCTCTTTTAGAAATTATGCTGACTGCAAATAAGAGGCAGGAACTACAGGAGCACATGCAATCCCTCACCCCTCTCTATATGCATTCATCATAACATGTCAAGAGAAGCTCTTGTCACGGACAAACTCTAAATTGAGTAAAATTGCACCTACAGCTACAATCCTACATACCCAGTGTGGCTGCTTAAATCCCATTGACTTCAGTACGATTTAAGAAGCTTAACTGCACAAGATGGCAGCTAAAGTCTGAACTGTAGGCAACAGTGTAAATCCATTAAAAGTGTATCTATTTGATATTTTTTTAAATCTTTAATTTACTGATATTGCTTCTGTAGCTGTTTTTTCACTGGCAATGTGTGTTTTGTTTCCTTTCTGATGCTTTTGTTTTGTTACTTTTTATAAGTTCTATCAGCTGTATGAACAGAGTGAAGGGTGGGGGGACATTGGAAATCCTTGTTCATTTAATCTTCTGATTTAATCTGATCAGGTAGGGGTGTTGTTGTTGTTGTTAGAGGAAATTGAGTTTGCCAAAATAAAGTTTTAAATGAGCATTGAGGGCCCTTGACTTCACCTGTGCAATGACTAAACACAGATGGGAATTTAGTGTGGAGAGTATCTAAAACCAGAAGACCTAGTTCTGCATTAAAGTTTCTTCCATGCTGTGTAAACCCTAGATCTTGCTCAGTCTCAGATATTCTGTTGTGCATTAAAAGCCCATCAAAGTGTCAGGAGCAAAGATATAAAACTGAGAAGGAGCAGAACCTTCCTGAGGAATTTTGCTAGTCTTATTAGAAAACTCATTGTTCTCTCTTTGATTCATAGATTTCATAGATCATAGAGTTGGAAGGAGCCTACAAGGCTATCGAGTCCAACCCCCTGCTTAATGCAGGAAACTGAATTTGGAGGAACTGCTACATTAGGGAGCCTTCTGAAATTCTCCTCATTTGAGTTTGTCAACGAATAAACACTGATATGTGGGTGAATCTGCATTAAGGACCCTCTTGCCCCAGCATGTGTGCTTTGTATCCCCCACCCACCCACAAAACACACATACATGTTTAGGGTGTGCACCATCTTTACCTCCCCCTATGCAATCCAATGTAGACATCAACTCCATTGGATCGCATAGGGGGAGAGAAAGAGGTTGTATCTCCCAAACCATGGGAAAAGCACACACACTCTACAATCCCTTTGCTCCAAAGGTCTTCAACGAGGAGCTGTTACCTCACCACCAGCAGTAGTTTTGGGTGGTGTGCAGCCTCTTTAACTCCCTCCTTTCCCTTTCCCTGCAGCTTCCTGTTGCTGCCAGACCATCAGGGTAAGGCTGCAATCCCATGCACACTCACCTGGGAGTAAGCCCCACTGAACTCAGTGATAGGATTTAAATGGAAGAGGAAATGGTCTGCATGAACTTTTGGGAGGCCAGCTTGCAGCATCTCTTCTTGGCAAAATTGTCCAAGTGAGCAATCATTGAGGTTTCAGGTTAGGTCTCACTTCTGCCAAACCCCACCTTATCTATGAAGCTTTGGACTTAGCCTTTATTTATTAATTAAAATATTTCTAGCCTGGCCTATATCGATAGATCTCATGGCGGGATACAATCCATAAAACAATTCAATAAAAGCCATAAAACATAATCAATAAAACATAAACTGTAAAACAATCTACAATAAATCAAAGACTTCATTAGCATAAAATCAGTATTAATAAACCTTGCAAACAAATCTTCACCGAGCAGTGGTCAAGAAAACCCCAAAGCCTGGGCAAATACGTAGGGATGCATGAGAAATTTGTTTCAGTTTGTTTTTGATCAGGATTTATCCAGTTCCCACCTTCCAGACTGAACATGAATTTGGACGCAATCTGTGGTTGACATCCATACATTTCTGAGTTTGCAATGTCATTTGCAGACTTAAAAAAATGTGTTTGCCAGCATGCACACATTTGAAAAATGCACATTAAAAAAGTGTACTTTTTGAAAAATGTGCACAAATGTGCTTTTATCAATGGAAGAAGAATGTGTACATTTCAAAGATGCACACAAACAATGCGTACATTTGGAAAAATACGCATGAAAATATGCACAGATTTTCATACAAAAAGGAAAGAAACAAAGCTCACAATTTGATATGGACTTAGAACAGGCTTCGAGATGGAATTTGGGGAACTTCAGTGAGGTCAAGTTTTCCTGATTTGCACATCCCTAGAAATAGCCAGGGCTTAACTTGGCACTGATATTAAACCAGCGAACATTGGTGTCAGCCAGGCCTCAAGGGCGGGCGGTAGGCTTTCATAACTGGCCTGCCATAATCCTTACTCCCTAGTTATCTATGCCTAAATACATTCATGCATATCATTCCCTCTATTTCTAAATTTCAGAGCAGAGGGACTATTTAGCTTAGAGAAAAGGCAGGTGAGAGGAGACATGTTTGAGGTGTACAAAATTACGCATGGTGTGGAGAAAGTAGGCAGGGAGACATTTTTCTTCCTCTCCCATAATACTAGAACCGAATGGGTCATCCCAAGAAGCTGATCGGTGGGAGAGTCAGGACAGATAAAAGGAAGTACTTTTTCACACAGCACATAGTTAAACTATGGAATTCACTATCACAAGATTTAGAGATGGCCACCAACATGAATGGCTTTAAAAGCAGATTGGACAAATTCCCGGAGGAGAAGGGTATCAATGGCTACTAGTCCTGATGGTTATATGCTACCTCCAGTATCTGAGACACCATTTCCTATGTACACCAGTTGCTGGGGAACATGGGTGGAAGGCTGCTATTGCATTCATGTCCTGCTTGTGGGCTTGGCCACTGTGTGGACAGAATCCTGGACTAGATGGGCCTATATGATCTGAACCTGCATGGCTTATGTTCTTATCTTCTTCTGTTCTTAAGTTCTTAAGCACCATCCATGCATAACAGGTGTCAGAAGGCTTGGGGGAACCAGGAAGTTTGCAGAAGTATATATATATATAAAAAAATCCCCCCCTTAGACCAATGAGAAATGAGAGGGCTCAGTGGTTACAGAATGCTGACTAACTGTTGTGATGGGGGATAGAAGACTAGGTGTAGGAGGGATGGAACAGAGTATCCTGGAGGAGACCATGGCTGAGAAACTGGGATTCTGAACAGGAGCACTCTACACTGCAACATTTTGTTGTAGGTCCCACTTCTTATTCCCCTATTAAACTTGCTTCAGTCTTCCGCTCCATGTCTCCCCTCTCTTTGTTATCTTCCTCTTAAATTCATTTTATTGTAAAATGTAAATGTTCCCCTGCCTCTTCAGGGCAGGAATCTGTCTTTGGTTTCTATTCAGGGGAGGCTGGTGACTCCTGTCAGCAGGGCTCCCTTACCCATTGCAGTGTTTATTCTGAGCTTTATAGGAGCTGTCCATGGTGCTCCATGGTGGTGAAACTATTTTGGGGGGTGTTCAGCACCATGGATAGCTCCTATAAAGCTCAGAATACAAGCTCTGTAAAGTGCCATATCTATAAATGGTGCAATAATAACAACAACAACAACAACAACAACAACAACAATACATTATTTACAGAAAAGGAAAGGGGGGGAAAGAAATGGAGAAGCCCCGTGATTAAAAAGCACACAAATCTGATGAATAAAAAGGAATCCTAGTAAAGGAGGAAGGGATGTTATAACTATTGGAGGGGTATGAGTAGCTAGTGATTAGAAAGTAAAACGTTCTGATCATAACTGATCAACTTTCTCCCCATAGATCCTAGACAGTCAACCCTTGGTCCTAAGGGGCAGCCTGTGAAGGAGATGTCAACTCAAGCAATAGCATCATACAACTGACTGTTCTTATTGTTCATAGTGATACATTATTTATATAGCCTGGAGTCAGTACTGAAAAACAAAAACAAAATTGCAGAGAGAAAACAGAATAGTTCTTGGTTACATATCTTTCAGGTAAGTAAGTAAATTTAGGCTTGGTGGGGTGTCTGAAAGATTTAGAAATAGCACATAACGCAGTGCTGCTGGGAATGCAGGTAAGGTGATCATATGTTAGAATACTTCCATGCACCAAGAAATTCTTGTAGATGGAAAACATAATGGCAACATGGCAAGGGTTTTTGGCCTAGAATTTTCCCCATATGCTAGTTTTTACCTTTTCATTGATGAGTATGGTTTTGACATAATGGAACATTCTAGCATGCAACCTCTTTCCTAAATGGTACAGTCTCCAGAGCAGTGCACTATGTGATTTTTCTGAAAATTACAATTGTCTCTCAATTGACCCATAGGGAGGGGGTTCTGGGGGGCAAAAATGGCCCCTGGACTTCTTGCAGTTGCCCACCCCTGCTACAGAGATAGCCTTGCTACAGTTATCCATGTTCCAGTAACCTTCTGATTACTAAAATGCTTTGTACATGGGGCTACCTTTGAAAACAGTCTGGAGACATCAGCTGGTCCAAAATAGGGTGGCAAGATGGTTGATTGGGATTGACTGTTTCAATCATATAACACCAGTGCTTTTTCATCTTCACTCACCCCCAGTCCATTTCCAGGCCCAATACAAAATGCTGTTTTTAACCTTTAAATCCCTAAACAGCTTGGGGCCAGGTAATCTGAAGGAGTGTCTCATCATCCCATATTTACCTACCTGGACTCTAACCTCTTCTTTAGTGGCCCTTCTCAGGGTGCCTCCACCAAATGATGTTTAGTATGTGGCTACCAGAGAAAGGGCCTTTTTAGTGGTGGCACACTGGATATGGAATGCCCTTCCCAGAGAGAGTCAACTGGAGCCTACATTGTGATCCTTTCAGCATCAGGTAAAGATCATCTTATTCTCTCATGCATTTTATGAGCATTTAAAGGTTATGTTAGGATTGTTATTAAAATATTTTAGGGTGCAATCCAATCGGTTGTGCCCTCGATACTCATAAGCCTTTGAACTTGGAGGCTTATGAGCATCCAGTGCAGAGTAGGAGGAGGTAATCTCTGCCTCTCCGCACCTGCTGCTCCGCAATTCAGCAAGCCGGTCATTTTTGGCCATCTAGCTGAGGTGCTTTGGAGGGGGAGGGAAGGAGGCTGAAGCACCGCCAGGACATATCTCATATCCTGATGGCCCCAGTCCATGTGCCCATCGACACCTCTCTCGGCATCCACCAAGCTCCCTTCCCCTCCTGTTTTTTTATATTATCTCTTAAGATCTTTACAAATTAAATCTTTTTTTTCCCCTTTGGCAAATTACTTTCCTTTTAGTCTCACCACTTTGTCTCCTGGGAAATGAGAGTTCTGTGACCAGCGATGCCCACCATGTCAGCTATTTCATGTATGGGCACGGTGCCCCATGGCAGTCATTTTGTGAGAGTGCCCACAATACTCTCTCAAAATTCCAAATGTGCCTACTGAACCAAAATAGTTGGGGATCCCTAATTAAGCTTGTACTGTCCTGGAGGTTTTAATTTCCCTGATGTTTAGGTTTTGTATACAGCCCAGAGGACTATGTAAGTGTTAAAAATACATAAATAAATACTTTTTTTTTAATCAAACATAATACTAGCTTCAAGCTATTTAAATGGCACATGTTTCCCCCCTTGAACATTTGAACTGGCTCTAAGTTATGAGTTGAAATGAAATACTTATTAAACACTGAATGGAAAACTCTCTCTCTCTCTCTCTCTCTCTCACTCACTCACTCACTCACACACCAATTCTTGTAAATGATAGTGTTAGCAATCTTGGCACTAAATTATCATCTGTTGTCTCTGTGTTTGCCCAATAGAGGGTTTTGTTTTTTTTGCTTGCTTGCTAGATATGTAAACAAAGCTTAATCATTTTCCATGTGGTGAGAAAAGCCCGCACAATTATCTAAACAATGAGCATAATGAAACACATATTGAAAAGAGGCTCAGGATTATATAACATCTCAATGTGCTCTGCCAGTCTCAAAATGAACCAAAAAAATAATATATTTGTTCAACATAAAAGGGAGGAAAATCATACAAACCTTGGTCAAACTTAAGTTCTATTTGCCCAGTGAGATGCAAGAAAATGTTCTGAAATTAGGTGGGGTTTGTGTTTCTTTTTTTTATTGTTGTTCAAAGTCAGTCGTTGAGCAATCATGTGCATGTGCAGGTAGTGGAGGAAGGAAAGAGTAATGGCAGTGTTGGGGCATTGCCTTATCGCTGAGGCTCTAACTAAGTGGACCCACTGGTTAACTGGAGAAATTAAAGTTGATTAGGAGGATACTTGTAGTAAAGCAAATAATTTTATATCCTTTTCCAGTTTGTTTCAATAGGCCTTTCTCAAGACTGAGCCAATTCATCTTGGGCAACCGACAAAGAAGGTTGCCTCTTTGTCTTCATTATTGGGAATACTATATAGATCAGGCTTATAAATAGTAACTCACCTGGCATCTAGAGATACTTTTCAGGCAACTAGGAGAGGAAGCTTTACAAAAAACAGTAATTTAATTTTATTTCTGCCTTAGATTCACAATGATTCCTACATGCGCATGTGTTTGGTGGGAAAATCTGCAAATTCCCTTTCCCCCCAGGTGGACTCTGACTTTGGAAATGAGCCCAGCTGAGAAAGAAGTGCCTGGTCCTATCGGGAAGTAAGCCATGGAAAATAAATGTTCATTTTCCCTGACCTATGTGCTCCTTGTGTTCTTTAAATGAAATCCTCTTGCCCCAACCACAACAGATGGCACAGTTGGACAGCTGCTGATGTCTCAGTGTCACCTCCTCAACGCTTCCCCCTCCTCCACCACTTCTGCCACTCATACCACTGGTGTTGTCTCCTCATCTCCTTCCCTGTTGTATGCAGGGGGAAGCTACCTGTTGTAGCTATAGATGTGTAACTGCTCATTAAGGCCAAGTTTATAAAGGCCCACTATAGTGGTTTGGCCAAGAGTGATGCCTGTATACACTGAATTAAATCCACAGCATTGCATGGGAATTCTCAAAGGAAGTAGTCCTTTGCTGGGAAATATTTGCAAGTTTGAAATATTCTTTCATATGTCTTTGTATAAAGGTGCACGGTGTGTGTATTAGTTTGAAATTGCATCATATTTGGGCAAGGGTATTTAGGATACCTTTCAAATTGCTTAGAGACATATTGGGCAAGAGACCTTTTAGAAAAGTCCATTCAAATTGAATGATCAATTGGGCAAGGATCTAAGGATCTCTCCAGTTATTTCTATTTCCCCTACATCCCCAACCCCAAAAACCCTTAGTATACAAAAGTACCTCCTTTCCCACATTATCCACACTTTTCCTACCCTGGAATTTTTTTTTTCCTACAGAGGAAACAACCTCCTACACTGTGGCAAATCTGGCATTTTTTTTATATTTTCACCACCTAACACACACTGTAAAATCAGGAATTTCAATAATTCCTGCCTTCAAGAGAATTCTGGTTTATAATATGGGTTCCTGAAAGCCAATACTACACAGACACAGTAGTACATAGTTATATTTTTGTACATAACTGGTTTCATATTATTTTATTATATTGCATTCTTAGGTTTTTAATCTTAATAAACTGCCCTGAGAGCTTTGGCTATTAGGTGGCATAGAAATCTAATAAATGAAATGAAATGAGACATGTTGAGTTAAATGGGTAGCTAGAGATGCCTAAATAGTGATATTTTGAGAGAACCTTTGAACAAGGGCATATGCCACACACCCATACACCAAAAATGCACACTTATGAGATGGAGGAAAGAACAGCAGAAGCTGAGGACACCTGTTACCCATTGTAATGGAGGGCATGGGCATGGGCATGAAGGGCATGGGCATGGGCATGAAGGACATACCGAGGGTCCACACAAACCTGCAACCAATCAGCCATCTCTCACCACTTTATAGAAGATTACCTAAGGTCTGAACCATAAGTTTTATAGTGTACCCTATTATTTAGATCCATGCCAGTCGGGCTTCAGGCCTGGACATGGGACGGAAACGGCCTTGGTCGCCTTGGTGGATGATATGAGGAGGGCTTTGGATAGGGGCAAATGCTCCTTTCTAGTCCTCCTCGATCTCTCAGCGGCTTTTGATACTGTTGACCACGGTATCCTCCTGGACCGCCTGGAGGGGTTGGGCATGGGAGGCACTGTATTGCAGTGGTTCCAGTCATTCCTCTCTGGAAGGTACCAGAGGGTAGTTCTCGGGGAGGAGGCTTCGGACCCTCGGCCGCTCACTTGTGGAGTGCCGCAGGGTTCCATCCTCTCCCTGATGTTATTCAACATCTACCTCAAGCCGCTGGGAGCTATCATCAGGAGGTTTGGGGTGCGGTGTCATCAGTATGCGGATGACACACAGCTCTACCTCTGTTTCAAGTCCTCACCGAGGTTGGCCGTTGAGACCCTGTCCAAGTGCCTGGAGGCAGTGGCTGGCTGGATGGGAAGGAACATGCTGAAACTGAACCCCGACAAGACCGAGGTACTTCTGGTGGGGGACAAGGGGAGGTTAGGGGATGTTGACCTGGTGCTGAATGGGGTACATCTCCCCCTGAAGGACCAGGTCCACAGCTTGGGGGTCATCCTTGACTCCCAGCTGTCCATGGAGGCTCAAGTGTCTGCTGTGAGCCGGGCGGCGCTGTATCAACTCCATCTGATACGGCAGCTGCGCCCCTACCTTCCTAATCATCTGCTCCCATCAATGGTTCATGCCTTGGTCTCCTCTCGCCTAGACTACTGTAATGCGCTCTACCTGGGGTTACCCTTGAAGATGGTTCAGAAGCTACAGCTGGTACAGAACGCGGCGGCTCGCCTGGTTAAAGGCAGCCACCGGCGGGACCACATCACGCTAGTGCTGAAGGAGTTGCACTGGCTACCAGTTGCTTGCCGAGCCAAATTCAAGGTGTTGGTTTTGACCTTTAAAATCTTATACGGCTCCGGTCCAGTCTATCTCAAGGAGCGTCTCCAGCAACACCAAGTGGGCTGCTCAACAAGATCTGCCACGGATGGCCTGCTTCTTGTCCCTTCAGCCAGAGCAGCTAGACTGGTGGGGACAAGGAAGAGGGCCTTTTCTGTGGCGGTCCCCGTACTGTGGAACTCTCTCCCGAGTGACCTCCGCCATGCCCCCTCTCTGCTGAGCTTCCGCCGCTCATTAAAAACATGGCTGTTCAGGCGGGAATATGGGGTGGGTTAAGATTTTAAAATTTTTATACTGTTTTAAATGTATTTTATTGTTTTTATTCTATGTACATCGCCCAGGGTGGCCGGTTGCCGGCCAGATGGGCAATTAATAAATGTAAATAATAATAATAATAATAATAATAATAATAATAATAATAATAATAATAATACCCTACCCTTCCCCAATGCCGATAGCCTTGCTTAATGGTGACCGTGGGAGTTGGAGCTGGAGGACACCAGGTTGGTGTAGCCTATACAGCATACCCTCCAACATTTCACAGATGAAAATAGGGACACACATGTGAATTGGTAAGAGGTATGGTTAAGCAACATGAAGGTGTGATCAAGAGGGCGTGGCCAGGCAACATGAGGTCGTGGCCAAGGGAATGGCCAGGCAACCAAAGGGCATGGTCAAGTACAAAAGTTATTACACAGAGAAAACACACAAAATATTATATATTATAATTATTACATTATTATATTATACATTATTTTATAATATTTTATTAGTGGCTTTTGTAATATTTTTTACCTTACTTAAACCTTTAATTGTTGATATCTGCTGTTTTTCATGGGGGCAGGTCAGTGCTTGCAGGGAAATTTCTTTCTTTTTGTTTTAAAATTGTCAGGATTGGTCCCAGCATTTTCAAGGCAGTTGGAGAAGGAGAATAAAAGGAGATCTGGAGGAGTGGGAGCTTTTGGGTGGGGGGAAATACAAAAAGGCACATTGGGGTTTTGAGCCCCTTCAGCATTTTGCTCCAACACCTATACAGCTCTGGTTTTTAAGCACAAGGAGTAACTTTGAGAGGCTGAACAGCTTTGTTGTTGTTTGTTATTGTGGAAAGGCCCCAGTTTAAAGCACTTTTTGTGTTCTATTCACACAATTTAGATTTAAAGAAATACTTAAACTGGAATAATCTTACAGAATTTAAACTTGAATTAAGTTAAAACAAACAGTGCAATCTTATGCACAGTTACTCGGAAGTAAGTTCAAATGTCTTCAATAGGTCTTACTTACCCCGGGGGCCTGGTCAGAGGCAGCATGTAGAACCAGCAAGCGCGCATGCACGCATGCGCACACACACCCTCCATCTGTTCCTTTCCTTCCTGCTTAAAGGGGCCATGGGCAAAATCACAGATAAACTAATTAACTTGTGGGAGGAGGCAAATTCGTGGCTCTGCATAACAAATCCGGAATCTGCATAACAAAGTACGAAGCCTTGATGGCTTAAGTGTTTGCAGGACTGTCCCAGCAAATTCGGGGCAATTGGAGGGTATGCTATACAGTACTGTGATAAGTTATATATGGGGTTATAGCAAAGGATGGATTGAAGGTTGTGAAGAATCACTGTACTTTTAACTCTTTATGCTTTGCAATGTTTATATTATTTGATTAACAGTAGAAAGATGTTATAATCTAACTTGGTAAGCCAGAAGCCTAGCTTTGCTTCTATGTATTGGGCCTAACAGTTGCAGCTATCTTGGTTATGGCTGCTATGGCGGGAGACTTCAAGCTGAGTTTGAAAATGTCTAGAGGAGAAGCTACCTTTATTGGATTGGTCAGGTGGTCAACACAGGTGACTGGTAGCTCGAAGTTCATTAGGGAACATGATTGGCCAGGATATTTGAAAACAGTCCGTTGGAAGTCTGTGAGAGGCAGTTAGAGGTAGTTGGTGAGAGGGGAGAAGAGTCAATGGTTGTTGGTTGAAGGGAGAGATCTCAGAGCTGGAGAAGGAAGAAGCCTTCCAGTCTGAGAGAACCCTACTGGAAGATCAGAACTGAAGCTGATAGCTGAAGGGAGTTGTGCTGTGAGGTTGTGGTTAAGCTTGAAGCAGGCAGCAAAGCCCAGCACGAGAGGGTTTCAGACAGAGGTTAGATCAGAGGGAACTAATTCAGCAAGTAGTCCTAGAAACAGAATAATGCTATCCTAGAGCTCAAGGGAAGAGTTGGAAGGAGAGGGAAATTGCTGTACAGCGTCTATTCCTGGTTATCAGAGATTGGCTGGGATGGAGTTTAGGGTAGGGTGGGTGGTTCTGTAAAGTACGTTTCTGACCATGTTGCCAGATTTGCACACCAAAAATCTTTCTGATCCATTTCTATACCAATTTGCAAATTATTCCTTAAAACACACACACAAATCCATGCTTTGTTCTGTGCTCATTGTTTACCAATATGCACATTTTAGAAATGTATGTCATTTCCCCCTATAGGATATAGCAATGTATCCTAAGGGGGATACAGTATTGCTGTATCCTACAGCATATGTACAACATTTCCAAATGTCTGCATATTTGTGCGCATTTTAACATATGCACAGTTTTGTGTGCTTTTTAAAAAAAATGATGGAACTTGAGTATGGCATTCTGGGAAAGTGTGAATTTCTAGTTGTGACTGTGGGCATTATCCAATGAGGTGCTGAAGCTCCTGCCGATTCTGTTGTGCTCTATCGACCAAGTTGTGCAAGCAGGACCTACCACTTCTGCAACAGAGATTTAACACTTCATAGAGGAAGCCCCAAAATGAGCAGAAATTTATTTATTTATTTATTATATTTATACCCCGCCTTTTTTTCCTGAAAGGAACCCAAGGCAGCTTACATAATCCTCCTCCTCTCCATTTTAAAGTCACCCAGTGAGTTTCATGGCTGAGCGGGGATTTGAACCCGGATCTCCCGAGTCCCAGTCCAACACTCTAACCACTACGCCACACTGGCTCATTTCTGGTTTAGAACAGGCTGGTGGAGCTCCCTTATGCAAGCTTTACTGACCTGACCTGTTCTAGAAATGAGCATTTTCAGTTGTTTCTGGTTGCCCCTGGAAGCACTAAATCTCAGTTCCACAAATGGTGGGACACAGCAGAATCGGTGGGGACAAAGCACCCCGTTGGATACTGCCCTGTATTCTAGTCCATGTTTTGGTCTGGGGGGGTACAAACTGGGTAGGTCTGCATCAAAATTCTTACCCATCTCTAGTTTAGGGAAATCTGGTCTGAGGAGAAAGACTCCTCAGACTGGGAAAGACTCTCTTACTTATTAGGAATGTTAATTAACCAAAGATATTTCATTTAAATACTTTAAACCAATGCTGTCCTATTATTTCATACATTTCATAGATCATTAAAAAACCCCACTGTATTCCATTGTGTATATGATTCCCTTAATACATTTTTAGTGTTGTTCATCTTATCTCTCAAGTGGTGGTGTCAGTCCCATGCCTATGGCACAGGAAACATGCTACTGGGTTTCTAAAAAATACAGAGTGTTGATTTTTGGGTGGCAGTAGTTAAAGGTTTTTATACTGAGATGGTCTTGTTCCATAGACCCAAGTCTCAAAGTTTAAAAAAAAGGAGCATAAGTGAGGAAACCTATGTGGTTTCTTCCTAATTTGGTGACATAAGTGGGATAACCCTAGGTATGGATGAACAAGTGATATTCGCAGTTGCCCAGATTCTCTGAACATCAGCTTGATGTCTAGGGGTGTCACCGTTTTGGGTTTTTTGCATTCACAGTCGTCACTCCTTGATTTCTGTGAGTATTTGCAATCTCTGTTCAATTTGCACAAATGGGAAAATTGAGCAAATCGAACGTGAGTGAACGGGGAAATTGCACCAAAATTTGCATATTTTCCAGTTGTGCAACTTCCCCCATAAACTAAAACATGAATTGAACAATTGCAAACTGCTTCTTTGATTTAAAAAAATCACACATTTTTGGAACATGACCAAGTGTTCAACAATTTGCATACATTTTCAGAGAATATGTTCTTCTGCGTTCATCCATGTTTGGGGTTGTGAACAGGGTTTGTTCAACTGTTCTGTGAGCACAAATGCAAGTTCTATACATCCTAGATAACCCACAGGTTGTTCCTGCACAAAGGGCATAATTGCTAGTCAGAAACCTTTATCCTAGCAGTGAAATGAAGGCCAGGCTGGAACACCATTTTTTCCCAGATATTTATCAGTTTTGACAAAAAAAAAATAATTATATGAATATACTCAGAAGTGAAATGTGTGTGAGTGTGTGTGTGTGTGTGTGTATTTGCACTACAAATTCAAACACACACACACACACACACGAATTGGTAGTGCAAATCAGATATTATGTATTCTTACATAACTGTCATTTTTCTGTCCAACTGTCACTCATCAGATATCGCCTCAGGCCAGCATCGGAACATCCCTCTCATGACCGGATGGCACATTAGTATGGCTGAATGAATGATGTGGGCCTTGGATTGCAATGCAGCAATTTCAAATATTTAAAACACCAGTCTCAGCCCACACACCACCTTTTGACTATCATGACTATTTAATGGCTACCTCCATTTCAGGAGTTCTTTATACAATGCATTACAGTAAGACTGAAGTACAATAACAAATTATGAAGGGTAAAAAATGAAATTTTTTACTTCCTTTGCATCTATCCAAAGGAGTTGGGGCTATTTTTCATGTCCCAAAATGGCCTGGAGTATAGGCCAATCCATTTGTTACCTCTCTGGCATGGGAACTATTTCCTATCTTCTTATCAAATTCTAGGTTATGTCTAGATAGAGGAATTATGTGGATAAATGAACTACATAGGGGAAAACATCAGAAAATGACATTGGGGGGAATGGAGCACATGCCTTATATGCAAACAGACCCAGGTTCAATCCCTGGCTTCTCCAAGTAGGGCCCAGAAAGACTCCTCTGAAACCCTGGAGAGCTGCTGCCAGTCAGTGTAGGTAAGACGAAGCTAGGTGGACCAATGGTCTGATTCAGTATAAGGCAACTTCCTACGTTTCCTCACACATGAACATCATCTATTTTTAATAAATAAATAAATAGTTAAATAAATAAATAAAACTAGCTCCCAGGGAGAGTGATTGAGAGGAACCATGTTATTCACCTCATTTACATGGGTCTTCCATGTTCCATCTAGATGAGTAACTGAAGGGATGTTTAACTCACAAACACACACACACACACACACACACACACACGAGATGTCTCAAAAAACTTAACTCTTTTGGCTCTCTTCAACATTTTTCTGAAGATTTCTCCTAGAGGAAGCCTCCAAATTGCTGTAAATTTCACTTTTAGGTGACATCTGGTGACAACCTAGTCCCCTGTGCCTATTCCTAAAATCCCTCAGATGCTTTGCCAGATTCACTTAGAATTTCATTTTCAACTCTAGTTGTTTACACATTGGCAGCAGAAACAGCCACGGGAAAATGACTGCTGCTCCACTATAGTAATGTGTTTAAGCCATGTATTACAGTAGCTGTGTGGTAATGCACACTGGTGAGATAAAAGTTGTCAAATGTAACTATTGTGGTGTTCCATTAGAGAATTAAGAGCTCAAAAGCCCTTGAATATCCTTTTATTCTATCAGTGCCATTGATCAGCCTCCCCCAGCCTGGCACACTCCAGATGTGTTGGACTACAAGTGCCATTAGTCTCACCTGGCATGGCTAATAGCCATTGTGGCTAAGGGTGATGGGAGTTGTAGTCCAATACATCTGGTGGACTCCAGGTGGGGAAAGGCTGTCCAAGACAAACCTATTGCTGATTATATCTTTTATTCAAGACTATTGATATTTCTTATGTCTGAGTAGAATTTGAGTTCTTTTTTCCCTCTGTGTCATAATACTGTATAGGTCTGGACTGTTTGGGAGATTTAAAGCCCTAGACTGTTTGGGACAAGGCTATCTGCATTCATATGACCCAGACTTAGCCTTAAGATTAGCATCTGAGGCCCTGTTCTGTAGTCAACTGGTGAGAGCTATCAGGTTGGTGAGTGTATGCCTTTTCTGTGATGGCCCAATATGTCTGGAGTACCCTCCCCAAGAAAATGTGTATGGTCCCTTCATTGCTGGTTTTTAAACTTAAAGGCTATTTTATTTCAGTCTGCATTTGGCTAATTATAAGGAGCTGTGTTTTAGCAAATATTTATCTGCCGCTATTTTTAAAGTTGTTTTAATGCTGATGTTTCGTGCTACTTTATTCTTGTCTTAATCATTTGTAGTTTGCTTTTGTGTATGTAAGCCACCTTGTGAGGGTAGATATCCTGGAAAGCATAAGAGAAATCTAATTGATAGTGATAATAATTGAAATTTGAAGAAACGTATTGGACAAAGCACCACCTTAAAGATTTCCTTTACATCTAGGTGCATGAGAAAGTGTGTGAGAGATTCCCCCTCCTCTTACTGTGCCATTCATCAGCGCACACAAATGGCTCAGAGCAATTTTGTTCTCCCCTCATGTCCCAAGGGTCTCAGTATAGATTTTCACTTCTGCCAGCTGGACGGAGGTTTGGAACACTATGTACCTGACGCTCTGTCTTGATGAGCTGCTCTTTATTGGCTATGCAAATACTAATTCTTATGCCAGTGATGTGGAGGAGAGTGTTGTCCTTACACAATGACCCTTTCAGTGAGAGTAGAGTAGACAGATACTTAGTCCCACAAATACATGAGCTTTTTTTTTCTTTTTTTGCTGATGAGCAACATTTCTCCATTAAGTGTCCTCATCAAGAATAGATTTCTCATGTACAGTAATACCTTGGATTGCAAGCATAATTCGTTCCGGAACCATGCTTGTAATCCAAAACACTCTTATATCAAAGTGAGTCTCTGGCGGCTGTGAGTGGGGCCAATTTCGGCCCGCTACGCCCGCTCGAGGCGAGCGGTTACATCCCTACACTATTGCAAGACGTCGCTTGTTTATCAAATCAAAATTTATAAAAAAAAATTTGCTTGTCTTGCAAAACGCTCTCAGACCAAGTTACTTGCAATCCAAGGTATTACTGTAATGCAAAGTACAATTCAACAGGATACTCAAGATGTACTCTGAGAATAGTAACAGCCAATAGGATGGGACTAATCTGTCTCAAGACTGGGACAAGGGCCTAATTCTCAATTGAGGCTCAGTTCAGATGTTTACTGTGGTGGAAGAGCAGCACAGGCTTGCCTCCCCTCTACCATGTACCTAAAGTAATGTACAATATGGCGGCTTTCACAGAGTTCACACAGACACCCTAACAGACCCTCCAGGTAATTAGCAGCTCTCTGGCTGGCTGTGGCACTTATAATTTCTGGCAGGTGCTACAGCCATTGGTGGTCAGCTGCCTTCAGGTCCTTTCAGTACTGCCAGCAACTCCCCCATTCACTTACTCACCTTCTAACATTGACCAGTGCCACCTTGAAACAGCAGAGGGGAACAAGAATGTCCATTTGTTTGGCTGCATCTCCATTGCTCCTTCCAGCGGCTGCTAGAAGAAGACAGCTGTAGCAAGAGGAAAAGGGCTAGTGGTAAGGCTGAGTGCTGTGAGTAGAAGGGGGCTCACCACCAGTGGCACTAGCAGCAGTCAGAACAAGTAAATTTGTAGTTTACTCAGAAAGTAATGAATTAATTCCTGTTAGCTTGGAGGAGCTTTAATATGAACTATCATTCTGTGTATATGAGTTTTTGCGCATGTGCAGTATCAAGGTGCATCTTGTGAGATGTAGTTTGGAATTACATAGTACACCATGACATCATGCAACACCATGTTATGCCCCCTTTCTGATTGGTTGTTTTCATGTGGCCTGCCTGTGTGATGATATTATGTGACGTTTACTTGCCATTGCCATCATGAAGATGGACCCCACAGAGGAGGCCTCCTTGTGGAATCAGAAGAAGCTAAGGAGACTGCTTCAAGTACATTTTGGGGTGGGGAGGTCTAGGTGGCAAGACACCTGAAAACTTGTGATGGGGAATCTGTGTGCTACTTTACCGTGCATGCTCCAAAGCTTGCCATCAATTCTGAACTTAATAGTGAATTTGTTATGCATTGCTCCAGGCTCACTAAAAAAAAAAAAAGTGGACATTATAAACAGACAGGTTTTGACCAATGTGCTGACTAATTATGAAATCCACAGCATCACTAAGCTTAACTATTTTTTAATTCTACTGCATGCAAAGTATGGTAACAATAATACTTGCTTTTTGTCATGCAACATTGAATCAATAATTCAATGTGCTCCAGCCTTCTGGTATTTGCAGATATGAGAGCACAAGCTCACAGGGAAAGTTATATTTGGAAGAAAACAATGTTTCTTTGACAACTGGTTTCTCCTCTTCAAAATGCTGCTGTTCAGTTTGCCAATGTGAAGGCTCCAAAAACATAAATTCAACTTAAAGAGCTGTGATCCCTGCCTCACTTCAGTGTCCTGATACGTTTCTCTTCTTTCTTTCTTTCTTTCTTTCCTTTTTTTTTGCTATGTCATTCAGTAAAAGTGTCATTTACATAAATAAGAACATAAGAAGTGCCTTATGGACAAAAGAGGTGCTTCAAGACCCATCTAGCCCAGCACTGTGTGTACAACAGCATCAACCAGATGTCCCAGCAAATTCAGAAGCTGGTTATGAAAGTGGCATATCACAACCAACTGCATGTCACAACCATCTCATATTCAAAGATATACTGCTTCTGTACATGGAGGTTTGGCTGTCATAGGAAATAACCATTGATACCCCCACCCTCCACAAATTTGTCCAATCCATTTATTTCTAGTGTTTTTATTGCACAATTTAGTGACAAAGGCTCTGAGAACAGGTTACTGTCAGCAGTAAGACAGTCCCTGCCCTCAAGCTTATCATCTAAAATGCATGATATATAAGGAAAAGGGGATCAGGAGGGAGGAAGAAAGAAGCAAACTCAGGCACCAGGTCTTAAAGTTACAGTTCTTATATACAGTTATTTTTTAAAAAAAACACATCAACATTTAAATGTGTAACCATCATCATATCTTGGATATAAATAAACAAATGATGATAACACTGAACCAAATACCTCTTGAATTTCACTTTAGGCAAAATGTGCTAGCAATTTGAACGTTACTGGAAAACTAGCAATGTTTAGGCAAGTTGCAGTTTTTATTACATAGAGTGCTTTCAGAAGAGCACTTTAGTTTTTGAAACTTTGGGGGAACTGCTTTACCTTGTGCCAGGAATGTCTGTGTGAACTGTTCCCGTGTTTATATGATGAAACATAATTGATAATCTGGGTTAGATGTGAATAGTCATAACTCCATAGACTGTGCATTGGCTATACCAGTTTATAACTGCAGCAGGCAAGAGGAAGTGTTGATTCAAAACTACCCATTTTTTCCAGGAACATTTTCAACTGTGCCAAATATGCTCCCTCTTTATGTGACTTTTTCAGCGTAGCCACGCAAAAAGGTATTAATTTACATTGCCCTCTTTTTTTCCACTTGGCTTCATCTTCCGTCAATTATATAATTCATCACATGGTCAAATCTTTTTAGATATGTAATGTCATCATGTCCTCCCATTCATACATCCTTCCTGATTGGCTGAGAAAGCAGCAGCAGTTGGGGAAGCAATGGCACTGAACAGAACAAGAGCAAGAAGAACAACAACAGGTGAAGGTGAATATTCTCACTATTAAAGTATTCTTTGAGAAATGTATTCCCCCCCCCCTCTCCCAATTGCTACTTTGATCCAGAAACTGAAACGGGAGAAATTTTTGTGCAGCCCTGCCAATGAGTGAATTTGGATTATTCATGCCTTTCTTCATAGTGAGATGCTATCTTTTCCTTGGTTCTAACATATTCCTTAGAAAGAAAGGCAGTGAAATAGAGCCAGCAAAGGCGATTTAATTTCAAAAGCTTCAGCTCAGTAAACCATACCAAATATTGAAATTTACTTATGTAGATGAAGGGATATTTTAAATGCTCTGCTGTTTAATCGGGTCATTGAATCTTTAACAGGGGTGTCATACCCGCTTGATATGCTTTCTCTTTCTTGAAGACACAAAGATGTTTAAAGAAGGCCTCTGTTTTCCTTTTGAGATGGCAGTGTGGCCAAAATGAGTAAAATTGGGATGTATGCTGAACATAATTATTCAGAAGATGATAGTGTTACTTTGTTATGGCTAACCAGATTGCAGACTATCAGGGAGTCCCATGTAGGGATGTATAAGAAATTAGTTTCAGATCATTTATGACCAGAATTTACCTGTTCATACCTCCCGGACTTGAATGTGAATATGAATGCAATTTGAAGCTCATACATTCCTGAGTTTGTGATGCTGTTCGAAAAATGCATACATTATAAAAAAAAAAATGTGCATGGAAAATCTGTACTTTTAAAAAAGTGTACACAAACACGCTTTAATCGACAAAAGATTCTGTATAGCCCAACTAATATTATCCCCCACCAGCTCACTGTACACCCGGGGTTGGCAATTTTGGGAGGTCCGGGTGTCATTTTTGCCCCACTGCACTGCTCCATGGGCTGCATACCCCGCCTGAGTGTGCTGAAAATGGAGATAATAAATAAATAAATAAATAAATAAATAAATAAATCATGGATGTCCAGAGGTGCTATGGAGTGCTAAAAGATATATATATATATATATATATATATATATATATTTACACAATTTCCCTGGGTACCACCAAATTTCAGGAGGTGGTGGGGACTGCACCGGGGGCTCTGGGGATAGCATGCAGCCGATGGACCGCATGTTGCCCACCCCTGCTCTACACTTTGCTTCATGATAGCCCGGTGACCTTGGACCAGTCGCTACCTTTCAGCCTAACGTACCTCACAGAAGTTCATTCATATTTGACCACTCTGTTTCCGCAAAGAAGACTGGAATGCTTTGTTAATGAAAAGCAACTTCACTGGGAAAATGAAAAATATATCCATGATGACTAATAACCTTAAACTGAGCCTCTCTTACACTGCACTACTAAGTGGGTGGAACAGGGAATGAAATGGCATATCCTCCACTACTTACAAAGCTCTGGTGGCTCATGGCAGCCAGGGCGGAAAATGGGGCTGCAAATTTACCAGGGTTTTTAGCATGGCAGATCCTTTTCTCCCCAGAATCCTCCCATTGAAAGCAATGGGGGAGATACTAGCTATGCCAGCTCCAGGCTGGTGTAGCTGAGGGGCTCGGTTTGGGCCCCTCTCAAGGGAATTTTGGGCTTTGGAGCCAGTGGATCCAAAGCCGCTCCTCCTTTCCCATAATGTCTCATTTTGAGGCCTATCACCAATGAGAACACAACTCATAGATTCATGCCTGTGGAGTTTTCAATGGACATAATGGGGTCCTCTAGACTACCCAATCTGGTGGAGTGGAGCCTCTGTTGTGTCCTAACCCTTCTCAGATAGCTTTCTGAGTTAGGGGTTAGAATTGTTTTGTTACTGACATATGTAGAGAGCATAGAGTTAGAATTCCAGGTAGCCTCTCAAGTAGATGCTTCAAAATCCATCATAAATCTGCTTTCTACTTCCCAGACCTTTCTCTAGAGAAGCTGTGCAGAAATATTACTAGTACAGTTAATTGGTATAATGCTAATAATAGGTTTCTTAGGCTGAAGTGCATTGCTGAAAAGGGGAGTTCAAATGATGTCAAAGAAGGTCAAATTGCTTGGATAGTAATGCGACTGCTAGACAAAAGGAGAAAAAGAAAAGAAAGGCCTAGGCTGAAGCTCCTGATACAAATGCAGCACATTCTGTTGAGCCTTTTTTACAAAAATGAAATTATCACATAATCCTTAAAAAAATCCATTAATCTCCAAATCTGGATTTTCTTTCAGAGTCTGAAAGCCTTAGGGTGATTTTGAGCTGCAAATTCAGAATGATAGTCTCTGGATGAGGGATAATGTGGTTCAACCTTTGGGTAAGAAGATCCATAAGAATTTTGGGATTCTTGATTTATTAATGATATAAGATGGTAAGAGGCAAGGTGTGTTGGATCTTTTACTGATTTAAGAATGGCTACCAGGGATGGGGACTCAGACTCGAGGACTCGACTCGTGAGTCGGACTGAATCCCCCTTCTGACTCGACTCGGACTCGAGTCCCAATATTTTTAATGGGACTCGAGACTCGACTCGGGACTCGAGACCAAGGACTTGTCAACATCCCTGGGCTGTTGATGAGTCTTCTGGCTGTGCCAGGAGCACGATCACCGGTGAAGAGTGCATAGAAGCGAGGAGCGCTGCTGCTCGGCCACTATGGACAGCTACCAGGAGCGCAGCCCCAACGATGTGTTGAGATTTATTTTGATGTGTTGTTGTGGGGGGTTAGGGTTAGGGTCAGACATTTTGGGTTTGGCTGCCTCTGCCTGCCTGTTTGGGGTTTCCTGCCTCCTCTGCCTGCCTGGTCTCTTCCTAACCAGTTCCACAGTTTGAATTGTCCAAGACAAAGGCCCCTGCCTGCCTGCTTTGGGGTTCCCTGCCTCCTCTGCCTGCCTGGTTATTTTGGGTTTGTCTGCCTAGTCTGTTCTTGCCAAAATCAGTTGCAGAGTTTTGAAATAAAAAGGCACACTTGTGCCTAGAATTTATTTAAGCCACACATCTGAAATAGCCTTATTTTGTTGGGGGGAAACCCCATTGATTTTAATAGGGACTCGTGGAGTCAGTTTTGGGAGTGACTCAGGACTCAGGACTTGTGAGTCACCATTTTGGACCAAGAACTCGGACTCGGACTCGAGAGTCGGGTCCAAAGACTCGTGACTCAACTCGAGACTCAAGGACTCTTCAACATCCCTGATGGCTACCATTCTCATCTTATCCCAGGAAGATGGAGCTTTGCCCTACTTGAAGAGTATATTAAACAAATTAGTTAGTAAATGAGGAAATAAAACCAAATTATATTATTTATTTATTTATTTTGATTTTTGTAGAACTCGGCTGCAAAATCATCAGTTCCAGCGGTTTTGTTCTTTAGATTTTTAAAAAAATTACAATCTGCACCTCTTCCTCTAGACTGTCCATATACGTATATATATATATATATGGATATTCATTGATAGTCATCATCCAGTCTTGGATCTGGGCAAATGTATTGCAATTTGTTCACCTGATGATGAATGATGAAGTTGAGGAATACTCAGTCTCCAAAGTCTGTGGGTTGTGGGTTGTCATTCTAAGGCAGGGGTGGGCAACTTTGGGGGTTCTGGGGTGCAATTTACCCCTCCTTTGAACTCTCCAGAGCCATTCCAATGTCATGCACCACTGAATTTTGGTGGCAGCAGCAAAACGATCAGTGGTATGTGGCCAAATTTGGACTGCAAGCCACGATGGTGGCCTAAAAAGGCCAAATTTAGTTTTAAAACAAGACACATACCTTGTTCTAAAGCTCAATGTAGCCTTTTTAGGCCACCATCACAGTCACCACTGAAATTCAGTGGCAAACCACAGATTGTTTTGCTGCTGCCACTGCAGTAGAAAATCTGGGGTGGTGGTGGGTGAGGCAGGATTCACTTTTAAGTCTGGGTTTTTTTTTTTTGCGTACATAGCCTGTGAACCACATGTTTTCCACGTCTGTTCTAAGACCTCAGAGATATAGAGGCCTGTGCATGATCTGACTACATATAGTATGACAAATTGTATTGAGGATCTGAGGAACCATGTAAAGCAAGTGTTAGCAGACTTCTGACTTCTGGGATCTACTTTAGTTCCTCCCCCCACTAGAATCCTGATATTCACCAACTAGAGCTAGGTACAAAATAATGGCTCAAAAATGCATGGAGGCAGATGCAGAATGATAGCTCAGGAGGCAGTGTCAGTTACCTACTACATCCCATGAGCCATGTACTGGGATGGCCTTCATATAAAATATAAATCTACCTCTGAATTACTACATAAATTCTAACTGTTTATTTTAGAAGGGAAAATGGCCTTTTCTGGCTATTGAAGAATTCCAAGTCAGAAAAACTTGCTGATCTACTGCAAATCATCCAGTGAACTATTGGTAGATCCTGATCTACCTTCAGCCCACTGCTTGATCTAACAAACCATGTCTGTTCTGGAGTAATAACACAGTGAAGAATAGAATTTATTCTGCTTGAAATGATCATACAATTATTTTCAAAAAAATACCTCCACCCAAGAGTTCAGATTCTTCATTAATTTCTCCAGAACTATCTAGATTGGGATTCGGCACAGAATTAAAATCTCCTCTCAATATGACCTCACCTCACCAACTGTTATTTTCACCTCACTGTGAAATAACTTTATGAATGTTTGCTTTCAAAAACTGAGAGCATTTGGTACATATATTGTCCTAAATGTTAATCCCATATGCCTTTAATAAGCAGAAATCTTCTGTTTTTATCTGCGATGACATCTTGAGTTGAATGTTGAGAACCATCAGCTAAAAAAATTAGCTACACTTCATTACTTAGAAGTACCTACACCAGCATGTTCCGTGCCAAGCCATGAGCTCTTCAAACGTTTTAGAGCCGTCTCAGGCTTATATACCTCTTGGGGGGGGGGGCGCCAAAACACCTCTTTCTCTACTTAATACTTGGGCAAAACCTTTCTTTTCATAGGTTTTAATATAGTCTTAGACTGTGTGTTACAAGGTTAGGTAATTTATTTAACATTATTTCAGTGTTGGAAGTACCTGCAGCATTGCACTTTCCCAAATATCTGCATACATTTTGCAGCCATAACATAGATTTTTGATCCACCGTGTTATTGCAAACAGCTTTGTTCCAGAACCTTAGGAGTTGCAGATACGATTTTAATTGGCTTTGCAAAAATGTAAACTGAAAACATGCATGAACTGCTAAATATAACATGCACTAATTTAGCTCAAACATGCCCCCCTTTGTAAACCTTATTCTGCCCCACTGCCTTGAAGAAATAAAAGCTATCGGGCAGCCTTCTCCAACCTGGTGCCCTCAAGATGCCTTGGACTACAGCTCCCAGCATCCCCCAGCCTGCCTGGTTATGATTAAGGCATTACACCAAGCAAGCACCATTTTCTCAAATTATTTGTGACCTGAAATATTAACTGAGACTCTGAGCAAGTGTAGGTCACCTAGGAGCCATACTACATGTTTCCCAGGGTGTCTGAAAAATATGTAGGATGACAGGTGCCCTAGAAAATACATGTTTCCAGGTGTCTTCCACCTGGGTCACTGTCATGAGCATGCTCAGAAGTGTTCCAGTTGCAAGGAACCCGAAGAAATGCAGTTTCCACAGGGCACTTGACATTCCTACTGAGTATTTAGGTGCCCTGGAAAACATTTCCCAGGGTTTCTAAGACTGTTCACTGTTCCAAGCACCTGGGAAGAATGGAAGTTTCCCAGAGAGACCTCCCAGTAGCAGTTGTCAGGTATGCTTTGCACAAGAGAAGGGAGTGGAGGAGCAAGGCTCAGGGGAGGAAAAATTTAGGGATGGGTGAGAAATTTGTTGGGAGAATCAGGGATGTTCAAACTCACCGAAATTCTCCAAACTCCACTTCGAAGCTCAGTTCAATTGGCTCCTGTTCTCATTCACCCATCCCTAGCAGAAGAATTATATTATGTAATGTTTATTATATAATGTTCTCCTTCACTATTAAACAACTCGCTTGTGTGTTCTTCCTCAAATTCAGATGTTTAACCCAGCACATTATATCAAATTGTTACTCCTCGCAAGCCATTATTCAGTATTAAGCACCCAGGCTAAGAGGTGAGCCAAATAGCATATGACAAAACTTCTAAGGCATCCTGGAGCTAGCTGTAGAATATAGTGTGTGTGTGTGTGTGTGTATACGTGTTTTATGAATTGTTAATTTTTATCTTGTCCTATGCTTTACATAAACCTGAATGTTTGCTTCTCAAGAGAGGCTAATCAGTATCAATCAGGTCTGGTAGATGCGCAAGCGGAAATCAGGTTGTCAACTGAATAGGGATAATTGGCAGCATGTGATACACAAAATAAATGTTTAAACATAAGGTTCCTGTATCAAAAAATATGTGATCAAAAAATATGTAACTTCACTTGCCTTAAAGATAGAAAGAACCTCTTTCAGCTACAAAGGAGCCACAAGAAACTGAGTCAGTGTTATGACCTATTATGATCAATCTTTATTATAAAGTTTCCGGAGGCTATTCTACACACTGCAATCTTTTATTCATTTTATGCCACCTTTACCTTCCACCCCTAAAGAGTTTTAAGCACTGGAGTTTGGTGAGGCTGCTGATAATTCTCTGCTACAGGTTGCTGCCTCCCCTCCCCCCTGTACTACAATTCTGATGGTTACCTGGGAAGAGGGAATGACTTTTGAACCAGTTTAGATCGTACTGTAGACATGCCCTTAGTTAACAACCCTTTGATTGCCATGAATGTTCAATCAGAAATTATGTTAGAGCACAATTCAGGGAGCGGGAAATGGTTTTGTGCTCCTTTTTCCTTCTGACTCATCCTAAAAGAGCCTTTCTTTCTCTTGAATTGGTCACCTAAAATGAAACATTTGCACGAGACCACAACATAGCCCTGAGGACAGTTGATGCCAGAGCTGTGCGCAAATGGCCTCTTCAAATTCTCCAGGCTATTTGTGGACAGAGAAATTGGGGGTAGAGGGACATTTCACAGAATTTCTCCAGGGGGAGAAAAATTATTCAATGGTTTCTCATACATACACACAAAGGTGGAGAACATTTACACAAATCGTGCTAGAACCACGTGGGTTTCGGCTTCCAATTTGCACATATCACCTGATTTTGCACAAATTTCCTTAGCATTTTTTAAAATGTGCAAATCATGGCCTGTCTTAGACAGGAAGTCCGCAAGCTGGCTCAACTCATACCACAGCGAGTGGCCCCACCTCAGGGCTGACAAACTGGAATGGGGGGGCCCTAAATCATGAAAATCCATTGGATTTTCACCCCCTATCAGATTCCTCACTTTCCCTACCTGCAGGATTAATAGAGCTTCATTCTATTTGCCAAATGTACTGCTCTTTTTGATTTTCTTCATTTTGGCTAGGGCTTTAAAGGAAGAATTCTTGATGGCTGTTTAAGCATACTGGCATATTTGGGGACTCTTTTACCTTCTTTCTAATGCAGGGTATATGTTAAGTGTGAGTCATGGATAGTTAGTTCGTTTCAATTAGCCTGGAACTTCCTGACAGGATTTGACCCTTCTAAGAACTAGTTGCACAAATGGCAAATAAGAAGGTAAACCTGATTGTGAAATGAGCTAGGTACTCTTGTTTAAAATGTTTTAAAATAAAAATATTAAAAAAAAGAAAGAAAGAAAGAAAGAAATGAGCTACTCCAAACTGCAGGTGGGGGATTGGAAGATTGAATGCTTCCTCATGGGAAGAAAGTCCCTAAACATATATGCCAGGCCGCAGCACTAGGGAAAAGGCTAGGGGAGAACTTTTCCAGTTGACAGCTGGTCTTGGATGTGAAGGGAATATTTTAGAGCTCTGTGAAAATGGCCTTTTTAAATTCTTCACCCTATTTGTGGAGAGAAATCGGGGGAAGTACCATTTCCCCAGGAGGAAGAGAAATTATCCCACTGCTGCTCAGAGGTGGGGCTCACTATTGGTTGTGGGCAGCAGCTTCTTCTCCTTCTTGGTTTTCTTTTCTTTCCCCCCCCCTACCACTACAAGTGGCAGCAACAGCAACTGTGTTGGCACTCTGGCCACCATTTTCCATCCTCTACAACAGGGGTGGGCAGAAAGTAGATCTCCAGATGTTTTAGACTTCAACTCCCAGCATTCCTAACCATACCAGAGAAGCCCCTGCCAGCATGGTGAATGAAGTCCATCTGGACATCTATTTTCTGCCCACCCCTGTTCTACAATGCCCTGGACCAAGCATAATTCTGGGGTAGAGTGTGTGTGTGTGTGTGCGCACGCGCATGCGTGCACGCAGGGGGTGACAGCTACACAAAAAATGGTGAAGAAAATCTGGAGAAAATTCTGCATAGTGACATTCTTTTTCTAGGAGGGTGAGAAAAAGAAAAAATCTCAAATGTTTTCTCACAAAGTTGTCTTCTGTGACATTTCAGCTCTTCACACAGCACATAGTTAAACCATAGAATTCACTTCCACAAGATGTAGTGATGGTGGACACCAATTGAGATGGCTTTAAAAGGGGATTGGACAAATCCATGGAGGATGGGGAACTTCATTGGGAGGGTGCTGTTGCCCTCATGTCCTAATTGTGGACTTCCTGTGGGCAGCTGGCTGGCCACTGTGAGAACAGAATGCTGGACTAGAAGGACCCTTGGTCTGATCCAGCTGGGCTCCTCTTATGTTCTCTAATTTTTATACAGATGATTGCTCCAGACCTTCCCTGTCAACACATGTTTTTTCTCAAAAACAGTTGCTGGGGAGCATGGTGGAAGCTATTGCGCTGATGTCCTGTTTTGGGCTTCCTATAGGCATCTAGTTGGCTGCTGTCAAGGTTCCGCTACTACAGGGACCCCTTGATCTGCCTTTGGAAGATCTCTGCCTCTTCTCAAAGCCTCTCCCGTTCCAGGAGATCAAATCCTTTGCCTGCTTCCAGTAGCATGGGTGTAGGCTTTAAACGTGGTGAATAAGTCACTCCAACAAACCAGGGTAAACAACAGCACTTTACTTATTATATTAGGGTATTTACTTAATAGAGTGGTTACAATTCAAAAGCAAGTATGATCAAATGAAACAATCAACTAATACAAGGTTCTCTAGCTTAACTTCAGACTACCTCTCTCCTCTGCAGTCAGTCTCGCTCTGCTGCTAGCTCTCTCTGCTGCTAGCTCTCTCTCTCTCTCTCTAATCTGTCTCTCTCTGCAGTCAGGCTCTCTCTCTAATCAGGCTCTCTCTGCCTCTAGCTGACCACACCCCACATATATATAGCCTTCCCAGGAATGGAAGGTTATAATCATGTGACTTTGAACAGGAGATCTAATTCTTAACTTCTATTGGGTAAACTAAACTCTCAAACTCCCCCTCCCATCCTGAAGTGTTTGGGCCTTCAGGCTTCAACTAATCTAGGGAAGTGTTTGGGCCTTCAGGCTTCAGCAAACTTAAGCCTGAGTAGGCCTCAATCCTTTACAGCTGCTGTGTGAACAGAATGCTGAACTAGATGGGCCTTTGGTATGATCCAGCACAGCTCTTATGTTCTTAAAACAAAACAATGAAACACACTTATATACAGTCCCTAAAGTATCATACATTCTTTGGACAGGCATGGATTTATATACTGGTAGCAGTTGCTTAAAAGATACAAATTAGTTCTTCATTAGGTCAGTTCACTGGATTTGTAAAAGGTGGTTTTAAAGAATAAGATCAAAACCCCAGATCATTATACATAAAGATGTCAAATCTTACACTTTTTTTTTCTTTTAAAGAAGAATATATTTCAGAGAAAATATCATTTTCACAATAGGAAAGAAGTGCAGTTCTAAACAGCTAAAGCAAAGTTAACAGCTAAAGGGAAGTTTTGGATATATTGTTAAGGAAAATGGTTCTGTACTTGAATAAGGATAAGGTTGTTAAAATGAAGGGGGGGGGAATAAAGAAAATAGACATCCCAAAGTTATATTGCAAATAAATCTCAGAGTAAAATTTGGAATGAAGTTTATACTGCAGGTTGCAGTATATTGTCACACTTGCTCAGGATACGCATGCCTATGTATGAAACCTATTTTCTGTGTTCAGGGAGTTTACTTTAGGAGGGCAAATGACTGAGAGGGGGAGCATTTCACTCTGGTGCTAGAGGAACCTCTTCTCTCTGTGACCACTGGCTCTATTCTGGAGAGGGTTGCACTCCCCCTAAAGGATTTGGGGTGCTCTTGGATCTAGCATTGTCACTAAAGGCCCAGGTAGAATCGGTGGCATGGAGCACCTTTTATCAGCTAGGCTGATATACCAACTACATCCTTATGTGGACAGAGATAGCATAGCTACAGTTATCCATTCTCTGGCACCTTCTCATCTGGATTACTGCAATTATACATGGGGTTGTCTTTGAAAACAGTCTGGAAACTTCAGCTGGTCCAAAATAGGGTAGCAAGCTTGTTAACAGGTTCTGGCCAACATGATCATTATGCTAGTACTTTTCCATCTGCACTGGCTCCCAATCCATGTCCGGGCCCAATTCAAAATGCTGGCATTAGCATTCAAAGCCCTAAATGGCTTGGGGCCAGGTTACCTGAAGGATCATCTCCTCCCATATATATCTGCCTGAACCCTAAGATCATCCTCACTGGTCCTTCTTCAGGAGCTCATGCCAAAGGAAGTGAGGGGATGGCTACTAGGAAGAGGGCCTTTTCTGTTGTGGCACCCCAACTGTGGAATGAGCTTCCCAGAAAGGCTCACCTGGTGCCTACATTCCAGTGCCAGGTGAAGACCTTCCTATTTTCCCTGGCATTTTACAGTGCAATCCAATGGGGCTGTCCGTAATCCTCCAAACTCAGAGGATTACGGGCATCCAATGGAGGGTGGAAGGAGCACGAAGGCAAAGGTCAACTCAGTGCTTCTTCCACACTGCAAAAGACTTAGATGGCTGATGAAGAGGAGAGGCTGAGGCGCTGCCAGGACACATCATATCATGGTGGAACCTTACTCCTCCCCTCCCTGCCTACAAACCTCCGGCTCTGAAGTTGGTCTTATGACCTCGGAGCTGCAGCCAGAATGGTTCTTTCCATATTGGCTGCGAGGGTGGAGGGAGGGCGTTCCAAAGTCAAAGTGCTAGCTCCGACCTCGGAGTGTGTTTCTGAGGAGCTGGGACTCTGACTTTTCCTATGGCCATCTAGACTCTGTCTAGCATCCATAGGATTGTGCAATTAGTATTTCAGTTTGTTTTAAATCTGTTACTGAATTTTAATCTTTGTATTGCTGCTAGATTTTACTTTGGCTTTTATTTCTATTTTATACTGTAGTTTTAAACTTTTATACTGTAGTTTTAAACTTTTATAGTGGATATTATGTTGTATTTTATGGTTTTAATTGTTGTGAACCGCCCAGAGAGCTTTGGCTATTGGGCGGTATGGAAATGTAATAAATAAATATTCTGCCAGAGGACAGGCTACTGTGAGTCCAGTAGAGCTGGCCCAGAAACAAGCATATTTTACCAAATCAACAGGACCACAGCATGGGTAATGTTAGGGACTTTGGCCTGGATGATGGAGTGTTGTCAGATTCTCAGGAGATCCAAACTTTTCCAGAAAAGGGTCTTAGCCTAGGGACCATAGGATTGCAGCTCAGGCCACTTTAAAAAACATAGACATTTTTCCTGTGATTTCTTGGCACTGCCTTCATTTAATTTGTGTTTGTATTTGCTAACATCTGCTTTCCTTCTTTTATCCCCCTCTTTCCTTTTTTAGATTTTGTGTGGAAGCTAGATTGCTCAATTTATACTAATAAATGCATTTTTGGATGGTGGCTATTAATTACTTTGCTTTTATTTATACTTATCATCATAAATACATGGCAATAGAGTTCTTATTCTGTCTCATTAACTAGCTATGAGCCCATTACCACTCGTTCTAGAAACCCCATTAAGCAGGTGCTTTAGGCTTGGTTGATTTAGGCTCTTAATAAGGAGAGATGCTAGCTTGTGTTATGCAGAAACTAAGGCTAGGTAATACTGTGAACTCTGCAGAAAGCTGGGAGAAGGATCATGCATGGTACTACTGTAATTGGGGACAGCTTTTGACCGGCCTAAAACCAACAACTCTTGGCCAACTGACCAGTCAAATATTTAAAAATAATAGTCAAGTATGTGAAGCATTAATTGATTAGAAAGTAACAAAGAACTTAGAAATGTGTGCTAATTACACAAATTTCATTAGGGTAAATTAAAATGTCACAAAATCATGAGCAAGCTCTCAAGTTTCCCTACTTATCACTGGAAGGGGAAGAAAAACTGGGTATGATGGAAGCCCCAAAGTCTGCAGTATGAAACAGTCTTATGGTAGAATATGCAGGAGGTGTTATGCAGACTTATGGTGCAACACTATCTGTGGCAAACATCTGTCAGCTAAGCAGCATAAGGATCCAGAAGACATGCCTTCCAACTGGCAGAGAAGGAGCTACAGCAGTGGGAAGACACCTCCACAAGTGGAACTGCCACAGTATGCCTGCAGAAAGCTCCACCAGTATGATCTGCCAGCAAAGTACTGCCAGTGGAATGGGCGAAAAGGTCAAGGGTGTGGTATAGGTATGCCACATCCTAACCCACCATAATCATTGTTCCCATTACATGCCAACAACAATGGTAGAACTATACACCAAGGCAAGGGTTGGTGGAAGTAATTTGACACCATTGATTCCCATTGGACCTCCCACCACACCTGCCCTGACATGACAGAATTTAGGATGAGGAGTAACTCAACATCCAGTCACAGCACACCTCCACCCCACACAGGCAGAAGGAAAGTCAAATGATAGGGCATTGATGGCGAACCTATGGCACGGGTGCCACAGCTGGCACGCAGGGACCTCTCTGTGGGTACTCGAGCCATTGGTCACCAGATCACGAAAAGACTGTCCCCTTCTCCAAACACTAATGATTTTGTTCTTTCTCACAGTGTGGAACAGAATGATTTTATTCTAGAATTCCTGTTACAGAATTCTTTTCTACATTGTTATCATATTTAAAAGATTTTGAAGAATAATGCACAGAGCATGGCTTGGATGTAAAGCCCTAGTTGACCCGAGTGCTGCATGTGTTGCTCTCAAACTAACGGAGTATGAGCCAAGGTTTGACAAATTATCAGCATGCATGCAATAGCAAAAATCACATTAATTGTGCAAAAGCATGCCCAATGCAAACTTTTACCTAATGCAGTGTTTGCAGTCCAAGACATAAAGTGTTTAAAATGTGTTAAGCACGTTTAGTTTTCTTGTTTATCTTGCTCATCCTAGTACAGGTTGACTTTGACTTTTACTAATCCGACACCTGTAGAAGCAGGGAAAGGACCCGGGTAAAGCTTGCCCCATACAATTTCAGTCTGGCATATAATCATATTACAAGTTGAGAATCCCTTATCCAAAAATACATGTGCCTAATTATTTAAAAAGTTTGTATAAATTCCCTTCAGGCTATGTGTACAATGTAGTACTATAATAATTTTTTGAGTTGATTTTTTTCCCAACAAAAAACTGTTTGTATCATTGAAAGCTCTGTTATTGTGTTTTTCTTTTAAGACAAAAGATGTTAATTAGTTCGGACAACTGTATGAGTTGTTATTCTAAAACTAAAACCTTCGGTATTCAGGTTTAATTCTTAATTGCAGTGTTGGCACTTTGAAATAAATAAGTTGGTTTTGTGTTGCAGTTTGGGCACTCGGGATCAAAAAGGTTCGCCATCACTGTGATAGGGTATGTAGCATGCAGGGATGGGGACTCGGACTCGAGTACTCGACTCGTGAGTCGGACTGAGTCCCCCCTCTGACTCGACTCGGACTCGAGTCCCAATATTTTTAATGGGACTCGAGACTCGACTCGGGACTCGAGACCAAGGACTCGTCAACATCCCTGGGCTGTTGACGAGTCTTCTGGCTGTGCCAGAAGGAGTGCGATCACCGGTGAAGAGCGCATGGAAGCGAGGCGCGCCGCTGCTCAGCCACTATGGACAGCTACCAGGAGCGCAGCCCCAACGATGTGTTGAGATTTATTTTGATTGATGTGTTGTTGTGGGGGGTTTGGGTTAGGGTCAGACATTTTGGGTTTGGCTGCCTCTGCCTGCCTGCTTTGGGGTTCCCAGCCTCCTCTGCCTGCCTTGTTATTTTGGGTTTGTCTGCCTGGTCTGTTCTTGCCAAAATCAGTTGCAGAGTTTTGAAATAAAAAAGCACACTTGTGCCTAGAATTTATTTAAGCCACACATCTGAAGTAGCCTTATTTTGTTGGGGGGAAACCCCATTGATTTTAATAGGAACTCGTGGAGTCAGTTTTGGGAGTGACTCAGGACTCGTGACTCGTGAGTCACCATTTTGAACCAAGGACTCGGACTCGGACTCGAGACTCGGGTCCAAAGACTCGTGACTCGACTCGTGACTCGAGACCAAGGACTCTTCAACATCCCTGGTAGCATGGGGCCATATCTTTCTGGCCACATGTCATATAGCCTTAGAGCTCACAAAGATGAACACCGGTGATGGAAAACTGTGGAGAAAGGGCACCTTGCACATGAAGTGGGGACTATAAACATAAAATGGGGACTTTGTACAAAAAGGGGCACATGCTTTGCCAGAAAATAATAATAATTACCTCCGGAGCACGCCTGGAAAGTTGTGCATGTTGCTAACATTTCTCCTAGAACCCTGAAGGTACCTGTCACAATGCTCTAAAGCCTGACCAAGCTCACATTTTAGCTGGATATTTTAGTGGATGGAAACAGTATATATTTGGAGAAAGCCTTCCAGTCAAGTCCCAACCAGCACCCCCTTCAGATAAATATAGTTGTCGTAGGGAAGGATTAAGCATATCCTTGTCACTTCTCGTCATCACCCCTTTCCTGGGCATTATCTGTCTATGTGATTTAAGGGCCATTGGGCAATCCCATGGTAGATGTCAATCAAAGCCACCACCCCACCCACCAAACAGTTTAAAACATGACACTGAGTCCATTCTGGGTCTTCTTTTTTGTTCCTCTCTGTTTACTTTGATGACCTGAGGAAGGGACCCTGATGCAAGTTGCTCTCCTAATTAGTATAGATCTCAGTAAGGCTGGATTTCTTGTGTAGGATTTGTGTTCTTGTTTTATTGTGTATCCTCACTACTTTCTTTCCCCTTTTTGTTTCAATAAACTTACTTAATTGTATTTTGGGGCTGGATTACCTTTCCTATTTTCCCTTCTAGGGTTGATTTCCCCCCATGCTGCCCAGACTGTTTGTATTACAGTTACCAAGCACCGAGTAGGGACAGGGCTTTTTTTCTGGTGGAACTCACCGGAACTGAGTTCCAGCACCTTTTTTTCTATTAATTGCATTACAATTTAATCGCCATCTACTCCCGAGGAAATGTAATCCAAGAGTTCCGGTACCTTTTTCTCCAGAAAAAAAGCACTGAGTAGGGATATATGATAATTTCCATTTAGTGAGTGAAAACTCAACAGATTATTCTGGTTTGGCCCTGGAGGATTGTGTTCCATTTCCTGCTGCTGGCATCAACTCAATCTGTAGTGAGTTGAGCCAATACAAGGATTCTGGTGTGTTGTTTTGTTTTAATGGCAGCAATTTGCACAAATTGGATTTTTTGGGGGGGGGGATCTTTAAATTTTGCAAATGGGGTCATAGGGTTTTTAAAAAATAATTTTAAAAAATTACTATCTTCCACAAGTGTGCAGAATTGCAAGTCTGGCTGTCCACTATGTAGCCCCACAGAGGCATATTCCCCTCCTGTAACTATCCTTGTCCGTTTCATCCTCTCCACACACACTGCTTTATTCCATATTTGTTAAAGAACTTGTCAGTTTCCCCTGGGAAACCCTGAAGTGGAGGATGAAATTAGCAGGTACTTTGACAAGTACAGAATATGGCTCTGCTGGGCTAAATGAAGTACAGTAGCCTGTGGAGAGGATGAAACGGACAAGGATATTTACAAGAGGGGAATGTATGCCACTGCAGGGCTTCATAGCAGATAGGCGGATTTGCCATCATGTGCATTTGTGCAAGATTTTATTTATTTATTTATTATATTTATGCCCCGCCTTTTTTCCTGCAAGGAACTCAAGGCGGCTTACATAGTCCTTCTCCTCCTCTCCATTTTATCCTCACAACAACCCTGTGAGGTAGGTTAGGCTGAGAGGCAGTGACTGGCCCAAAGTCACCCAGTGAGTTTCATGATGGCCAATCACCAATTTTTTAAAAAAATACTGACCCCATTTACACAAATTTAAATATCTCTCTCTCACACACACAAAAATCCTATTTGTGCAAATGGCAAGAGCTAGAAAAAAAATGCAGAAAAAAATCCTGGAATTGGAAAAAAAAAATCCACTAAAGTCCACTACTGCTTACCAGAATGTAAACAATGGAATCCCATCGGCTTAAATGGAATGGAATTCCCAGCATTGATTGCACTTACATCCCTAAAAGTGAGGCAATGAGAAAGGGAAGGGAAGACAGGTTTTTACTGGCCAATGCAGACTGGAGTTTAGCTGGCTGTCTTCCTCCCAGTCAGATGCAAGAGAATGGAGGGATTCTGTCTACCCTATGTATGAGCTGGCTTAATAGAGATGGCAGTAGTAACAAGTGGAGAAAGCATGAGGGGCATGTGGTGCAGTGAGCTACCCAGGAGGACTGCTGGTGGTGGCCATGGCCATTGTGTGATCTTGACAGTTCCCTTCATGAGGACTCCAAGCACAAACAACCAAGAGCAACCTCCATTCCAAACCAGCAGCTGGGGCTGCCATAACAGAGCACCCCACACACAGAGATAAACAAGTGAATGGGGGATACATCCTGTGCTGCTGTGTAACTGCTGTGACTGTCTCCCTTGTCCCTTGTTTTCTTTGTTTCCCCTCCCATCCTGGACTGAGTGGTCATGGAATGAAGGTCTTGAGGGATTTTGTCTTTCATCAGTTAAGAATACATCCAATAAAAACAGATCAGATGATGATGATGATGCGTAGTTTGAGATATAATACATTTAGAAATCCATATGTTGAGAGAAAATATATTTTAAAATAATATTTAAATGTGAATATTTGTGCAGGTTAAAAATGCAGATTAATGCAAAAAGATTAATGCAAAAGTAACACAGAGTAGAAATAGATTGATTTGCTCATCCTTAGGGCCAGTGCTGCTACCAGCAATTTTTGTGGGGATTTCATACCCTCAAAACATCAGGCAATACCACCCAATTTGTCTTCTATTGACTTCTGGAGTGCATCACCTAAAATTAATCTCCAACTTCAATAAAAACTATTTTTCCCCCTTCTACACCCTGCCTTACATGTGACTCATGCAATTTTATTGTATCTTGTCTTTTTAAATTGTTGCAGGCTACCTTGGGGGCCTTGCTGTTGAATAATTAGGTAATTCTGTTTTCAAATAAATAAATAAATGTATGCTGGATGAAGATTCTAATAGCTGCTATTGTTTTTGTTGTCTCTCTTTTCTTTCCATTCAGGGAAAAGCTGTGGTGTTTCTTTGTCCCTGTAGCCATGGGCATTGCTAGGTATTTAACCGATTCAGAACCCATGATTATAAAGCTTCACTTTAAAATTAAATTGCTCTCTCTCTCTCTCTCTCTCTCTCTCTCTCTCTCTGTGTGTGTGTGTGTGTATGGATGTGCATGTACATGTGATTGCTCTCTGTGTACTTGTAATCTCTCTCTCTCTCTCTGGCCAAAAATGGTATTTAAACACATTTTCTTTCTCTAATTTCTCAGCACACTACAATTATTCATTTATTCATCCTTTCATCTGCTCTGTTCACTGCCTCTCTCGCACACTTTCTTGTTCAGGAAACAGAGGGCTTTTCTACATCAGGCATTTATTGTGCACTCAACATTACCTACTCACAGTTGTTTACAGGTTCTTTAGATGATGTCATGACCGGCCCTCCAGTTTCATTTCTGCATTTAACCAGCATTTTCCACGAGTTTTTTTAGAGCAGGGAAAATGCGGCATTTAATTGCAAAAGTGAAAGAAAGCACGATTTCCTCCTGTGTATTTGCACTATACTGCCACATAGAGGTTATGTAGTGGAAAAGCAGGAAAGTAAATGCTTCTTGTGTAATGTGTGAATCTCAATTCTGCGATGAAACTAGAAATAGACACAGTGGATTAACAGCCAATAAACAGTGTCATGTAGAAAAGCTCAGAAGTAGAGGAAGCAAAAGCAGACCACACATGACCCTCCCACTGCCCACCCAGAATGTCCAGGATGGCTACAGCAGCAGAGAAAAATAAGGGGAGAATTAAAAAGCCCACTCACCCTAGCTCGTTCTCTAAGATTCGGGGCACTGAGAAATTAATTTGGAGTATGGCCCCCTGGGAACATGACTAGCAATGCCCATCCCTGTAGCTCTTGTTACAACTTGAAATTTGTCTTTCATCCAGCATGATATTACCCTATAATTACTTTTGTGGTTTTCCTAATGGACCAATATGGCTACCTACATTTTTTGTATCTTTTCTGCATCTTCCAAAACCCCACCTTACAAGAAGCTTTAGAGAGCGTCATTCCAGATCACATAGAAGCCCCACCTTCTCATAGCCATGCTCCACCCTCTTGGGCATTTGCGTTGTATGATGCTGTCACTATGACACCTTGTTTCTGAATTTTGGGGAGCAAAAGGGGGGCATACCCCCAGAAAAGGAGGGCAAATGTTACTGTGATGAAATTCATCAGCTGACAGCACCCCATTTTTTTCTCACAAAACTCTTGGGAGCAATGCCACATGATGATGTAGCATCACTGTGATGCAGTACTTGGGCCCTGGAGAGGGGGAGTAAAAAGGCAGCCGCTTGCCATCCAGTGGCCACCAGGAAAAGATCCAGCAGTTGAAGATGTATTTCAGCCTCCACCCCAAAAGGTCATCCCATGAAAAACTGGCTAAAATGCCCCATCTTTGGCCACCCACAAATGGGGGGAGGCATTTTTGGCTCAGCCCCAATTTCCATTTAGAGAGGAATGTAATTTACAGTTACAGCATGTCTAATTGCAGAGTATCTAGAAATTGTCATGGCATCTATTTTTAGTTACGCCCCTATAAAGAAAATACCTACTGATATTCTATGCTCAGCACTCAATATCTTGACACACAATGCAAAGAGGCTGTGTTTCTTCACTGGGCTGGAGCTCTGTCTGGGGGTACAGGGTATTTTCTTTGTTAAGAATCAAATGCTCTCACATTATACAGCATATCCAAAATAAAGCTAACTATTGACCCTGTGTGCTTTCTCTTTATAGCTCTCTTAATATGGAGCTGCCCGTGTTTCAGTCCGGTATTATGAATGTAATTCCCTGTTCTAACCATGAATAAAGCAGACACAATGTGCCATTCACATCTTTCAAAACATGCATCAGACACACTGTCCCTTGCTGTTATCTGTTATTAAAATCTTGGTAGTTTATAGCATCATTTTTTCCCCTTTTGAAAAATAGAGCTTCTGCCCTTTCTTTCGGTATAAAAAGCCTCCATCCTGGTCCACTGTGTTCCCTCCCCCTCAAACTCCCTGTGCAACTTCTGCAATGCTTTGAAGCCATGCCAAATGTGTCCTCTTTCAATCCGCTCTTTCACTGACAGTGCTTTGATGCAAGGTTGTTGTCATTTACAAAGCTTTTGCCATTCGGGCGGGGGATAGCAGCCTGGTGCTCCAAGCTTTTAATGTAACCCCTTTGGTGATAAGAGCAGGAAAGCAAACTGACGTTGCCTCACTGGTGTCATTGAGGCTACTGCAGAATAAATGGTTTGGTTAGATTTCTAGTAGCTCTTTTCAGCCATCTATCCCTCACATAATTTATTTATTTATTTATTATATTTATACCCCGCCTTTTTTCCTGAAAGGAACCCAAGGTGGCTTACATAATCCTCCTCCTCCTCTCCATTTTACCCCTCACAACAACCCTGTGAGCTAGGTTAGGCTGAGAGTCAGTGACTGGCCCAAAGTCACCCAGTGAGTTTCATGGCCGAGCGGGGATTTGAACCCAGATCTCCCGAGTCCCAGTCCAACACTCTAACCATTACGCCACACTGGCTCTGCAGGAGAGCAGGGATGCACTTATTGGCCCCCACCCCCTCCATCACATCCCGGACACTGGCTGGATTAAGACAACACAATAACCCACACTCAAGGGTTGAGTGTGGGTTGTCATTGAATCGTGGATTGTTGTTGAAATGTGGCTTATCATGTTGTCTGAACTCAGCCGTGATAACAAAGCATGGCTTGTTAACCATGAACAACGCACAGTTCACAACCCAACAACAAACCATGGGTTCTCATCATGGGTTGGTGGTGGTTAACAAACCATAGTTTGTTAGCATGGCTGGCTTCAGTTCAGACAACAGGATAACCCATGTTTCAGTAATAACAACCCACGGTTCAACCACAACTCACACTCAACCCTTGAATGTGGGTTACTGTGTTGTCTGAACCCAGGCACCTTTTTTGTGTTGGATGGGGAAGGCTCAATGCATGGACTGGAGGCTCCCTGTACAATTTAGAACCCTGCACAATCAGAGGTTTTTAAATCGCATGGGGAACCTGCAAGCATAGATCAAGCTCTCCAGTTTAGACCTTCCCTGCCCAACCTGTGGAAGAGTGGTGAGGCTGGGCAACAGGGAGGTAACAGAGGAGACAGTGCCAGCAAGTACGGCCCCATTCTGTCCCCTCAGGTGATGAGGATTGATTGTAGAGCTTCTACAATACAGAAATCAGTAAGATTTCCCTGATGGTACTGTGGTGGAGTGTCAGGCAGAAGCCCGGGGAGGGGCCAACCTGAACATTCCAGAGGCTCTGATTGGTTGAAGCAGACAGCATAGAACCCCAGGGAGTTGGCAGTTAAGGGGAGTCGGTTGTCAGTTGGGGAAGAGAGTGGGTTGGAGTGAGAGAGGGAGTGGAAGTAGAGTACGGTAGGTAGGGAAAGGTGGTACTGAAGAGAAGAGTTCAGACAGGAAATCTAGTACTAAGTTGTGAGAAAGCAAACGTGAAGGTGTTAGTATAGAACAGTTCACAGTAGTTTCTGCTTAGGGAGTGAAGGACCTTTTGTCTGAGGAAGAAGGTGAAGCTCTGGACTAGTGAGAGGGACAGTTAAGTTCCCTGGTCTGATATTGTAACTTCAAGTAACCAAGCCAAGTTGATATAAAGAGCACTGTATAACATATGCCTGCTTTTAACCTGAATCTAAGCAAAGAACAAGTTTGAATTAACTGTTGAAAATCCAAGTTATCTAAGAGTGGGGCCTGTGCTGGGAGGACGCTGTGTTTGGGCGGCAGCTGTGTTCCATCTTCGAGCTGCTGGGAGCCTTCACTCCACCCTCCTTCCCCACCCTCTACTGCAGCCGCAGCCGCAGCCGCAGCCAGCCACAGCCGCAGGTACATAAGTCCGGGAAGGGGCAGCCTGAAGAGTGGGGCCTGTGCTGGAAGGACGCTGTGTTTGGGCGGCAGCTGTGTTCCATCTTCGAGCTGCTGGAGCCTTCACTCCACCCTCCTTCCCCACCCTCTACTGCAGCCGCAGCCGCAGCCGCAGCCACAGCCGCAGGTACATAAGTCCGGGAAGGGGCAGCCTGAAGAGTGGGGCCTGTGCTGGAAGGACGCTGTGTTTGGGCAGCAGCTGTGTTCCATCTTCGAGCTGCTGGAGCCTTCACTCCACCCTCCTCCCCCACCCTCTACTGCAGCAGGTACATAAGACCGGGAAGGGGCAGCCTGAAGAGTGGGGCCTGTGCTTGGAAGAACGTTCCTGAACGCCACCTCCACCCCACCCTCTGAGAGACTTGAAGGCTACCTGTAGCCAGCAGAGCATAATGTGTAAGGGGGCAGCAATATGTGTTGTGCGGGGCAGAGGGAGATATGGCGATGGCAGGGCGAAATGCCATTACAGGGGAAGGAGAGATGGATATATAATACCCATCTTACCTTCCAATCGCCCTGTCAAGCTCAGGAACTTGGAGAACGAACCAGACCACCCATAGAACCTCTCCTTGCTCCTATGTAACGCCAGGTCAGTAAAAAACAAAGCAAGTATCATCCATGACCTCCTTCATGATGAGGAGGCTGACCTGGCGTGCTTCACAGGGACCTGGCTGGGAGATGACAGTGGCCTGACATGGGCCCAGGCCCTCCCAGCTGGGTACTGTGTTAGTGAGCAGGTGAGGGAAAGTGGGCGGGGGAGTGGAGTAGCTGTGGTCTATAAAGACAATCTCAACCTGACCAGACTTCCTGTTTGGGAATTGAATCACATTGAGTGTGTGTACCTGAGTCTGAAGACCAAGGATAGACTAGGGATTCTGTTGGTGTACCGGCCACCCCGCTGCCTAACAGAATCCCTGGCCGAGCTCACGGAGCTGGTCTCGGAGCTGGTGTTGGACTCGCCCAGGCTTTTGGTCCTGGGTGACTTCAACATCCCATTTGGGACCAGTTTGTCAGGTGCAGCTCGGGAGTTCATGGCATCCATGACAAACATGGGCCTATCCCAATTGGTCTCTGGACCCACCCATTCAGCAGGTCACACCCTCGATGCTGTTTTCAGTTCTGAACAGACAGATCTGTGGGCGGAGGTGATCAATACCTCTGCATTGTCATGGACAGATCATTTTCTGGTTAGGGTTAGTATCGCAACTACTATTCGCCCCTGCAGGGGTGGCGGACCTATTAAGATGGTCCGCCCTCGAAGGCTGATGGATCCTCTTGGATTCCGGGAAGCCTTAGAGGGGTCTATGGCTGGTACCATCGACGAACCTGTTGAAGCTCTGGTTGACAGATGGAATCAAGATCTAACTAGGGCTATCGACACGATCGCCCCCAAACGTCCTCTCCGGCCCGCTTCTAACCGGGCACCCTGGTATACAGAAGATCTCAGGGAGCTGAAGCGGAAAGGACGACGACTGGAGCGCAGATGGCGGAAAACTCGACTCATATCCGATAAGACACGACATAGAGAGCATCTTCGCTCCTATGGGGTGGCAATGCATGCAGCAAAGAAAGCTTTCTTTTCTGCACGCATTGCATCTGCGAATTCGCGTCCAGCAGAACTGTTCAGGGTGGTGAGGGGTCTAACACAGACACCTTCCCCCCTGAACCCGATTTTAGAGCCTACGGTTGCTCACTGTGATGCCTTTAACGATCATTTCACAGATAAAATCTCTCGGATAAGAGCCGACTTAGACGCCCTCATTGTAGCAGAGGCAGACAATGGAGTGTCCAGTAACTCCGCAAGTAGGATTACACTGGATCAGTTTCAGTTGGTGAGTACCGAGGACGTGAACAAACTGCTTGGTCGAGTGAAGAGGACTACTTGCCCTCTCGATCCCTGTCCTTCCTGGTTGGTTGTCCAAGGAGGAGATGCAGTTGGATTACAACTACAACGTATTGTTAATGCATCTCTCCAGGGAGGGAATTTTCTATCATGTCTGAAAGAAGCGGTGGTACGGCCGCTTCTAAAAAAGCCTTCCCTGGATCCCTTGGACCTTAACAATTACAGACCAGTGTCAAATCTTCCATTTTTGGGCAAGGTGATCGAGAGGGCAGTTGCCTTCCAACTCCAAGCAGTTTTGGATGACACTGATTTTCTAGACCCATTTCAAACTGGCTTCAGAGCAGGATACGGAGTTGAGACTGCTATGGTCGCCTTAGCAGATGATCTACGCCTGAGTACCGACAGGGGGAGTGTGTCCCTGTTGGTGCTTCTGGACCTCTCAGCGGCTTTCGATACCATCGACCATGGTATCCTTCTGGAACGCCTGAGGGGACTGGGAATCGGGGGCACTGTGCTTCAGTGGTTCCGGTCCTACCTCTCGGGTAGGTTCCAGATGGTGATGCTTGGGGATAGCTGCTCCACCAAAAAGGAGCTGCTATGTGGCGTGCCACAAGGAGCTATTCTTTCCCCAATGCTATTTAATATCTACATGAAACCGCTGGGAGAGATCATCCGGAGGCATGGGGCGGGGTGCTATCAGTATGCCGATGACACCCAAATATATTTCTCTATGCCTTCGGCAACAGCGTCAGCTAAGGACAGTGTGTCTCCTCTGAATGAATGCCTGGAGGCAGTAATGGGCTGGATGAGGAAAAATAAACTGAAACTGAATCCAGACAAGACGGAGGTGCTTGCTGTCAAAGGCCACAATCTGGGTTTGGAGGTATGTCAACCAGTTCTGGATGGGGTTACACTCCCCCTGAAAGACTGTGTTCGCAGCTTGGGGGTGCTTCTAGATCCGTCGCTCCAAATGATATCTCAGATAGATGCGACGGCTAGGAGTGCCTATTATCAGCTTCGGCTGATACACCAGCTGCGCCCCTTCCTAGAATCGGAGGACCTAAAGACAGTAGTGCACGCGCTGGTAACTTCGAGGCTCGACTTCTGCAATGCGCTGTACATAGGGCTACCTTTGTACCTAGTCCGGAAACTTCAACTAGTGCAAAATATGGCAGCCAGACTGGTTACTGGTACACCTAGGGATGCTCACATCACACCAGTTTTAAAAGCACTCCACTGGCTGCCAATCAGTTTCCGGGCGAAGTATAAAGTGTTGGTTATTACCTTTAAAGCCCTACATGGTTTGGGTCCAGGCTACCTACGGGATCGCCTTCTCCCATACAATCCACCCCGCTCACTCAGGTCCTCTGGGAAGAATTTACTTCAGTCAGCCAAAACTAGGCTGACGGGTACTACCCAGAGGACCTTTTCTTCTGCTGCTCCCAGATTATGGAATGGCCTGCTGGAGGCGAGATTCGTCAGCTCACCAGTCTTTTGGAATTTAAAAAAGCCATAAAGACTGATCTCTTCCAGCAGGCCTATCCGGCGGAATTTTAGGTTGCCTTTAAGATGTTTTTACGATGTTTTAATGATGTTTTTAATGATGTTTTTAATGATGTTTTTAATATGTTTTAAGATGTTTTAATAGTATGTATTGTGTATTTTATATTTTTGTTGTTCCCCGCCTCGATCTAGACGGAGAGGCGGGTAAGAAATAAAATTATTATTATTATTATTATTATTATTATTATTATTATTATTATCATTATTATTATTATTATCTATGCCTGAGTTGAATATCAGTTTAGAGACTTTGTTAGAACAATAAATCAACCTTTTTATTCAAAGTTCTAAGTGTCCAGAGTCTGACTGGTAGACAGGAAAGTAAGAAGGGAATTAACGGAGGGGCACCCTACTTCAAGTAATCAAATAAAACAAACTGCTCTTAATAAAGACAAACAAACATGGGTGAACAGCTACATATAAGGCCTAAGGCTGCCTCCATTGCGTCTGCAGAGTGCTGCCCCAGGAGGCTGTTCCAAGTGGTCCGGAGTCTGGTCGGTCCAGTCGCTCCGGACCCACTGGAACAGTCAAAAGCCTCCTGTGAGGCTTTAGCGAAGCACTTCGCAGATAAAATCGATCGGATTAGGAGTGGGATATCGTACGTCGTGGACACAGGGAGTGAGCGGGAGGAGGCCAATGGCAGACCGGTTTTGTGGGATCGGTTTCGGCTTCTTCCTTCTGATGAAGTGGACAAGGTGCTTTCATCTGTGAGGCCGACCACCTGCTTGCTTGACCCTTGCCCATCCTGGCTCATCATGAGCTGCAGGGAGAGACTGGGTGAGGGGATCAAGGCGGTGGTGAATGCCTCCCTCGAGGAGGGAGTGATGCCATCAGCCCTCAAGGAGGCAGTAATAAGACCGCTTCTAAAGAAGCCCTCCTTGGATCCCCAGGATTTAAACAACTTTCGCCCAGTCTCCAATTTACCATTTCTGGGCAAGGTGATCGAGCGGGTGGTGGGTGCTCAGTTGAAGGCACACTTGGATGAAGCCGATTATTTGGATCCGTGCCAGTCGGGCTTCAGGTCTGGACATGGGACGGAGACGGCCTTGGTCGCCTTGGTGGATGATATGAGGAGGGCTTTGGATAGGGGCGAATGCTCCTTTCTAGTCCTCCTCGATCTCTCAGCGGCTTTTGATACCGTTGACCACGGTATCCTCCTGGACAGTCTGGAGGGGTTGGGCTTAGGAGGCACTGTATTGCAGTGGTTCCGGTCCTTCCTCTCTGGAAGGTATCAGAGGGTAGTTCTCGGGGAGGAGGCTTCGAACCCTCGGCTGCTCACTTGTGGAGTGCCACAGGGTTCCATCCTCTCCCCGATGTTATTCAACATCTACCTCAAAGCCGCTGGGAGCTATCATCAGGAGGTTTGGGGTTGCAGTGTCATCAGTATGCGGATGACACGCAGCTCTACCTCTGTTTTTAAGTCCTCACCGAGGTTGGCCGTTGAAACCCTGTCCAAGTGCCTGGAGTCAGTGGCTGGCTGGATGGGAAGGAATATGCTGAAGCTGAACCCCGACAAGACCAGAGGTACTTTGGTGGGGGACAAGGGAAGGTTAGGGGATGTTGACCTGGTGCTGAATGGGGGTACATCTACCCCTGAAGGACCAGGTCCGCAGCTTGGGGGTCATTCTAGACTCCCAGCTGTCCATGGAGGCTCAGGTGGCAGCTGTGAGCCGGGCGGCGCTGTATCAACTCCATCTGATACGGCAGCTGCGCCCCTACCTTCCTAATCACCTGCTCCCATCAGTGGTTCATGCCTTGGTCTCCTCTCGCCTAGACTACTGTAATGCGCTCTACGTGGGGTTACCCTTGAAGACGGTCCGGAAGCTTCAGCTGGTACAGAACGCGGCGGCTCGCCTGATTAAGGGCAGCCGCCGGCGTGATCACATCACGCCAGTGCTTAAAGAGTTGCACTGGCTACCAGTTGCTTGCCGAGCCGAATTCAAGGTGTTGGTTTTGACCTTTAAAACCCTACACGGCTCCGGCCCAGCTTATCTCAAGGAGCGCCTCCAGCAACATCAAGTAGGCCGCTCAACAAGGTCTGCCACGGACGGCCTTCTCCTTATCCCATCAGCCAGAGCAGCCAGGCTGGTGGGGACTAGGAAGAGGGCCTTCTCTGTGGCGGCCCCCACATTATGGAACTCCCTCCCTAGTGACCTTCGCCATGCCCCCTCCGTGATGAGCTTCCGCCGTGCATTAAAAACATGGCTGTTCAGGCGGGAATATGGGGTGGGTTAGGTTTTTAATGAGAATTTTTTAATATTGTTTTAATTATTATATTTTATTGTGTTTTATTGTATTTTAATTGTACATCGCCCAGGGTGGCCGGGTGACCGGCCAGATGGGCGATTGATAAATGTAATAATAATAATAATAATAAGACATATCATCGGCTAACGCAGCTTAAGAAGACAGCTTAAAGTCTGAAGTGACCAATACAAGGTGGCACTTGGTGAGAGTGAAGTACACATTGAGGGTGTGCGGTTTGAAGGAGGGGTCCTGTCCGCTACAGGTACTTCCCCACACTCAAGGGTTGCAAGCACTACCACATATGCACAGATTTAGCTTTAAAAATTCTAGAGCATGTAATTCCAAGCTCTTCTTTGGGCCCTCGTGTGATGGGGAGTGAATGATATGCTAAGGTAATTGAAGTGAGAGCATGCAACCCCTAACAAGATCAAGGGCACTTGATTCAACTCTCATTATTCTTGGGATAAAATATAATGTGTGCAGTAGCTGGTGGGTTGTATCTGGTGAGTGGAGCTCACAATTGCATAGAGATACATTAATCTGTGAGGGGTGTTTCACATATGGCTGGGATGTAGGCAAGCCAGTGTGGTGTAGTGGTTAGTGTGCTGGACTGGGAGTTGGGCAATCCAGGTTCTAGTCCCCACTCGGCCACAAAGCTCACTGGGTGATTTTGGGCCAGTCACTGACTCTCAGCCTAACCTACCTCACAGGGTTGTTGTGAGGATAAAATGGAGAGGAGGAGGACCATGTAAGCCACCTTGAGTTCCTTGCAGGAAAAAAGACGGGATAGAAATATAATAAATAAATAATAATAAATGTATAGAGTATAATGGATTGGATCCAAGCTCTGTCTTTTGTGAGAGGAAAGGCTCTGCTTGTGGAAGGGCCCTCCACCTGATTTTTGGGGATCCTCCCCCCCATAGCTCACCCTATCCAGCTGGATCTCCTGACTCTCTGTGAAGTATTTCTCAGCCTAACCTACCTCACAGGGTTGTTGTGAGGATAAAATGGAGAGGAGGATTATGCAAGCCGCCTTGGGTTCCTTGTAGGAAAAAAGGCGGGGTATAAATATAATAAATAAATAAATAAATTTTCAGGTGGCTGGAGGGGCTACCATGGGAAGGACGGGGTGGTGAATTTCACTTCCACGGTGCAGTTGATCCAGCATAAATTTGGATCCAGCCTATTGGGTTTAAAAAAACAACAACCACATTTTATTTATTATGTTTATATCCCACCATCCTCTAGGGAGGTCATGGTGGCATACACAGTTCTCTCCCACTCCCATTTTATACTCACAACAACTCTGTGAGTTAGGTTAGGCTGACAGAGAGTGACTGGTCCATTTATATGCTCTAGAATTCTTTGCAATATGTCCGGGTTTGCTGGCAGATATACAGCAGTTTCTCAGAAGACAGCTGTAGTAAGGGTGCCCTGAAGATGGAGAGTTTGAAAACCACTGGGTTCCAATATCAAAACTAAAAATATAAAGGAGCAAGTTTGCCAGTTAGTTTCCACAGGAACCATGAAAGCCAAGGGAGGGAGGCTAATTGCCTCTTTCAATTTGACAGTACAGAAAATGATGAGAATTTCACTTAGCCTCACATCGTAGCTAATAGAAGATAAAAACAACCGCAGCCTACATCCCAAATGTGGCAGCAGTCAGTAAAAGGTACTGACTGCTGGAAGCACACCAAAGAAGTGTGTAAGTTGTCTGATAAGTTGTCTAAGCAAATCAATTGCTACCTTCCCTACCCATACCTAGTACAAACACAGCATGATTAACTCTGTATTTGGAAATAAAGTTGTGCCAAACAGTTTTTCAAGAAACGTATCTGCCTTGTCTTATACAATATAGAGGGTGAAGATCTTCAAGTTTAAATAGTTGGTACAAGTTTTCTTGGAAATTATTGTCTTATATATCTCCCAATCTAGGCTGCCTACAGGGGGTAAAAATCCTGATAATTTATTATTATTTATACAGCAGCATCTGTACATATGTCCCAAGTGCTGGCTGGCTAGCAAGTTAAACTTACCTAATTAATGACTGGGCAGCACTATCTAATGTGGCTGCCTGAAACCCTATGAACTGAGAGGATTATGGGCATCCTTTGGAGGGCGGGAGGAGCACAGAGGCGATGGTCGCCTCTGTGCTTCTCCCACCCCGCAAAACACTTAGACACTTAGATTTCGGTCATCTAAGTGTTTTGCCCCTGCTTGCGAGGAGAAGGGGTTGTGGCGCCACCAGGACACATCATATCCCGGCAGAGCCTTACTCCTCCCCTCCCCGCCCCCAGAATGCCCACCCAATTCTGGCTCCAAGGTCAGTCTTGTGACCTTGGAGCCACAGCTGGCAAGGAAAGAACCATGCCAGCTGCAAGGGCGGAGGGAGGTGCTCCAAGGTTGGAATTGTAGCTCCAACCTCGGAACGCGTTTCCAAAGTTGGAGCTGGAACACTGACCTTTCCTACGGCCATCTAGACAGTGTCTAGTGGCCATAGGATTCCACCCTAAGTCTTCAAGCAGTGTTCATGAAACAGTATGCCTCTGAATATCAGTTGCTGGGAACATGAGTGGGAAGGTGATATTGAACTCATCTCCTGCTTCTGGGCTTTCCATAGCATCTGGTTAGCCATTCAATTGCTCAATTGTTGGACTAGATAGGCATGGCTCTTCTTATATTATGTTCTTATCAGCCTGCCTGGATGTTGAGATTTCCCTCAGAGGCCCTTCTATGAGTCCCTGCCATGGGTGTGGTCTTTTCCATGCTGGATAGGGCCTTTTCAGTGCTGCTCCCCATCTTTGGAATGCCCCTCCCAGAGAGACTTGCCTGGTACTGATGTTGTTTCCTTTTTGGCACCAGGTGAAGACCTTTAAAAAAAAAAAACCGAAACCCTCAGGCTTTTTAGATGCTATGTAGATTCTATCTCCACAAATGGTTTTAAATCTTCTCTGGAACTGGTTTTATTATTTGGCTTATTGTTCTGTGGTTTTATATTTATTTAGGTAATTGGTGATGTTATTGTTTTAACCTTTTGATCTGCAAGCTGCTCTGAGAACTCTTTGGGGCTAAAGATTGGAATACAAGTGCATGAAATGAAATGAAATGAAATACCCAGTTGAATGGTTAGCTAAAATATGCTTGTAGTTGTCAGTTGGTTTTGGTGCATTCCTGGGGGGTCATGAATCAGTGGAGGTAAGTTTAAGATTTAGTTTTAAAGACAGAATTCAGTGAAAGATGAGAGAATGTAAATTAAATAGACACTCTTTGGCACAAAAAGGAAATACAGCATGGGGTGTAAGAGAAGGGGGACTTTTCTTAACACCCCATGAAGTATTTCCATGATTCCTTTTCTGAAGCACAGTAATGATCTTGAATGCAACACTTTGTTTTCCAAAACGTATCTAAGGAGATGGGCTGGATTCATAAACTGACTTTCTTTTCCTTCATTGTCATATTTAATACCGACTGTGCTGGCTCTAAAGAAGAACTCCAGGAGCCAAATAGAGTCTCCATAGAGGATGGTGCTTCTATTTATGTGGGATAGATTGTTTGGCACAGATTGCTAGAAGCTGAAATGAATGTACACTCATTAGGGAAGGAGAGGGATATTCCTCCAGAATTGCCTGCCTTTTGAAGCCAATCTAAGACTCATTATTGAAACTTCTACAATATGTGAGATCATCTAAAGCAATTTCTTCCGTATTTCATCCTGACATTTGGGGATAACCATTAAAAAAACAAATTCTCTTTATTGAAGGGTTCCCCCCCCTTTGGGTACAAGTGGTATAGATGTAGGGTAACTAGAGAGTTAGCTAACCAGAGTTTGGATGAAAGGTACTCTTCAGTTAAAGTGTTACAAAGCTGGAAGATGCAAAGCTAAAACTAAGTCATCTATGCAAATTTTATTTAGCCTTAAAAATTGACTTCCTGAAGTAGTCATTTGGAATGATTTACCAAAGTTGTTCTTGATGCAAAATGTAAGAAGATACATTTGTCTGTTGGTGAATTTTTTTACTAAGCCACATGGAAACTATGGAAAGTAACCAATCCTCATGTCAAAGCATAGTGTAGTTTGGCCTACTTCTGTGTGACAGCCCTTTAGGTACTTGAAAAGGGGTATCATCAATCATATCCCCCTCCCCCCAGTCTTCTCTTCTCAAGGCTAAACAATACCCAGTTCCTTCAATCTTTCCTATCTTCTTCTTCTTCCTCTTCCTGGAAGTGCATTATCACCAGGGACAGGAGTTCTGGAACAGTATTCTTTCTTCTGGATATTCAGCAACAGCAAAATAGTACAAGACACCAGCTTTCAATTTGGCACTGCCTATCCCAATACTGATTACATATGATCTAAAACAGAATTACAGGAAATGTACTGACACTTTAAAAAAAACCTTAAATGCAAACTGAGCTATAAAATCAAAGTCAGCCTTGGATCTGACTAGCTATTAAGGATGAGAAGTCAAAGAATGGAAAGGGATGGGAATAACTGAGAGTGAACTAATTAAAATTGAGAAATCAAAGCAGAATATCTGGGGCCTTGTACTGCAGCAGGAATTTAACCAGGCCCTACATACTCCAGTGTCCAACATCAGTGAAAAAATATTAATCAGTGGCAGTGCACTTGGTATTCTATAGATGAAATACAAGATAATCAAGAACAGTGGTGAGTGTATTTCAATGAATGCCTCCAATATGCTTGTTATGCCATGCATGTTAGACACATAAACTGAGTTCAGCATTCTCTGCTGTGAACATTTTGTGAATTGAGATGTTGGATAACAATTCACTCATCGATACAATAGCTCATATAACTCTGACTTCAGATAATCTGTGTGGTTTTCAACCAATTGGCAGGCGAAAGCATGCTCATGTTTCCTTCTTTTTAAACATTATCAAACTAGCAAGCCATAACAAAAAATATAATCAATTCACTTTCTGTATGTAGCCACATCTAGGGCAAGGTACATGATGTCATGTTTGGCAGCATGGCTGTGAGAACAGGTTAACCAGACGCTAGTGTTTCGGCTTTTCAGCCAGCAAGCAAAAGATTTCGATGAAACTGTGATTTCCAAATACGGCTAGAGTATCCATTGAAAATTAAAACTGCAAAGAACTGAGCAAATGTTGAGGGTATGTTTAAAATAATATGAGTGGCCTTAGTCATTCATGATCATAAAGGCATTATGAAAATGGAGACGTCCAAGCAAAATTGAGACATATAAGGCAATCAGAAGTGAGACTCAGAGTGGTCATTATTCAAAAAGAAAAAGAAAAGAAAGAAGGGTTAGTCTCTCTAGGTTTATATTCATCAGGAAGGAAAAAGGAGAGTGTAAGCCACAATGAAATATGCACTACTCTGAAGGGAATAGAGTAAGATAATTGTGTGTAGTGTGGTGTAGTGGTTAGAGCGTTGGACTGGGACTCAGGAGATCCGGGTTCTATTCCCCGCTCGGCCATGAAACTCACTGGGTGACTTTGGGCCAGTCACTGACTCTCAGCCTAACCTACCTCACAGGGTTGTTGTTGTGAGGATAAAATGGAGAGGAGGAAGAGGATTATGTAAGCCGCCTTGGGTTCCTTGCAGGAAAAAAGGCGGGGTATAAATATAATAAATAAATAAATAAATAAAACAAGATCATTGAGGTAGTGTCAAATGGAAGAACAAGAGGGCACACACTTTAGCCATGGAATGTTGTTCACTTTCCCTGTAAGATCCACTGTGCACCTCAAGCTGCTCAGAAATAAAATCGCACTGTTTTAAAACAATGGATGGATATGTTATAAGAGAATAAAAACTTCCTTTAAACAACCTGAGCGATTTTCAAATCAGTTTTGTTGGAATCCTGATGTTCCTTGGAAATCAGGAACTCATCCATGAGTAGATCAGCAGTGGAGGTCAAGCCTCCCCAGAAGAGCCCTTCCCTACCAGGGCCTCACTTCGCAGAATTGGCCAGGGCTGGCTTACCACATTTCGAAGTAACTGAAGTGATATACATTACCATCTAAGGAACATTAGGTCCAGGCTCCAATATTACCAAATTGTATTTCCCTCCTGAGCGGGGGTGGTGCCATTTTGTCTACATAAAGCTCCACACCTGGAGAACAAGTCTGCTATTAGTATATAGGATTAGCATTCCAATTACGACATTGTTGAATGTCAAGCACTTTTTGAATCAAGATTAACATTCTCTCCCTCACAATTTTATAGTGGTTTTAAACCACATGTAATTGAAACAGTTGGCAGGTGGAACTCAGGGGAATCACCCTGCAATCTTTCTAGGTATGAGCTGCTTCTTTCTCATGGCCTCTTCCTGCCTTGGTGTAAAACAGCCTCCTGCCTGATGCAAGCTGACGCAGTCACTTGTCTCATAAAAGGTATGTTGGGACTTGAAAAAGATACTAGGAGAGGATATATTGTGGAGTAATATCCTTCCTATCTCATATTAGTGAGATCAGCAGAGTAGAGTCCCTTTCCAGCTTAAAAGAAGCTTAGATTTGGCTAGTGTTAGCCAGTTAGCATTTGGTAATCCAGGATGCTTTAAGGCAGACTGGATTTCCCTGGTTTTGCCCCCTTTTCTCTCCCTCAGAACAATAATCAGAGACACAGTCTTGTAAAAGTTAAAAGTAACATTTACTCACTCAGATTATGCAGTTTCATTCAGGCAAGCTTAAAAGACGTTTCTTACAGTTGGTTACAGTACATTTGTAGTTACTTGGGGTCTGAACTTGTGGAGTTCAGACCAGCAACTCTGGTTACATGCTGCTGCTAGAACCACGTGGGGAAAACAATAGAAGGTGCTACATTCACTAAGAGTCTGAACAGAAAAGGGAAAGAAGTTGAGAGTTACGCCCACTTCCTGTTCAGGCTGTTAATAATTCAATGAGTATCTTCCAGTGAATCCACACTAGAAGATACCAGTGATCTTAACTATTTCACCAAACTACCTGGTAAAACATGAGCCATAGATTTTGACTGCAATTTTAATTATCCAACAAGGTACAATTATGCTGTCCCCACTTCTGAGGAGCATGATGCTCCAGGGGCAATGCTACGGGGTATAATTTCCATGGGAGAGTGGGGAGTATTATGTGTGGTGTATTTGTAATGGTTGCTTTATATACAAATATATAAGCGGAACATGAGTGGAGGCAAAGGGGAAGCAGAAATTCCCCAAAGATCAAGTTGTGCAGCTCACAGATCCCCACATGTGCAGCCGAGCCTTCAGCTTGTGTAGATTCCATCCCCACCAGTTCTAGAAACACTCTGCTCCCTCGAGGTCTGCCTCTCTTGGTCCATTACAAGTGCACACTATGTTGGCTGCTTCATGCCACCCTCCTTTCATCTACATGGATGTCATCTTCTCCAAGCTCTGATGGATATCTCCTTCAACAATCCAGAACATGATTCCCAGCTAGCAGGGGACTTTCTCCCATCTGTCACTCCCATTGATGAAACATTAACCAACCATCCTTCCATCTGACACTTGGAGGAAGACAGGAATATGAACAAGAGCATTCCTTACTGTAACACAGTGGAGGCTGGTGGCTCCAATGTCAGTGAGGTGGTGTCCACTCCGAGCTTTACACTGAACTTTTTAAGGAGCTATCCATGGTCTTGAAACCTAGCCTCAAAATAGGTTCAGCACCACAGATAGCTCCTTTAAAGTTCAGACTGGAACCTGGAGTGGATACATGGCGTCACTGACATTGGAGCCACCAGCCTCCACTGCTGCAACATTTTGTTGCAGGTCACACTTTTTCTGGTCTATTAGCAAGCAATTGGCTTTACAAAAAGTGGTCTTTCAATAGCTGTAACACCATTATCTCACGTTTCTTTGTTCTTCATGATGGAGAACACTATTGAAACTCCACTTTAAACTTGGCAGAACTGATCAAGGCATCTTACTGTATAGCTGAGACACACACTGACTGTCCTTTAGAACTTGACAAGAAAATCTTCTCGATACTTCATCCTTGCTGTGTTGGCATCATCTTCAGAGGAACCGAGAGATAAGCTTGCTGTAATTAAATCTGATGTGCATTGTGTGTTGTGTTTTCCAACTAGTTACCTGTTCAGAAGCAGAAATCAGTGAGACTAGCGAGTAGATGTGTACCTCTTCCACACACATACATGCATATGCACACCCACTTATTATGTTACACTTTACACCTTTTTCATAAGCCCTCTGCCACAACTAGGTGGAATGGTTGCTATTCGATTACAGTTCTGGAGAGGAAGATACACACAGAGGGATGAGGATATGTGTGCATGCGTACATGCGTGTACACATGCACACACACACACACACACACACACACACACACAAAGCAGTGTTTGCAACTTCATTTGCTCCTATCAGAACTTGGAAGTGGGTGTAGGGGTTTAGCTAGGGCTGTAGTATTGAAAACAGGGCTACATCTAGGGTTGAAGAGGTTCCCTTTTCTTATCTGGTAGCAGTTGTGAATGGCTGAGAAGCCACCATTTTAAATTTTGCACAATGCCCCAGACATTTAAAATGTGGCTTCTCAGATCCAGCCACACAGATCAGGGGGCTCTGGGTAGGTTTCAGCACCAATGGGCCCAGTCGAAGTGATGGAGCCCCAACAGCTGCCTCAGAATTTTCCCTGACTGTGCTGACCAAATTCCATTCTGATGTCTCCATACTGCATTGTGATTTGCCTTTTCCACTCCACTCTGAAAAATAGTGTGGAGATCAAGTTGTTACATGAATTTTCAATGCAGAAATATACGCTGAACTTGTGCACCAAATTTCATCCCAATATGTCAATGTTCAAAGGAGTTATTGCAAACTAATAAACATATATTACTTGCAAACTTTCAAACACAAAGTCAAATAGGCTAGTAGCCAAAGGCCTCTCTTTGCTCAGCCATAAAGGCAAATTTAAAATGTCCATCTCTTGGCCACACTGAACTTCTTGTGTGTATCTACACAGCAGAATGGGCCTAAGATGCTTGGGAAGAGCAGACTGTTCCAGAGTGGTCTTTCCCAACTTGGTGCCCTCCAGATGTTTTGGACTACAACTCCCAGGACTTCTGACAATTTGCTGGGACTGATAAGAGTTGAATACCAAAACGTCTGGTGGGTAACAGGTTACAGAAGCCTGTTCTATCTAGACCATATTTTAAATTAGATTTTGGAACTGGCCAATCAAATTCTGCCTTGTGTGTGTGTGTGGGTCCCATTCCATTAACCAGAGTTTGCTTCAACTTGCAAAATTTCAAGCCAAAATTCGAGGTTCTGGCATAGGCAAAACATTATGAAGCAAAGAAAAAGAATAATTTATGATGAAGCAAAGTGTCTGTGTAAGGCTGCAATCCTATGCACATTTCCTAGGGAGTAAGCACAGGGCAGGCCCTACTGTGAGGCAGAGTGAGGCAGCCACCTCAGGTGGCAGATGCTGGAGGTTACTGCCCTGCCACAAGTGTTGAAGTAAAATTCAACTGCCAGTCAGTCCCGCTCTACTTTGGTACGTGAAACGGTGGGTGGATGTGTGGACATCTTGCCCTTTGCCTCAGGCATCTAAATGTCTTGGGTCAGCCCTGAATAAGTCCCATTGAAATCAGTGGGACTTCCTTCTGAAGAAACATGATTGTGCTGCTTGCGAAGCAACATTTTGCAAGGGAGTTATGTACATCTGTAATGCTCTGTGCAGTAGATTATGAGCCATGTTCTGGTCACACTCTTCGTTCACTGAGGTAGCCGGTCAAGACAGAAAGAGGCAACCTGGCTGGCTCCCCTGAGCAAACTGAGGGCAGCAGCTCCAGCAGGTCACAGAGGGAGACCTTTGCTTCCCTCCGCCTCCTTCCACTTTCTCAGTGCGTTCCTTCCACCCCAAATCACCTTTTTGACAAGCTTTGACTGGTAAACTAGCTCTTTTTTTTTTTTTAATATAAAAGAAACTGCATTTTGAAAGCTTTGGTTTTCAGATTCCAACTGCTTTATGACAAAGACAGATTATGGGCAGGTAGCTTTTTTTTCTTTCCTTTTTTCCATTGCTTCAGTGACGTTGGTTTCCCCAGCTATAAAGTCTGTCATAAAATGAGTTCTCTTGCAAGAGATAAAAATAGAAGTTTTTCATGCAGACTCTGCAACCCTGTTACGCTTTCCCATACTGAAGAATGTGAGGTGCTTATTCCCCGTTCTAAATGATATCTGGAGAGAGAGAGTGAGAGAGAGAGAGAGAGAGAGAGATAAATGTTCTTGTCTGTGTGGTAAAGAGAAACAACCTGTCCACGGGAGCACTGCAGAAATATTTGAAAGAGGTTCTTTCATGTGAACAATTGTCAGCTCTTACTTAAACCAGGGCACTTGGTTGTGTGAACAGTTTTATTGAATACTAGGCTACACAAAGCCTACGAATTGCCTTTTTTTTTCTCTTCCACACACCTGCTGACATCATCTCTAGCTTTGCAGCAAACCTATACATCTGACTGATTGCAGTGCGCTGATCAAATCAGTGTCGTCAAAAATTCAATCTCATTTTAAGTAAGGTCATTATACCATCCCAGACCCAGGGACATCCTGGGCCCTGCCTATGGTTGTTCAAATATTCCTTGTCATCATTCCCCCATCATTCCCATTACTACCATTTGAAGATTGAACTGGAAGATGCTATTGTACTCATGTCCTGCTTGTGGGATCCCATGGGCAGCTGCTCGGCCACTGTGTGAACAGAACACTGGACCAGATGGACCCTTGGTCTGATCCAGCAGGGCTGTCCTTAAGTACTTATGAATGCACTTTACATCCAAGTAGAGGCCAATATATATTTAAAATGGTGACTGGAGTGGAAGCAAACATGGCAGCTCCCTTTGAAAGGGTATAGCTTTGTGGGACAGCAGCAGCACAGGTTTTGTACACACAATCTCTCCCAGCTTCAATCCCTGGCATTTCTAACTGTTGTTTTTAAAAAGGATCTTAGGTAACAGTGCTTGGAGTGACGTCTGCCCCAAAGCCTGAAGAACTGCCAGTCAGAATATTGGGCTACATTTAACAGAGTGCCTTCTTCCATAAGAGCCTGCCCGCATATTAAGATCATCTATGGAAGTCATCTTGTCAGTTCCAAACCCATGTTTGGGTTGGATGAGGAAGAAGGCCTTTACCGTTGCCACACACAGACTTTGGAAGTGACTGCCTAACTGAGGAAGATTGTCTTGCCCCCTGCTTGTTGGCCTTCTGCTGCAGTGTTACGACCTTAGCCACTAGAGCACGGGTGCACAGCCAGTAGCCTGGGTGACCCAAGGCCTTTCCTGTGGCTCCCCAAGGATGCCCTGACCACCACCGCCAAATTCTCCACCACCTGCATTCTCTACTCCTTCCCCCAGAGATCCTCATACATATCACTGGGGTATGTGTGTATGCAGGCATATGTGTATGCACACATGCAGGCTCCAACCCCCGACCGAGCATCACACATGGCCCTTCAGGCTGAAAAGATTGGGCACCCCTGCTCTAGAGGCCTGCCTACCATATTTATATGCAATCTTTTTTCCTCTTTTACGCTTAGGTTTTCATTCTCGCTTTTTATTATGTTTTATGATGTTTTTTCATGGTGTTTGTTTTCAAACAGTTTTATTGTTGGCTTTTATTTTTGTTTGCTCCTTTCTCTATATTGCTGTTTTTCATTGTATTTATTATTTTTGTAAGTTGCCCTGCAGTATATGTGAAAAGGCAAGATATCAATATTTTAAACAAACAAACACATGCATTCATGCACCTATATACAGTATGCAGTGCAGCAGGTTCTTACATATTCATATAGTGACTATTTTTAAGGCTCCGTGCACATAGGCAAAGCACAGCACTTTAAAACAGTTGCTCTCTGGGGAAATCAGAAATCGTGATGGTATTTACTTGATATGGTTACAATCAGCTGATGGTAACAATGAGGCAGGGCATATGGCTTTAGGTCAAAACCTGCCTTGATTAGACAATCATTTGCTGTATTAATATTTCCCCCCTGAAATAAGGCTATGATCCTACTGTACATTTATTTTGGAATAAGTTCCACTGACTATAGTAGGGTTTACTTCTGTGTAAACATGCACAGGAGCAGGTTGTGCAAACAGTTCCTTCTAGACAAGTTATTCATTTGGTATTGGAGACAGTTTTAGACTTTTTTTTTTTTTTTGCATGGTTGCTGCAGCTTCACAGTTGCTCCCAAGCTAGTACAAGAGCATGTAAAGACTTGCCCAGTGCTCAAACGATGGGGGTGAGTGGGGGGCTGGGAACCCCTTTACCTTTTGAGTCAATCCCCTTAGCTATTGCTTTGAAATCTATGTGGGAACATGATTTGGCTGAAAATGAAGTGGGGGTGCTTATGGTTTTCATTCAGGGCCCTCCCTCTTTTAAGTACAGTTTCTCCCCATGTGGGTTGAAATTATGTCAAGGTTAGCATCCACACAGTTGACAGCCCAACCCCTTGGGACGTGTGTCAAGTTACCTGTGTGGTTGCTGACCACAGAGTAACAGCAATCCATTGTTGAGTTACAAGTATCACACCAGTCAGTGCAGGTCTGAAAGAGGTCTAAAAGTAGAGAAAAGGGTTCTCTGAATCACAATAGTCTGCATGCTCTACCAACAGAAGCTGACCGAGTAAAGTAAATTGCAAAGCCTTACCTACCAATTTTTGAATTGATCTTCCAGGGGTGGCAGGGATAAAATTGGCACCTGAGAAGGGAGACACTTGTATCAAAGTTTTATCAGAGCAGAAACTATAGAAATATAAAGATACAATAGGCTTTGCGGAACAACAGCCAGCATTTCCAAGAGCTTAAAGAATCAATTTCTTTATGTGTGTTCAGCGACAAAACATCATCAACATAGAGTTAAGGCAATAATATCCAATTTAAATTCTAGAAGGCTAATCTTAACATGAATACCTGGACACACAATCTTAACTCTCTTTCCTAATGGGAAGTATAAAAACATAATCAATTTTATACATCAAAATTATTCTAGGAAATGTTTGTGTTTTGTATCAGCATTAGGTGCAGTGTGCGATTTCAGTTTTGTAGTGCCCTTGTTGTAGTGCTGCTCATTCCCAGCACCACATTTGAGGCAGAAGATAATGTCACCATTACTGCCTCTACAAGACTATTTAAGATTTATTTTGTGCCAGCAACTGTATGCTGTATGGAATGTACAAAACACAGCAGAGACTTACCTATGATTTATCTACATTAGACTTCTGTACACTTGATGGGCAAACCTGTCAAGCTCAATTCCAGTCAGGTTCTCATTTTTCCAATGCTACGTTTGTTCTGTCCTGATTCCACACCGTATTGTGATTTTATTTTTAGTCTGCATGGGAGTTTGGATGTGAACTTGTCTAATAATTTACACTTTCAAACCAATATGCAAACCAAAACTCAGCCATCCTTCGAAATCTGCACTTCTCTGATCTCTATATTTTGCAACTGAGTTTTCTAATTAAAAATGCATATATTGGATAAATTAATGCTCTAATATGCATTATAGTAGGGAAACTGCTTGCAAAAATGTGTGTATTAGGCAAAATTGAGAAAGGTGCACAAAATTGCACACGAACTTCCATGCAAACTTTTTTTAAAAAAGGATCCATGTTCAGGACAAACCGAATTTAAAACTGGAAAAACGATAAACTGAGATAAATTGATATTGACAGATTTGCCCATCTCTGAATTCAACATACCTTCACTAGCTCTCTAACTGCTTCCTTTGAAGTGCCTCCACTGAAAGGTAGCATGTTTGCATTGGTGTGCATCCCACTCCAGGGAAGCATATTTTTCACATGCTTCCCTGAGTTACATGGAACTTACTTCTAAGTAAGTGTGTGTTGGATTGCCCTCATCTTCATAAACAAGATCCATTGTGTTTATATGAAAACTGCACAGCAAGACATCTGACCTGCCAAACCTAACACAACTCCCCGTCAGACCACCAAGAGCTGTATCGACAAGGATTGGAGTGCAGAGCAATACATAGGCTGTGTATACATGGCTCGTGGACTGTGTTTGTCTGAAAAGTTATGCAGGCCTGGTTTAAGTACTAGACTAGAAGAAACTCTACCGCCAGTGCAACAGAGTTGGGAAAGGAGGAATGTCAAAGGCATGTAGGCAATGACAAAGTTAGATTCACATAATGACTATTGATGCCAGATCTGCATGGAGATTGGAAGCATTAGATTGCAGATTATAAGAATTAGTTTAGGCTGAAATTCCATTCGCTTCAGTTTGGAAGTTGATGAACATGGTAGTAATCCTGCTAGTGTGCGAGGACATTGAGCAGGAGCATATATTTGATGTGCCCTGAGTGACATTCATCCATTTTCTTTCTCTCTCAATTATAGATTAATTGACACTAACACAAATGTTCTCAGCAGAATACAAAATATTGCTGAGCACACAAAGGCATTCACAATTGCCTTTCAGAAACATCATGCCTCCGTGTAGAAAACACTGTTTTAATGTAGCATAAAAATACAATTTTAATCTTTAAGCAGGTGTGACTGTAATGGGTAGGAAAAGGTAGTTACCTTTTCCATTTCATTGTCAACTCTTTCTATTATTATTTTGTTCTGTCGTAGACATTATTTTCCTTGTAACATTAGAGCTAATTCATGTGACTGCAAAGGATGCAGGGTTTTTTCTTTAATGCATATATAATAGTCACATTTTGCATTAGCAAGGGGAAAAATATTGTCCACTGTGCAGCTGTTTTATTTCTATAGTGAAATGCTTGGTAGGGGATGCCGTGAACAGATGGTTAAGTGGATGGAGAGCATAGCAGTTGTACCTTGACAATGATACATTCCTTCAGAGGAAGAAAGTTTCTTCCTTAGTTATCTGTTAAAAGTAAGTGCTGTATTCCTCCCTGGCTGTCCTTGCGGAAATCTGATAGCTAACTATCTTGTGACAGAGTGTTGGACTTGGTACAGTAGGGAAACTAGTGTTCATATCTCCAGTCAGCCACGAAGCTTGAACAAAACACTCCCTCTTAGCCTGACTACCTCACAGGGCTTTTGTGAGGAGAAAATGGGATAAACACATGTATGCTGTCCTGTGTCCTAAGATCCCTGGAGGAAAAGTTGGAAAAAATGTTAATATTAATAACATGTGGGGTCTTGCAACAAAATATTGCAACATGGAGTCCTCCTGTTCAGGATTCCAGCCAGCCAGCCAGCCATGCCCCCTTCTGGGATATTCCTTTCCATTACTCCTCCCACTGGTTTTCTATTTTTCCCTCTTAACAGTCACTGAGCATGCTTAGACCTCATTAGATTGTTCGGGGGGGGGGAGATTTCCCCCCTTAATTTCTTTTTCCAAACTGTATATGTCTGCGTGCGTGCGTGCGTGCACACATCTGCTGAATTATTCTCCTCTTGTGTCTGTGGGGTGCCATTTTGGTTATAGAAGGATCCATACTTGGAGAATTACTTTGCTATTATGTAGCATACATCAAGAGGTAGATTTGTGGTGGTTAAGGGGAGGAGGTAAACACTGGGTAGAACACACAAACACACAACCAGATGGTGAAGGAGGCAAGCAGAAGGAGAGAGTCCTTTTCTTTTCTCCCTGCGCTCATGCGGCATGCGCACACATACACAGACAGGAAATTGTGTAACAAAGCGAGACTTGTAACAAAGTGCTCCAGTGTGCAGTGCTCCATTTCAGTGCCCTCCTTCAGAATACTCCATTCCATTCCCTCTCCCACACATTCCCACTCCCCCAACAGTCAGTAAGCATCCCATGGCTACCAAGTACACTCAGTCTTCACTGGACGGCTTTTAGGGTTCCCCCCCTTAGGGAATTTTTTGTTCTTGCTGCAAACTTTGGGGGTCTTCCTAGCCTTCTAATATCTCCCTCTTGTGTGAGAGTGGTGTGTTTTGCCACATAAGCAACTACACTCATGTCTGATCACTGGTAATAGTGGTAACAAGTGAGACGCTGCAGCAAAATGTTTTGGCGTGGAGTACTACTGTTCAGGGTTCCAGCCACTCCATTATATGCCCCTTTCCCTCAGAGTGACTGGGTGACCGGCCAGATGGGCGATTCATACATGTAATAATACAATAAAAAATAAATTCAGCAGGGCTTCCAATGTATTTACAGGTGCTTGTAATTGCTACAGGGTGTGCCAGTTCATAATTCCTTGGACAGTTGATGGGGGGGGGGGGGATGCATTGACTTCAAAGGAAAAGGCAATCCATAAGAAGGACAGTGGAACTTTTCAGTACAGAAGGAGAGAAGTGGAGCTGCTTAATCCTTGTAAAGAATAGTTTTGATAGCAATGGGGCGTCTCTAACTTGATTAGAATTGTGGGTTGATTCAGGAGAGATAAAAAGAAGTAACTTTTTACTCAACGCATAAACTTTGAAATTTGCTACCACAAGATGGAGTAATGGCTATCAACATGGACCTTAGGGATGTACATTTACCTGTGTCCCCTGTTCACAGGGGTGCTCAGTGAGCACCCCCGCCGCTTGATCCCTCGTGGCGCCAGCGAGGCAGCTGGCCAAACTTCCGGGTGCCCAGAAGTGACGCGACGGGTCCCGGTGCTGTGCCAGGAAGTGACGCTGACACAACAGGACCCCGGCACTGCATTTTTCATATAAATACCATAGAAAACTACCTTAAAATGGCCGTGAATAGCAAATCGCAGCCATTTTAAGGTGGTTTTCTATGGTATTTACGTGAAAAACACAGCGCCGGAGACCCGGAAGTACCTCTCCCTGGCTCCTCTCCAGGGAGATGTGCCGAGCCGGGGAAAGGTAAGTTCCGTGGAGCTCGGGGTGTGTGTGTCAAGTGGGGCGCTTCCACCCCCGATCAAGAGCCATGTACATCCCTATTTAAAAGGCAACATTCATGGAAGATAAGGCTATCAATGGCTACTAGTCATGATGGCTATATACTGCCTCCTGTATTGGAGGCAGAATGCCTCTGTATACCAGCTGCCGAGAAACACATGCAGGGTGGGGTCCTATTGCCCTCCTGTCCTACTTGTGGGCTTCCCACAGGCAGCTGGTTGGCCACTGTGTAAACAGAATGGTGGACTAGATAGGCCTTTGTTGACTTAGCATTGCTCTTCTGATGTGCTAAAAAAACAACACCAGTCTGGCTGTTTGGTGTTTTTGCTGTGTGGGTGTGTTTTGCTTTTATGTAAGTTGCCAGTAAAGCAAGAGGAACAGATCCCATTTCCTTTCTCCCCTAGTCTTCTTTTGTTGTTGTTTTAGCTATATACCTGTCAGCTCTGGGGCATGAGTGGCAAGGGGCCTAGGCTGGAATACCAGGGCCATGAGTGATAGAGGCAGATGCAGGCCAGAGACAAAGAAGAGTCCAGAGGAAGCAGTGGTCAAACACATGCACAGTGGAGTGTGGCCAGAGGCATGAGCAAAGTCCAGAAATCAGCAGAGCTCCGACACATATCAGGCAAGGTTGGGCCAGAGGCAAGAAGCATAGTTCAGGGGCCTATTCAGGTCAAACACAGGCCAGGCAAAGATCAGAGTTGGCCACCAGAGTCAGGAACTGGCTGCAGACACCACCATGACTCATGTTGCTGTGGCAAAGGCTTGAGGGAAGAGGAAACCCTTATGTAGGGCTTCCTGCAGCTCCCAGCTGGTCTGCATTAGCAAGCCTGGGAGCACCTGGAGGTCTGGGGCTGAACCTTGCAAGTACAGCATAGCAGTGTAGGCTGGGCAGCTTTCTGAAAAGTGGCCACCAGACGGAGCAGCAGCACTTCCCAGCTGAGCAGATCAAGACAACACCTATGTAGAGATTTGGTGCTTGGCTCTTTCCTGAGACCATCCAAAAATCATTCAGCTCCACTCCCAAGTCTGCTAAAAACTCCATCACCTACCTCTGCCCCTGGGCCCATTCTAGGCTCTCGGCTTCTATGCCTCGGCCAGATCTGGCCTGCACAGTTCGTGACCCATTAAGCTGAATGCAGCCCACCATGTGTGGCAGGTCACTGGCACTTGATAAATCTCCTGTTTTGTTGGTTGTTTTTTTGCCTTCCAGGAACTGCAAGAACAGGACAGCCTCTGACAGACTACCATGCATGACTGCTGGGCTTCATTTGTCTTGGTGGGTCACAAGATTTGCAGGCCTGATCTGGCTAAAAGAGATTTGGAAAATATTAGCAACATTTCTCAAAGGGTTTGTGTATGTTCCATCATATGCCTCTACCTTGGCCTATAATTGAGCTGGTTTATTGCTGGTGGTATGTAGATAGCTAGCTGGTTTTAATTTTTAATTTCAACTGATTATTATTGTTCTTGTTGTTGTTTTATTGTCTTTCATGGTTTTAATTCTGTATGCAGCCTTGGGAGGTTTCCTGCAAAAGGTAGCCAATAAATCTTCCTAATAAATGAATAAATAACATTATGATTGGATCATTTCAAATACTTGAATGTACGATATAGACACATCAAAGGGATGGCCATTCTATATGTCCTATGTGAGCTTTGGGATCTGGTTGGTGGACCCCAATGGAATGGAACCCTCTGTATTCAGTGTCCTTGCCACTGCAAGCTAAAATTCCCCGGGTTCCTTGAGAAGGAGGATATGGCAGTTAAACTCATATAAATCCAGTATGTATGTATTTGTAGGCTAGTTGTGTTCTCAGTGGCTGCTCTTCAGCTCTCAAACTGCCTTTCCTCAGAATTCTGACAAAGCTGAACCCTCAGTATATTTCCCGAAGTACCGCAAGGCCTTCGTGTTTTGTGACTTCAGTGGGTGGAGGACAGGCATAGAGTGCTTTTAATGGCACATATATTTTAATATATTGCATATCCGAGGTTCTTTTTATTACTTATTATTTTTAAATGTCATCACCTGCCATGGATCTTTGGGGACAAGGCGTACACACTAGCAAGATAAAATTTTAAAATAGCAGTTCCTCGCTTTTTTCAACATAAATGACATGACTTTGCATGGATGTGAGCAGTTCCACATCTGTGCAAAAGCAGGGCAACCTCCTGCAGCGTTCCCTTTTTATATATGTAACCGTAGAAGTCAGGGGATGAGCTTCCATCAGCTTAAATTGAAGCAGGGTTGTGATATGCAGCGGCTGCCAAGGGGGCTGCTATCCCACCCCCATCCCCCCAAAGTCTCCATAAAAATGCAGAACAAAACAGTATCCACTTCTATGCTCTCTCCTTTCAATCTCATCAATATGAACATTCCATTTCTGGCGCTGCACAGAGGGCAAGCTCAGAGGAGGAAAATGTTTTAACTCTCTAAGTCAAACTGCCATCCATCACACGGAAGGCCCCTGATGGCAGGGAACACGATGAACCTTCTTATGCACCAAGGTGCACCCAAACCATCTATATCTCATTGACAGTGCATTCATTTTTGCCGCACAAGCTGCAAATAGATAGTTTTGTCTTCCTAAGCTTTTTAGTGGTGTCCTTTTTTATATTCATGACAGAGCCTTTGATACTCTATCCAGTCCCTGCACCTCAAGCAGGGCTTATTCTCAGTTGTGGCTCAGCCCCAGAGGCCGGAACCTGTTCAGACAGAACCTAACTTACAGTGGGATTGACACATGAGAAAATAAGATAGAAATGGTATCTATCCATAGTGGTAATGGACTATACCATTTCAGACTGTAGTGGGGGTGGGAACTTTTGAATGCTCTCATGCATAAACCCCCCCCCCTGCAAATAGAGAAGTAGCACAGTAGACAGAGGGCTGGGCTAGAGCCCTTCTCACTTTCTCACTAGATTTCTTCATGCAAAGAGTTTTCCTTTACATGGGGGAGCATTTAAAAATGGGATCTCCACCCACCTCTAGCTGTATGCTTTCCTATGTGATATTCTTCCTCAAGAACTACAAGACCCAGAGCTCTGTAGTCCTTGCGGGCATTTCTTATGCGCCAGCAGAAGGCACCAACAGGAAGTGGAATCCAACTGGCAGGAAGAAACAATAATCGGGAGCTATTAGGGTTCCAGGGACAGTGGGAGCCTATGCTGCTGATAGGATGTAAGGCCCTGGATTATATTTGAGTAATGAGTTAGGGCTCTGGTCTCTAGTGCAGGGATGCACAACCCATGGCCTGCAGGCCACATGTGACCAGTCTCCAGATGTGTTGGACTACAACTCCCATCACCCTCAGCCAGCATGGCCAATAGTTGGGGTGGTGGGAGTTGTAGTCCAAACTCCTGGAGGGCACCAAGTTGGAGAAGACTGCTGCTGGTGATCACACACAGGAACATAAGAACAGCCATGCTGGATTGCTGGATCAGACCAAGGGTCCATCTAGTCCAGCATTCTGTTCACAACAGTGGCCAACCATCTGCCTGTGGGAAACCCACAGGTAGGACATGAGTGTAACAGCACCCTCCCACCCATGTTCCCCAGCAACTTGTGTGCATCGGCATACTGCCTCTGATCCTGGAGGTAGCATATAGCCAATCTGGACTAGTGCCATTGACAGCCTTTTTCTCCATGAATTTGTCCAATTCTTCCGCAACCCATGCCCATCTGGGTCACTGGGAGTGGGAGGATGTTAAAGCCGCATCCTCCCCCCCAGTGACCCCAAAGCAGCCAGCATCACTGCTTCCGTAACGCTAAAGTTTGGTGGTTTCTGGCCTTGAAGAAACCAACTTCTTCATAAGTCATCCTGCCATATGCCTCTTGTATTTACACACCCAAAAAATTTCAATCATAAACTGAAGTTGCTGAAGTAAATACATTTCTTGAGCTTCTTTATTCCAATTGTGTAACAGCATCACAACCAAGTATTCCCCCCCCCTTACTACTTTTTCATATTGTGAGAGTCATTTGGGGGCCCAAATTACCATTCTGGCTCCATACTTGTTCTTCTCTTTTCCTCTGGACAAATGAGTACACAGAACACCTCCTTAGCCTTTTCCATTATTCAGTAGCCAATATAGTTAGGGAGGGGTGGGTGGGAAACAAATCTATGGCTCAGTCCTGCTGCTTCTCTGGATGATTGGAATGTTTATTTTAGTAGCATCTTCATTGCTAGGCAAGGAATCAGTCATCAGGTATTTGTCATTCTGTTGTATAACAAAATGGGGGTGACTCATCCGGTATTGGAACTTTCTGTTTTGCTGAATCTGGGGTGTGTGTGTGTGCAGGGAGAGAAAGACATTTAATTTAGACTCCACTATGGAATCCACATATGCTGCTGCCCTTGAAATGATCGCTGCATGCTGAACTGAAGGCCACCCACATAGCTAGGTAACAGGGGAGACCGAAAAGAAGAGGTAAATAGTGTACATTAAAGTCACCTTGAGTAGATACAGTGTCCACCTGAAATGTTAATGGAGCACAGAGAGAGAGAGAGAGAGAGAGAGAGAGAGAGAGAGAGAGCACTGCTTCCAAGGGCGACAAACTTGCCCAACAACCAAAATAAGGAGTGAATGGAGAAGTATTTTTTTAACTTAGCAAAAATGAAGGAACATTAACGGAACCTGCCCTCCCTTCTCCCCCTCTCTTCCTGTATGTGTGTGTGTTTTCCATTTCTTGCCTGAAGGAAAAAATCAATTTGCTGTTACGCTAATTGGCAAGAGGAACAGAAAATAAAAACAGTACAGTTTCCTTTTTAAAAAAAAAAGAAAAGAAAGAAAACTTGAACAGCATAATCTTGTGCTAGGTTTGCGCTCTGTGTGATTCAGCCAGATGTTTCCATTTGTCCATTTTGGTATGTTTAATTATATGGCTTAGGGAAGAGGGATGCAAAACAGGAAAGAGGCTGCCTGGTCTAGACACCTGGGGGCGGGGGGAAGTGGATTGTTCAGGAATGACAATCTGAGACCCTGCTTTTCTATTTTAACAGAATTATTTTATTTGAATTAAAGTTAAAAAAAATAGAGCCAATAGCAACAAAAAGGAAAGTCCTGTCTTTTTTAGGCTTTAGGAAAGGCCGATACTTGCAACCCAGACACCTCTTAAAGTGATCGCACACCTATCTGAGAAGCCTGTAATTGCTTCATATTGCTCACCATTTTCAGCTTGCTGCAGATTGCAGAAAATCAAAACTAACATACATAAACATGTGGATCTCCTTTCCTTTTTTATTTTAAAAGCTCAACGCATATACTGAATATTGCCTTGTAAGTTAAACATAGCAACTAGTCAGACCACTGGTTAATTTAGCTTCTAATTTACTCTCCATTCTAATGAAAAAGGGTTTTCCAAGGTCAAAAGGGGAAAAACATGTAATGTCTAGTTCTGTACCTAAGATCTTTCTTTTTCAATTTATTTTTAAATCTGGGAGTTCTAGACAGATAGGTATTAAACCTGACACCATCTGTATGCAAAGCATTTACAGGCAGTCCCCAGGTTACGAACAAGTTCTGTTCTTAAGAATGTCTTTAAGTCAAATCTGTATGTAAGTCGGAACAGCATAGCGTTCTATACATTAAAATTGGCATAAATTACACAAATTGCGTAGTATACTATGCTATGTACTCTACGTAAATGACGTAGCGCTGGGAAACCCAGATATAGGGGTGGGCGACCCGCCCAGTACTCGACTTGCGGCATGCAAGCCGAGCTGAGCGCGAACGCCAGCTGAGGCACTCGCCGGACTTCTGGGTCCCCGGCTCTACGTTGTTTACGTATAAAATAGTGTAAAATACGTTAAAAATGGCCACGATTTATGCAAATTAGGCCACGATTTGTGCACATTTTGCAAATTGTGGCCGTTTTTAATGTATCTTACACCATTTTCTATGTAAACATCGTAGCGCTGGAAACTGGAAGTCAATTCCCCAGCTTGGCTCGTGAGAATACGAGTTGAGCTGGGGAAAAGGTAGGGCGAGCAGAGCTCGGGGGGGGGGGCTCAAGACCGGCGAGTTCGCCGGACTTCCACCCCCCATTCGAGCTCCTCGCACATCCCTAATAAGTCCGTTCTTAAGTATGGGTTGTCTGTAAGTCGGACGTTCTTAACTCGGGGACTGCCTTTACTAAAATACAAACAATGCCTACATATGTATTTAATTTATACTTTACCTTACTACCAGGAAAGGGCACTCAAGGTAGCTAACAACAATAAAAGTCAACATTTAAAATAACAAAACAATAAAAACAATAAGAAAACAAATACATTAACAAACACAATTAAAAATACAACAATAAAAGAATAAAAAGAGACCCGATCAAAGAGACAAGCTTACATGCAAAAGGCCTGCTTGAATAAAAATGGAGGGTGCTATCCAATGTGGCTTCCCTTAACCCTCTGAACTCGGAGGATTACGGGCATCCAATGGAAGGCAGGAGAAGTGTAGAGGCAAGGGTTGCGTCTGCACTCCCTTCATCCTCCAAAACGTTTAGACAGCTGATTTTGTCCATCTGAATGTTTTTCCCCTCCTCACAAGGAGGAGAGGCTGAGGTACCACTGAGATTCTTTGGAGGGCAGCAGTGCCTTGCTCCTCCCCTCCCGCCCCCCAGAACACCCCTTCCTGTGCTGGCTCCAAAGATGGTCTTCCATCTTCAGAGCCACAGCCAGTGCAGAATGAACCACACCGGCTGCAAGGGTGGAGGAGCCCCTCCAAGGTTGAAGTCCCAGCTCCAACCGAGGAAGGCATTTCTGAGGTCAGAGCTGGGACTTCGCCCTATCCTATGCCCCCCATACAATGTCGGAAGGCCACAGGATTGCACCTTTATTTGCCTACACACCGATTGTTTATCCAGTAGTTCTAGAATAGTTCCTGATGTGCATTGGAGCCCCTGGAGCAAGTGAACAGGGGGCTGCTTGCTTCACCAGTCCAATGTCCCTGGTGCACCACTGAAGACTCTGGTTGTCTATACAGTCTGGCTCTATGTGCACAGTAAGATGTTCCTACTTCCTACAAATCTCACCCAAACAGAGCAGCCTTAATCAAAAAGGCAACAGGAGGCACCACTAGTGAGAAGGCTCCCCATATGTAGCCACCTGCTATGTAGCTATGTATGCTATGTAGCACTTCAGATGGAAAGGGCATATGGAAGGCGCTCCAAGGAAGATCTTAATGTGCAGGTAGGCTTGTATGGGAGAAGGCAGTCTTTCAAGTATGCCTTCCACAACCTGGTACCATCCAGATCGTAGGGATGTATGAGAAATTCATTTCAGTTCATTTTAGACCAGAATTTACCAATTTCACACTTCTGGGACTCAAACATTGACTGAAATGCAATCTGTGGCCAAGTCCGTACATTTATAGGCTTGCAATGTGATTGGTAGACCAAAGAAAAATGTGTTCGAAAATATGTACATTTGAAAAATATGCATGAAAAAGTGTGTGCTTTTTTAAAATGCACACAAACACACTTTAATCAATGGGAGAAAAATGCATGCATCTCAGAAGTGTGCACAATCGATGCAGACATTTGGAAAAAATGCACACAAACTCTCGTGTGAACAAAAAAGTCCTCGCCATCTGACATGAGTCGGAATAAGCTTCAAGGTAGAATTCAGAGAACCTCAATGAGGTCAGGTTTTGCTGATGCATACATCCTATGACCGGCTGTGTTGGACTACAACTCCCATTATCTACACCCAAAATGCCATGCTGACTGAGAATTATGGAAGTTGTAGTCCAGCGTACCTGAAGACTGCCATGTTGGGGAAGGCTGGTGTATGTCATGAAGGGCCAATGCCAGTCCTTTTTTACAAGGTCACTTCACAACATGATCCTTTTTCTAGGATCATTTTCACGTGATTAGAAGAAATGCTCTACAGCCCTTTCCTTTCATTTTGAAATGTGTGAAACATCCTGAGACATTTTGAGAAATGTTTGTTATTGCAGATCCCAGATCCTTGGCCTTCTGCCTTCTCAGGTCCATGGCTCCTACACTTCTAAGCTCTTTCTCCTTTTACCCCCTCCTTCCCCATGTCATTTGCCTGCTTCTCTACCTGCTCAATGGCAGCCAAAGACCTTTAGGATAAGAGCAGCTCAGCCAATGGCAACTTGTGACACTTCTACATTTGTCAGCTCTCTGTTACATCAAAGCAGTTCACCCAATCACTTCCAGAGGGTTCTTCCACATCCAAATCCTTAAGCCCATTAAAATATAGATAAGCCTCAAAGTGTTGAAAGTTATGAAGTCAAAGGACAAGCATGAGGGATACACACACACACACACAAACACACACACCACACATGTTCGTAAGCACTGTGCTGGCTGGCTGCCATTTTCTAAATGGTGTCTGACAATATTAAATGTCCATTGTACAGTGCAGTCTTACATAATCAAATGAAAAAGGGTTCCTTGATTAGTTCATTCCGTCATTCATTTTCTTGATGAAGTTTCTCTCTCTCTCTTAAATTGCAGCAGCTCTTCATCATGGATCTTTGACGAAAGATAATCTTCTGATTACTCTTTTTCTTGTTGTTACCTAGCATAGTGAATAAAACAGTTTTCCAGAATGATGTTTATTTTCAGGTGGATGCAAGTACAAATATTGACTAATTGAATTGTCATGAAGAGGTAAATCAAGACTTTTGTGTCCTGTAGCAATTTTGGGGCTATATATTAATATGCTGTACCTTGATCATACCAAGTAGAAAAGGAGAATCAAACATGTTTGTATAAAGATTAACACATAAAGTACTTTTTAAAACCAGCATTTGGTTTTCAACTAACTTTTTTTCTGATTTCATACTCAAGGCCAAGGTAAATATAATTTAGAAGGGAAAAATCATTATTGATGGTATAATATGGACATTTGCCAAATATGTGCACTTTGTTTAAGGTTGGAATATTTCCCAATATTATATTCTTAGGTGCTGCTGTACATACACTTCATTTTAATTTAGGGCTTTAAAAACTAGCATATATGTAGTGATAATAAGAAAGGATGACATACGTACTTGATCTTATTCTTTTGTCATAACCAGATGACTGCAGTGGAACTACTTTCTGAGTAGACATATAGGATTGTGCTGTCGGTGATGTATGGTCAGTGAATCATAGCAAAATGTACCTGTTTTTTCCTCAAATTATTTCATTATTCATTTCTCCATAATAATATGCCATTCTACTGTAAAAATTGCATTATGATGGCAATAGCCCTAAGGTTTATTTATTTGTGGCTGTTGATCTCACAGTACTTTTGTTATGACATAAGATTTTGCTTACCATATTAGCTTCATTCATAGATCTAAACCTGAAATATGTAGATTGGAATATGTAGTTTTCAGTGGAATTGACCCGTGGAACTCAGTTATGTGCTGGTGGGTGGTTTGCTACATTAATAATTGTTGTAATAGTGTCATGACTTTTATTAACAATCATATTGTTCTATGACCTGATTCCTCTAGTCATCTTAGAATACACGTGATTATTTGGTAAAGGTCACCCACTGTAGCCAGTAAATGTTAGACACATTCATCATTTTTAGATTCAATAAAGGTTTCCAGATATCTACTTATTAGTTAATAGAGAACCAATATTTCTGTCCCTTTTCTTTTGCTTGGATTTATCTAACTATCTGCAAAAGTCACAGATATAATTTATTCATTGTCACTCTAAACCCTGAATATGCTTTATCTTATTTCAAGCTCAGCAGGAATTGCAAAATTCCACATCCTTCTTCCTGGAAAAGGAGAGGGGAAGACAATGTAACTAGATTGTTCATGACATTTAGATTACCGCAGGAGGTTCTCAGTCCTAAAAGAAGAATTTTCCTTAGATGGAAGTAAGCTGGTGAAATTAAGGATACTTGTGGAATCCTATCCAAAATGATATAATCTGTACCTCTTCAACTAATGTGTGGATCAAAATTTAGCTTCCTAAGGATGAAACACAGTTCTTGGCAATTCAACAGAGAATTCTGTACATGTCTGTGTAGAGGTAAGCCACACAGAGTTCAACGGGACTTACTCCAAGATAAGTGTGTATAGGATTGCAACTGGGCGGAGCAACCCTACATGACAGAGGAACTGCCTTTCCAGGGCAGAATGGGAAGTGGCTTTCCCCTTTCTTTTCCCCCTATTTTGCTACCAGTTTGTCTTTTTTCTTCTCTCCCCCCATGGTTCCAATGGGAAGGTTACAGGCCTAGGCCTGAGACCCTACTGTGTTTTATAGGGAGAAGACAGACACAACAGTTTTAAGAGCAGCAGAGGTGATTTGAAAGTACAGTCACTGTGTTCAAAACACACATGCATTTTTTTCCCCCTGTCCTTAAAAATGTAGGTTCTATAGGTTTGGGGCATTTTAGGGAAAAGCTGGCTGTGATGGCACCTATTGGCTAGCACCAAAGGCATTACCAATATGCCTCTTCCTCCCCTTGGAGCAGTTTTGCAAATGTCATTTATTTTTGTGCTTCTTTCTTTCTCCCCCCAACCCTCTTGCAAAGTGAAGGAAGAGAGGACATCAGCATTCTCTTTTTAAAAATTGTAACAGCAAACAGACTGATGCATGAGGAAATGGACAACACAGAGGGACTACACATAATGCTAGATAGGTCTCGTTGAGTTGTGTGAATCCTTTTAGAAAATTAGAAATGCAAAGAGCAGCCACAGGGGACCCAATCAGATTTGGGACTCAGGGACATGGGGAGGAGGGATTTAACCCTTCCCTCCCCCCTGCTGTGGTCCTGATGAAAATACATCCCCCCAACCTGTTATTTGCACCAAGATGAAGCTTCTTATTATTAGCCCCAATGGTTGTGTTCTCTGTTGCTGTCGCTGTTGTTGTTGATGTTGTTGTTGTAGTAGGTTCATTCTAATTATATACTTAGTAAAATTACTCTGAAGTGCCTTGTGTTTGAACTTAACACTCACAATGTTCTTTCAAATGTGGCCCATTGTGCAAACTAATTGCAACATATGTTTCCCTTACATCAGACTTCTCTATGGCACTTGAATTAATTAGACACAGCAGGGGGTATGTGGAGAAAAAAGAGGTATATAGCCCATTCCTACTCATGCACTTACTTGAAAGAAAAAAGAAAGAAAGAAGAGTCTTACTGAGTTCAGTGGCACTTACTCTCAAGTAAGGTTGCTTAGATTTGCAGCCTTAGACAGCAATCCTATATGCATTTACCTGGGAGTAAGTCTCTTTGATGTCAATGTGGCTTACTTATAAGTAGTCATTGTGTCGAATAATGTACTTTAAAGTTACTTTGCTTTACAGCACCATTAAAGAGAGTATAAATGTTATTTTTGGATATATAGACTGATAGATTGCTGTGCAGTAAAGAGAATGGGGCATTCTCTGCTTTTGCTGCCTCTCCGATTTTTTTTTGTATCTTGAGATTCATTGTTAAGAGCATCTGGGAAAAGGGTTGAAAATGAAACGAGCAAGAATTATAATGTATAAATCTATGGCAGACCTGCACAATTCATGACCTACCAAGCCGAATGCAGCCCATGGCCATGGATTATGGATTATCAGGTGCTTGACAAACACTGTGTTTTTCCATTCCCAGACAAGTAGTAAAAACAAGAGGTTTATCAACTCACTGGGGGTGCCACATATGGTGAGTAGACTCCAAATGGCTTCAAGGGCTGCAAGTTGAACAGACCTGATTTATGGTGACTTCATATTTCGAATACCATATGCATGTCTTGTTGCGCCATCTCAAAAAGGGTAACATAGAGCTAAATAAAATATCAAAAAGGGTAACTAAAATGATCAGAAAGGGGAGTGTCTTTCTTAAGGAGGAATGTATGAGAAATTCATTTCAGTATGTTTTTGATCAGAATGTATTTAGCTCACACCTTCCAGACCAAATGTGGGCCCAAACACAATCTGCAGTCAAAGTCTGTCACATTCCGAGCTTGCAATGTGATTCATGGAAAGAAAAAAGGTGTTTGAAAAATGCTTATACAGGCTGGCAGTCCCCAGGTTACAAACGAGTTCCGTTCTTAAGAATGTCTTTAAGCCGAATTTGTATGTAAGTCGGAACAGCACAGCGTTCTATACGTTAAAATCGGCATTTACGCAAATTGCGTAAATTACACAACCCTACGTAAACGACATAGCGCCGGAGAACCCAGAAATCTGCTCTTAAGTATGGGTTGTCTGTAAGTCGGATGTTCTTAACTTGGGGACTGCCTGTATTTGAAAACTGTGCATGAAAAAGGCATACTTTTGAAAATCACACATGAACACACTTTAATCAATGGGAGGAAAATGTGTACATTTTAAAAATATGCACAGTTGGTGTGTACATTTACAAAAATTCAGCCGAGAATACACATGAATTTTCGTGTGAGAAGAAATAAACCAAAGTTCACAATCTGATGCAGAGAACCTCAACATGCTTGAGTTTTGCTGATTCATACATCCCTATTTTAAGTGTTTGGGGCTTCATGGAAAATACATATGGCTGGGGAATTTGACCTACTGATTTCTATGCATGTTTAGACAGAAAAATGTCCTACAACTCCCAGCATTCCCCAGCCAGCACTGCTGGGAGTTGTAGGACTTTTTTCTGTCTAAATATGCATAGGATTGCACTTAATCATGGGTAACTCTCAGTTTCTTGTATCCAAAGGTGCATTTGAGCAAGCAGAGCACACCTCTGCTCATGCAATAGGGATCCTACAATTTTCACCAATACCCTCTACACCCACTGCAGGCCCCTGTGCAACATCCCATACTGGTCCAGAGGGTCCCCCGACCCTCGTAAGCAAGGACAGGTGAGGAATTTGTTGGGTTCACATTTTAATGTGAGATTACCTAATTAGCCCCTCCCAGCCCTGAATGCAAGTTGGGGTGAGAAATCTGTACACTTCTGATTTTCCAATGTATTTTCCAAAACGTTTGACAACATGTGTACATTTGAAAAAAAAATGTGCAAGTAAAAATGTGTTCATTTCTGAAATGCACGTAGTTTTGCTTTCATCAATGGATGGATACATACAAAAAGGTGTATATTTGGAAAATGCACACAAAATGTGCACTTTTTAAAAAAAAAAATGCACAAAGTATGTACTGTATGTCTTTCTGTGTAGGGGCAGGTAGGAAGCTCACATGGAATCAGGATGAAACAAGCTTAGCAGTGGAAAACTGAGGACCTGAATGAGGTCAAGAATGTTGACAGATTCACCCATCCCTACTCATAAATAGTTATTTGGGAGGCACAAGGGGCTGCAGTGGGGTAGAAGATGGGGGAAATGAAAATGGAGGGGGCTCCCTTGCATAAGCAGAAGTACTTTCCACTCATGCAAAATCACCTCTGGATACAAGCACATGAAATTTAAAAGTGCTTAACTTTGGTTGGAAAACTTTCTTTCTAAAAGTAATGGTGAGAAGCATGCAGAGTCTGGCTCAGTTCCAGAGAAAATTAGTGGCACTCAGTGTCTGTAACTAAACTTCCCATAGATTTTAAGTGAACTTATGAATGACTATTGGGCCCAGCATGTCTATCAGAATTCAGCTGGAAAGCCATCCTTATCTGGGCTTTTATTTTATGTATGTATGTATGTATGTATGTCCTTTAACAGTATCCTCAATCTTCTTTACAACATGTTTTTCCCCGCTCAGACGATCTGTGTTTGTTTCCACAATACATAAGAGGCAGAAGCAATTCAAATAATTTACCATTTGATGCTCAGGTAGATGACTGAAAGAAAATAGAGCTTTACAGCTCTGTATAGAATGAGAAATATGTTGTAGAAGCATCTGCAGGATAATTTAGAAATGTATTCAGAGCCAAACTAATAAATGAATAAATGGAGACAGGGTTTTTTTTAATCCTCTATGGGAGGAATTTTGGGATGGATCATCATCAGGCGATCACTCGTGACCGAGTAAGATTGTCTTCCGGGATAAAATGAGGAAATTCTAAAGAAGATTGTGTAGACTCTAGCGATGGGTCCGTAAGTGACTGTGGAGGCCAATTCTAGATCCACACAGCTTCCCACAGTGAGGACACAGGTTACCAGATAGAAGATGGTCCTGTAAAGGATTCATTTGACGTGCTTTTCGCTTAGCACGTTTCTCCCTTTCACCTTGCACTCGGGCTTCTTCAAAGTCCATGGAACCTTTGTGAAAGGCCAACCTCCATTTAGATCGTTCATGGGCCAGAGCTTCCCAGTTTTCGATGTTTATATTGCATTTTTTTAGATTAGCCTTATGAACATCTTTAAACCTCTTATATTGACCACCGATATTCCGCTTTCCATCCTTGAGTTGGGAGTAAAGTAACTGCTTTGGGAGACGGCAGTCAGGCATTCGAACAACATGACCGGTCCACTGAAGTTGGCGTTGAAGGATCATTTTTTCAATGCTAGTAGTCTTTGCTTCTTCCAGTACACTGACATTTGTTCGCCTATCTTCCCAAGTAATTTGCAGGATTTTCCGGAGGCAACGTTGATGACACCTTTCAAGGAGGTGGAAGTGACGTTTATAGTAGTCCATGTTTCGCAGGCCTACACTAAAGTGGTAATACAATGGCTTCAATGCAACCAGTGTTTTTGGTCTTCTTACAATAGATTTTAAGTGAACTTATGAATGACTATTGGCCCAGCATGTCTCATCAGAATTCAGCTGAAAGCCATCCTTATCTGGCTTTTATTTTATGTATGTCTGTATGTATGTATGTCCTTTAACAGTATCCTCAATCTCTTTACACATGTTTTTCCCCGCTCAGACGATCTGTGTTTGTTTCCACAATACATAAGAGGCAGAAGCAATTCAAATAATTTACCATTTGATGCTCAGGTAGATGACTGAAAGAAAATAGAGCTTTACAGCTCTGTATAGAATGAGAAATATGTTGTAGAAGCATCTGCAGGATAATTTAGAAATGTATTCAGAGCCAAACTAATAAATGAATAAATGGAGACAGGGTTTTTTTTAATCCTCTATGGGAGGAATTTTGGGATGGATACAGGGGTGGGGAAAGCTGAAATCCACCATCCCAGAGTGCCATGGTCCCAGTCCTAATCAGGGCCATGCATGCTTACACTGAAGTAAATAATCCAATCACACATGACATAGCTCTGCTATGTGTGATTTGAACTACTATGTGTTTAGTAGTTTGGCCCTCAGAACTGTGAATGATGAGTGTGTACACACAAACGTGTGTGTGTGTCCAATGTTAGTCTAATGTAAGTTCCATTCATTTCAGTGGGTCTGAAGTAAGTTCCATTCCTTTCGGTAGGACTAATGTTGGATACAACCCACATATATACTGCTTTGCCTGGGAGGAAATCCACCTTCAAGGGTGAGTTCCCACTTTCATAAAAATCTTAGTTTAAAGAGAGAAGGTGCTTTTTCCACCTCTGACATTTTCAGCAAATCAAGCTGCCTTCTAGCAATCATGAGCTTTTCAGAGGCCTAGTGTGACCCTGTCACTCTGTGCAGAGTCTTTAATTGCATTATCAGATGAAGGACTTTGGAATGCTCTTTCCTTCACTGCCAATTATTCTATGCTGCTGTCTTGATTAGGTGGCTCCTAATTGTTGCCTTGTGTAACAAGGAGAACCCCCCCCCCCCGTGCAATGGAAACTTCAAACAAGTTGGCTCTTTGGATGATAATTGCAACCACACCGTGAGATGCATGACAAGTGTGGCGTATGACTGTATCCTCTGAACTCCCCATGGGCCATGGCTACATGCAGTGAGATAAATAATAAGGATTATTTAAAGACCATTTAACACAAACAATGGACAATGATTTTCAAGTGAGCAAGTCATCACCGGTATCCATAAATAATGTGGAGGAAGATCGGTGTTCAGATTTTGTTAAATAATGTCATGATGCCATTTGCTGCCTCCACTCACATTACTTTGTGGGCACTCATGTTTATTTTGATTCATCTCATTTGTAATTTGCTGTTCCTGAAAGGAGCTCAGGCTGGTATACATGGCATAATCCCATATATCCTCACAACAACCCTGCGAGGTATGCTAGACTGAGAGATTGTGACTTGCCCAAGGCTAATGAGCATCATGACTAAGTTGGTATTTAGACACTGATCTGCCTGGTCCAAGTCCAATACTCCTTTGTGGTCTATATAATTGAGAATCCTCTGAGAACTAATCTTACTGAGAAAACCCTTTGACATCTCAACGTTCTCAAATATTTCATTGAAAGAGGATCTCTCCAAAGTTCTTCACATGTATTTTAAGCATGATTTCAGTAGCAAGCGGTAACTCTTTCCATCACACGTCGCTGGCTTTTTCTAATGCTAATTATGGAAAACTGCTGGTTACTAATTACTATACTTCCCTAGCATTTTAAACACATTTGACTTGCACAAGAGGATCAACAAAAAATAGTAGTTTCATTCATTCATTCATTCATATATATATATATATATATATACCATTGTATTCTTGCTGTTGAGATCATTCACCCCCACTGTACTGCATCTTTATGCATCTCCGTTTGGTTGCACACACAGTTCTTGTGCAGAGTCCCTGAAGAGGTGAACTGAACTCAAACAGTGCATTTGAACATAGCTGGGAGTAATTTAGATAAATGATGCTGTTCAGAGTGATCTGTTAAGACCGGAACAAACTGTCTTCTTCACAGTATCATCAAGCTGTGATACAGCCCTCTGGCCAGGACAAGAATTAAACATTTTTAATTCATGCAATTATGAATTCAGAGGACTCATTTCTGGCAGTGGCTGCTGAGTTCAATGAGATGGCAGTAATCACGTTCTAAAAGCATATGTTATGTGACAGTGTGGAATGCCCATCAATCTATATTGTAATGTGCTAAGAGATTTTGTGGTGGTGGTGGTGGTGGTGATCAAGCCCCTGGCAGTGACTGGCTGAGATGCCCTAATGTCAGAGAAAGGCCAGCCAGGCAGAAGAATCTTCAAATGCCATTGGCTAAGCTGCTCTGCTCCTAGGGGACTCCGTCTCTGTCTGCCTTTGACTGAACATCAGAGATCGTGCGCAAAGGTAAAAGGCAGGGGAGCCAAAAGGAGCTAAGGAAAGGAGGGATTGAAATAGCCTGGGCCTTGGAAAACAGTAGCCAGATGCCTGGGAAGGATAACAGGATTGGTGGTTTTAGGAAATGATTGGGATTTGGGCAAGGAAGTCCACTGGAGAAATTAGGGCAAATAATGTAAATAAAGTGAATAAGCAAACAAACAAGCACCTTAACCCAGGTTTTTTTTGTTTATGTTGTGTTAAGGGCTTTCCATTTTCACTTAAGCTCCAAAATGCTGGGAAATTACAGCTGTAATTTCACGCCCTTAACACACACGTTATTTAGGCAACATGCATGTGGTATCCTATGCTGTGGTTAGTTTCCAGCTTCCATCAACTGTTGATGGGCAACTTTAAGGCCCCTGATCTCCCTTCTTATGGATCTTTGACTTTAATTAAACAAGACAAGGATTGGATGGCCCATCAAACACAGAGGGCACTTTCAAACAGAGGACTGTCCTCTGCCAGCTCTCCAAAATAGAGGACTGTCCTCTCTAAAGTAGGCCCTGAGCTGGAAGTCTGCTGGTATTGTAAGCTTCCTCCTTTCCCCCAGGAAACCATTTCGAGGGTCAACTTGGCTCCCACAGCACTTTTGTAGGTACCCCTGACACTTCTGTAGTTTGAATCATAGAATCATAGAAAAGTAGAGTTGGAAGGGGCCTACAAGGCCATCGAGTCCAACACCCTGCTCAATGCAGGAATCCAGGTCAAAGCATCCCTGACAGATGGCTGTCCAGCTGCACCATGAATGCCTCCAGGGAGCCCACCACCTCCCTAAGTAGTTGGTTCCATTGTCTTATTGCTCTAACAGTCAGTATTTTTTTTCCTGATGTTTAGGTGGAACCTGGGTTCCTGTAACTTGAGCCCATTATTCCGTGTCCTGCAAACTGGGATGATCGAGAAGAGATCCTAGTAACATCACTTGACATCAGTGCGTTTCAGAGAGCTGGGTTTATTTATTTATTTATTTACAGCATTTTTACCCTGCTCTTCAGCCAGAAAAGGCTCCCAGAGTGGCTTACAAAGATTAATATTAGACAATCCCTGCCCTCAGACTTCCAATCTAAAAGACATGACACAAAATGAAAAGGGATTGGGAGGGAGGAGGAAGAAAGCAAAACTCAGTCACCAGTTCTTAGTTACAAGGTTCTTATAGATTCCCCCCCCCTTTTTTTTTTCTGGCAGGGAAGGGCAAAACAAGCTCCCTGCAGTTGTTTCTTCTTTGGCTGATGTATGTGGCCAGGCTGGTCTCCCCCTTTCTGTGATGTTACTTCTGGGAGGCATGGGGTGCAGCCTCCCAGTGGCCCTTGGTTCTCTAGCCGATGGGTTGCATATCAAAGTCTGTGTGGTGAGGTTCTACCACATACACTAGGGCTTTGGAGAATTTTTCTTGCTTAAAACCTTTCATGCTTCCCCAAAAATCTCTTCCAAATCCAAAGTCCCAGGACCATCGAAAATGGCCTCTGGTAGAAATTGATGAGAAACTCCAATGCATCTGCAGAACTCCTGGGTCATTTCTGGGATCTTTGGATCCTGGTGTTGGTATTCATGGTTGTCCAACCATGTAAACATGCACTGTTTTGCATTTCATTTGCTTATCACATTTTCTACATTCCTGTTTTTATTTTATGCAACACCCCTGTTCTTTGCAGTCAGTTCAATCCAGGCAGCTTCTTGCATCTTTCATATATCCCTACTTAGGAATGGACCAAATATTCTCTATTTTTGTGTCAAAAGAGGAATAGAGTAGAAACATTTGCCAGAAATCACGTTGGTTTTCAATTGTTTTCACTGTGTTCTGCTTCAGCATCATTTTTTTTTCTTTGCCTATAGTAATCAGGGATCACATATTGAATGAGATGATGAAATGCAACTAATCAGACAGATTTGGCTACATGATGAGGGCACTCAGTGAGGCCAAATGAAGGTGTTTGCAAGTGAGGACAGTGCTTCTTGGATCTTTACGTGGATGATCTCAGCCAATCAGGAATCATGGAGTGAATAGGCTGCTTACATAGTCCATCAGATCTGGCTACATGGTGATGTCATTGTTGGCAGGGAAAGACAGTTGAGAATGAGAGCATGTCAGGCCAATGTAAATGAATTGCAAAAATTAATCAAAGAGCACTGGAAAAAAATACACCAAAATAGCAGATGCTTCTTGGCATGGTCAAAAATATGCATGAAAAACTGAATTGTTCTGGCTCAACCCTAATCCTTCCCCCAGAAAGCTAGATTCCTTGGAGAAAGCTGCAATAGACAAAACAGTTTACATTCATAATGTAGACATGCATGCCTCTATGGCTGCTGATTTTCTCCACAGCTTACAAGCTCTTATGCATTACCGTTGAGAAGCGGAATCACGACAAATTGAAACTTCATTGCCACTACGTTTTATAGTCACACCGCAGAGCCTAAGCAACAAGAATGGAACAGTTTCTTCAGATTATTGTGTTTTGTCAGTCTGCATTAATGTAGCACAGTGTGTACCTTGCACAGACACTGATCGGAGTGATCCCCCCCCCTTCTCATTTGTTTTAGGAAGTTATATATAGTGCAGAAAAACCTTGGGCTCATCAGAATCTCTTGGTGGAGAGAGGGAAAGGGGAAGAAACAACATATTGCTGGTGCTTTAATGTTGTCACATCTTTATGCTGCTGTCAGTGTAAGCAGTCACAGCTGCTGCTTGATTCCAAGGGCACCTGCAAAGTACAACCCCTTTGACTCTTAAGGCAGGGGGTAGTATCCAATGAACAGTAGACCCATTGAAATGAATGGGACTTCATTCATTCATTTCATTCATTTCTCGCAAAGTCTCACAAATGAGACTTAAATGAAATAAGTCTCATTTATTCAGTGGGTCGATTCTATGTAGGACTAACACTGGATACTACCCAGGGTATCACTAACCTCTCAAACTTTGGCCTTTGTGTTGTGGGGGTCCACCACCCAAGCCTGTGTCAACCATTTGTTATAGGGGATAAGTGTGTGGAGATTCTCCAAGTATCCATGTGCTCTGCATGGGAGCCAGTACATGAGACTATGAACACCTTCCTCCCAACTGAAATCCTAGGGACTTGAGAGGCTGCCTTATACCAGGTTAAACTATTTATCCTTCTAGGCCACTATTGGCTACTTGGCCTGGCAGTAGTTCCCCAGCATCTCAAGGCAAGACATCTTTCACATCATCTGCTACCTGACCATTTTTGCTGGAGATTCCCATTGAGCTATGGTATGGCCCCTACCTTAGCACCAAGGAAGGCCCTTCCCAAAGTAAGGGAAATCAAGACATCAGTGGAATGAAGCTGAGCCTTTTAAGCATTTGGAAGAAGCTGCCAGAGCAGGTACAGAGCAGGATCTCCTTGTTGTCCCATTTTATGCCCATCTGTTCAATGGGTGGTTGAAGGGTGATTTTAAAGCCTGCTAGATGGATCTTTTTATTGCTGCTATTAATTATTTTCATGATCATTAATGTGTAATTTGTATGTGATTTTTATTAATGACTGTAAGAATTTCTAATTACATTTGTGAGCTGCCTACAGCTTATGGTAAAGCAGGATGCAAATATTTTGATAGATAGATAGATATAGGAAGCACCGTTCTAGCAGGAATGGTACCTGCGTTTCTTAACCAATGTCACCTCAACTCTTGTACTAGACAATAGGACCTACCCGGCTGCTCTAGTATTGGCCTGAAGGACATGGCTGAAGAGCTCCTCAGGGTTGGTTCCATGTTTGAGGATTCCTCTAAAAGCTAGCCATCAGTGCCACTCCCCGTCGGAGCCTCTTCCCAACCATATGTTATACCTGGTAGCAGTGGCTAGGTTTGGGAAGTCACCCACCACCATGTTATATTTCCCACAATGCCCTGGAACAGCTGACCATGACTTCTGGGTACTGATGCAGGCCTGGAGCTCCTTTCTCTAGCTGCCATTTTCTGAATTCCCATTAAAGGTATATTGATACATAAATTTGTACTAGTTTTATACTAATGTAGCCATCATGAATCCCCAGAAGGAATAATAGGAATTGTAGTTGCTGAGAATTCTCTATTAGAACTCCCTAGTGTCCCTTCCCTTAAACAAGCAGAGAAAGAGAGAGAGAGAATAATCATTCCCAGGGTTCCCTTGAGAGTGAAAATGAACATTAAAGCAGTTCCAGTGTGTGGTGTAGATAGGAGGGAGAGCTGCTAGCCCAGGGGTGTTGAACCTCAGTCATGCGGGCTAAATCTAGCCCGCCTTGGGTCCCAGTCCATCCCTCTGGGGCTCCTGAGATGGCCACACCCCTTCCCCTGGCCCCATCTCTTTTTCCCTAACTGCCAATCATTTGGTGGTTTCTCGGCTTTTGTGCAGTGTTTTCCCCATTCAAAGAGTTTGAGATGCCTCTCCTAAGGCTTCGCTACTGGCAAGAAGAGCTTTAAGCTAAAACATGCTGGGGTCTGTGTGTTTTGGGAGGTATTTTGGCCCCACCCTTTTTGTCTTCAGCTCTGCCACCACAGAAATGCTGCTGCTGAGAGCTTCTACAAACTGGAATTTGGACCTTAGGCTGAAAGAGGTTTGACACCCCTGCCCTAGCCAGGGCTTGTCTTCCAGACTCAGTGGTTCACTCTCCAAATCCTGGCACTCATGAGTCATGGCCATGTCTTGTCACACACACACACACACACACACACACACACCAAAGTTTCCTTCCCCAGAGAGGTTATAAGAAATTGTAACCCAAGAGAGATCCTTCCTATAGAGAGATTATAAGGCATTCAGAGAAGATCCAACCGTTTGGTGCAAACATCTGATTTTAATCAGCTGCATTGAATTAGGTACTGTTTCCATTTGGGACAATTCATTCCTGCAGATATTTTCTTGCAAAGCCCTCATTGGGCTTTGCCAGTGGCACAAAGAGATAGCGAGAAGCTGCCAGGAGAGCTGTGAGCTGCAGATAGATGTCAATGGAACAAAACGAATGTTTCCTTGCAAAGTGATTTCTAAGGCAATGCATAAATGTCCTTATAGGAGACTTGCTCATGTTTTGCCCAGCACAGCATTTTGTGCATCTCAAGTGAGACGCTACTTATGCTGCGTGTGAACTGTGAATTGGATTCAAGAACAACTATTTTTATTCTACAGAACTCAGCATTTTGATATCATTGCTTGGTGGCCAGTACGGACGGAGGTCGTTTTGCTGCGTGAAATTTATGCATCCTTTATTTTTAAACTGGGGAGGGAGTTGTTCTTGGCTTTTTTCAAACAAGATAAGGAGGAATTCGTTATGAGAAACCTTGAGATATTTAAAGCCAAGCAGGACTGGTCTTTCTCTCACCAAATGACCATGATGTAACACATCAACCATCCTCTGTGAGAGAGGCTGGCAAAGACAGCATTTGTATTCTTGAACCTAGATTAAGGTGGCTACTTATGAATCACCAAAAAAGAGTGCCTCACTCAAAAAGAGGACAAAATTAGCATAACAAAATCAGCATAACATCTGTATATGCTAGTGCGTGTGTGTGTGTGTGTGTGTATTGCTGCACATTTAGAAATAATTATTATAATTTAAATAAAAATACAGTACATCTTACCATAGTGAGGAAGACTGTGACCAGGTTAGTGGCGTACTACACTGAGCAGAAACTTACCTTCTCTTGGGGGTGCTCCCGAGCACCCCCCACCCGCTCTCGCCGCTCGCAAGTTCCAAAAACCAGAAGTGACGTGACGGTTGGGTTTGCTATTCACAGCCGTTTTAAGCTGGGTTGCCCTGGTATTTACGCTAAAAGCACAGCGCCAGGGGAACCGGAAATAGATGCGCCGGGGACCTGAAGCTCCTTTCCCCGGCGCGGCTTGGATTGAGCGGCGGCAAGGTAAGTCGTGAGAGTCTCGGGAGGGCCGAGCGGGCCACTTTCAGCCCGCTTTCAGCCCCTCCGAGACTCTTGGATACATCGCTAGATGTATGCCTTGCTCTAGTCTACTCTGTCTTGGTGCTGCTGTCCATGTGCAGGCCCAGCTCTGATGGTTTTTTATACTGAACTTGGACTAGACAACCCTTCAAATAGAGCAGTGGTTCTGGTTCCCAACCTTGGGTCCCAGAAGTTGCTGGACTACAGCTCCCAGCATCCCTTGTCATTAGCCATGCTGGCAGGGTATGCCAGGGAGTTGTAGTCCAGCAATGTCTGGGGACCCAAGGTTGGGAACCACGGAAATAGAGGATGCCTTCAAAACAGAGGATAGTCCTCCGTAAGAAAGGACACATGGCCACCCTAGCCTGGATTCACAGAGAAAAGCTTCTTCTGCTTCCCTCAACCTTAGGCCCAGTGGACCTAAGTAAAGAGGCAAGTTTATTTGCACATCCCTAGAATGAAGTGTTCGCCAGCTGCGAGGCCTTGATGAAACAGTTCTGAAGATTTCACATTATAGAAATGTAAAATTAAATGAATGATATCACCTATTGATTTGATAACTTTGATGGCACAATTGTCCTCCCACGCGTCTGTGTCTGAAGTCTCCTTTATAGTGTTTCCTATCTCTTTCCTCTTTTATTCCTTTCTGATGATATGAGTTACAGGATGGATTCCAAATATTTATGCCTGCTTTTCAATTTTGAGAAATAAGGGTTTGCATGACGGATCATTGTTATGGCTGTTTCTTGCTAGCTGTTTATGACTTATTTCATCTCAACAGTCTCAATATGCCTGCTAATGAGTGTTTCTAAGGTAATTCAAAGGCTGTTATTTATTTTATTTTATTTTTTGCCTACGATTGTTTGATTCAAAACCAATTAAATATATACACCAGGGGGAAAAATAGCACAGTTCTGCTCCAGGGGAAGTTACTATAAAATACCAATAATGACTAACAACTGACTCTGGCAGTAGAATGCAGGCAACTTTCCCTACTACAATGATAGCTTATCAGAGGAGGAGTTACTGGTCTGCTTCCTGGACTTCAGCAGTATGGATTTGTGAGAAATCAGCTCCATCAGATTATTTAAATGGATTTTTCCAATATGCATCAACCAAAAACAGACATGGACCAGCCGCATTTGGCATTCAGAAATCTGTACATTTCCAGACTTGTGATGCATTTTGCAGAACAGAATTTTTTTTGTGTCCAATGAAATGCCCATATTTGAAAAATAAACAAAGAAAAATGCATACTTTACAAAATTGCACACAAACATGCTTTCATCATTAGGTGGATGCATACAAAAATGCACATAATTTGAAAAATACACCCACAAATGTGCATTTTTTAAAGAAAAACACACACAAATATATCTGTATGGATTCATTTGCGCGCGTAGAGGAGAAATAACAACTCAGACACAGTTGTAGGGTACAAATTGTGGCAAAAGTAATGGGCCACATTTATTGAATCATCAATAGGAGATCTACGAAGGGATAAAAGTGCAGGTACTACTTACACCAGCTATCAGCCGGTCACCATTGCTATAGGGCGAAACATCCAGCAAGGAGGGTGACGGCATCCAAGTCATCCCCTCCTTGCTTAAACACCACGTGGTGCTGGAAGGTCTTTCCTGCAGTCAGCCTCGTCCGGACCATGAGGTACCACCAGGTGAAGTAGGAAGACCTCAGAGACGTGCCTTATCTCCCAAAAACCGAGCCGTGAGGCAGTCGGCAGCAGGAACCTCGGGCACACCTCTCACCTGAAAGGTGCCATAGGATGATCACCGAGCCCCTAAAACTGCCTAATCCCGCATTTAACCACCAATGTGACCGAATTGACAATGCCACTAAGCACCCAAACCCTGAAATACAGCGTAGAGTAGGCGAAACACGAACATTGCCCCCGGCCAATTAGGACAATGAACCAAAATTCCTACTCGGCTCCTGGAAACAGGCGACCAGTAAAACCTACACTGCAAACAGGGATGGAAGGAAGGGAGCCACATCAGAAAGGAGGCTCTACTGCCCCTCCCACTCTGCCTCCTGATTGGAACATCAAGAATCAGACCACTGTGGTGTGACTCGCCATTCCCTCCGCGTGCAAATTGTCCACAGCTACGCATGGCTGGGAGGGGCATTCTGCAAAAGAAAAAAATCCACGTGGAACCAGCATAGAACAGACAGACTTGGAGGTGGGAAATGGAGGAAGTCCATAGGCCTGGTAGATCTGTCCAGCACCATCACAGTAGGTGGCCAAAGGGTGTATTGCAGCTTACAGCTCAACATAGATCATGTGACACAAGGGGACGATAGATTTCCACCTGGTTTTGTACAGTTACTGTACTGACTCCATTCTGAGCTGCTCTTTCGCTGCCTGTTTCTCAACATGAATGCCAGATTGATTCAAGACTGACAGTGGCATGCCTTCACTGTAAACATTTCTATTGTTTGGAGGGATTAGTACTCTGCATAAATCATCATCATCACATCATCCAGTGCCAGGGTAATCCAGATTCCGTGGCAAGAAGTAGATTATGCATGTTTCTTTTTCTTTAGCCAAGTGTGCTAGTTTTGCATAATTTCTTTCCAAATCTTACTCTTTTGCAAAATTTGCTATGTTTTTGCTATTCATGGGAAGGAGCAAAGAATTGTGCAGGGCACAACCCCCCCCCCTCAACAATGGAAAACTCATTCAGTTACCCCTCTGAGATTTTGGCAAGCATTTCTCACACACTTCAAAGCCTATCTCTGTGTCAAGTAAGGACTAGAAACATATTCTTTAACAAATGAAAGCTGAGGCCCAAACTAGACATAATATTCATTCAGGTCTATCTCTCTCCACTAGTACTGTATCGAAAATTTCTCCCACATCTTTTTTGACCATTCTCATTCAATTCGATAGAAAAGAAATTGCTTTTAAAAAGAAATTCAAAGGAGAAGAAGTTTCAGAGACATTGTCATGGGTTGGATTCAGGGTTCTTGCACTTACCTTACTTATGAGGTGGCAAAAGAGCATGTGTCTCGCCTGTCTTTCATCATGCTATCATCCCTCTGGCAGCCTGTAGCCTCTTTGGCTTCCAGCACTTCCTGCCCAGTGGAAGACATCCCATAGGGTTTTTCAGATCAGGAAGCACAGGCAGCCTGGGAGGCTGCAGCGCAATGGAGAGATGTGTAATAGAAAGAAAGAAAAAACACACAGTAACCTCAGCCAACTCACCACAATTAGGTAAAGTCCAAACACCACCAAAATAAATTCAAAATAAATTATAAAGACCTTGAGAATGTGGCAGAAAAATGGAAGCCTCTCTCATGCGGGAAGAAAACTTTCAGGAAATTGGAGGTCAGATTTTGGCACAGCACTAGCTCCACCTCTTCCCTGGAGCTGGATGCAAAACTACCCCCCCCCATACACCCACTCAGAAGACATTTTTTTCTCAGAAACCTCCTGAGAGTTTTCTTTTTTCACTTCCCTGGAAATAAAAGACCACTTCACATATTATCAGCTGGCCAGATTTCAAAGACTTAGGTAAGCGGGAACTTATCAACCAGAAGGGTCCAGAGGACCTGGGAACCGAGTGACTCCAGATGGTTTCATGGTCAACTTGAAAGGATTGCTTATAGTTAGATAGTCTGGGAAACTGGTATGGAAGTGCCTATCAAGACAAAACACCTTAATCTTGCCCCGTTTACTGGGACCAGGTGTGATTATCATAAACAGAGAAAACTTATATAAGATTAGGGAATCCTTAGGAGGGGTGAACCTCGACACAGACCTAGCTGTGCAGAAGGTGCTGTGTGCCAGCCAAGGAGTCCATTTCTTTGAGGGGTTCCCAACAACAGAAGGGACGTAGGCATTGTGCTCTGCATCTACCTCGCTGCTATAATCTCTTTTTTGTGTTTTGCTAATGAAGCTTTTCAACCTTCACCTATACGTGTGCTCATTGTTTCTGGATCCTAAAAAGAGCGCTGCCTTTGGCAGAACATCCATCAATCTGCAGTTTCTAAAAGAACACACAAAATTTTACATTATTTTTGAACATATTTGTATCTGCATTTTACCCTAAAATATCATTTTTATATGCATTTTGGATTATTATTTTTTTGAGCCAAGTATCGTATTGAAAAATCTGGGGACTTGCAAAAACCAAAGTATAGCTGTATGTTAATCCAAGAAAATCAGCTCACTTCCAATGAAATTCAACTGAATGAAATCCACGAGTGTCTCTAGGGTGCAGCCTCAAAATCTAGATCCAGGCATGGTCCACCGCATCCTGGTCCCAACAGTCATCGCCCCTGGTGTGCTAATGTTCTATGTGTAGCATGGTGCTTTGTTTCATTTTGTTTTACATGGGGAAACATTCAAACTTGTGATGAACCACTAGCATTGTCAAGGAGCATAGTTTCAGGAGAGAGGCATCATGCACTTTTCTGAATGAATAGGTCTATCTTTAGAAGAGATTGTTTTTACCTGTGGCATCTCAGAGAGCAAGAAGCTTATCTCCTCTGCTTGGCAGAACATGCTGTATGCATGAAGCCTCTTAGCAAAAGAGAATCCCTTTGAAGTCCTGAGAAACTTTTTGAAGTGTCAGCACAATGGATCATTTCCATAAGTCTAATACACTTAGTTTGCCCCAGAGAAGGGGAAAAACAATAATGTAAAATCTGATCTGAGGATCAAATAGAGATGTCATGATTATGGGCTTATGTGTTCTGGCAGAAAACAGACTGAGTTCAAAGACATTATGGAGAAAATGCAAGAACTTCGCAGTGCACATCAAGAATTAAGAATCAATACTTTACATGTTTCACAGTAAAAATAAGCAAAGAGGAAGCAACATAACATAGTCATGTTCATCAAGATGTCTCAACTATAAAAGTAAAGAATGTACTTATTGTGTGACAAAGGCCTGTTACACACATTCAGGTGTGATTTATGTGTACATGTGATTACTGTTCTCTTGGCGCCTGTCAGATGAATGCATGAACTGAGTCTATTGAAAAGTATTCCATTTGAGTTTACACAGTATATGTGGCAAAATAAAAGTTCTGGGATCAAAGAATCATAGAGCTGGAAGTGACCCTGAAAATAATCTATTCCAGTGATAGGCAAACTTTGGGGCTTGTGAGCACACTTGGAACATTGAGAAGCTCTCCTGGGCACAACCATAAAATGGCCACCATGGGTGGGCATGGTTAGGCACAAAGGACAAGTCACCTGCCCAGAGGCATTCATGGCAAATTAACATGGCAGCAGCTAGAAGCTCCCACTTCCCTTTGAAGCCATCCCAGCTGCCAGTAAGAAAATATAAAAACATTTTAAAATAAAAATTTGGAAGCGTAGGCTGTCTTGGTGCGTGCCAAGGAAGGTGTCTGGGGGCACACTGGTGCCCATGGTCGTCATCATCAGGGATGTTGAAGAGTCCTTGGTCCCGAGTCACGAGTCGAGTCACGAGTCTTTGGACCCGAGTCTCGAGTCCGAGTCCAAGTCCTTGGTCCAAAATGGTGACTCCCGAGTCATGAGTCACTCCCAAAGCTGACTCCACGAGTCCCTATTAAAATCAGTGGGGGGGGGTTCCCAACAAAATAAGGCTACTTCAGATGTGTGGTTTAAATAAATTATAGGCACAAGTGTGCCTTTTTATCTCAAAACTCTGCCACTGATTTTGACAAGAACAGACCAGGCAGACAAACCCAAAATAACCAGGCAGGGAAAGGAGGCAGGGAACCCCAAAGCAGGCAGGCAGAGGCCTTTGTCTTGGACAATTCAAACTGTGGAACTGGTTAAGAAGAGACCAGGCAGGCAGAGGAGGCAGGGAACCCCAAACAGGCAGGCAGAGGCAGCCAAACCCAAAATGTCTGAAAGGTTGCATTAGGAAAATGATTTTAAAAAATAAACTTGGATTGTTACTGCAACTAGGTCCAGACTGCACCTGCAGGTGGCATCAAGCAGGGATGTTGACGAGTCCTTGGTCTCGAGTCCCGAGTCGAGTCTCGAGTCCCATTAAAAATATTGGGACTCGAGTCCGACTCGAGTCAGAGGGGGGACTCAGTCCGACTCATGAGTCGAGTCCTCGAGTCCGAGTCCCCATCCCTGGTCATCATGTTGCCTATCCCTGATCTAATCCAACCCTCCTGCCCAATGCTGCACTTTCTATGAGATGTTCTGGAGACTTGCAAAGACCTATGGCCCGGCATAATATGCAAGTCATCCAAGTGAGGAACATGCAATTATGGACCAGTTCATAATCTACTTTTTTGTTGTTGTTTTTACCAAGATCTATACATTTATAAAGTTCTTACAGATTTTCTGCAAGCTGCTCAGGCTTGTGCTTTGCTGAGTTCTAAAGGGAAGCTCCACAGTTTATTTATTCATTTTTATTTATTTATTTCATTTCTATACTGCCCCACAGCCGAAGCTCTCTGGGCAGTTCACAACAATTCATATGATAAAAACATACAAGGTAGTTAAAAAGTTTAAAACCAAATTTTAAAACACAGTTTGAAATGACAAAGGGCCTACAATTACAAGCTATGCTGGCTGGGGCATGCTGGGTGTTGTAGACCTTTTTGCTGTCTAAAAACATGCATATAACACCCAGCCACTTTACGAGGCTGGATGCTTCCATCCTTTTCTTTGATGGGTGCCTACTTCACTCTAGCGGATCTTACGTTTCTAATGAGCAGCTAGCTCAGCCTTTGCCAACCTGGCCCCGTCCAGCTGTGTTGGTGGCTGCAACTCCCATCGTCCCCAGCCAGCATGACCATGATGGCTGCAGATGCTGGGAGCTGCAATTTACAACATCTGGAGGGCACCAGGTTGGCGAAGGCTGAGCTAGAGGTTTGCAAGTCTAATCTCTGGCAGAAAATCTCTGGTCAGAACTCAGCACCAACGGAGTACCATGGAGCGTGGGCCTAGTTAGCCGGGGCGGGCAGTCACGCCGCTCAGAAATTGGGGATGCTGCTGGTCACTCCACAATATACCACACGTCCACCTTCCCCAACCCGGAACCCTCCAGATGTTTTGGCCCTGGACTCCCATCTGCCGCAGCTACCACGGCCACTGGTCAGGAACGCTGGGAGTTGTAAACCAAACCTCTGGAGGGCACCAGGCCAGGGAAGGCTGCCACAGGACCCATGCACATGTTCCCGCTTCCTCCCACTTGGCCACCCAATTCTACCCAGTTGTGTGGGCTGACACTGAGGACTGCTCTTTATGCAGTTGCTGTTTTTCTATCTGACTGCTGAATGAGACACTCTTGATCATGCTTGAGCTGGGTACATGCCAGCGCCCGCTTACAACTACCATAGCATTAGCATCGATCAGTTAATTACAAAGCAATGGTGGCTGTAGTTCATTAGCCATATTTTCCTGCTTCCTCGTTTCTCACTGTGCTTGCTCTCTCTAATCTCCTAGTCACTAGTTTTGCTGGTGAGCCAATTTGACAAGAGAGGAGGGCTATGGCACAAGGCCAAATGCTCCACCTCCAGGTTCAAAACCCATGCCACAGATGCTGCCTGCTCATCTACACCCCAAGAGTGGACCAAGAGTGGACAAGATTGGCTTTGAGGGCAAACTTGTTGCCCCTCACCACAACTCAATGTGTGGCATAATTGACTAGACCAGATTTCAGGTAGCCGTGTGTGTGTGTGTGTGTGTGTGTGTGTGTGTGTCAGGGATGTTGAAGAGTCCTTGGTCTCAAGTCATGAGTCGAGTCACGAGTCTTTGGACCCGAGTCTCGAGTCCGAGTCTGAGTTCTTGGTCCAAAATGGTGACTCACGAGTCACGAGTCACTCCCAAAGCTGACTCCATGAGTCCCTATTAAAATCAATGGGGTTTTTCCCAACAAAATAAGGCTACTTCAGATGTGTGGTTTAAATAAATTCTAGGCACAAGTGTGCCTTTTTATTTCAAAACTCTGCCACTGATTTTGGCAAGAACAGACCAGGCAGAAAAACCCAAAATAACCAGGCAGGCAGAGGAGGCAGGGAACCCCAAAGCAGGCAGGCAGAGGCCTTTGTCTTGGACAATTCAACTGTTGAACTGGTCAAGAAGAGACCAGGCAGGCAGAGGAGGCTGGGAACCCCAGACAGGCAGGCAGAGGCAGCCAAACCCAATATATCTGAAAGGTTGCATTTTAGAAAAATTATTTTAAAAAATAAACTTGCTGTACTTCCTAAAACTTATCCATGTTGCATTTGAGGAACATGATTTTTTCTAAATGTTTGGCCCCCATTCTGGAACGGTGAGATCTCATCACAATTCCACCCTCACTGAACACCCGCTCCACTGGTGATGAACTTGCTGGAACCAGAAACACACTCAGAGCAACCACACAGAGTAATCTCAGGTCCTTCCTCTGCCTCTCCCAAGTACGCAACACATCAATCAAAATAAATCTTGACACACTGTTGGGGCTGCACTCCTGGTAGCCGTCCATAGTGGCCGAGCAGCGGCACACCTCGCTTCCATGCGCTCTTCGCCGGCAATCACACTCCTCTCCACTCCTTCTGGCACAGCCCAGGGATGTTGAAGAGTCCTTGGTCTTGAGTCCTGAGTCGAGTCTCGAGTCCCATTAAAAATATTGGGACTCGAGTCCGAGTCGAGTCAGAGGGGGGACTCAGTCTGACTCACGAGTCGAGTCCTCGAGTCCGAGTCCCCATCCCTGGTGTGTGTGTGTGTGTGTGTGTGAGAGAGAGAGAGAGAGAGAGAGAGAGAGAGACTGGCATTATCAAATGCATTATGTTATGGCTGCCTACAACAGTCATCCCAAAATATGCATATCTATTGCAGCAGCCTTGGTTGCATTGCTGATTTTGGGTGTGTTTGCACGACATGGGAACCGCAGGGGAGCAGAAGTCCCCCGCGGTTCCCGTGTCGTGCGAACCGCGTGCAGGACGCACGCAAAGTTACCATGGGTGGTAGAGGGGTAAGCCCCTACTGCGTGTGGCCACCCTGCCGTGTGAACAGCGGGCGGCCATCCCGCGGGGACCACACAGACCGCTCCAGCCTGTAGGGGCAAACGGCCCCTCTGGGCATCCCGGGCCGCCACCCCCTAGTGCCAGAAGGCCCACACTGCGGTGCGGGGACTGTGGGGTCCACCCACGCGCGTGGAGCACAGCTCGTCTGCGGCGCCCCGCCAGACCCCGTGGATGGCCCAGTCGTGCCTCCACCGCTCGCAGCCTGGGTCGTACGAACCAGCCCTTTGTCTTTTCCTGGGAACACCTTGGAAACTAGTAAAGCCAGTTTGCCCAAAGATTATGAGGGACAACACACACACAACCCTAAAGAAACAGCCTTAAAAAAAATGTATCATGTCTGATACTAGCAGCTCTACAATCCCACTTCCAGGTCTCTGAAAAGTATTTATCTCTGCACCATTTTAAATATTGTAATGAAACATTGACTGGACTGGGTCACTGGGAGGTGTCCTTCCCAGTAATAGGCTCAACTAACAGGGTCCGCTGTGGGACCCTCCTGTTATTTGAAATGATACAAGGATTTAATTACTCTAATCCCTCTTGTCTAATGATGAAAAAAGTAATGCAACCCCCCCCCCCCATATATCTGCCTGGTCTGTTTTCCAAAGGAAGCACTTGAACAAGGAAATAGCATAGATTTATCATTCCATACAAAATAAGCAGGAAAAGAAAACATCAAAAAGAGAGATGTGTGCATGGACAATAATGACTGATCTAATAAAGGTTTTTTAAACCAACCAAGCATTCTCAGTTGGGTTGTATTTTAGGAAATTAGCCAGTGAATAATTAGACAGCCCTGCAAATCTGGAAAAGTTACTGGCCCACAAGGAATTTGTATCAGGGATGGATGGATCATTCTAATGCCAGTCTGTGTCAGTTTTGCATATTTTCGTTCCTGAGTCTGTTCCGTTCCATTCCCACATCAATCTGCAAATTGTTTTTTTTTAATGCACCAAAGTTCCCATTTGATTACCTATATGCAGTTTTTTTGCAGGTGTTTTATCCTAAAATATGAATTGTCATACATATTTTAGTGCATTTTTTGAGCTGAGAACTGTATTGCATAATTCAGAGAAGTACATAATCCAAAGGATAATTGTGTGCTGATCTGTGTATTATTCTGCGAAGTGTCAGTCAGGTCAGTTTGCTTTAAAATGTGGACCAAATGAAATCCTCAAGAATCCCTAATTTGCACTAGCCTATCTGTCCACACATAGTTAATCCTATCATATTTTTTTTGACACAGTGACATGATGAAAGGTGTGTGTGTGTGTGTGTGTGTGTGTGTAGATTAATCTCTTTCCCCATTTTCCCATTTCAGGTCTGGTTGCCTATAAATAATTCTTACTCACCATAGGTGACCAAGGGAATGGCTATTTACAAGCCTGAGTTATGACTAGAAACTATGGCCCAGAGTTTTTAAATCATTAAGCAAGAGCTCGTTTCAGCTTGGTGAAACGGAAGCAGTCCTTTGGGGTTAGGTGGGAGATAATCCATAGCAGAGCCTCTACCATTTCCTTAGTCGGGGTGTCTTTCTTTCCCCATTTTACCTTCTTGTTTCTCTGGGCTGGCATACGTGTCCTCTCTCATCAGGGCCATATAGGGGGAATGGGAGGCTTTTGGATCCTGTGGATTCCCTTGATCTGCCCTGACATGTTCTCTTGTGTGAAGGAGCACCAATGGCAGAGAAGCAAGGACAGCAGAAGTTTGGCCAATCCAACGTAGATGCCTGAATCGGTGGACATCCTCCCCTGCCTCCTCTGCCTGTGGACCCCCCTCTCTGCCCACGGCAGAGGCCCACAACATCCTATGTTCCTGGGACACCCTCCAAGGGACAATAGGATTGCACCCAAAGAAAATTCTTCCAAAACAAAAAGGCTTTTAAGCAATAGAAGAAAGATGCAGTTGGAGATGCATATTTCAACAGATCAGATACATATATTAGAACTATATAGTGTATTTTTGTTAATCTTATCAACCCCAACTTACATTAATATGGGGCCTAGTAACTTTCTAGGTCTTCCCTCTGTTCTTTAGCTTACTAAATACTGAAATGGAATGGAACTTAATTTGCTTCTGCTAATCCATCCTCAGTTAAGGTTTTACATCAGGTGTAACATGTCATTTACTTTAGTTAATTGATATATATATATATATATATATATATATATATATATAATTGTTGACTACCATTCGCAGCACATTGGGCAAGATACTTTCTATATTACTGAGAAAAAAGCATGTTCTCTGAGCTTAATCATGGATTTTAATTGCCAGCCTTAATTTGAAAATAATTGTTCACAGCAATTAAGTAAATGCCCCAATTTCATTAACAGACTTCCTAATTAGAACCTACAACATAAAACCGCCAATGTTTGCTTCATTAGCTTTGATTTACTGTATCTAATACCTTTTTTAAAAAAAAAACACAACCATCCTATTAGTTTTATCATGCACTAGTGCATTTCAGTTAATAATTGGTACTGAATTTGTGATGTGTCCTGGGGAAGTTTTAATAATCAGAAGATTATATTTGAATTTTACAAGTTGCTCCTTATAGACTGTGCGTCTAAAAGCTAAAGAGTGATGTATTCACTGCGATTTTAACAGTGAGGGTATCTGGCTGAAATGTAAGAGCAGAACTTCATATTAAAAAGAACACAAGGCTGTTGTTGTTGTTTTTTAAATGGCAACCCTGTGTGTCACTGTCAAGTTCTCATATTCCTGTCAGTAATGCCTAGCACACCTTATCCCATGTTTTGACATTACTGCAATGTGCATTTCCCAGCCCCTTCCCATGACAGTCAATGTGATTGAACACGAGTGAGAAAACAATAGGACATGGCCCAAGAAGAAATAACACTAGAACATGGCCTAAGTTGAGCTAAACGTTGAGGACATGTATATGGCAACTTGGCATTGGGCTGCCTTATTTGGTACATTACAGTAGATATTGCAAACAAGGAGTTTGTATCATCACAGTGCTGCCATTTTCTGAGGCACAATGTCAAGTACTTCTCTTCTAAGGCAACCATATTTTGTATTTTGTTTTGTTTTTCAAAATGGAATTTGTCCCCAATAAACCCAGAATATAACCAATCCTTTGGGGATGTGCAAATCAACAAAATGAGCTCATCGAGGTTCTCTGAATTCCAGATCGAAGCTCATGTCCATATCAGATTGAGAGCTTTATTATTTTTCCTTTTCGCTGTATTTTTACCAAATGTACACTTCAGTTGTGCACATTTTTTAAATGTACGCATTTTCTTTCTAAAGCATATTTGTGCACATTTTTCAATTGGTGTGTGTGTGTGTGTGTTTTGTTTGTTACATGAATCACATCACACGCTCAGAAATGTAAATACTTCAAGTGCAGACCCACTCCTTAACATCTGGTTGTGACAATCTTTTGGCAGTCTCATTGTCTAGTAAGCTGGTACACCCACCACCAAACAAGTGTTTTCTTTTTTTAGTGGTTGCCCTTCACAATCAACTCCCTAGTATTGTGCGCAACAGATTCAGAAGCTTGTCCCTTTTAAGAGGACAGTTGAAACATGGGCTGAATTACTGGGGAAAAAATATACTGGGGGGCGTGGGGGTAGGAGAAAGTGACAGAGACAGAGAGAATCAGTCTCCCTAGTAATTACGGGTGGCTAACTACGGTAGATATTGTGGTGATGACTCAGATTATCTGTAGTGCCACAACATAAAAAGTTTGTGTCGTATGTTGTCATTAACCATAATATACCATAAAAGGAATGACTTGATGATTTCACAGAGAGAATGATTTCATTCGCTGTCAGGGTAGTATAATAGTTCTGCTAGAAGAAAGTACAAAGCCTCGCAGTGAAGATGGAAAAGTTGCTGAAAAGCTGCATACAGTGCTATGAATGGATAATTACTAGGAAAGATGACAGTAAAACCTCAAAATGGTTACTTGGCATTTTTAAGAGATTCTGGGTCCTCCTCCCCGCTTCATTATGGCTCTCAGTACAACTTGTAGCAAATGTACTTTTCTGATAGTTGCACTTAAATTCAAACTTCTAAGCACTTCAAATCCAACTCAGACACAGTTTATAGGACTTTCTGATGACTGAACAATACTTGTGTGAAGGAGGGGTTGTATATCTCCTCTGCTTCTGAATGCATGTGTTGTACCAGCCCTGAGAGCACATAAATTGAACTAGTTGGAAGATACCCAACGACTCACATTACACATGACCAAGAAGCATGGAAAGGAAACAGTGCTCTGAACATGTATGCTCTGTCCTTACTACTGGGTGATATGCAAAGTGGACTAAGGGCCACAGGTTTTCCCTCCAATTTTTAAATCATTAAAAAGGGGGAGGGGGAAGGCCAGTGCTGAAAAGAGAGGAATCTGCCTGGGCAGGTGCAGTGGCTGCCATTTCCTCACCACAATAACTCTGGGCTGTGCTGCCAACATAACAATGCTACATTGGAGGCCACAGACATTTGGGGAAAACAAGATGAGAGCACCGTAGAGCTACTTGGTCTGGCTCTTACACTGGAGGTCAGACCTGCTGGCATCCATTCACATGTACTTGTGTTTTATTTTTTTTGTTGACATTACCCTCACACATTGGCTCAATAATCCATTTGCTTCTGGAAGAAGTAGCAGAGCCTCGTATGGAAAGCTGCCAGGAATAACATCCTGGATAGTTGCAATGGGACTAGAGTAGTTGTGTACATGCATTCTCCATTTATTAGATTAAAAGGAGTTGCTCCCATGGTAACAGAAACATGCATATGCCCACCTGACTGCCAAGTCACCTCCAAGCCAGCTAACCCAGAAGGTTACCTTTAAATAGGCAATCCAGAGTCTTGGCAGAAAACATGGCCCAATCTTGAAGTGTTCCGATTCAACAGACAGGTCAACGGGTTTAGATACCTTTTGTTTTGCATATGGGGTAATTAATTATCATCCACCATGCTGCTACTATTACTGTGAATAGCCAGCAAGGATTTACTCAGTCAAGTAGCAAGGATCCTCCCTGAGCCTTTCTTTCCATTCCCCAGAGTCAAACAATTGTTCCCTTCATGCTGAATCCAGCCCCAGAGCTATTTGATCGTTTGTACCCTTTGTTTTGAAGCCTGTAACTGCCCTTGAATTGGGCACCAGTTCTTCCTTTTTGCTTGAGCAAGCCTCACACTTGTGGGTCTAGCTCAGCTCTTAGATGAACTCAGGGTGCACTTGCTCTCCAAGATCATTCCTCAAGATCCTTTCCTAGCCTGATCCCCCCCATCCCACATTTCCAGGACCAGAGTTCCCCATTCTTTTCTTGAACCACTTTGTTGTTTCATTTGCCTAGAAATCTATTTGCCTCGTACTCCTAGGAAGAGAGTTTTACCCCCATGTAAGGTGCCTATTAAGTCTAAATAATACACAATGCAGCCTGTGTTCTTCCTACTTCTGTTTCCATGCCTTACAGGGAACTCCAAGCTATGTATGTGTTGTCAATTTTGATTCCAGTACTACTAGTGGTTAAGCAGAGAACCTAGAACATTGGGAAGTTGCTACCAAAGATCTCAAGGCAAGCACAACTATTTTAGCCACCCCTTAAAACCTTCTTTAATAAAATAAAATCAAAAGGAAAACCCTGTTTTAAGGCTCTTCATTCTTAATTTTATTCTTAAACCAAATTGAGCTGGCTCCAGGGTCCTTAATAACAAATAAGCCTCCATTTGGTCTTCCCATCATTGCCGTGATGTGAGTTCTAGTTTGTCAGAACTAATGTTAAATATATCATTCATCTCTGGCTGGGGCATACTTTTTTAGGCCTTTTTTTCTGTCTAAACTTGCATAGGATTACGCCCTAGATCTATCCATTTTTGCCTCAATAGCCCACCACTGCCCCCAGCACTCGAGCTCCCTCAGGCAGTATAGCCTTCCAGTCTCCTCCCTTGCCATTGCCATAGTGTCACATACCCCTCCTTATTTATGACACATGCACCTGTGTGTGTACGTCTGCATCTTCAGAAGAAAATCTGTCAAAATAAAGTCTATGGGTTGGATCCAGATTCATGCTGGATCAGTTGGTCCAGCACTGGATCAGCACTGTGAGAAGTAGACTTCCTCACCCCTTTCTTCCCACGGCAACACCTCCAGCCCCCTGGAAGTGCGAAACAGAGACCCAGGAGACACAGGAAGAGTTCTAGTGTGGTGGTGGGGATACCCAAAAATTGGGTGGAGGGACCTAATATGAGCAGAACCCTTCTTCTTGTGGAAGGTCCATTCCCCTCGAAGGAGGTGGATCTAGTGGAATTTATTTATTTATTATTTATTTATTTATTTATTTATTACATTTATATCCCATCTTTCTTCCATTGGGGAACTCAAGGTGGCTCCATATGGTTCCCAGGTGGTCTCCCCTCCAAGCTCTGCCCAGACCCAGCAGACCTGCTAAGCTTCAGCAAGGTGGCTGCCTCATGTGCCTTTAGACCATGCCCTGGGAGCCTCTACTTTTGGGCTGTAATGGTTATTTGAGCTAATTCCCCTACTTCAGATGTAGCTATTCCCCATTTTGTTTAAACATAGTGTGCCAAATCTGCTATGTGTGTACCGCACCTCCAGTAAAAGTCAGTTTAGTCCTGCATCTGTCATTGCATATGTATACATGTGAGTGAATGATGCATGTGTGTGTGAATGATGCACAGCAACATGGCACTTCTCCTTTCAGTACTGGGTCCTTGACAAGAGATGTGCCATGCTGTGTGGCTCTGCAGAAGCCTTCTCTTCCTGCTTGTCCTGCCACTGCCTTTCCCTGATACCTGGTAAGCTGCCTGGAGAGGGGTGTATCACAGAGGTGCATATGAAGGGATGGTATGCATTGGAGCAGATGCTACCATTAGGCCGACTAGGCAGCTGCCTAGGGCGCAGGGCTAAAGGGGGCACCAGAAACACCTTGAAAAAAAATACAGCACTCTCAAGTGGGAAGGGGGGGCACTAAATATCTGATCTTGCCTAGGGCACCAAACTGTCTTGCACCAGTCCTGCATTGGAGATGTGCTGGGGGTGACCACCATGGAGGCACTCAGGGGATGATGCCTCCAGAGAGGCACTGGGGTGTATGGAGGGAACCTTATGTTGTTCCCATCTTCAAAAAGGGCAAGAAGGAGGAACCTGGGAACTATAGGCCAGTCAGTCTGACATCAATCCCTGGAAAAATTCTTGAGCAGATTATAAAAAAGTCAGTCTGCAAGCACCTTGAAAATAATGCAGTGATTACTAGAAGCCAGCATGGATTTGTCAAGAACAAATCCTGCCAGACTAATCTGATCTCATTTTTTGATCGGGTAACCTCCCTTGTGGACTGTGGGAATGCTGTGGACATCATATATCTGGACTTCAGCAAAGCTTTCGACAAACTGCCTCATGATATCCTGATTAGCAAGCTAGCTAAAAGTGGGCTAGATGGAACAACTATCAGGTGGATCCACAATTGGCTACAGAATCGGACTCAAAGAGTGCTTATTAATGGTTCCTTCTCAAACTGGGGAGAGGTAACGAGCGGGGTACCACAGGGCTCGGTCCTGGGCCCAGTGCTCTTCAACATTTTTATTAATGACTTGGATGAGGAGGTTCAGGGAATGCTTATCAAATTTGCAGATGACACAAAGTTGTGTGGAATAGCTAATACTCTGGAAGACAGAAACAAAATTCAAAGTGATCTCGATAGGCTGGAGTGCTGGGCCGAAAACAACAGAATGAAATTTAATAGGGATAAATGCCAAGTGCTGCACCTAGGGAAAGGAAACCAAATGCAGAGTTACAGTATGGGGGACACTTGGCTCAACAATACTACAAGTGAGAAGGATCTTGGAATTGTGGTAGATCACAAACTGAATATGAACCAGCAATGTGATGTAGCTGCAAAGAAGGCCAATGCTATTTTGGGCTGCATTAATAGAAGTATAGCTTCCAAATCGCGTGAATAATTCCCCTTTACTCGGCACTGGTTAGGCCTCATCTTGAGTACTGCGTCCAGTTCTGGGCACCACACTTTAAGAAGGTCGTAGACAAACTGGAGAGGGTTCAGAGGAGGGCAACAAGGATGATAAAGGGACTGGAAACAAGGCCCTATGAGGAGAGACTGAAAGAACTGGGCATGTTTAGCCTTCAGAAGAGGAGACTGAGGGGAGATATGATCGCACTCTTCCAATACTTGAAGGGTTGTCACACAGAGGAGCGCCAGGATCTCTTCTTGATCATCCCAGTTTTCAGGACATGGAATAATGGGCTCAAGTTACAGGAAACTAGATTCCACCTAAACATCAGGAAAAATTTCCTGACTGTCAGAGCAATAAGACAATGGAACCAACTACCTAGGGAGGTGGTGGACTCTCCCAATCTGGAGGCATTCAAGGTGCAGGTGGACAGCCATCTGTCAGGGATGCTTTGACCTGGATTCCTGCATTGAGCAGGGGGTTGGACTCGATGGCCTTGTAGGCCCCTTCCAACTCTACCTATGATTCTATGATTACCTGGGCCCATTCTGAAGGCCCATTCTGTTATTACCTGAGTCATGCGGCAGTCACTACAATCACTTCTCATGCATCACTGGGCTGTGGTTTGGAGCCTTGGGACCATATAAGAGTTTGAGGAGTACACCATGAAGCTTCTTCCCATGTCAACACTGGCTTTCCTGAAACTGAGGCAATACTGGGATGGAGATGAGCTGCATTTTGCTTTTCTTGAATGATGTCTGGGGCATCTTATGCTATCTCAGCGGCACAGGAAGGAACTGTGATCTAAGGCAGGGATGGGCCCCCTTGAATTTGTGGGATACCCGATATGTGTGTGTGTGTGTGTGTGCATATGAAAAAAAAAAACGTGTTTCCGTAGCATTATGGAGTACCAGGCTGAGCCCTTAGAGTCAACTGAAGTCAGATTTGGTGATAATATTATTTCATAATCGGAAGACAAGATATTCTGCACTTGCAGGATTCAGCCCCATCTCTCAAAGCAGTAGGACATTTTTCACATGTAAGGCTTTGAGCCTACCTTGTGTTGTTTATGTTAGCATCTGATCCTTGCTTCTTTGCTTATGCAGAAGAGAAAGGGAGTAGGAGAAGCATTTGCAATGCGGAGGAGCACTTCTGGCCTATGTAGCTTTTACATTTGCATTACAAACTCTGACTGAAGCAAGAGCCTCTCTAAGCCTTACATATACCTGAAGATGTTTGCAGCATCTTTTTTTAAAAAATGCCAAGAGAAGCTTTTGCAACATGACTTTAGGCTGCTTGTTCAAATGCTGAACTGTTCTTATAATTCCCTTCCCCACCACTCACATGCTAATTTGTTGAAGTGAAATATCTTTCTTATCATTTACACCAATTGTTTGCAACTGGGAAAATAAATAATCACATGACACCTCTTGATGTTCCTACAGACATGTAGTGAAAAGAAGCAAAAAGTTAGTGGAACTTTGTCCTCCACACACACATGCACACACACCCTTACTTACTAGTCAAAATTGTTTTGGGCTGCCACCTTTTTACATTTCTTGCAGAGCTACTGTGTCTAACAGTTCTATGCCAAGCAGAAATGTTACAGATGAACCTTTCCCGTTAATGCATCTCCATGCTGAGAAAAGCTGTGCCTGTTCAATTTCTGCTGGACATGCAGCTCTTAAAGGCCCAGAGCTTCTGTCAGACTTTTTTTAAAAAAGAAAAGAAAAAAAGATAGGACAACAACCAGAAGAATAGTGGTGAGAGAAAAAGTATGGTGGATCAATGTGGTATAATGAATCCTATGTTGGGCTTGGATTGAAGAGGGATTGGTTCAGATCTCAGCCATGAAGCTCCCAGTGTTCTTACTTTTCAGTCTGTCAGGATTAAGCCATAGGCAGATCTCAAAGTGCAGCCAAGGGCCAGGAGCCAGGGGTTGCACCAGGGGACAAAGCTCAGGGGCCCAACCTAGGAGGTCAAGCCAGGATCCGATGCCAAGGGATAAAGCCACAAGTGGGATCCCAAGGACAGACTGAGACATATCACAGCCAAGAAGGCCATTGTTGCCCAGGCAAAATCCCAGCCCAAACAAGAAACCTTTTATAGCTCTTCCTGCCTATAAGAGCCGGATGGCCAGCCTGGCTGGGTGGGGTCACTCCAGCCGTAGGGATGTGCAAATCAGCAAGACTCGAGCTCACTGAAGATTTCTGAATTCAATCTCGAAACTCATTCTGAGTTGAGTCCATCTCAGATTGTGAGCTTTTTCTATTTCCCTTTCGAAAATCTTTACGTATTTCTGTGCATATTTTTTCAAACGTATGCATCGATTGAGAACATTTTTGAAATGTGCTGATTTTGCAGTGTGTGTATTTTTGAAATGTACATATTCTTCTCCCATGATTAGTGTATTTGTGGACATTTCTGAAATGTATGCATTTTTGAAATGTATACATGCTGTCTAACACATTTTTTTAAAATCTGTGAATCACACTGCAAGCTCAGAAAAGTATGGACTTTGACCGAAGATTGTCTTCGAGTCCATCTTGAGTCCAGAAGGTGTGAAGTGGGTAAATCCTGATCAAAATGAAACTGAAATGAATTTCTCATCCATCCAGAGTCAGAGGAAAAAATTACTATGGGAAGATGCTCCAAATAACTGCTGTTCTCATGGTTCACTGTATGAGATGGTGACACACAAAGCTGAGAGTTCCTAGTTTCTAGCTCTGGGGGCTTCTGGCCTGTTGCTAACCTACCTTAAAGGATAAAATGTGATCTGTATGCTACGCTGAGCTTCTTGGAGAAAGGGGTTGTGCGCTACAAAGGTGATTACATTAAGAAACTCAGCAGTAATACAGGAAACAAGGGCAAAATATCTTCTTTTTTCTCCAGTGGATATTTTTTTCAGTGGAAGCTTCCCTCATTAATCATTATCTTTTCAACTGCCCTATTAGTCCCTAATCACTAGTCCATTTACTATTGCCACAGGCTCAATAGCTTAATAATTATTTGCACTCATCTCTGATTTTCTCATCATTAATACATTTATGGCAGCATTTAAGAGCAACAGTTGAGATGAAGCCCAGAAGCTCCAGCAGCCACACATGAGCTTAGTGGTTCCATCAGAGCAAGATGTTGGGGCAAAGGTCCAGGGCCCCACTCAGCAGAATGAGCAGGAGGGCCCCCAAACACAGCAGGGCTCACCTGGCACATTTTGAACTAAGTGAAATCATGCACGTTCCCATCTAAAGAGGATAAGACCATTACATCCAGGGTCTAAAATTACCTGACTGAACCACTACATGAGCTCAAAGACTAGATCAACACTAAAAACAGTTAAGGACAGGTTAGAATAGGACCTTCCAGGGAAACTTGCCAAACTCCTTCAGATTAAAGTACAATAATTTTACTTGGATTGACGTGTAGGGGTGATGTTAAAGCTGACTGCCAGACTGCTAAAGTGCAACTGAACCATAGTGATTATCCAAAGCACCCAGCTGCTGTTGAAAAGAGCAGGCCTTGTTGAACTTTTTTTCTTCTCCCCAGTAATGTGTAGTGATGGAAATGTAGTGACATAACATCACCCTACTCTAGTTTCCTGCATTGAGCAGGGGGTTGGACTCGATAGCCTTGTAGGCTCCTTCCAACTCTATGATCTACGAAATCTATGAAACCATGTTTTCCATTTCCTCACCCTTGCTGCACTGGGTGGAAATGTTCCATCACATGTTTCTATTATTACATATTAGGGGGGAGAGGAGGGGAAAGTCAACACAGGGCTGCTGTTTTGTATAATATCTAGTTCCAATAGTTTAGTACAACTGTTGTCACCTTACTGGGTGACATGATATATAGCACTACACCAAATTTTTCAATCTATTTATTTTTGACCATTTGTTGGGAGGAGGACAGACAAAAAGAAACTGCACCTGAAAATTGTGGGAAGGGGTGATAATTTCAGAGAAATTTCTCAGGGTGCAGGGCTTCAGTACTTACCTTAATGTAAGGAGGTGGTTGAGGGGTGTGTGTGTGCTCTTTTATTTTACATTCTCCCCCCATTCTGTCCTGGCAGCCTCTCAGGCTGCTTGAGCTTCTTGGAAAGCCCCCTAGAGAACTTAGCGAGGACTTCCTCCCTTAAGGCTGTGGCCTGCTGAGTGTCTGAAAGCTGAAAGAGGAGCTGTTATTCATCTTGTTGTTCTTGTTGTTGTTCAAAGCACTTTTAAGAACAACAAAGCAAAACCAAAAAAATCCCTCTCTCAGCTTTCAGGTGCTCCACAGGCAGCAGCACTGGAAAGCCCCAAGGGAGGAAGTCCTGGCAAAGTCTTCTAGGAGGCTTTCCAAGAAGTGCAAGCAGCCGGAGAGGCTGCAAGGACTAGAGGTGAGCGATCCTGCCGGGACCCAACCCGCCTCCAGCTTGGTGGACTCTGCTGCTGTGCCTGCTGAGCTGAGCCAAAAGCTGACATTTGCCGTGCCACTTGCTGGACTTTTGGGTTCCCGGCAGACCACTATTTCTGTAGAAAATGCCTTAAGACATGTCAAAAGTGGCCGTAATTTGTGCAAATTAAGCAAATTTGCTTAATTTAGGCATATCTTAAGGCATTTCCTTCATAAATAGCGGCCTGCCGGGAATCCGGATGTTGCTTCCCTGGCTCGACTGTGAAGAAAAGGAGTCAATGCCGGGGAAGGGGTAAGCGGGACGGAGTTCAGGGGATCAAGCCTTGCTAGTCCGCTGGATTTCCACCCTCCGAACAAAATCCTCGTACATCCCTAGCAAGGACAGAATGGGGAAAATGGTAAAAGAAAGAACGCACACACCCCTCAGCGACCTCCTTACAGTAAGGTAAGCACTGAAGCCCTGTACCCTGACAAATTTCTCTGAAATTCTCAACATCCCAGTGAAAGAGGCAGAAAAATGACTGCCTCTTTCACAGGGAAATGAAGAGGTTGCGAAACTTGCGAAAGGGCAGGTGGGGTTTCAACACAGCACTATTTTGATATCACTATATATTATGTAAATATATATATATATATATATATATATTTAAAAAAGAGAGATATGTTTAGCATAAAAGCCAATGTACTGCATGTGCTGAGTGGGAGGAGTGTAGAGTTCTGTTAAATGCTATGGCAATTCCTCTGTACATGAATACCACAACCTCACTGAGGGAAAGATCATGCCCATGGCAGTTATATAATACAAATATGGTGAGCAAATAAGCCTGGAAGTGGAGGAGAATAAACCTGATGGGTTTGCAGAAATTTTTGTTATCATGGACTTCAGGATCCTAAGCAATTTGTAAATACATTTACTATGTTTTCACATATGCATGATAAACCTGTTTGATCTAATAAGCTCTCTTCTACAAGCTCTGCTGAACTGTTCCATTCTGGAAATGTGCATTTTGGCTCATGTCTGGTTGCTTTAGGGAGTGCTGGGTGCCTGTTGCACTGGTAGCGGGTCCTGGTGGCTCATGGGCAGCACTGGAAATTGCCCTTAGATCAAGAAACTGGCATGGAGGAAGCGATTTACTCCATCTTCTTTTGTGCCACTGTTCCAATAAGAATTGAACCCCCTAGGGCTGCTTTAAAGATTTTGGTTTTTAAAAAGCCCACAACCGAGAGGAAATTGGATTTCCCACATCACGTCTGTTTGGCCTTGAGACTAGACAGCCTTTCAAAATACCAATTTCACCTCAAGTAATAGTTGAAAATGGGGAATATCCCTATATTAATATTCCCACCTTGGACAGGGACATTTTAATGAATTTGACAATTGAATAGTATATATGAAAGGAATAATATTAATACAGGATATTCACTTCATCTCAAATTAAATTCATAAAGTCTTGTGCAAATGTTAAAATTCAATTAAATCAACTTTAATAGGAACTCCTCTTCCCTATTAAATTCCGAGACCTAGAAAACATGTGGACCTTCTCAATCCTAATGATGGCTTGGGGCTATGTGCAATTTATAGTGCTATCCTTTAAGGTCGCATCCCGACAGCCCATCAGCTGGCCTCTAGACTGTAGAAAGTTGTGCAACTGTTGCTTTGTTTGTGGGATTGCATGTACGCCCCAGTAGAGTCCACAAGAGCCCCCTGGTACACTGGTAGAATGCTCAGCTGGCATAGGAGTCCCATGGGTGGGGTTCTGCTGGACACATGTGGGTGTTGTGATGTGTATCACAATCACCAGCTGCAGCACATTGTTTACACTTGGAGAGGAACAGAATGGCGGTAAACAAGTATGTTGTGTCTTTCTACTTTCCCGTGTTCTTTCTCATGGGGAAGCTAGATCCTAGGATCATTATGAGCTAGTCACATGGTTTGTATGTTCTGAATGACGTGCTAACTTGTTTTTCTGTCTGAAGCCATTTTGGAGAAGAGCAGGACTGATTTCTCTATTCTTTCTCTCTTCTGGCTATTGCTTGCTGGACTTTGCAACAATGTAATGCTTTGCTGAGGTGTAGTGGAGCTCAAACCTACTCCACTGGAACTAATGCTTGCTATGCATTGTACTCTGCACATGGACTGTAACTAGGAAATGTATACTCTGTAGAATATTACTTGCTAAGTAAATAAACAGGTAGAAATAGACCTGTGGAGTTACAGAGTGTTTCGTAGTGATTGTGAGCGATCCTGCAGCAGCTGGCTTAAGAATTACTTCGATCTAGTCGGCCTTGAAGCATCTTGCTCACGAATCACTTCAGGCATGTCGATTCTCTTCTCCCCCCTCCCCTGCAAATTCGAACCCAACTGAGTCATGAACAGCAAGATCTTTTGTGTTTCTTCTAATGCTTTTGTTTGTGTTTCTTAATTGACTTAAGTCTTAATTGACCTGACTGAGGAAAACCCACTGATATGCTAAATTCCTTGCTAAATTCCTAACACCAGGGATAATTGTAATGCTGATTTTTGAACAGCAACAAGAACAACATCTCTGGCTGGCAATAGTCCTGACATTCCTACTTAGAATGAAAAAGTATTTTGTTTTATAGATTTTATAGACATGTGCCAATTGATTTTAAGGTAACCTTTCTTGTTCTAACTCTGACTGAGAGGGAAGCCTGCTCAGTATTTTGTTTTATAGACATGTCATGTGCCAATTGATTTTAAGGTAACTTATAGACATGTCATGTGCCAATTGATTTTATGGTAACCTTTCTTGTTCTATCTCTTAAGAGGGAAGCCTGCTCAATCATATGCTAATGATGCTAATGGTTCTTCCTTCAAGGCTCAATGGTTCTTCCTTCAAGAGGTTCCAGCCAGACTGCTGGTGTTTTTTGCATATGCATAGCCAGACTGCTGTTTTTTGAATCTCAAAGGTAAAACCTGTTTAACAGCTCTGGCTCGCAGAGCTCGAAGATATCTCTGTTAATGGGGGACGAACTGCTGTTAAGATCACAATACAGTAGTACCTTGGATTACGAGTATAATTCGTTCCAGAACCATGCTCGTAATCCAAAATAATCGTACATCAAAGTGAGTTTCCCCATTAGAAATAATGGGAACTCAGATGATTCGTTCCACAGCCATTTAATCACTGATTTGCTGGCTCCCTGGCAGGAACGAATCAGCGGAGTTCCCATTATTTCTAATGGGGAAACTCACTGTGATGTGCTGGCTCCCGGGCTCCTGGCCGCACCTCGCTCTGCAGGCACCTGGCGCACTGCTATGCTGGCTCCCAGGCAGGGAAGCGGCATGGCAGCACGAGGCACCCGCAGAGCAAGTGGTTGCGCCACGTCTCCCTGCCATGGAGACACGTGGAGCCGCTCCGCTTTTCCCTACCTTTGCCAGCGGCCGCTCGCTCTGCTGCCATGCCGGTTCCTGGGCAGGGAAGCGGCACAGCAGTGCGAGGCGTCCGTAGAGCGAGTGGCCGGGCCGCGTCTCTCTGCCAGGGAGCCAGCTTTGCCGGCTCCCTGGCAGGGAGCCACGTGGAGCTGCTCCGCCATTCCCTACCTTTGTCTTTGTCAGCGGTGACTCGCCGCGCTGCCGGCACCGCTCTCGTCACATCCGGCCCTGGAAGTGATGCCCGTCGCTCGTGTTGCGAGACTTGCTCAGTCTTTCAAATCTAAATTTATGCTAAAATTTTCCTCGTCTTACGAGTAGCTCTCAAACCGGGTTACTCGTGATCCGAGGTATTACTGTAATTGTTAATTATGCTGAGTGATAAGCGAGCAGAGCTTACTCGAAGAAGAAAAAACCTTGCTACTTGGATTAATCTGCAAACCGGGAAAGCTACAAGCTGGAGTCGGATTACAGGCAAGCTGGCTGGCAGCTGCAAACCGACACGCTGGAACGCTGCGCAGAGGGGGGTGAGATCTGGAGATCTGTGTGTAGAATAATGGGCCTCTATGCACAGACAGGATTTTAATTCTCCCATCCAGCACACGCGGAGCTCTGCTATCACTCACGCACCTTCAGTGGGGAGGGGTGTTCTGGGGGTAAGTTCGGGCAGATTGGAGGAGGCCTTAGATCTACATGATCCAAAGTCCTCATGTTCCTCTGACATACCCCAACAAGGGAGGAAACTACACCATTGCTGCAGTTGGCATAGTGAATTCCCACTGACTGGTCTCAGTGGGAGGGAAATCTCTTCCCACCACCACTACCTTCCACCCTGGCTATTGCGAGCCAGAAGACTCCCCCCCCCCCAGCCTATAAAACAACTGTTTGTAGTTCTTGCCATCACTTCAAATTCATATATGCTGTTTTCTTAGTTTATATTAAGTGTCAACAGTTAGTCACGATTTTCTGTGTGAGATGGGAAGCCAAATATCTGCTGCTTAGTGGACTTAATAGGAATAATATTGATTAATAATTATTTAATAATAAAGGTTATATGTGTAAATTTATCCTGGTTCTAAAGGTGTTTGTTTGTTTGTTGTTTGTTTAGATATACAGACAGTATGGACCCCTCAGAAACTGAAGCCTCCAGTGACAGTGACTCTGTCTGAGGAGGCATCAGAACCAGTTACTGGTTCTTCTGTAGTGGGACCCACTGCCTCAGACCCTATATCTTGTCCATGCAACCCCCAGGAGGTGCCACTACCTTCTGACTCTTAGGACTAGACTTTGGACTCCTCTAGGGAACAGGGAGATCCTGAGCAGCAGTCCCCCACTGGCTCCCCATTTCTGCAACCTTCATTCCCTAGGAGAAGCCAATGCCTGCAGGAGGCTGCTGGCCCTTTAACAGCCAGATGCAGCACCTGAAGGGGCAGAGTTTCCAGAGAGACTTTCCTGGCCTGACTATAAAAGCATGCCAGTTGCTCCCAGACTCCCTAGCTCCAGGATTGCTGTCCAAGGTCCTGAAACCTAACCAAGGTTCCAGATGTGAACCAGCCATCTTGACCACATTGAGCCTCCTTGCCTGAGCTGTCACCCAGGACAGATGATGGATTCCTGATGGAGCAAGACAGTCATGCTAACAGACTTCTGTTAGCATGATGTTGGATTCAACACATTATTTATTCTGCCCCTCAACCATAGAGCTGATGAGTGGAATTTTGCACAAACTGGGGTAGGAGAATGCCTGGATGCAAATGTCTTTTTTGGAGGGGAGGGGTTTGTGTACTGAACAAATGTAACTCTCACATCCATAACCATCCACATTTGTCTTCCCCTGCCCAGTTTGGCTCTAGCCACATCCACTGCTGGAGTGCAGATCCATAACAGGTTTCCCACCCCTGCTTTAGATGGCACCTTTCCACCCACACCAAAAAAAGCTGTTCAGAAGAAGGTGGAATGGAATGGATAGACAATTGATAGTCTTCCAAGGCCATGAGGCAGAATTACAGAAGAATGCCTTCTTATTTCCTCTTCTGAAATCTATATTTAAAAAAAAGAAAAAAAAAAGAGGGGAAAATACTTTTTTAAAATTATTTTTCCTTTTCATTTTGCAAAATAGCTTACTGGGAATAAACCCAACATATTTTCTTTCCCCCCACAGTGTATTCCTGTCATGGTACTTAGCTTAGCTCGCAGCCTTCAAAGTTTGACCTTTTCTGAGCTCTCAGTGTGTGGCTATTCCTTTGCCTCCATGAGTGCTATTCTTTGTAACAGGCAAGGAGTTTCTTTGTACAAGTCCATCTGCCCCGTGCTGAGTTCTGTTCCATCAGGAGGCTTGTTCAAATCTTTATGCCTTCCCATAGATCTCTCCAGCTAATTATTTTAGCTTAAATGTTTATCTTTCTGCCTCTTGCCTTTTGTGCATTTCTCTTTTCTTTTCTGCCTTTTCCTCCAAACATGTTGAAAAGTCGGTTCACACTGTGTCACTGTAGTTGGTCTGTGATTGCAGCAAAGATTCAATATGGATACAGAACACCATCTTAGCCTTCTCTCAGTGACCCTTACAGAACCAAAAATTACAGCTTTTATCTTTCCTTCAGGCAGAGTTGCTTTTCTACCCCTCTCTAGTTCTCCCCCCCCCCGCCTTCGGATTGTAGATCCATAAGGAAACTTGACTAATAGGTACCGTAGGTGCTTTGAGATGGGGTACACAGGAAAGGACCAGACTGCCATGAGTGTAATGTACACGCCCACGCATGGAAGGCACACTCAAAATGCTGAATGTTTGGGTGACAATTTAATCAAGGTGAACAACAGGGAAAAAAATACTTTTTAAAAAGTCATTTAGATATTGTGGCAGTGTTCAGTGGGAAGCATTGATTTTTTTTAAAGCTTACTTCATTTCATAAATAAGAGAGGAAGGGGGGAAATAGTAGAAAACCTCCTTTGGGGATGTGAGTAGAAAATTACATGGTATTTAAACATACATTCATATGCAATGGATCAGAATGTAATCAGCTTTTCCAAAGTTCTCACCTGATTTGCATGAAGTTTTAACTCAGCTGTGGGAAGATATACTATGATTAATGTTTCTTATGGCATACATCATTCATCATCTGTGTTATACAGAGACATTTCCCTCTGTTGTTGTTGTTGTTGTTATTATTCTGGAATCCATAACTGTTCAAGATTTTATTTTTTTCAAAAGCATGCATCATAAATTAAACTTTTGGAAAGCTTTGGAATAAAACTGATGCGATTTTAGAATAGGGATAGGTGAAAGAGCAATTTTCAAGCTTGCCAAGATTTTGCAAACATCAGCTTGCTGCTCGTCTCTCCTCGATTTGCACTTGCATCCGTGATCACTGTTAGTTTTGCACAAACAGGAAAATTATGCAAAACAAACACGAAAGTTGTGCAAAGAATCCCCAAATTTGTGCAAGTTCCCCCCCCCCCATAGACTAAAGCATGGGTGATTTAACAGGTGTGCATTTTGAGAAAGTTGTGCATTTTGAATAGGTTGTGCATTTTTCAAATATACATTTTGCGAGCGTGAAAGTAAGTTCAGGAAATTGTGAATGTTTTGGGAGGAGATGCACTTCTGTTTATGCTTGCAGTTGTGACAGGGGCATTTTCGAGTGATTTGCAAACTGAAACGAATTTCTCATAGATCCCTATTTTAGAAGATGCCCTTGGAATTACTGAGCTACACATCAGATATATGTGCCAAAAAACCAAGGCTAGTTGACACATGAATGATTATATAACACTTAGAGGAATTCTGCACAGGCTTAGTCACTGTGTTCAGTGGTGATTACTCCCAAATAAGCACACATCAGATTGCAGTTACTCCTCAATTAGCATAGGACTTGTCCCAACGGAATAATATTGAATTGGATCCAGAGAAGTGCAAGCAGAACTCCTACCACATAATGCCTCCCCCTATCACTGCAGTCCCTTCTTCCCCTAAAACGCTGCTCTTGAATCCCTCTGGAATGGAATGAATGAAATGGAATGTGATGTCGGGACTATGGCAGGAGGGGGGAATTAATAGAAATCAGGTGTATGAATGTAGAAGTGACTTCAAGTTGTGCAAGGGTCCTTTGAATGCCATATGTTTGCTTTGATCCAAACTAAATTAGTCATTCTTTAGTCTCATTGGAATCAATGGCACTTAAGTCATCACTAACTTGACCCAATTATTTCAATGAGATTAAAGCTTGATGAAATCTGGATCCAGGCCATTGTGTCTGAGCTCATATGAAGCCTCAGCCTATGGTTTTGCTTTGCTTTGCTTTTGCTTTTTTTAATCTCTGATTAAGCACTCGAAAACATTTACTTGAAACACATTTACACTTGAAAATCGCCATGTGATGCTGCAGTCTTCAAGTGATTGACATGTTTGGTTAAGCCATTCCTTAAAGATGGAGTAGGTAGAAATTTGATGCTGGAAAAATTGGACAGTAACTTCCATGTGTGAAACTGACCTACTCTGTATGTGAGACCACAGACACAGTTGCATGTCGCCTCAAACACAAGACTTTTCAATGACATACAGCTCCAAGTTATTGAGTGTTCAGTAACAGGCAGTGCAATCCTATGGCCACTAGACAGTGTCTAGACAGCCATGGGATTTTTTGGATTCCTAGGTACGAGGTTGGAAAATCGCTCCGACCAGGTAGCTGGGGATCCGTGCTCAGATCCCTCTCCCCTCCTTGCAGCCGGCTCAGAAAGAACCATACTGGCTGCTTCTCCGAGGTCATAAAAGCGACCTCAGAGAAGGGCTTTTGGGGGTATTTCAGGGGGAGGGGAGGAGACCAGCACCACCAAGATACTATGTATCCTGGTGGTGCCTCAGCCTCCTTCCCTCTTGCTCTGAAGCACCACAGTTCGATGGCTGAAATCAGCTGTCTAAGTGCTTTGAAGAGTGAGAGGCACACAGAGGCGACCTTCACTTCTGCATTCCTCCCACCCTCCATAGTATGCCCGTCATCCTCTGAGTGAGTCTGGAGGTTTATGGGCATCCCCATAGGATTGCCCCGCTAGTAATAATAAAACAAGTGTGAGTCAGCCCTTAGGATATGATAGGGGAAGGGGACTCCCATTTTTGCTTTGTCTCTGATCTTGTGCACATATAATTCTTTTTTGTATAACTCACATATTTCAATCCATCTATCGTTTTCTTACTTGATTTTGGGTTGGATCCACACTAATTCAGTTGAGCTTATTTTCCATGGAAATCAATGAGACACATTAGACATGCCTTAAGTTAAGTCCCATTCATTTCTATGATAACAAATTTGAACTAGCTTTGTTTGGATCCAACCCATAGAGAGAAAAATGTATCTGGCTGTATTATAGGCAACTGAGCCACTCTTCTGTATTCTTATCTACCATGCACATTTGTATTCTTGAGAGCTCCTGATAATAACTATGTGCTTGTTTGTTTTTAAATACCTTTGATCACCTGACCCACATGTGGGGACTTGGGGGGGTTCCCTAATTTCAAAAGCAGTTTGCTATTTAATAGGGGGTGCTGTTCAAGAAAATCATGTAAAGCCCCTCTGGGTTCACGGAACTAGTTTCATGGTTCTTTGGATTATGGACCCCCTCTCTATAAATAATGTTGAAATCTTGAGTCACAGTTCAGCATGACCTAGGGAAAGCTGTGGGGCTATGCAGTTAGGATCAGGCTTACTTCTCAATAGCTGCATTAATCAGGAGCTGGAAGCACCTACAGTTGCCACCCTGATAGTGTCCTTCAGAATATTAACTTTTGACATATTTACTGGAATCCATCTCATGTGTGTGTGTGTTCAGGGGGTATTTGCACATGTTTGGTTACTTCCATGGTAAAGGTGGTTGCTTATTACTTTTATTTCTCTGTATTCGTGAAATCTAAAATCTTAACGATGCCTCAAATACACATAAACAAGACATTACAGTGGGGAAGGAAATATCTCCTGTTGACGTGCTTTTTTTGTTAGATATAAAACATTTTGTACTTTTCAGCTGTGATGCAGGTGACAGGTCCTTTTCAAAGGTTTTCTCATTTCCTTTGTGTTCTTTGATGGAAACATAGCCATTTTCTCAGCCTTATCTGTGTGAGCAGAGGGGCCAGTGTGTAATCTATAACATTTGTTGTTATGGCTCTAAGAATGCTATTCTGAAGTAGGATCTTGAGATCTAGCTAGAAGTAAGATTCTTTTGTCTGTCCTGTATATTACTAGGAAATAAACTATAGTAATTTATAGAAATGAAAACTCTACTTTACACTTTACAATGTAGGAACACTACTGATCTTTCATAAAGAACGTGCCATGCTGGAGGATGTATTCAGGTCATCTGTCTCCATTTTTGATGCCAAACTTACATTTATTTGACTTATGTTTATCCATATGAAAAGATGGAGGTTTTACAACCAAATTCACAACAAAATTTGACACACTGCATCTATCATTCCATTGTACAGTGTGAAGGACTGCCAGCCAGTCCTTTACTCAAGACCAGAGATCAAAGGTGCAAAATTACCAGCCTTAGCTCTGCCGTCTTGACCTGATTCTCTCAGGGCCTTGCCCTGGGTCTATACACTGGATTTAGCACTGAACCACAGAGGAACCACACACACTGCATCATCTGAACTGCATCATCTGCATAAAGCAGTTTAGAGGGGTGAAAATCTTCCAGTTTAGGGGGGTGAAAATCTGGCAAGAGGCAAACTAAAGACAGATCGTTTAAGCATAAATTGAACAGGGTAGGGGCCAATATACAGCCCTGTCGGACTCCCTTAGTAACAGGGACAGGCTCAGTTAAATTGCCCTTAATGCCACACCTCACCCTAAGAGAAGTGTTCTGGTGAGCCAGCATATGAACTTTCCTGAGGCCTCTCCAGCCTCCTTCCCTCCCCCTCCAAAGTGGCATAACTAGATGGCAAAAAAAGCCCATCTACTGAAAAATGCAGGGCGGGAGGACAGGGAGGTGAAGATCACCTCCGCCACTCCTCCTGCCCTGCACTGGATGATTGGAAGCCTCTGAGTTTGGGCGCTTCCAATCATCGAGGGCACAATTGCTAAGATTGTGCCCTTCCTTCCTTTTAATATTTATGTATCACCCAAATACAAAACTTCTCAGATGGGTTATAAGTCATAATTAAAACCATAAAACACAAAAATAAAACATGACAAAACAACCAGCAATAGAATAAAACCAGTAGCAGAGAATAACATGTGTACAAAGTATCAAAAATGTACTAAGAATATTTAAGATTGAAAAACCTTGGAGAATAAAAATGTCTTCACCCGGTGCTGAGAAGACCATAATGTAGGTACCAAGTAAGCCTCTCTGGGAAGGGTGTTCCATTATTTGGGTGTCAACACTAAAAAGGCCATTGTTTCTTTATGTTCCTAATGTAAACCATTTGCTTTTCCCCATAGAATCCAATCAGTAACATAGAGAACTAATGTTACTTATGTATGAATACCTTATGTGCATACACCCAGGGTGCAGAAGCTTTCTCAGAACAAGGGACAAATTCCATTTTGAGGAAGCTCTCAGGGGCTGCATTCCAGTGGTGGGGATGGGCCAAAGGCCAGTGGGGGCAGGGGTAAAGGTAAAAGTGATGGGCCCAAAATACCAAAAATTCCAGCATATTTTAGCTTAAAGCTCGTAGTGCCAGTAACTAAGCCTTAGGAGAGGCAAAAAAATGGGGGGAAACTGCACAAAATCCAGGGAGCTACCAAGCAATTGGCGGTTGGGGGGAAAGGGAGACGACCGCTGGAGGACTGGATTTGGCTGTGGACCTGAGGTTCTGCACCCTGGTATACACCCTTCTTGTGCATGGCCCCACTCTTTACTCCCTTCTTGATCATGCTAAATTGTGACAAAGCATCCAGAAACAGGAATGTTGATATAGGAACCAGCAAATTAATTGTCAAATTGCTTTAAATCGAGGGAGCAGGACTGTTTAGACGTGGAGGCTGGTGGATTCCCCCCACCCCACAGCTGGGATGACATCAGATGGCATGACCCCACCCCTGACATCACCCCCTTTTTCTTTGTTGGTGGAGCCGTGGAGGGAGTTTAGACTTGCCCACGTGGAGGGGGTGTCCCTGCTAGTCCCCGCACGTGGCCGAGTCCCAACCTCCACAGCCCACATGGGAGAGGGAAGAGTTCCCACTCATCCCCATGCTCAGGTGAGTCCCAACCCCCATAGCTGGGCATCCCCGCTGCTATCTCTGACCTAAGATCAGAGGGAACAGTGGAGACTTTGCTGCTGGCATGCATCCATAGGGGAATCCCCTGCTATTATCTCCAGTCTCAGATAAAAATAGCATTGGGGGGGTTTCCTCCAGGGGTGGGGCTTGGAGCCTATGCCCCACCCTCTGGAGGAACGCCAAGGGGCGGCACTGGGCAGATTAGGCCTGCGGGCTAGAAGTTCTGCACCCCTGCTTTAAATCTTTGTTGAATCTCCCCATCATGCACACACATTTTAAAAGATGGGACAATTCTGGTGAGAGAGAATCACTTTGCTGTGAGTTCCGGCTAGATGTTGGATTTGATTCTGCATCAATTTCCTGCATTTTAAAGAAAAACACATGAAAATGCACATTTATTTTCATATTCAGCTTCCCATAACATACATATTTTTTATACAATATTCCCTAATATACACATTTTTTAATACAACCTTCAAAAGCTTCACAAAAGTCAGAGCAGTGCGAAGTCAGAAGAATAATTGTGTTCTGATCCACATCTTAGGTCAGTTTGATTAAAAATGTGGACCAAATAAAATTTTCCATCTTCCCTAGTTTCTACTGTATGGGCAGACCATACCCTGTACACACATCACACACAAATGCATTTGTACAGTCCAATGTGTTGGACTCATTGCAATATGTCACACTGCAGATTGAGGTTAAACAAGAAAGGTCATCCTCTCTGCCAGTGTGAAAGAAATACATCAACTTAAATTTTGGGGAGACTTAACACAGTAAAGAAATAAAGGTTCTGTTCTGACAATAGAGTTGCCTATTTTCACAATTTAGATCCTGCAGGTTCATAGTGAAAGTCATGTGTCAGGCAGTGCATTAAGACAACCAGGTACTGGGATTGCTTTCTGCAAGTAGCCTATCAAATATAATTTAGCTTGTGTAAATGGTGCACTCTGAAATTGCCTTGCAAGTAGCTCAGGCTCAACTAGAAAAGGGGCAAAGCCAGTATCAAAGGAAAGAAAAATGCACACACACATACTCAGGGAGGAAACTGCAGGTATTTATTGAAATGAGCCTGTGAAGAAATCTTTTATTCCGAGATAAAAGTTATCCAAAATGTTGTTAAAACTTATAAATACAGGTGTGTTGCATTATATATAATTGCCTGAGATTATAAGTGGTGAAAGATGAAAAGTTTACCTCTAAATGGAGCTTAATAGCTACTTCATAACTGAGGCCTACCATTGGCAGCCTGTCAACTGTCAGTAAAGTTGTTACTGTTTCCAAGGGAGCTGTTAGGATCTTAGCACCTCTACTATTAGACCGGGTGTTTATATTCTGGTCTTGAAAGGAGAATCAAAAAGTCAACTTGTGATAAACCAGTTAATGAACATCCTATTTACTCTCATTGGCTTATAAATATAGGCCAATGGACTGACAGCATGGTGAGTCAAAACATCATTAGTCAGAGCAGAGGTTGGGATAGATGAATCTCAATTTTTGTTTCTTTCAAGCCCTATTTGGGCATTTGCCTGAACGCATGAGGGCTTAAAGCAGGTAGAGAATGATGGAACTGTGCACACTTGCCCCATACTTTATACACTGCCCATACACTCCCCCCCCCTCGTTCAAACCTTGCCATGTCGAATTAGCACGGTCTGAAAGGGAGTTCTACTCACGTTTCCTTGAATAAGAGTAGAACTCTGTGATCGGGAACCCTGATAAGGCAGGGTCCGCTGGTGCTTTCTGAAAAGCCCCCTAGAGGACTTAGCCTGGACTTCCTCCCTTGTGGCTTTCCACTACTTCTGCATACTGAGTGCCTGAAAGCTGAGGGAGGAGGAGGTGGTGGTAGTGTTCTTTAAAAAAAAACACCCATTCATCTTTCAGGCATTCAGTGGGCAGCAGTACCAGAAAGCCCAAAGGGAGGAAGACCTCCTGAAGTCCTCTACGGGGCTTTTCAGAAAGCACAAGCAGCCAAGGAGGCTGCAGGTAGGGATGGGTGAATGAGATGTTCAGGATCACTAGGATTCTCCAAACATCATTGTGCCGCTCATCTCATACCCGATTCCTGTTTGGGCTTGCGAGCGATTGCTGCTCGCTTTGCATGAACGGGAGATTTGTGCAAATCAATTTGTGCCACTCCCACTTCAAGTGGGTGCTCATAAGAGCCCCACCAGCCACTCTCACACCATGGCATTTCCTGCAGTGAGAGAGTGGCTGATGTGGCTCTCTGGAGGAGCCTCCTACCCTCCCGCTGTGTGTGGCCACTTGCCTGAAGCCTCATGACCACTCTCCAAGTGAATTTCTGAAAGACTTTGTGCAAGCTCCCCACAGTGGAGGCACTGAGGCAGGTCCTTGCCTCAGGCAGCGCAGTAGGTTGGGCCGGGCCTGGAAAGAACACACGCACACACAACTTGGCCACCTCATTACAGTAAGGTGAGCCCTTTAATAACCACACACTAAAAAAAAATATGTCTCCAGTTCTCACCCCTTCCCTCAATTTTGGGATGTGATTTCCTTTCACTGCTCTCCCCCAATAAATGGTCAAAAATAAATAGATCAAAAAATTCGGCACAGCACTAGCTAATTTTATTCATTTATTTATTTAATGCACTGAGCACTTCTACTTTCTTTTCATGCGTGTGACCACACTTTCTGAATTATAACGAGATAATTAAATCTTAACTACAGTTACCCATGTACATCTTCTAAATACCCATGACCTTATGTTGAACTGAAGCATTGATTATTAGGGAAGCTGAATGAAAGAGCCAGTAAAGTATAAAAGTATTAAAAGACTTTAGGAATTAACCCAAACTCATAATAATATATGTGTTCAATTATAAAAGCAGGGTGGAAGGAATAAAGACTTGATGTTGAATGTATTAGTGGGGAGTATTAATATCATAACAGAATGAAAGGAATTGCTTTAATTATACATTGTGTGTTTTATGAAAGGAAAATGTGTGATGATGATGATGATGATGATGATGATGATGATGATGATGATGATGATGATGATGATGATGCGATCCCAGGTGATAGCTGGGTAGAAGAAAAAGAGATTGAAAAGAACACAAAATATCAGGATTTGAACATTGAAGTACAGCGTCTCTGGGAGAAAAGAACAACAGTGATTCCAGTAGTGATAGGAGCGTTAGGGGCAATCCCAAAAGGGTTGAAAAAGCACTTGAGTGCAATTGCTACTGAATACTGATAAGATCATGATAGAACAGTTACAAAGTGTAGCACTACTAGGTACTAGCTGCATAATCAGACGATACCTCACTGACTCTTAGGTACTGGGTTGTACCTGAGCAGTGGGGTTCCAAAAATCCGGTCCAAACATCTGGTGGATCATGGATATCTGAATAATAATAATAATAATAATAATAATAATAATAATAATACCAAAACAACAACAACAAACCAGTAGTTCTGGCTGCAACAGCTGAAGGTTTTGCTGCCAGTGCAATTAAAGCTGAAGTCTCAAGGAACTTTATTGCAGGCTACCCAAACTAAAGTATTTGGGGCTTAAAAAAAAGACTAATAGGAGGTACATGGGAAAGCTTTCTAGAACTAGGTCCAATATGGAGACACTGAAGGGTAGGTAATATTTCTCCTTCTGTCATAATATAAGAATTTGAGGACACCCAGGAAGTTGATTTGGGTTTGTTCCAGGATGGACAAAAGGAAGTGCTATTTCATAATTATTTAGTGGCATTCACTTTCCCACAATATAGTGAGGGTCAGTAGCCTAGATGGCTTTAAAACAGGATCAGATAAATTCCTGGAAGATAGTTTTAGCAATGGATATGAGTCATGAAACCTCCATATATGGAAGCAGCATACCTCTGAAGAATACTGGGCTGGAACATCAGGAACTTCCTATTTGTCCATCTAGGTTGGTATTGTCAGGTCTGACTGGCAGTGTCTCTCCAGGGTTTCAAGAAGACATCACTCTCATCACATGCTATCTGATCCTGTGAACTGGAGGTTCCAGGGATTGTATTTGGGATCATCTTTATGGCAAACCATGAATAGATGTTTTACTTGCATGTGAATTCTCTTTGAAACACACTACCAGCTTCTATAACTCAGTTACTATTAAACATTTCACTCAGTCAGTATTAAATATCTCACAAAAAGTTCTTTTTATTATTATTATCACAAAGTATAATGGCCTGATGATTTTAAGGAATGCTGGCATTCTGCATCAGTCATTTTTATAATACTTTAATATTTCTCCTCATTTTCTTTTTTTCCCTTTTTTGATGGGTGAGAAAATTTGCTAGCTTACTAATGTATTATCTTGGAGATCTGACATTTTGTGCCAAGTAATTCTTCTGAAATGCCTGTTCTCATGTTTCAGTTTCAAAGTCAGTTACAGATAAATCTGTAAAGCCATTTGTTGTTGATGGGGAGTAACAGCTTAACATAATGCTATTGTTTTGGGTTGGGTTTTTTTTTTTTTTTAACAAACACAATGCTTGCCACTTTAGCAGAGATTTGACAGGAACTTTCCATATTCTGTTCCTATTTCATAATCTAAGCATTGTTTAGTTAAAATAAATAGACTTGAATTACAGAACAAAATGTAATGAAATAATTCCTATCCAAGATGAGTGAGGGGTGACAGATTCAATTACAATCTGAACAATCTTTAGGGGTGTGAGTGTGATTTAATGGAAACCTGATGCTCAATAAATCAGGTATTCTTTGTGATTCTTACCAATCAGGTTATCTGGACTTATTGTTTCCTATTAAAAAATGGTTCAGTGGATGTCTTCCAGCAAGGTACATGATTTTCTGCACATTCCTCAAATGGGTTGCCAGGACAAAGTTTGGCAGCCCTCACATAAACTATTACCTAGATGATTTTTTTTGTTTGCTGGCCCACCAAATTCAGCAGCCTGCAAGGAATACTTGCTGGCCCTCCAGGAGTTGGTCCAGCACCTGGGGGTCACTTTGGCAAGCAACAAGACTGAGGGTCCCATCACTAGCTTACTTTAACTTAGAATCCAGCTGGATTCAGTGGCAAGTATATTGCGCCTGCCCAACGACAAACTAGCCACACTGATGTTTCTCATCCAGGGCTTTCTCAAGTGCCAAAAATGCACCTTACAGGTCCACCACCTTAACTTTGCTTGTAGGGTAGTGGCTCCTGGGAGGGCATTCAGCACCCACCTGGCAAGGGCCACAACCAGAGTGCCATCTCTCCACCACCACATTAGGATCACACAGGGGGTGAAGGAGGACTTAAGGATGTGGCTTTCATTTCTGGAGAGTTTCAATGGCATCTCACTGTGGCAAGAGCATTTAGCTGAGGGAACGGACCTCCAGGTGCAGTCAGATGCAACAGGCAGCCTGGGTTTGGGGGTTTATTACCAGAGCAGATGGTGTGCAGCGTGGTAGCCATAAAGCTGGGCACACCTTGGCATCACCATTTCAAAGTTTTCCTTCCAGTTTGTGCCACGGCCACTTATAGGGAGCTGTGGTCTGGACTCAACCTCTCTTCCTGCACCAACCACCACTGATTTGCCCAACCCACACTCCCCTTGAGCATTGGGTCATTGCTAGATGTCAGCCAGCTGCTGGTTGATGGGGCTGGGATGAAATTTTACCTGGCGAGGCTGATTGGCTTGCCTCACAGGGTTTTTGCATTTCCTGCAGCAATGCAAGTTGGTTGGAAGTTAATGGCCAGGTTGAATTATCACAACTTTCTAGGCGGATGGCATTGGGCTGGATCCAAGTCAAATGGGAAGTGGGTACATGCACCCTCCCTCCCTAACCAAGATGGGGTTGTTTCCTGGGGGTGGGGCCATGGGGCTGCAGCTCCTAGGGGAGCAGGGGAGCATGTGAACAGCACATTCCATGACAGGATCTCCCTGTGCTCTGGCGAAATCTCCCTTCCTCCATTAAAGGGCCACCCAGCAGAGGGGCTGGGGTGTGGATCGGCCAGCAGGTGGGCTGGCCGATTGGAGGATCCTGCCGTATGCCATGTCAAACTCCAAGCTGTAACCATTACCAATAAACTTGTGGCCAATTTAAAACCCCCGACTGTCTCTGTGTATTTTATGGTTGACTTTTGTGGAACAGCTACCCAGTTGGGTACTCCGGACACAACAGGAATCCTGCTGGATCACACCAAAAGCCTATCTAGTCCAGTATCCTTTCCTGAGATGGCCCATGGAAAGACCACAAGTAGGACAAGAGGGCAATTGCTCTCTTCTGCTATTGTTTCCCAGGAACTGGCAGAACGTAGGGATGTATGGGAAATTCATTTCAGTTCATTTTTGATCAGGATTGTACGTAGTTCACACCTTCTGGACCGAACATGGACTTGGACACAATCTGCAGTCAATGTCCATACATTTCCAAGCCTGCAATGTGATCACAGCCCCCCGCAAAAATGCATCTGACAGCATGTGTGCATTTGAAAAATGTGCATGAAAAAAAATGTATACTTTTGAAAAATGCACAGAAATATGCTTTAATCGGTGGGAGAAGAATGCGCACATTTCAACAATGAGCATGCATGATTGCTGCGTACATTGGGGAAAATATGAATGGATTTTCATGACAAAAGAAGAAAACATCACTCGCAATCAGATACAGACATGAGTCAGAATGAGCCTTGAGATGGAATTTTACTTTGGTGAGCTTGAGTTCTGCAGATTTGCACATCCGTCAGGGCATGCTGGAAGTAATATATAGCCATTGATAGAATATACTCAATGAATGTGTCTAATCAGACTTTACATCTGCGTCAACTGGTGGCTGTCACCACATCTTGAGAAAGCAAATTCTGCAATTTATCTATGTGAATGAGTACTTTCTTTGGTCTGTCCTCCTGAATCTCCTACCATTCATTGGATGATCCCAAGTTCTAGTATTGTGAGAGAGGGAGGAAAAACATCTTTAGCTACTTTCTTCATGCCATGCATAATTGTATGCACCTCTTATCATGTCTCCATTTAATCTCCATTTTTTCTAAACTAAACAGCCGCAAACATTGCAACTTTTCCTTGCATGGGAGTTGCTCCAGCCCCCTGATCATTTTGGTTGCCCTTTCGTGCACCTTTTCCAACTCTACTATCCTGTTTTAATGTGCAGTGACCAAACTGTACATAGTATTCCAAAAGCTACAGTCTCATCATGTCTTAAAAACTAACACATTTATTTTGGCATCAGCTTTCATGGACACTGTCCACTTCATCAAATGCCTGCAGTGCTAACCTCAAATTGGCAGAACTATATAAACATGGTGTGTGTGTGTGTGTGTGTGTGTGAGTGTGAGATGTAAACTGTATTGTCAGAGGGAATTGAAATGCTCTGTCAGTGACCTTATGATGGTCATTCTTGAACAAAGGAAGTTCAAAGACAGCCACCAATGTGACATTGCTGAAGTACAATTCATCAAGAGAGTCAACTCTATTTCCTGTGGTTTGAATAAGGACAAAGTTGTTTTGTTTTAATCACACTGCATATGTCAATCAGCTCACTATTGCAATGATGTCTGTGTTATCACCCAACAAGATTTTGTGAATGGCAACTGTTAAGGTAATTATCACTACCTGCACATACATCTCTGTTGGAATCAGCTTGTTAAACTGTGTTCTAGGCTGGTTCCCTTCCCCTACAAGGAGTAAAGAAACACCATCCATTCTGTAAAAATCCATTCCCGTCATTTTATTTAAGCCTCAGACAAAATATCAAATAGGGAAAATGGAGATCACTGGAGACATGGTAGTGTAGACTAATGTTTATATTGTATTATCTGAGACTTGTGCTTCAACAGTACCTGATCCCAATTTAAGACCCTTGATCTGATCAGGGTTTGTTACATTACAGAGCTATTACCTCTGCTTGAAGGATTTCACTCTGTTTGTATTAGAAATAGATAAGTTGCCAGGCACATTATAGTAGACCTGACCCTATACTGCGAAATAAGTGTATTTTACAATTCACATCAGCTCTGAAGGTGTAGCTTTGCCTATTTTTTTTTATTGCCAAACTTATAAATAAAAAATGTAGTACATCTAATAACTATAACTGGAAAAAATCAGGATCAGCAGCGTTATCTTACATTTTTGTTTGCCCAAGCATTTTAATCTGTTGTAAGCTGATTTTATGGATTGTAATTATTGTTTTATTACTGTATTCTTGTTATGATGATTAATTGTACTCCACCCCCGAATGGTTGAAGGATGGTATAAAAATATTGTAAATGACTAAATGAATATCAAAGAAAAAACATTCCTCCGTAGTAGGGCTGTAGCTATCAGTAGAGTGGGTGCAAGGCCAACCCCTTACCAAAATGTTTTGGCTTGCTCTGGCCCTTTTCCTTACAAAGATGTTAGGAAAACATGCAGACAGTAATATAGAACTGCTTGGTTGAGGTTTATTTCTTATTGAGCAATTTTGCTCAATAAGAAATAAACCTGAACCAAGCAGTTCAGAATAGAACCATGCAGTTCTGAACCTCCCTTACCTGTTTATCAAATTTGCATCCTACCCTTCCACCAAGGATCTTGAGGTAGATTAATCTCATTTTATCTTCACAACCATATTCCTCAAGGTCACCCAGGGAACTCAATGGCTGAGTAAGGGTGTGAACGTAACCCCATAATGTAGTCCCTGCACCACACTGGTTCTGTTCTGTTGATCTCCTGCCCCCACCTGCATTGCTCTTATCCTATCACTTGTTTTGTGAAAATGATAATTGAACAAATGTCCCATCATTTTATTGGGGGGGGGAAGGGAACCAACTGATTTTAAATCATTCAGTATGTCTCTGTCTTGGTTTGCACATTGCTAGCCAGCCTCTATAGTGGCCTTCTCCAACCTGCTGTCATCCAGATGCTTCTCCAACCTGCTGTCATCCAGACTGCAAGTCCAGCATTCCTGACCATTGACCATGCTGTCTGGGGCAGATAGGAGTTGTAGTCCAAGATGTCTGGAGGGCACCAGGTTGGGGAAAGCTGCCATTGTTCAGTCACCCAAATTCTGTGGATAATGAAAACATGGAAGGGGGTTGTTCAACCAATCATGGTTGTTGGCAGCACCTCTGACTCGCATATGTTCATCCAGCTACCAGTCTATATGTATATAAGCTGCATGTGCATAGGCATTGTATACAGAAGCCAAGTGTGGAGTTGTGCATGTGTGAGCTAGATGCAGAACATCAGATACATGATGCTATGGTTGGAGCCAAAAGCAGAATCCCACCCCCATTAATTCATTGTTCATAGAATTTGGCTGATAAAAGCTATGCAAAAGTTATGTTGCATGTGCATTGGCAGGTATGCACATGGACCTACTACCCCAGCATGCTTTCAGCATTTCTGGACTTAGGTTGTATGGACCATTCTGAAATCAGTGCTAGAAAACTGTATTACTGTATCTACATGTAACTTAGTTTTATTTGTCTGGGGGATGGGGGAGAAGAACCATTTCTGTAAGATACAACAATGAAAAAGAAAATATCATCATCATCTAGACTTCATAGATACCTTTCTCAAATGAGACTCAATGAGACTTACAACAAAATTAAGACACACAAAATTTAAAACTATTTTTAAAAAAAGAAAGAAAAAGCCTTGAAGTTGCTGAAAGCTAAATGGAGCTCCCAACCTTGATAGGCACATCACCATAATATTGATCAGTGGCTATGATCCTCCAGTGTAATGCCAGATCTGCAGTGTGTGGCCCACCCAGTGGAACACACCAAGTGACAATGCACAGCAGCCTACTGGGGGCTCATTAAAGCTCCTGCCTTGGATCTGTAAAAATAGGAAGGTTATATCAAGCACATGACATCCTACAACAAATGGCTAATGAGTAAGATTGTCTGGTCTCTGGGTGTGTCCTATTCTTTCAGGTTTTAGCCTTCTTGAGGGTCCCCAAGGGAGAAGAATAAAATCTATGGGCGAAGGGCCAAAATCAAGGAAAGGAGAGGATATCTCTTGCCTGGCTTGGTAAGAATGTTTTCTCCTAGATCTCTCTCTCTCTCTCTCTCTCTCTCTCTCTCTGTCACACACACACACACACACACACACACACACAAGGATCCACCCTGAGGCATCAAATAGACAGGCTTTTCTGACTGCCCAGACGCCATCTTCTGGTCCCATCAGGTTAGGTATCACTAGGGTCTGCCCAGTCCCACCAACCTGTCCCCCTGCAATCTGCCAGGCACTACCTCTTGACCTTGCGCTCTGCATCTCAGGGTCTGAACCTCACTGTACACCTGACAACATACTGTTGGGCTGTGTATCCTGTGCTCAGTTTGTTGGATCATATATCATCCAAGCCTAATATAGCGTGATGTGTATAGAATTATATTGCAGAAGCATAAGGAGAAGAAGACAGGAAAGAAAGATGATGCCGTTACTTGCTAAATGAAGGTCAGTTGGTACATTAGACTGACTCATTGAATTATTTTTTCATTTGAAGCACTAAAGAAAATACAGGAAAATGGAATTAATAATTATTGATTGTCGAACCCAAACCCTCAATTAATATGAAATTTGTCAGAGGCCTTGCAGAGATGCATATTTGACAAAATCAAATTAAAGGATCAATTCATTGAAAAAATCAATTTGTGAATTTGAAAAAATGTGACCCTACTTGCATCTCTAATTATGATATGGCTTACGTTAGAAAACGTTTATTCATCTAGAGTGCAGGAAAGATACGTGGTAAGGTGGCAGACGGGAGTGAATGGGGCAGGGTGACTCACAGAAGAGGAGAAAGTTAGAAAACAAATTAAAGCTAAATGATATGATACACATATGTCCAAACTTCCTGTTTTGAGTGATTATCTTTCCAGGGTTCATATAACACTATGATTCTAGCAAATCAGTCATTTAATTTGAAAAGGAATTAAATTCCAGTGGCATTTTATACACAAATAGGCAATATCAATAGGAGCTGAAATGCATTCTATTAAAAAAAAATGTATTAAGTTCTGTGTAGGCAATACATTGCAGTGAAAAAAGAATGATTCTTTGCGCTTAAAACTTTGATGTATCTTTTTACACCAATTTCAGAAAACCCTTGGAATGTAAGGCAGAAAGAGACCTGAAGGAAAGAGTTTCATAGATTTTCATAGATCATAGAGTTGGAAGGAGCCTACAAAGATATTGAGTCCAACCCCCTGCTCAATGCAGGAAACTAGAGGAGGGGTCTCCCATCCAAGTAATAACCAGGCTTGACCCTGCTTAGCTTTCCACACTCAGACAAGCTGAGCCAGTGTGAGCCACAGGCCTACATATATATGTCAATATTACAAACATGCCAGGCTGGTTAGTAAACTGTTAGAGTCAGTCTACAGGTTGATTCTAACGGTGCACTTCCATTCATGGATGGGTTTCATTCAAGCAAATGTATCTGTTAATGGAAAAGGGGGGCAGACAATTTTTGTCATTTCCTCCTCACCCTTGCAGCCCTCCGAGCTCCCCCAAAATGTACTCTAGAGGGCAACCCTCTGAAACAACATGGGAGTAATGTGGGGGCTACAGAGGGAGAAAGGAGAAAGGCAAAAAATGTTTCCTCCTTTCATTAGCACAGGGGTGGGAAACTGTGTGTGGGGGAAGGGAGCTGAAAGGACCCCCTCTGAGCCTTCCCCCTGAAATCATCTAGTCCTTGACTGAAGCACTGGATGGAGCTCCTCCATCCAAGAACCCAGCTTCACTGCACTGGGGCTTTCCCTAGCTGGGGAAAGCACACAGCAAGAGTGCCCTGGCTGAGGCACCAGCTGGAGGAGCCCACCTCCACCAGCTACTTTGGCCAGGGACCTGGCTTTGCTGCAAGCAAGCTTTCCCTAGCTGGGAATACCCGTGTGCAGCAAAGCTGCTCTAATTGAGGTGCTGGGTAGAGTGGTCCTCCACCCAGCACCTCAGTTGGGGCAGCTTTGCATGCCCCATGCCTTCCCCCATTTGGGAGGATGAGGGGTGAGTGAGGCACTTAACAAGCCACTCAACCTCCCAATGTGGGGGGAGCAGCACACTAATGGGAATCCCTACTGTTATCTCCAATCAGTGATTACTCTCCTTGATGTGGGGAGGAAGTGGGGCTTGGGGGAAGGGGCTCACGCAAGGCCCTGCTGCAGTCCAGATGGGTCTGCCTGGTGAGCCAAAATGCCCCATGTGCTGGAGGTTCCCCATCCCTGCATTACAAAATGTATCCGCTAGATCAAAAGTCCTTCCACAAATGGAAGAGCAACACTGGATGTAATTCACTGGTTATTGTTAACTAGGAAAGTGCCTATATGTGCGATGGAGTGCATCAGTAGGCTAAGCCGTACAGTGTCAGACTATTCCTTGATGATGGTGATACCAGCTTTGAAGCCAAAGGGGAAACTTGCAAGGGTCAGGGGAAATAGTCCTTTGCTGCAGACCTTGTAAAGCTGCTACATCTTCTTCCTATGCAGATATTTATCACTAAGATAAAGAGGAAATGTGGTAAGCTTCTCTATGGATGTGTGTTCTTAGGATGGATTGAGACAACCTATTTTTCGTCAAAGAGTGTAACTTATAGAGCTCTTCTAAATGAGGTGTGTGTGTGTGTGTGTGTGTGTTTGCGTGCACACGAGAGAGAGAGAGAGAGAGAGAGAGAGAGAGAGAGAGAGAGAGAGAGAGACTGGAATGGTTTTCACCTCCAAAATTGCTAACTCTAGAAAACACCCCCTGCCCTGAGAGATTTGTAGGGAGATCACTGCAAAACTCAGTGATAATATTTATCCCTTTCAGAACAAGGGCAATGCTGATTGCCCTCACTCTAAAATGGCTTTGTGACAGGGATGTCTTGCCAAATCTCAATAGCCACTTAGAACTGGGACATGTGATCCCTGATTGCCTGGGATCAATCCCTGAGAACAAAAATGACGCTAAAAACAAGCAACAGTTCAAGTGGAAAGTGGCAAAGAAACAAGAGGAGTGTTGCAAAATATTTTGGCAGAAGGACCCAGGTTTTCCCTGAAAAATGAAGCAGGTGAAATTTTGGCACAGCTTACTTCTAAGGAAACAAACATTAGATGGAGATGCAAGGCATTTTGGTGCATGATGCACAAAGCTTAAATTTTCTCATTGATTGAGTCACAGAGCTTGACTATGATGATGATCCCCCACCTGTAAGTTGGATTGAGTTAGTATAATATCAGCTATATACAGGTGCAATAAGGAACCTTCTCAAAGTGGAAATTGCCTGAAGGTTTGCCTGACTTGGGGACCAATTTCATGCTGTAGGTCTTCACTAAATACCTGGAAGTGGCCCTACAAAAGTGGGAGCAGGTGTGAGTAATTGCTTTGTATTTTTTTTAGGAATGATCAGCGCCTGTCCACAATCCAGCCTCTGTAATGCCATGTGTTTATGTCATTACTGAATGACATGGAATAAAATCTGGGACCAGTTTTGACCATGCAAAAGGAACTACATTAGGCGTTCCAATCCCCTCCCTCCAAATTGTAGCCAGAGGAAAACAAGAATATGCAGTTGGCACTAGTGTTGCCACTCACTCATGTTTGTGGGGTGTTCATATTTCTGAAACGTTGACCATAATAATAGAAAATATATTATGGATGGAGTTTGTCCATATTTTCTCCTAAGAAAATGAAGTCCCAGTTGCCAAAAGTAGGTCTGGGTGAGAAATTCATCTGGTCTGCATTTTTAAGTAAACTCAACTAATTCACATTATCTGGATGGATATGCAGATTGTAACACAGTTATCCTTCAGATTATGCACTTCTATGAATGTTGCTATACACTTATAGGCTCAAAAATGTGTATATTAGGGAAAGTTTCATATGAGAATTAGTGCATTTTTGCGCAGTTTTATAAACAAAACAGAACACACAGACTCCTGTAGAAACTGGATGGAATGGACTATGATTGAATACATGTGAAATTGACATGGCCCAGAACATAGACTGATTCATCCATTCCTAGCCAACAGTAAATTTCACAGGAACAACAAATTACAGGTGATGTGCTACATTTGCTACTTTGATAGATTGAATTAAAGACTTGGTGGATACAAGCTTACTGTAGATGGGTAAGAATCCTCTGTTAGAAATCCTTGGCCCTGCCCCAGAAAAATATATAGCTCCCAGTATTTACCGGGGAAAAGGAGGATTACGACGGCACTTAAATGTGTGCTTTGAGGCTCAGAAATATGATTTTGGATGGCTTATAATGCTCACCCAAGTGATGTGAGAGAAATCCACAATGGATTCAAATGAGTTAGGATTATTGGGCTTTAGAAAAATTAGCCTGAGTGCTAGCCTACTCAAAAGCAGTGTAGGTATTCCACACTCAGCAGCAGAGTTCATCCCCAGCACAGCAGCTCTCCTTAGCCTTCCAGTAGCTCCCACTCCAGGAATCAGAAGCCACTCTGTAGACCAAAGCAATTCTAATTCTAACTGTTTATTATCTTATAACAAAGTATAACTAAAGGTTTACATTCTATATACAGAGTTCATGTACAGAGTGCTGATTTCATCCAGCTCAGCAAAAACAAGTCCAGCAGAGCAACTGAGGAGCTGAGCAGCTGAACCTCATTAGAACAGCAAAGGTTCATATGCTACAGTCTGGCCGCTCATTATCAGCTTAATTGCATCACATGACAATCCTCACACCTGGCAAGGCTAAATGTAAGATTAGCTTTCAGTGAACACAGACAGAATACACATTGGCTCCTTCTGTCTGGGAACATTACAAATTAACAAGCCAAAGCACTTTAACAATAAAAAATGACACAGCTAGTTGTTTTAGTTCATACACTAACAAGGATTTTTATGAATCTGACCTGTGGATTCTGCAGCAAACTGGCTTTTTCTGAGCTGTGTGGGTTCTGTGGACTTGCAGACCAGTTTTGTTTTGCTTTTACTTTTGGTGGGGGATTTGCACGAATGCGCTCTTGTGCAAGTGTGCATTTGAAATTGAACAGAATGCTCATACTAAAAATTTGATTCTGTCTATGAGCAGACAACAGAATGAAAGACACCTGACCTGACTATCCGTGACACACAAACAGAATGAATTTAATGAAGTATGTACATGCTTAGCTCACCCCCAACGCAAATCTAGTTTTACAGATCCGAAAGTTCTTCTGAAGTGTTTTAATATAATATGAACAATAGAAGACCTGGAGCATTCCCTCCCTGCCACACCACCTCCTCCAAGCCCCTCCCCCATACCATCAGTTACTTTTGTCATAGCAGCAAGGGAAAGGAAGAAGGGAGAAAGTTCTGTCTACTCTGTCTGTCTGTCTGTCTCTCTATCTATCTATCTATCTATCTGCTCCTCTAAAATTATTTAGACTGCCTTTAATGGTGGGACCCTCTCAAGGCAGCTCCTTCTTTTTTTGTTTTTTTTAAAAATAAATTTTATTTAGTTATTATAAACTACATACAAAACTGTAAAACAAAAACATACAACTACAGTAAATCATAAGGTGCACCCCCCCCACCCGCCTAGGGACCAACTAATATACTTCCATCCCCTTAATCAATAGATAACAATTGCTCTGCACTTTGTTAGAGAGGATGTCAGGAAATAGGTACATATGCTCATATGTGGTGGAGTTGTAAAAATGTTCTGGAATTTTGGCGAGAGGTTTTTCCAGAAATATCAGAAATTATTGGTATTAATCTAGAGGTCTGTCCTAAACTTGCTTTGTTATCAATAACCAATAAAGTCACTTGTGCCCATAATACGAAGGACCCCCCCTTCGTATTATGCACCCCCCACCCGCCTAGGGACCAACTAATATACTTCCATCCCCTTAATCAATTGAATTCCACATTCCAAAAATATAACATGTCCTGACAAGGCATACTCCCCTTCCCCTTTATTAATACATAGTCTAATAATTGATTCCATATAACCATGCAATTATTATTCTTTAACTGTCCCTTGTAGCATTTGATACTACAAGTTAGTTTATCATTTAGGGCTATATCCCAGACTTCTTTATACCAATCAGTGATTAGAAAAACATGTTGTGCTTTCCATTTCCTCACAATCATTAACCTAGCCGCAGTTAACAAGTTTACAATTAGTTCCTTCGTATTATGGGCACAAGTGACTTTATTGGTTATTGATAACAAAGCAAGTTTAGGACAGACCTCTAGATTAATACCAATAATTTCTGATATTTCTGGAAAAACCTCTAGCCAAAATTCCAGAACATTTTTACAACTCCAGCACATATGAGCATATGTACCTATTTCCTGACATCCTCTCCAACAAAGTGCGGAGCAATTGTTATCTATTCTATTTAATCTTACTGGAGTTAGATACCATCTTCATATTATTTTATTTTATTGTTATCTATTCTATTTAATCTTACTGGAGTTAGATACCATCTCCTTTATCCTAACTGACATAACTTTCACAATCCGTCTATCCCATATATTGTTCCAGCCCACCTTCGAGGTCACCTCTTCAAATTCATTATCCCATACTGTCTTTAGATGGTCATCTTGTTCTTCTGCTTTTGAATCAATCTGGAAGCTTGGAGGCTCAGCGGGGGACAGTGGGACCAGACCTGGTTGCACTCCCATTGACATTAGCACATGGCAAGAATGGGGCTCAGAATTAGCCAAGCTGTTTTCTAAGCCTTCTATTTCTTCTGCAACTGACTGGGGGAGTTCTCCCTATCACTAATCTGTGGTGTAGATAATCGTATATAATTTCTCTATGTACTACAGTCTCATTGTCATCAACCTTATATCACTTCAAATGCCAGATACTGAATTTTCAGGGAAATTCAAGTACAAGTTTCTACAAAGGGAAATTTATGTATTAAAAAAACATCAGCTCAAAATTGCAAGGAAATTAGAGTCTGCCTTTCCCAGGGGGCCTTTGCATCACACCAGTTTAAAGAAATATGGGGCAACTTGATGTCTTACCTGTCTTGTGATAGAGTTTCAGAGAATTTTCCCCTAATTTCCTAGGGTTAACAAGAGACAACCCTACAACACCTGTGGTTTTGGTAGCTCAGACCTATCATGATTTGTGACGTACCAACAAGCCAATCCAACCCACTTGCCCTATGTAGATTGTATCAGTCATGTGGTCCCAGAAGGAAGCAAAAGCAAGAGGTTTAGTGAACCCTTGATGAGGCATCACTTGGGATGTCAGATAAATCTTCAATGGATTCAAATGAGTTCTATGAATCCAACCTGTGGATTCCGCAGCGGACCAGCTTTTTCTGAGTCACATGGATTCTGCGGACTAGCAAACCGGGGTTTTTTTTAACTTTGGGAGGGGGGGACAGGGATTTGCAAACAGGAACAAAATTATTGTATATCCCTTTAAAAAGTCCAATGTGTCAATGAGCAGATGATGGCATGAAAGATGTCTGACAATCCGCAAAACACAGATGGAACAGATTTAACAAAACCTGTATATCTATCCCTTAGCCACTATAGACAGGTAGTGAGCTGTCAAGCTTGTTAGAGCTTTTCTAAGTAGCAGAGCTTGTACTAAAATGCAAACAGACAGACTCGGTGGAATCTATCAACATCTATAGTGGTTTACTTCCAGCCTGCAGTGCCTTCCATTACCTCTTAGACACACACATTTTAGTGCAGAGGTGGAGTCATATCTCAGCATATTTTTATGAATGGTACCCCAATACATTCTTGAACACAGATATCAGTTGAGTTAAAAGGGCAGTTCTTTTTGGAAAGGGTAAAAAAGAAAATCAACAAACCGCCCCTACCCAAGTTTCTGTGAAATGCTGAAAAATCTCCACTCCCTCACTTGTAAAACACCTTTACAGCCCTTTTGTGTTGGAAGTTAAACCAGGGGCATTATCCGAGTTTCATCTCAATTGCTCCTGCTTCTTAGAAAAGCCTTCCCAAACATGGTGCTCTTCATATGTTTTGAACTACAACTCCTCGCTAGAGAAGAGTGAGAATTTAATTTCTATTAAGTTTGGATAAGAGTTTACCAAATTACACACACACACACACACACACACACACACACACACAGGCTGGGTTTGAATCCCTGTATATTCAACCATGTTATTCCTTCATTACAGATGCCATTTCTTTTTTCCTGACAGGCTCCTCATCTTTAACAACTTCATGGCAGGCAGGTAAATCATTGCCCACTCCACCTATTGAACTTGGGTGGTGCAGATGGGTAAGAATTTAATTTCAGTTAGCTTTTGATAAGAATTTACCAACATTCACAAATTCTTCATATTCAGGAGAGAAAGAAGTTGAGATGTAGATATATATATATATATATATATATATATATATTTAATTGAGTGTAGGAGAAACCAAAACTGGAAGATTCAGCCATTCCTGCTCCCTGCATTCCTGATTGTTGGCCATGCCAGCTAAGGCTGATGGGAGTTGAAATTGAAAACATGAAGGTAGTGGGAGCCCAACACCTATACACAAAATTCTGATTCTTTTCTCTACCAGTGAATTCAAACTATCCCATTTGTCCCACATTAAGGGGTGGGGGAGAGAATATCAGTATTTTTCAGGGGGTGGGCAAAAGTTACAGCACGTTTACCTTGCGGGCTGTATTTACTTTTTGATGAGGTGGTAGAGGATGGCTCTGGAAGAGAGAGAAAAAATTCAAAGTGATCTCGATAGGCTGCATTGCTAGGCTGAAAACAACAGAATGAAATTTAATAGTTTTATTTACAGTCTACCGACCACAAAACTAATAAAACAGCAGAATGAAATTTAATAGGGATAAATGCCAAGTGCTGCGCCTAGGAAAAAGAAACCAAATGCACAGTTGTTGTTGTTATTATTATTATTATTTACATTTATTTATCACCCATCTGGCTGGCAACCGGCCACCCTGGGCGATGTACATAGGATAAAAACAAGATAAAATACATTTAAAACAGTATAAAAATTTTAAAATCTTAACCCACCCCATATTCCCACCTGAACAGCCAGGTTTTTAATAAGCAGCGGAAGCTCAGCAGAGAGGAGGCATGGCGGAGGTCACTCACTTACTGGATGGGGGATACTTGGCTCAACAATACTACACGTGAGAAGGATCTTGGGATTGTTGCAGATCACAAGCTGAATATGAGCCAGCAATGTGATGTGGCTGGCTGGCTGCAAAAAAGGCAAATGCTATTTTCGGCTGCATTAATAGAAATATAGCTTCCAAATCGCGGAAAGTGCTACTAGTTCCCCTCTACTCAGCACTGGTTAGACGTCATCTTGAGTACCACATCCAGTTCTGGGCACCACACTTTAAGAAGGCTGGAGACAAACTGGAAAGGGTTCAGAGGAGGGCAACAAAGATGATAAGGGGACTGGTAACAAAGCCCTATGAGGAGAAACAGAAAGAACTGGGCATGTTTAGCCTTCAGAAGAGAAGAGTGAGGGGAAATATGATAGTGCTCTTCAAGTACTTGAAAGGTTGTCACACAGGGGAGGGCCAGGATCTCTTCTCGATCATCCCAGATTGCAGGACACAGAATAATGGTTCCAACTCAAGTTACAGGAAGCCAGATTCCACCTGGACATCAGGAAAAATTTCCTGACTGTTAGAGCAATATGACCATGGAACCAACTACCTAGGGAGGTAGTGGGCTCTCCCACACTGGAGGCATTCAAGGTGCAGCTGGACAGCCATCTGTCAGGGATGCTTTGACTTGGATTCCTGTGTTGAGCAGGGGGGTTGGACTCAATGACCTTATAGGCCCCATCCAACTCTACTATTCTATGAAATGATTCCATGATTCTTCTATTTCTCTTTCTTTTACTCTTCCAAAAAATGCCTGCCACCACTTGAAGCAGCAGCTTAGCTAGTCAGGGCCGGCGCTACCACTAGGCAAACTAGGCGGCTGCCTAGAGCGCATGGATACAGGGGATGCAGAAACGATCCTGCGATTCTTCGCCCCTCCCCCGCCACCGGACGATGACACCCCTTCCTTGAGGCACCTCCTCCCCTCTCTGGCTGCTGGAATCGCCTCGCCTCTTCTCGCCGCTGGCCCGGATCGGACAGGGCGATAAGGCCGCGAGACCCCTCTGGGCCTCCAGGTAGGAGGAAGGGAAGCATCGTCTCCCCGGGGTTCCCGCGCCTGGCCCCTGCCCCGCGCCCGCCCGCCTGGATTCAGGAGATATCGTCAGAGCGCTGCTCCCCCGAGCGGTGGGACAGGCTGCAGGTGGCCCTGGGAGAGGCCGCGCTGGTGGCTGCGTCGCCCCTGCTGCCTGCCTCCCCGCCTGGCACAGCAGCCGCGCTCAGGCCCAGGCCAGGCGCGGTGGTCCCAGGGCATGCGGAGGCGCCTGGCGGTCCGCTTGCCCGGCCGAGTCCCGAGTTGCTCGCTGCCCCTCCGCCTTGCCTTGGGGCCGCCGGGTAGAGGCCTCGCAGCTCCTCCGTCGGGTGGTGGGAAGGGGCCGGCCTTTCAGGTCCCGGCCCAGGGCGGCGTTCCTGCGGCGGCCGAGGGAGGGCGAGGCCTTCCCCGACCTGGTGCCCCTCGGCTGTGTGGGACTGCAACCCCCATAATCCCCAGGCAGCCCGGAAGCTGCGGCCCAACCCAACTGGAGGGTGCCGGGTTGGGGGAGGCTGTTCTAAGGGACTACAGCTCCCAGCATCCCTGGCTGGAAGTGGTAGTTTAAAGCGCCTGGGGGGCCCTGGCTTGCCAGCCCCTGCTGAAGCCCGCCCTTGGACTGGCAGCTCCCCAGGGGCCCGGGCAGAGAGGGGGCTTTCCCTGCCTGGACGTGCTGCCAGAAAGAAGATCTCCCTTCTTGCCTGGATGTGCTGCCGGACAAAGCAGGCGCCCTGCCGGGGGCTCTTGCCAGGGGAAATCCTCCAGAGCTTTGAGTCAGGAGCAGGAAAACGAAGGCAGGCAGGTCTATGAAATAGCTATGAAATCTATGAAATGGTTTGCCAGTTTGCCAAGAAAAAGGCAAGGAAAATGAAGTTTTAAACATTAAATGTAGTTTCTGTCACACTTCACCAGGAATTTTTCTATATAGCAAATTGGTACTACATCAACATGTTTTTAATGTATGTTTGTCAATGTTTATGTTAATAAATTTTTTAGGTTTTGCCAATTGACTTTTATTTCATAATGGGCATAGGGCTGGAGGGAGGGCTCAAGTGGGGGGGGGGCGCTAAATATCTGATCTTGCCTAGGGCACCAAACTGCCTTGCACTGGCCCTGTAGCTAGTCACAGCAATCCAGCAGTGTTCCTGGGGACAGTATACCACATGGCCTCATTCCCAAGGCCATTCTGTTCCCAGGAACTCTGCCAGATGGCTGCAGCCACCAAAGCTGCCACTTGAAGTGGTGGCAAGGCTTAAAGAAAAGAAAAGAAAACCAACCTCAGTCACCTCATTAATAAATATGTATAATATAACCCCCAAGGTGAACTTGGTGCAACTTTCTCTCTCATACACAATAAACAGAACCCCACCCACCAGCAAACACACACACTTCCCAAAAAATGCATGGGGAAAAAGCTTTGTCACATATAGAAGGGGGAAATAAGTCTTGTGTTACAGATGAAAGTTTTCCCAAAGACTTACTCTGTGAAGTAGATAAATGGCTATGAATTCTCTGAAGGAGGGCAGAGGAGATATTAAGATTTTCCTCTTGTAAAATGACCTTGTGCAGTGCAGCATTTAAACATGAACAGTTAGACTAAAATGCCACTTTTTCTTCATGTAAAACTTTTCTATATGGAGAAATTATATAAAGTACTTTTTTATTATAGGAAGTGTGTTAATTAATTCCTATAGAACTGTAAGTCATTCTGTGAAGGCTTTTGCCTTGAAACGTGGAGCATACGTAGGGATGTGCAAATCAGCAGAATTGAACTCATTGAGGTTCTCCAAATTCCACCTTGAAGCTTGTTCCGACTTGTGTCCTTATCAGATTGTGGGCTTTGTTTTTTTCTTTCCACATGCAAACTTGTGCGTGCTTTTGTGTACATTTTCCCAAATGTATTCATCAATTATGTGGATTTTGGAAATGCATGTGTTCTTCTCCCATTGGATAAAGTGTGTTTGTGCACATCTTCCAAATGCATGCATTTTTTTCAAATACATTTGTGTGTGTGTGTGGATGGCAACACAACAAGCACAGAAATATATGAACTTTGACTGCAGATTGTGTTTTGGTCCACAAAGTGCAAACTGGGTAAATTCTGGTAAAAAATGAACTGAAACAAATTTCTCATACATCCCTAGGCCCATGCCATAAGTACCTAGATAGATAAACTCTAGGTGCTGTGCGAGTAACTTACATTACCTGTTGATTAAAACTAACAGCTTCTGACTCAGAAGGAGGCTTTTAAAACAAAAAAACAAAAAATGAAGAGCAAATTTTGAATATTTGTTTTGTGTTCTCAAACGGATCTACATTTGCTGATGATTGATAATACAATTGAATTCTGTCACACATTTTTTGGTTGGAAAAGGAGGCCTTTGTTGTTCTCTTATAACTCTGTTCACGTTTTACAAGCTCCACAGCTTCTCTAGCACAAGGAGATAAAGTTTATGAGGTTCCTTAATCAGGCTGGCTGAAAGTACACCAAACATCTGTGTCTGGGAGGCCTACCTTGACTGTGTGGTAGAGAAGAAAAGTGTGGAGGGGAAATTACCCTTTTCTTTCTTTCATCACTCAGGTGAATTATGATTCCCTTTAAGTTTTCAAGGATATGACCAGGCATAGTGAAAAACAGAATTGTAAGCTTCAGTTCTCAAGTGTTGACAAAAAGGGAAGTTAAAACTGTATACCTTAACTTATAACTCACAGCTGAACTTTCTATATCCATACCATTGGGGATATAAAATTTTGTCTGTGAGGTGGGATTTTTATTGGAACAGAACTGACAAAAGTATGGTTATGTTGTGTTGGAGCACATAAGGCATGCATAATGGAAGAATGGTGAGGTTTGCACATTAAGGTTTCATTGCAATTTTATACTGACTAAAAGACAGTGGGCATCATTTAGCAGCATTTATCACATATATCAGCATAGTGCCAATGCCCATCTCAGCACATACAGGATTTCCCCTGGGGATGAAAAGGCCTAAGTGATAACCCCATAGTCACACCCACCCAACCCATTGAAGATCTGTGAGGCTGCATCAAGGGAGGGCATTTCATACTTCTAGAACCTAGAGTCTAGATGATCATCAGTCCTTTAGCTAACATGTTCTCTGCCAAAATGTGACAACAGTGACAGAACACCTCTTCAGTTCCAATCCAAGAAACTCCAACTCTAATTTAGGGATTGGTGAACGACCGATGTTCAATATCGCCAGGATTCAATGAACATAGTCTCAGCACTCATCTCGTGCCTGATTCCTGTTTGCTTTTGTAATCATTGCTTAGTCTATGCAAACGGGAAACTTGCACAAATCAAGGAGTGATCGAATGGTAGATTTGTGCAAATCTCCCCAAATTTGCACAAATTTCCTAATTTGCACACCTTTCCTCCATAAACTAAACCAAGGCTGATTCAGTCTACCAAGGAACTTTGCACAAATCAAACTGGGAATCAGGAAGAAGATGAACAGAAGCATGAGTTTGACAATTTATGAATATTTTCAGTGGACATGTGTTTGCGCTCGCATTCAGAGCTTCGAACAGGGCATGCTTGTGTGTTTTGTGAGCAAAAACCATTTTTTCTTACATCTAGGGGTGTTAATCCTACCTTTGGGGGGGGGTGCTCGCCTTTGCTCGCCTTTTCATGGTGAGCACCCCCCCCCCAGAAGGCCTGAATCCCCACGCCGCTCGATCCGCCTCGCCGGCAGTGCGGGGTCCCGTCGTGTCATTTCCGGCTGCCAAGAAGTGACGCGACGGGACTCTGCACTGTGTTTTTGGCAAAAAACCAGGGCAACCTAGTTTAAAACGGCTGTGAATAGTAAATCGCGGCCATTTTAAGCTAGGTTGCCTTGGTTTTTATGCCAAAAACACAGTGCGGAGTCCCGTCATGTCACTTCCCAGCAGCCGGAAATGATGCGACGGGACCCCGCGCTGCCAGCGTGGCATGGAGCGATGGGCCGAGCGGCAGCCAGGTAAGGCGCACAAGTCTCAGGGGGGCTGAAAGTGGGCTGAGCGGGCCTACTTTCAGCCCGCTTTCAGCCCCCTTGAGACTCTCGGATACATCCCTACTTTACATCCCATCATACAAACAAATAGTTGACCATTGGTAAAACACTGCACAGTAGGCAAAACACTGAAGGGGCCAGCAGCCAGTAAAAAGGCCTGTACCAAAATGTGTACTTGGCTTTTAATATATCAAGTGGTTTTAGCATGCAGTACCCAGTGAGGGTCAGAGGATGGGTGGCTAGGCTGCTGCATTGGCCCCAAAAGGAGGCAATGAAAACCGCTCCTGTAGAAGGTGCGTGGTCAGCCAAGTATTGTGGCTGCCAGTAAGCATCTGGCCCACCTCTGCTTCCTCCTTCTTCCAATCAAAAGGCAGCAACATATTTCTCAGAGCTCTCTGCCTGTATGTTGGTTAATTGATATTATATATTTTTCAAGGGGATTATTTGCCTCTAGGTAGGAACCCAAGGGGGAGAAAGTGAACCAGATATTAGGGAGGGCAATTGGCCATTTATTAACTGGCCTGATAGTTATTATTTCTGGAATGCCCAACCCCATTTTCTCTTAATAACCTACACCCGGTACATTTTGAAAACTGAAGAGTGTACGCCTATCAAAATGTCTAGGATTCTTTTACACAGTGTAAGCTGAATTTTTATTTTGCCTAGCAAACAGTGGTTCTACACCAATTTTGTAGCAGCGGTGTCCAACAGCTATCACATTAAAAAGAAAACAAAACACACCTCCTATAAATTGGCAATCAGATCAAAGGCGGGTTTAGGATTTCCAGAAAAATCTAGATGACTTTGTTCACTTCTCACTATATTGATACGTTTCCCCCCCTTTTGTTAGCAAATACTCAATGTATGAAATCAATCAGTCATATTTGGGCTGTGGGATAGTATAAAAATGGTTCCCAGTACATTTTTTAAACACAAACAGAATCCCACAGTACTCCCAGTGTCCCGTTCCTGCTATCCCATCCCTGTCATGAAGGTCAATTCCTGCCTTACCGGGCACAGTCATGTGGGCCAAGGATCAGGAGAGTCAGGTTAGCAGGGAGCTGCCCAATAAAGAGAACAGTAAAAGTGCCCTTGTTTCAGCAAGGGCTAGGTTCCAACTGCATAGCTTTATAAATGATGTTGTTGCCCCACCCCTTCCTGGCTTGTCATTAGGCCCCAATCCAGAGCATGCTTCCTCTCACAAGTAGGACTCAATGATATTTTATGTGCTACCACTGCGCCTCTGGCTCTGGGCTTCTGTCCAGACATGCTGCTATTTTTGTTCCTGGGGCCAATCTTGGGGGTCTTGGAGCAAGGGGATGGGGCCCGTTTAGGTGCTTTGGTTCTTCGAATGCCACAGCCTGTCTGAAGTGGAGCATCACTCCTGTTGGTGGTCTTGGGAGGGCTATTGGCATCCTCTGACTTCCCCTGACCTTCACAACTAGTGGTGTCAGAGAGATCCGCTACGGATTCAAAAGAATTCAGATTTCTATTAATTTGTTCTGCTGATTCTGCAGTGAACCAGCTATGCCCTAAGTCATGTGGCTTCCATGGACTTACAGACTAGTTTTCTTTTCTTTTCTTTTACTTGAGGGGTGGGATTTGTGGAAATTTGCATTAGTGCAAGTGCACATTACCACTAAAAAAATTAAATCGGATTCCGTCAATGAGTGGATGATGGAATGTAAGATGCCTGACAATCCGTGAAACACAGACGGAATGGATTTAACAAAATCCATACATTCCTACTCTCAACCACTGTGCTCCTCCTCCAAAGTCTCCTTCAATTCCAAGGTTGTCCTGGCTGGAAGGTAGCCGGTTACAACACTCTGGTACTGGAAGCCAGTTCACACTGTATGTTTACCAACTCTTTCCGTAAATAATTATTCACAAAAGTCCCAGCTCCTGGATTCATGGACAAAGTGTTCTGCAGCCTATTCATGCACCGCTCACAAAAGTTGCTGTTCAGATCTCTCTGCTTTTCACAAATTTTATTTTTTATAAAACTTTGAGAGTTACATTATCCAGGCAAATAACTCCTAACTCATCATCTTGTGCCCAGTACATTGATATTGCATCTCCTTATCTGATGTATCATGGAAAATACTTTATACAAGACTTAGTCCTTTGTTCCATCTTTCAAGCCCCCTGGTCCAGATTTTCTCCTCCTCCTCACGACTCTTGCATTCAGTTTCTATTAATCATGAACATCATTTCTGATCATTCTGGTTCTTTATGATTGTACAACATACAGAGGTTTGGATGCTAGCTTCTCCTGCTGGTGCAAAGAGAAGGAGAGGGACTTTTCATTTATTCCCTTTTCCCCTGAAGTCCCCTGTGCCTTCCAAAACTCTGCTCCAGAGAGATGAGGCATACTCTGGAGCAGCATGGAATATGGCACTGGTGACTGCAGAGGGGGAGAGAGAATCAACAACAGCAGGAGCCTTTGGACGGCAGGAGCCCCTGTTGGATCAGAGTCCCTTCTGTGAATTGAAGGAGCCCTTCTGTTCACAGAAGGGGGACTCAGGATCCAAGCCATAGACATTTGTATGGCTTTAGTCTATCCAATGAATGTTCATCTTGGTCCATGCAAGCTGCACATTGGGCCCCACGTATCTATGTGGATCTTTTTTTCTTTTGTAGGCCTTCGACTGTTCAGACTTGCTCAGATTGTGCTATATCCATATTTTGTTGATCCTATGTGAAATTATTCGGGCAAATGGATATGTCTAGTTTGGTGTCCTATACCTAAATTAACTGCTGCTAACAAGCTTATGGTCCATTTCTTGCAGGATAAGAAAGGAACTTCTTTTCCTGAGTCCCTATTTAGTGGAATTTATTTTATTGAGAAGGGCCCATATATCGTGTGCCTGACATTACATTGCTCATTCCACCGCACTGCTTATGTGGGCAGCTGGTGCAAATGAGCCAGTGGACAAACCTTCCGAGTTGTCTCTCAGATGGTCTGAGAAAAGCAAATGTTGAGCATGAGTCAATACCTGTAATATGTTTTTTGTCCTGCATTGCCACCCCACTGGCTTATTCAAATGTTAGCTGATCTCTTTTGATCTCGTGCTCTTTGAGCGCATTGATCCCATCGACCTGTGTGAGACTTAGTTACTACACCTTCCCGCAGGAAATATGGCACACTCTCCAATGAATTAATTATTCTCCTTAACCTTGCTGAAATTTTGTATTCTGGGACCAGGCAAATCTCCAAGGAGCAAACGGTTAACCAAAAATCAATTTGCAATATAAAGTGTGAGTTGATGAGGAAGGGGGAGGGCAGCTTTATCACATTAACCTGCTAGAGCAGCAATTGCATTTCCTAAGAACTAATTACACTGCATTCCCAAAGCACTTGAAAACTGAAGCCTTCTTTCAGGAAAACAAGTCTATTAAATTTGTATATATTCAGGCTCCCCCCCCCCCATTTTTTAAAAGAAGTTTCATCTTTTAAAACACTATCCTTGATTTTGACATCTTTTTTTTAATTGGAGTTTCTTCTTTTAATTCACCATCCTTAATTTCTACATTTTCATGTTTTATTAAAGCTGGCACATATCATGAGTTCATATAACATTTCCAGAAGCTGTACTTCTGTTGGCTTTCTCTCATGTAAACAAAGCAGGACTCAAACTAGTCTGAAATTAGTAGAGGACAAGCTGACAAACAACGTTGCTATAGTCCTGTGCCAAATTTCCATGAGATTCAATTGTCGATGTCATATCAGGAGGATTGGGGTAGGGTCCTTTAGAAAGATCTCTATATTCTTTAAACACATTGTGGCTCATCATACATAGGAATTTCCCCCACATAATAAATAAATTAAAATAAAATAAATAAATAAATAAATAAATAAATCTGCTGTTCCTTCAACACAGGGTTGCTGACCATAAGGATTAAGCCCAGCACCTCTGCAGAGGTGCCTCAAGAAGTTGTGGGATTTGATTCTGACTCAGACGAGGACGGGGACGGGGAGGAGGTGGCTGAAATGGCTCAGGGTTCAAGGGCTCAGCAACTGGCGTTAGGTGGGGATTTATTTATTTATTTACCCTGTCTTTTTTCCTTCAAGGAACCCAAGGTGGCTTACATAATCTTCCTCCTCCTCTCCATTTTATCCTCACAACAACCCTGTGAGGTAGGTTAGGCTGAGAGTCAGTGACTGGCCCAAAGTCACCCAGTGAGATTCATGGCTGAGCGGGGACTAGGACGTGGATCTCCCGACGAGTCCCAGTCCAACACTCTCACCACTATGTCACACTGGCTCTCTGAAACTGTGGGGGTGAAGATACCAGAGGAGGAGGAGAGGGAGGAGGGATTAGGGGTTACAGACCCCAGGGTTAAGTGTCAAATGAGGATGGAGGAGCAGTGTAAGCTAGCATGCTGGTCAAAGAGATTCACTTTCCAAGCAACTTTCCCAGTAAAGCAGGGCTCTCCAACCTTGGGTCCCCAGATGTTGCTGGCCTACAGCTCCCAGCATACCCAGCCAGCATGGCAAATGGAAAGGGATTCTGGGAGCTGTAGTCCAGCAACATCTCATCTGGGGACCCAAGGTTAGAGAGCCCTGCAGTAAAGGATCCATCCAAATAGCTGGCATGGTCAGCACAGTTTGCCTGAATGGGAGGGCTGTAACCATTTCCCATTAGTCTGGTATCAACTTTCTTTCCATGTGCTGCTTGGTTTACAGAAGCTAGCTCTTGCCATTGCTAACACAGTGTGACTCTTTTGCAGCCATTGTTTGTAACCTGACCTACTGCATAACCTGAAGCAAGACTGGTTTGTTTGTATCTTTTTTTGCATAAATAAAGTTAGCTACTTCAAATCACAACTCAGAGACTTGTCTACAGCAGGAAGCAAAGTGGCAACCCTTGACAGTTGCAGAACTTCAGGCTTGTGGGCCAAATCCAGCCCCCTGGGGGTCACAATTCAGCCATTTGGGATTCCCCAGATGGTCACTCCCCCTTCCCCTGGCCCCACCACTTCCCCCAATTGCCAATAGTTTGGTGGTTTCCTGGCTTTTGCGTGGGTTTTTGGAAAGTAATCAGTGTGGGTGGACAACATCCACATTCATGCATGCTCTAGTGAAGAAGTAGGAATGGAAAGCATTGAGGGGTTGTTGTTTTGTTGTTGTTTGTTTGTTTGTTTGTTTTTTGCAAGAGAGCAGAGGGGGGTACCACTACAACTTTTAAAGCTACGTTAGGATAGCACAGATGACGTGGGACATTACAGCCTGAGGTGAGAACAAGACATCACCAAAGAACAGGACAGCCATGTTCCATCAAGGCCCAGCTGTCTCTTCCCATATGATAATTCTGAGCAAAAGCTTCACATTTCTAGAGTTTGGAATGGGGGTTCCAAATAGGAATAGATGGATCTGTCACTTTCAGTTTCTCCCAGTGTCTCATTTTTCCAATCTTAAGTTTGGTTCATCTTCACAACCGCCGTTTGAAGTATGAATATCAGGAATTCACCTGGTCCAGACAGGTTTCTAATTGAATGGTATAAAACATTTTCCAACCTGTTACTTCCAAAACGTCATCATATTTATAAACTTATCTTTAAATCTGGCTCCCTTTCTTCTTCTTCTTCATTAAATTATGCTTATATTACTGTGATTCCTTAGCCTGGCAAGGATCATACTTATTGCGCTAAATTTTGGCCTATCTCATTAATTAACTAATGGTCTTTGTTTTGGCTTCTTCTTCTTCTTCTTCTTCTTCTTCTTCTTCTTCTTCTTCTTCTTCTTCTTCTTCTTCTTCTTCTTCTTTTCACTTAGGAGAGGTACCAGGCAGGGATGTTCACTTTCTCCTAATAGTATGACAATTCCATTTTGGGGGTGAAATCTCAACACATTTTACCAGTTCAGTCCTGGCAGATTTCATTCCATTTCACCCTGCTGGCGATGACGTAATCTCTAGTGAGTCGATCTGATACACAGATTTTGGATTTTGTTTTAATGGTGGTAGCGATTTGCATAAATGGGATCATAGGTTTTTTATTTTATTTTTCAACTCTCATGATTTGTACAAATAGGATTGTGTTTTTTGTATTATTGTTGTTGTTGTTTTCAAATTTGGCACTTCAGCACTTCCTGAGTGAAGGGATGGGGGGGAGCATAAGTGGAGGATGACATTGACAAGTTCTTTGACAAGTATGGAATATGGCTCTGCTGAGCCAAACAAAATAGTGTGTGGAGAGAATGAAACTGACAAGGATAAACACAAACATGATCCCATTTGCGCAAATTTTAAGACCTCAAAAATAATGTTAAAATCCACAAGTCCCATTTCCACACATTTAAAGACCCAAATAATAACAATAAAAACATGATTCCATTTTTGCAAATCACAGGACCTGGGGAAAAAATATTTCTATTAATAGTGATGGGAGAAACTGAAGAACTCTTTTTTTTTTTTTTAAGGCAGAGGAATTTGCATAAAATGCAGCTGCAATCTGGGCAATTTGCACAAAATACGGCCACAATCTGCACGAATTGCAGCCATATCTGGCAAATTGCTGCTGTATTTTATGCAAATTGCACAAATTGCGGCCATATTTTGTGCAAACTGCAGCCATATTTACACAAATTGCAGAATTATTTTGTGCAAATTTCTCTGTCTTGAAAAAAAAAAGCAAATCACTGCCCACTTTAAAAGCAGAAGACCGCGTGCTGACTCGACTTGCTTTGGAGCGAGTCAGCACCAGCGCTGGGTAGACAGGCCAGAATCCGGGGAGCCGAGCGAGGTCAATCTGACAGATTTTGATCCCCCAAGTGGATTCCTCACACCTCCCTAATTAATATAATATGCACAAATAATTAATATAATATGAACATTTCCGGAATCAGGGGGGGGGGGAACTGCTACAGTCCGCTGCCACATATCAGAATGTGTGAAATCCTATTGGACTTAAATGGAATTGAATTCCCAGCTTCGTGCATCCCTACTTTTTCCTGATATGCAAATTTTCTGCAAGCAATTTTTCCAAATATATAATGCATCTTAACATTTTTTGCTATCATGAGCATTTTTGTACACATTTTTGATTGGATAACTCCATTGCAAATTTAGAAGAAATGTAAATTTTGAAGGATAACTTAGTTTTGGATTGCATGTTGGTTCGGAAGTGCTAAATTAGGTAGTTTCATCTTAAAATGCAAACTGAACAAATTTCTCCCCTATCCCTAGTTCCAAATAGATCCTCTGACAATGTTGGTTCAGCCTGAACCCCTCTAGCCACTTTATTTTAACTGCATGGATTCTCCTCCCTCCTTGCAATAGCAAGACATTTATATTCAGGGTGATGCTTGGGACCCATCATTATTTGGAAATGGTTCTAATTAACTTATTCTCCAGCTCCAAGATCATATTAAGTAAACAGAAACTAATTATGAGCCTGTTACGACAGAATTAATCTTGCCCATTTAGTGTAGAGCTTGTCTGTATAGCAGACTAACTCACTCAGAGCAGGCAACAAAGATATCCCAGTAAAAATGACCCTCCTGCATAAACCTTCAAGGACAGGGTCACTTTTTCTTCTCCTTCATTTTGCAAGGAATCACTCTGAATCCCGATGGCTTCATATTTCTTTGAAAAAGGCAATTTGTGCATTTTATAGTTTGGGGCTGGTAGTTTCAGCATGAAACTTCTTATCTGTTTTATGGAGAGATGTTGTTTCTAGCCTACAAAGCATCAAACAATATCACCACATCAAATGTAATACGGGGGGGGATCATAATAAATGTTTTAAAAAGAGAAAGATACGTTTCTATCATAAACTGATTTTAATCTCAGGCATAATTTTGTTCCCAATTGTTCAGAAATGACATTCCATCCCTAGCAGCTGTATTGTCAAACTGAGAGGGTCAACCTACAGGTTATTTAAAAAGAATCATCACCACTTCCCCCACCCTTTGGTGTCAGATAGTGATTGTAAAAAAAATCCCATTGGCACCAATAGGATCTTTTTTCTTTTCTTTTTTTTTAAACTATCGCTATTTGGTGTGCAGGGACTGGTTGTCTTTTGGAGAGCAGTGGGGGAAGAAAGGGTTAAATCACCCCATCTTCTGCAGTCCTGATCTGGAGGGGGCACACTACTTTGAAGTTAAAAAAACCCCACAATACACATACAGAGCTGTACAGTACGTATTTGACATAGCAAGACGTTTGACCCTGGGTTCTGTATTTCCTAGCTCAGATATACAGCTCTCAGAGACTCGTAATGCACTCCTCCAATACAATTTTAATCTGAGCCAGAAAAGAAGTTGAGTCCTCCATTCCTGCTGCCTCCTAGTCACCCACCACCCTGTCTCCTAACCAGTGGAGGCTGGTGACTCCAACGTCAGAGAGGCTATGTATCCACTCCAGATTTTACTCTGAACTTTAAAAGAGCTATCCATGGTGCCTAACCTATTTTGGAGATAGTGTTCAGCACCACAGATAGCACCTTTAAAGTACTAACTAAAATACAGAGTGGATAAGCAGCCCTGTTGACATTGGAGCCACCAGTCTCCACTGCTCCTAAGCCCCTCCCACATGCCCACTTAATTTCCTTGCTGCTCCATTGTTGGCAGTGGAAGAGAGGAAGGGAGGTTTCTCCCTGCCCCTTGGTGTCTGATATGCTGACATCTGTCAGTGATGCTGGGAAAACATTATTTCCCCATGTTCCTGGTGCCACAGCAGTGTGCTGGATCCAGAGGGGGAAGGGGGAGAAAAAGGTCTCCCTTTCTTCCTCCACTCTATCACCACTATCAGAAAATCAAGTCAGGTAAGTGGAAGGGAAAGAGGGAGGGAGGCAGTAGGTGGGTGCTAGGAAGGGGTTTGCAGTCTCACCAAACTGTTGGGGATTCCATCAATGGGCAGACGATGGAACAAAATCCACAAAATGCAGACGGAATGGATCTAACAAAATCCGTACATCCCTAAGTAGGAGTGCAGTAGTAGGGTCTAATTTGGCTCAGGATAGCTTCAATTCAGAACGTCAGCAGACTTGGAATTGCACTCAGAATTAACCATGCTCTTTTCTGGGGGGTCAGGAAAAAGCTCAGGTTTTTCAAGCTCAGCTGGGGCAGTTTGCCTGATCACTACATCTTAGATTTCATAGATCATAGAGTTGGAAGGAGCCTACAAGGCTATCGAGTCCAACCCCCTGCTCAATGCAGGAAACTAGAGGAGGGGTCTCCCATCCAAGTAATAACCAGGCCTGACCCTGCTTAGTTTTCCACACTCAGACAAGCTGAGCCAGCATAAGCCATCTTTGCTATGTCCTCCTTTGTTACTGAATATACATACACTCTGCTCCACACCCTACAGCACAGACATGGAGTTTCAGCATGTGAAGGATCCCCTCATTCCCCTCAGCAAAAGGGGTGCACAAAAGGATGCACCTGTCAACTTTAACCTTCCACTGAGGTTAGCACTACTGGCCTACTTAGAAGAGTTCTTTTGGGAATTACTAAGAGGGGTCATTGTTATTCATTATGCATCTACCTGGTCTACAGAAATGAAACTCAAGCACAACATGTGTATTTGTGAGATAGTGTATGTGAAACATTTCGAATACCGAAATGTTGAGTTGCTGTTAAGCTTTTTCGTGGTAGCTGTGGCACTTCTCAGAAAAAGACTTCAGGCAAAGTTTTGTGGCTCTCATGCCCTGGCATGTTTTCGACTTCTGATTTCTGAATGCAGAAGGTATGAGGGTATGCTATGATTATTAAAGGTAGAGTGTTCCATGAACACAGTTCTCCATGTACTCATATAGAGCAATTCTTCAAACTCTAAGAAGTGTTCACACCTCATTTGGCACTCCAAGTGTTCCTCCTAAACAATTAAACACCCAGTGTGTGTGTGTGTTCTCATGTCTCACAAGGAACAAAGGCTTCAGAGATGGATAAATACTTCCAGCTGCTACCATAGGAATCATTTCTTACAAGGAAAAAAAGACTCATGGGGTGGGCAAACTATAGAAATAAACAAAAGCAGTAGAAAAATGCTGCTCCCCACCCACCCACCCATCCACCCCATACACAATGGGCAGCAATAAGGTATCTTTCATGTCCAGTGATATCAAAAGTCATATTATAAAATACTATCCTTTAGAAATATTTTCCTGTTCAGTGATATTTATATAAGCCAGTTTCAATTTATATTTATGTGTTTATTTATTTCCATTCCATACCATTCCATTTTCTTTTCTCACAGGAAAGTCATAGAAAATAGAAGGGGTGTAGGGAGAGCAAGAGAAGAAGGCAAGCTGAAGTACCATTGAAACTATGGGAGAGAAGAGATTAAGGCTGCTACCATATATCCACTTACCTGGGAGAGAGCACCATTGAAAGTAGAACTCACTTCTAAGTAAATGTGCATAGAACTGCACTGCCAGGCATGTGTCTAGCTCTTGATAGTAAAATCAAAAGAGCTCCATTTTGCCCAGGATTCTATTAGACGGGTAAAAATAGACTTGGTCCCAGGATAGAAGAAGAGATGTGAAGCATGATTTAGTGAACTCTCTTCTGTAGCTTTTCCAGCATTGGTCCTTTCAGGAGAGGGGCACTCAACAAATTGGATAACTTAAGTTCTCTGTTAGCGGGAAGGATTATTTTAATGATTGTTGCTATCTCTTTAATGAAAACTCTGCAAATGCTACCAGGAGATAAGATACAATATAACAATCAGATTGAAAGCTGGTTCTTTACTAATCTTTCAATTAAGCAATAATAGTTAAGATTCAGGTCATTTCTAGGCGGATTATTTAAGGCCAGGGAGTCGCTGATGGCTGTTAATTAAGCCCTGCTGGTTATTAATCCCTAGAAATGGCACTGCTTTAAGATTTTTATTGATACTAATTAAATACTGTTTACAACAAATAATTTTAAAAAAACACAAGTTGAGAGCTTCTCTAAAATGGGGATAGCTAACTTCTGTGTTCTCAGGAGTTGTGCTATTCTAGTCAGTATTTTGCCACTCAAACTGGCCCCCCTCTTGAGTTGGCCAGGCTCCATAATAATGCTCTGCCTGAACTAAAAATATGGTCCCATTTTGGTGACCCTGTTCAGAGGCTGTCAAAGTGAGGTATTATTTTCAGTGATATCCTTAGGAGGACAGGATACATTCTTTTTTAAAAAATAAAATAAAATAGGGGGCCATTTGTACTACATCCTTTTTTTCTTCTTCTTCTTTTTTAGCTTTCCTCAAATCTCCTCAGATGCTTTACCCATGCAGGAAACACCAAATTTGCCTTGACATTTCACTTTAGGCAATGTTGGGTGGCAACCCTACATCTTTGTTACCTGAGCAGCAAGCATTCTGCTTCTACATAGCTTCACCCTACACCACTTTAGTAACATAGGAAATGAGAAACTATGTAAGGGCTGGATAATATGGGAAGTTGTTGCCACCTAAGGGCCAGCAGCAGGTCTGGCCCTAACATTAGGCTGAGTGAGGCAACCACCTTAGGGGGCATATGTTGAGGAACATTGGTGGCAGTCCCAGAGCTGTTCCTCCTGAGCCCCCTGGCCATTCTCCTCTCTTGGAGGACAGAGCTGTGTGTGCCACACAGCCTGACCTGCATCCCTGAAACTATCCTGCTGACCTTGGGTGTGGTGGAGGATGCTCTCTCATTACTAGTGTTGAAGTGAGAGTCAATTTCCAGTCCAATTGGCTTCTATATGTGGAATGGAGGCGGGGGGCCCCCATCTTGTTCTTTGCCTCAGGCTGCAAAATATCTTGGTTTGGCTTTGCTTACTAGCAGTGACTAAGGGGTGGGGTGGGAGGTGGAGAGAACTTATATGGGGAACTTCACATATGATTTAACTTTGACACTCTTTCCTCATTATGTCCTCATTCTCTGGAGTGGTGTGGGGTGAATATATGAGGAAGCAAGCAGCCATACACCTGGATGTAGGAAACCACAGTTTGTAAGTCCCTTTCCCAACCCTTAAACTGTACTATAGGGTTGAAATTCTTGGAGAGTGGGCTGTGACCTCCTCCTAAGCCCATGCCACTCACTGCTATGGCATGTGTCCAATACCTAGGGCATGTATAGTTTCCAGATCTGCTTATGCTATTATTATCAGAAATGAGTGAAACCCTAAATATGCCACTGACTAGTCTAAGCAAAATGCTTCCTTCAAAATTCTCTGGATGGTTTTCCCAAAAAATCACCTCAAAGATATACTTCAGGAAAAATTGTGGAACAGCTGAAGGCTATGTGGAATCCCTCTGAGAAATGTTGCTAGTTTTGTTTTGTTTTCCAATTTACTCCTCAAAATTCCTCAGTAGTTCCTAGTAAGTAATAACTGTCAACTTTGCCTCAGCATTTTGCTTTAGGTGAAATCTGGGGATACATCCTTGCTCTTATGTAAATGTGCAGTTATCATCACGTCAAGTACTCATGAACGATGTGGATACAAGAGCAATCCTTAAGCTGAGCCAGGGATCAACCTTACGTATCTTTTTTTAGTCCTCAAGCCTGGAACATGTTGATCAGAATTTATTTTATTTATTTATTTTATTACTTTTATACCCCACCTTTTTTCCTGCAAGGAACTCAAGGCAGCTTACATAATCCTCCTCCTCCTCTCCATTTTATCCTCACAACAACCCTGTGAGGTAGGTTAGGCTGAGAGTCCGTGACTGGCCCAAAGTCAGCCAGTGAGTTACTTGGCTGAGTGGGGACTAGAACCCGGATCTCCCGAGTCCCAGTCCAACACTCTCACCACCACACCACACTGGCTGCAAAACGTCTCTCTGAGTGTGTACTGAGTAAATTCCCCACACCATGAACTAATCACAACCTATCTGTACACGTACTCATTAGGGAGACTATGCTTCCAGGTCAATGGTTCTCTATGACTTCAAGTATCTATCACACGCACACACGCACACACACACATGCGCACACACACATGCACACACACACACACACACAAACCAGTGTTAGCCCCTTGTCCAGCTTTTAGATATGAACGATTCAGGTCTGTTTTGAGTTGCAGAATATTGACAGAACACTCTCTATATACTTGCCCCATCCCTGTACCTTTGCTGCCAGATGCTTTGATGGCACATTCGCACCCAAGGTAGCATAGTTAATTTAGTACTTCTCTGCAGGGAGTGCTTTATGATGTTTGTAATATCAGTAACTCCCAGAGCTTAAAATTGTTCAGACTCTCAGATTACTCTGACATCTATACATCTCTGGAGCATTAATTGAGAGGGAACAACTGGGGAGAATTAATTTGAGCATTACATGAGGGCATGTGGGAAGCTAAGCTGAAGATGCTTTGGACTGGGAAAGCAAAATATGATTCTGCTTTATTTTGCAATCATTTATGGTCTGTTGTTTAACATTTAACAAGTGAATAACAGTTAGATTTCTTTTTTCCCTTTTTCTTTTTAATTTTGGCAAAGTGTAAATTACTGCTCACTGCCTAAGATAATGGCTTTCAATTGCTTTTAATAAAACCTGTGTTATTTTATACAGACTTTGAGGATGTAACAACTTGGCACTTATTCATCAACATCTTGTGAAGAAGCCAGTGTGGATGTAATAAGAATATTTAAGGGTTGCTTAAAGGGATCAGATAACACAAATGTTCTAGTCTGCATCCAATGGGAAGAAAAGTTTGTATGCTTGTTTCCCTCAGCTAAGAAGCCTGATTCAGCAGTCAAGGGTATGGGCATTGTGCACATGTCAAATGGTTGCATTGTCAGATTGTGCTCATGAGTACCACCAATCATCTGTTTCAGGGGAGGACAGAGGGAAGAATATTGATCTAGACCAGGGCTCTCCAACCTTGTGTCCCCAGATGTTGCTGCTGGACTACAGCTCCCAGAATCCTTTGCCATTAGCCATCCTGGCTGGGTATGCTGGGAGCTGTAGGCCAGCAACATCTGGGGACCCAAGGTTGGAGAGCCCTGATCTAGACCTTTGCCCCCATGTCCTCCTCCAAATAGATGATCAGTGACATTTGTTCAAATTAGTAATTTATTGAGATTGGTTGTTATGTATAACAGGAGTAGGCAACTTGTGGCCCTCCAGGTGTTTTGGCCTACAACTCCCATCAGCCCTAACTGGCATAGCCAATGGTAAGGAGGAGGAGGATTATGTAAGCCGCCTTGGGTTCCTTGCAGAAAAAAGGTGGGGTATAAATATAATAAATAAATACATAAATAAATAAGGGATCATGGGAGTCATAGACCAAAACATCTGGAGGGCCACAAGTTGCCCACCCCTGATCTATTGCAATACCAAAAAATAATAAGAGAAATGAAAGAGGGGAAAAACTATAATTAAATTAGAACATGATGTAAAAGTTTTGAAAAACAGAGATAGCATTCTTTTGGGTGAGGCAAAACAACTAAGAAGAAAAGAGGCTATATCACAGAGCAATCCTATGGCCCCTAGACAGCATATATATAGCCATAGGATTATTCGGATTCCCAGCTCCAAGGTTGGAAAATCGCTCTGACCTCAGAGCTGAGGATCCGCGCTCGGATCCCTCTCCCCCCACTCTCAGGCAGCATGGAAAGAGCCGTGCTGGCTGCTTCTCCATGGTGGCAAAAGTGACCTCAGAGAAGGGGATTAGTGGGCATTCTGGGAGCTGGGGAGGGGAGGAGACCAGCATCACCAGGATACGATGTATCCTGGCAGCGTCTCAGCCTCCTTCCTGCCTCCTCAGAGGTGCCGCAGTTAGACAGCCAAAATCAGTCATCTGGCTGTTTTGCAGAGAGGGAGGAGCACTGCATAGGATGCCCATAACCCTCTGAGTTCGTCGGGTCATGGGCATCCCCATAGTATTGCATCCTAAATAATTTAATTATGTTTCTGGAGCAATAGAAGCTGGTGACAATGGCGGTGAGAAGGTAGATTCAGCGGGGGGGGGGGGTAGGGTGTCTTGCCTAAGGACCCTCCAAAACCTGAGGATGGCATTGCACTCATGCCTTGGGGGGCAGGAACTGGCTTACAGAGAGTCCAAATATCTCTTGAGCAGGGCTCTCCTACCTTGGGTCCCCAGATGTTGCTGGCCTACAGTTCCCAGCATCCCCAGCCAGCATGGCTAATGGCAAGGGATTCTGGGAGCTGTAGTCCAGCAGCATCTGGGGACCCAAGGTTGGAGAGGCTTGCACTTGAGGGAGCTCCAAATCCATAAGACTAAAACTTCAAACCACTCCAGTGCTTGTGCTATTTCAGCTTTTTGGTGATAATATGAACATGGACTAGTGGTGCTGATTAATTAAGATGGTGTGACTGTACCAAGTATATATATTGGAGTTTCCACCATTTATATTTTATGAAGCAAAGATGCAAATATTACATTTTTCATTACACTGAGCAATTCTCACTAAACTTTTGGCTTCTGCCTAAAGTTAAATTACTGAGGTCAACAAGATTTCATCAAAGCACAACAAACACTGTCTAAAGTCAGGAGATGCTATGAAGCCATTTCCCCCTTGAATTATACACTTAATGAAGTGTGAAAATGATGACATTTAATATCTTCAATGAAAGCTGCTTCGGGGAATGCTTCATCACTTCAGAATTGGTAGCTGGTAATTTGACTTTACCTGACTAAACCAACACTGCAGTATAATTGCCAAGTTTTAGCATCCTTTTGTCCAGAAACGATCATGTTTCTAGGAAAACAGTATATAATTTGAGAAGACAAAGTCTGACAAAGTCAACTTCCAGGTTGAATAAAAGGACTATAAACCTGCCAAGAAAAGAAAGGAACTGATGTTAAAAGAGTCCACAAACTGTAATCCTAAAGCATACATTTAAATACGTAGCAGTGTCATACTTGCACGGAGTTGGCAAATTATATGTATGAAGTTAAGTTGCTTTCACCAAGGTGATATTCAAGAATCAGAAAGCAGGAAGACAGATTTAGAAGCTAGTTTTTGTTGTTCATCTTTTTAAATGCAAAATTGTGGTGCTTTTAACAATTCTCAAAACTTCACTAATGGAACATCCAAGCATTGACTCAATTAAAAAGCACTGGCCTTCAGTTCCTGCACTCAACCACCTGGCCGTTGTGCGTGGATAGTCAGCAAGCCCTCCCAGAACAGAAGTAATTGTCTTGATCAACAACAGTTCAACTGTAATGGGAGAGAAGGAGGAACTAAGTGCTGTGAGAGATTATCTGGAGTTTGGGCGTTTGATGCCACCAGTATGCTGATGACACTGAACTCTATCTCTCCTTTCCATCTAAATCCAAGGAAGCTGTTGTGGTTCTAAGTTGGTGCTTGATGTCAGTAATACACTGGATGAGGGCAAACAAATTGAAGAGACTAACACGAAGCCTGTGTATAAGCCTGGAGGGTTCAAAAAGGAAGCCAGGGGAGGCTGGTGACCTCTATGTCAGTGGGGCTCCTTATCCATTACATCTCTGCGTTTGAGCCTTATAGGAGATACCCATGGTGCTGAACCCCATCCCCAAAACAGGTTCACCACCATGGAGCACCATGGATAGCTCCTAGAAAGCTCAAACAAAAAGATGTGATGGATAAGGAGCCCCACTGACACAGGAGTCACCAGCAACCTCCCCTAGCGTGTGTGTGCGTGCATGTTATATAAGTCTTTTGTAAATCTTGTGGGGGTTAATTGCCCATTCAAGACCAATCCACCCCAAAATACTTTGCAATACAAGGATAGCCTCCCCTGGCACACGCTCATATCAACACAGCTGCCTGCATTTGGACTCTCTTACAGACGTGCCTATGGGGACTATCATGATGAGTACCTGCACTTCAAAACTGACCACTACTACCAAACTGACCATGTGGGCCACACTCCCAATGCAAACTTAAGTTCACTTCAGCCTGCTGATATTGATGATCTTCAGCTAGGGATCTTTGCAGATTCCTATACAAAATGACCACATCCACAATTCTTGGACTATCTGCTAGATTTTACACTTCTCTGAACATTGCAACATGGTTCTCAGCAGTTTTAAACATATCAAAATATGTATCCAAACACTATTTTGAGAGGAAATACCCATTTAAATGCATATTAAAATATCTGTTTAAATATGTGTTCTGAGAGAGCAAGTGTACATTTAAATATATATTTTGAAAGAAAATATGCATTTAAATACGTATTAAAATACTGTTTGGAGATGATTATTTTTCTTTTAAAGAAATCCCTACCTGAAGCACTGCCGTGTTGCATTGTGGACCAAGCCTTTCCTTTGGAAGAAAATCCCACTATTATGTGTACGTGTGTGAAATATTAGTATCATTGGGCTCCTTTTTTCAGATTTTATAAGCTTCTATCATTTACTTAGGAAAATGATTATGGTTCTTTCTGGGGAGGTCATTTTGGAGGGAGAAAAAAAATGAAATATTGCTGTCCCCTTTAGAAGAAGGATGTATGGTGTTCTTTGCTATGAAGATTTAGCATTCACCACATTTCTCGGTTGTAAAAAGAAATATTCACATAACAGAAGCCAGTAATTTCAGAGAGTTAGTACTCCTGCGATGGCTAGAAAATAGGTTCTTCCATGGGGCGCTTTTTCAGACTTTCAGAACATTGTCTTAAGTGAGTATTCAGAGAAGAGCAAATATGAGGCTTTTGTGTACTGTATGGTTCCTTTGCAGGAATCCTGGAAGCAGCTTGATTTTTTAACTCTGAATGGGATCATGTGGATCAAAAAGCAGTCTGACGTCTGTTCTAATTGGCAAAAAAATTCCCAAAGTGCTTTTTAGGAGACATTATTTATTCATTGGTCTCTCTAGAATAAGAGTGTCCTAATTCTGTGACAGATAGAGCTTACAATCTTTGCATCAGTGTGTGGGATCAGTGGTGCGACCATTCTGTTTCACTCCCTCTCACCCGCACAGTCAAAGTTTGTATATTCCACAAAAGTGTCTGCAACAATAATTCTCTTCATCAGATTGAGTATAAAGGGTGACAGAGGGAAAATATTCCTAGGCATCGGGTCATCTGCCCACCCCACTCCATAAAATGGAGATCTGAGACAATACTTGGAGCCTAAGGGTCAAAACTTAACAAGAATTGGCAATGTGAGCATCAAGTTCCTAACCAAAGTGTGGGCACCCTGTAACTTGAGGACACAGTTGGGAGAGACTTTCTCTGTCTCCTTCATAGGCAATACCACCCTAGCTCTATGCCCAAATCAATCAAGTTGCTGATCCATGCCTATCTTAACTATCATAGAGGTACCCTGCCCCCAATCTTACTCAGCCCTGCAGAGGGCAACTGGCTAATCTAATACTACTGCCCAGGGATGGCTGAGTGGGATGTCATATGCTTTGACAAGAAAAAGCAAAGAAGGCAGTGGAACCGTATAAAGGCCAGCAAAGTCCCAAGATTGCCTGGATGTCACCTGCATCATGGCATCAAGGCTCCCACACCATGTGTCCTCATGCCAACCTCAAGGGAGGGTGAGGCAAAATCATCCCCATCAAACAACAAGGGAACAGGAAACTGATGATCTGAGGGTGAGCATAAGACCAGTGCAGAACTGAATGATTAATAGCCCAGATCAATCTAATCATCATGACTCTCAGCCATAAGACCTTCCAGCGTGCAGCAGAGAATTTTGATGGGTATGAGGCGACACAGGCTACTTCCTCAGAGGTCTTTTCTGAATTGGGCTTCAGTTGGTTAGTCCATATCTAGCACATCCAGGATTTCATCACCTCACTGGTGTCTGAGGGAAAGGGCTATTATAATTGGTTGTCATCAGCATACCAATGATACTCAGTTACAAAAGCTCTCCCAGCAGTTTCATCATGGTAAATAGCAAAGGAGACAAGATAAAATTCTGTGGTACCTCACAGGGAAACTCTCATGGGGCAGATAGTTACTGCCTCCCCTCCCACAGACAGCAGCACTACCATCTGCATCCTTCAACATGACAGGGAGGAATGGAATTACCACACCACTTCCCACCTATCCCAATCCTTCTAGGGAACACAGAAGGTTGATTGTGCTTTGTTCCTCGCTCTCGCTCTCGCTCTCGCTCTCCCTCCCGAGTCCCGCCCTCTCTCTCTCTCTCTCTCTCTCTCTCTCTCTTTGTGTGTGTCCCGTTCAATAAGGCTATTGCAATTTGTTTTAAGCTATTTCTCAGTGTTCCCCATTTGAAAGCACACACTGGGCTATTCTGAATCGTCATAGACTACAATGTAATCTTTTGGACTATACTAATTATTCCCCACTCAAAAGCACCGATAGATCACCATTTCTCCTTTCAAAAGCACTAAGCTATTGCATATTGCGTCCATTTGAAAATATAAACCTAAGCAGTACATATTATATTCTGATCCGAATCATGGTTGCACGTTGCATGGATAATTGTTTATTTGCACAATGGCTTGCCCAACATCTCCACTTTTTTCCCCACATGGATCCATCTCCATTTATACTATTCATAGCCCTGCTTTTATTTTGGGATACCAATTCATTTCTATGACTACACAGTTTCCATACAAGTGGGAAATCACTGATGTTTGAAACATACTTACTTGTATCTCCAGTTCTCCCAACTTTTCACTAGGCAACTTTTCTGTGATATACTTACAGGTCCACAAGATGGCACCATGTCAAACAGCATGTGTTCACCACTGTTACGTAGCAGAGAACTCTGCACTAACTTGTCACATACGGGAGAACCAGGAGAGCACGCTGCAGCCTACATAGTTAGGTTACCATGACACTAGTCTAACTTGAATATCAGTAGCTTTGCTAGACCAATGTATAGGCTTCAGAGGTTTGCTGGATCAGCACCAAGGTCTATATTTTGCTTCTCTACATGTGTGTTGCTGCCTATATGTAAGATTTGCTGTGCTGACACATAAGGAAGTGGGTGTACCAATAGCTACAGTAGCGGAAGGATATGGTATTCCTCCCTTTCTGCCAAAAATGGTGCTCAAGGGGCCATTTGCATGGCTGTGGTGTAGTGGTTAGAGTGTTAGACTGAGACTCGCCTCACACAGGCATGAAGATCACTGGGTGACCTTGGGCCAGTCACAAACTTTCAGCCTAACCTACCTCACAGGGTTGTTGAGAGGATAAAATGGAGAGGAGGAGGATCATATTTGCCACCTTGGGCTCCGTGGAAGAAAAGTTGGGATATAAATGTAACAAACAAACAAACAAATGGTGGGCTGTGAGTAGCTTACTGGATGGAGGATTGTGCTGGCCTGAGCTGCACAGTAGTTCAGGAGGTGCAGATCAAGTGATTTTACACAGGAATTCAGATTAAACAAATTTCTCACGCAGCCCTACCCCTGCTGTAACCTAGGGGCAGGAGAGCCTAGTGCCTTCCAGATATTTTGGACTACAACTCTCATCAGCCCCAGCAAGCATGGCCAATGGTGACAGATTATGGGAGTTGTAGTCTAAACCATCTGGAGAGCACCTGGTTGCGTCCCCATGACTTCATACTTGTGTTGCCTACAGCTCTAGCAAATGGATCATTTGATAGTTTCTCAGCAATATGACTCTGTGGACCTAGAAAATGATGCTGGCTTGGTGTTTATTATCATAGTGCTTGGTTAGAGATGTAGCTCAGGGCACTTTTTATACTATTATTCATTCAATCAATCATTCATTCATTCAGCACCATCGATAGTCATGGCAATTTACATAGCAGAAGAAATTCAACACAGGCGAAATAAATATGTGGTGTTGCTACTCTTAAGAGTAAAATTGAAAGTACAGTTTAAGAAACAACAGTGATGAATAAGAGTGTGTCGAGGTGATCAAGGGAACAGAGCTCTGGTTCATATGTTTGCCACTTAACGAGGCATTCTATGGTGGTGGGGAAAGAGTCTCTCTAGCTGTAGTGGCCACTGGTGGACCATAGGTTGCGGCACAGCACATGCTTCACACATACAAGGTTCAATCATAGTTAAAAGGACATCGGGGAGCAAGTGATGGGAATGATCTCTGCCTGAAACCCTGGAGAGCTGCTGTCAGAATATACAATACTGGACAAGATGGCAAAATAGAGTGACCTGGAATAAGGCAGGTTTCTATGTTCTCCTTCCACTTCTCTCCATACTTTGATCAAGGAAAGAGCTCTAGGCACTGCCACTCACTCTCTTGGAAGGATAGCAACTTGCTGTTTCTTCTAGAACAAGGAAATTGAGCTGGAAAAAGGATTCCCTTGTTCCCCCTAGCAGAAAAACACACCCTTGGTTGAATCCAGATTTAGTCATACTTCGAGTAGAGCCACTGAAATCAATGGAACTCAAGTTAGTCATGAGTCATGACTAAGTTTAGTGCCCATGATTTCAATGGGTCTACTCTAAGGGCTGAACTAAACATGTAGTTTGATTCCAATGGGGACTTTTTTCTTTCTTTTGTAACCCACCCTAAGGGGGGGGATGGAATTTTAGCAGGAGGAGGGGAGCTTAACCCCCCCTCCAGAATCAAGTACGCTCAAGTAAGTAAGTGTGATTAGCAGAACATTTCGTTTGGACCATGGTATGACTAAGTCTGGATCCAATCCAGTGAAGTGATGTACCACTGTGAATATGAGTGAGTGGTAAGAGCTCTTTCCTTCCTCAAAGTATTCACTGAGGAGTGGGCAAGGGGAGTTCAGGGCATGGGTAGCTGTAGCTCTTCTTCTACACTTCTTGAGAAGTTTCTTTCCATGTGATGCCTTCTTGAGAGATCTATTGTTAGCCTTTAATGTGGAAGACCTGGATTCAACTCCTGTCACCAACTGGCTTGTTGCTGTTGCTGTTGCTGTTGCTGTTGTCCTCCTCCTCCTCCTCCTCCTCCTCCGGGAGGGACCATAGCTCAGTGGCAGTGCACATGCTTGTATGTAGAGGGTCCCAGATTCTCTCCCTGGTGTCTCCAGGTAGGGCTGGAAAAACTCCTGCCCGAAACCCTGGAGAGCCAATGGTCTGACTCAGTATAAGGCAGCTTCCTCTGTTCCTAGAAATACCAGTAGCCTATCTTGCAAGGAAATAGTTGGGAAGGCAAATAAGCTTGCAAACTACTTTTCATATTAAACTGCTATAAAATGATTAGCAATAATCTTTCCCAACATATTTATGGGTTTGGAATGGTAGGGACATGAATAGATGGGTGCACCATTTAAACTGGAGCAGTGAACAAAGCGACATAAGAAAGTGAGGTTTGCTTTTTTTATATGTATCCAATTAGTTTTCTAAGATGCCGAAGAATACTAAGCAGCTTTTCTTTAGTGTTTCTTTGAAGCAAAAAAATAAAATACGAAATATTATTTTAGTACTCCACGTTCACATCATTTGGCTCCTGGGTATTGTGCTTAGCTTGTCTGGGGAACTTATCATGTGAATTCAAAATGAGGACTTAGCTGCATTCATCTCTGCAAAGTCTTTGAGATTTCCAAAAAACAAAACAAAACACCAACACTGATTTTATAGGCTTTAGTTTTAAATTTATGGTCATAGAATAGAATGTTTTTGGGTTTTTTAAAAAATGTACAATCATACTCGGAAAGCATACATATTCCATACATAGTCCAATGTTTAAAGTCACAGCCACATTTTCCTCCAGCTGACTTGGCCAATGCACAGCTGAGGTCAACTGGAGCCATTTACATCAATTACTGACATGGTGGGAGAGCATGTGTCCTTCTGTCCTCCCAAATTATTGAATCAAGGCACATCACAGATGACCTAAGGCCAGTCAATTAGTGAACATTTGACATAAGAACATAAGAAGAGCTGTGCTGGATCTGACCAAAGGCCAATCTAATCCAGCATTTTGTGCACACAGTGGCCAAACAGATGCTTATGGGAAGCGCACAGCAGGACATGAATGCAATAGCACCCTCCCACTCGTGTGTTTCCCAGCAACTGGTATACAAAAGCATACTGCCTCCGATACTGGAGGCAGCATATACCAATGATGACTAGTAGCCATTGATAGCCCTACCCTTCCTGCATTTGCCCAATCCCCTTTTAAAACCATCCAAGTTGGCTGGTCACAGACATGGGCAGTGTTGGGGGGCACCTTGGTATGCCCCCCGATCTGCTGAGCTGTGCCCCAGATATTTAGAGCTGCCCCAATTGCCATCATCTGCCTTAATACAAACCTGAGCTCAGTAGCCTTGCAGTTACTAGGGGACCTTAGGACTCACTCCCTTCCCATTCCCTTCTCTTCCTACTTTTCTGCGTTTTTATGCCCGCTGCTCTGAGCTTGCTTGCAATGAATTTTGAAGAGGGAAGGGCAGAAAGAGCTCCCTGTGAAATACTGGCATCTGCTTTCACTGCCCCAAACTGGAAACTTTGGCTTCTGCAGATGTTCAGTACCTTCAGCACAGCAAAAGATTTAATGAGCCTCCACAAACTTATTTCACCCCCTCCACATTAAATTCTCCCATATAGCTGCAGGCAGCTGATTATACCAAAAAGAGGGTTAGGATTATGTGATTACATAATCCAGGAAGTGCTGTGGCTTTTAAATAGGTTTCACAGTTTTTAAAAAGCAAGTAAGGGCGCAATCCTATCATGTCCCTCTGACCTTGTCTGAGGGGACATAGGAATTGCCATAGAAGGTGCTGTGACCATGGAAATCTCTCTTCCAAAGTCACAGTGCCTCGGAGTGGCTGCCTCCCCACCTCATAACTGGCACAGTTCTTTCCGCACCAGAACTGGATTGCGCTGCCCAAGACCTTAGCCACCTGAGCTCATAAAGTTAATTTACGTATGTCTGTGCAACCCTCACATTCCCTCCATACTCTCCTAAATTCCTCTGAAGTGCTACCCCTCTAGAAGGAGCCACTTGGCTTGGAGAATTCTCTCCCCACGCCCTCTATTTCCAATCACCATCCTTCTTGTTCTCTTCTTCCCTCTCCTATCCAGATCTTTCTTTCTCTTCTTTATTCTATCCAGGGCATGTCTTGGGGAATTCTCAAGAGGGGAGGGTGGTGGGCAAGAGTAATTCTGAACTGCATTTGACTTTATACAAACGAACAAGAGGATTTGTTTTTTCTCCTTCAAGTTCACATCCCCACCCAAGTCTTTGAGAAAAGTGGGTTCACATGGTTGCAGAGGAAGGAATTTGGGGCTTTGTTTGATTGTTTTTATTTTCTTGCTAGTTGCTATTATTCAGCAATAGGAAGGGCTGTAGCTCAGAGGTAGAGCACATGCTTGGCATGCAGAAGGTTCCAGGTTCAAGACACAGCATCTCCAGGTAGGGCTAGAAAAGAATCCTGCCTGAAACCTTCGAGAGCCACTACCTGTCAGTGTCAACAATACTGAGCTAGATGGACCAGTGGTCTGACTGAGTATAAGGCAGATTCCTATGTTCCTATTGTTGGGGGTGAGCAGTCAAAACCTCAAGCCATATATGGGCGCATGATGTAATTGGGACAACAGAGTCTCTGCATCCTAGAGCAGACACTCTGTGGATATTACCCAGAACTTCCCTGGTGCAGGATGTTGGCATAGCCAGTGCCTTCTCTTCCTGCCCCGGGAAAGCACTCTGAGCCATGAACTTGTAAGTGCAGCATGTTTGAAGATGTAGCTGGAGAAGCAGTCCTGAACTTTTCCCAAGTTCAGAACACATCAGCTACCAGATGATTCCTGCACAACTGTAAATACTTTCTTAAGCCTGCCTGTATCCAATCTGCAAGATCTGAGTGAGTAAACTCTGTTTTTAACCTCCAAAAGACTGTTTGTCTTATTGGCAGTATAAAGGGGGAAACCAGGTAAAGATCCAGTCAGCTCAGAAGGGCAGCCTGTAATTGCCAAATGCTATTGCTGCTTTAACCAGCAGCTCCACACGCTCACGTTTTTTCCGCCGTAGTTGGGGTAAGCTCTGCTGTACTCGCAAACGCGAGAGGGGAGAGATAATAACTTTTAATATCCTCTCCCAGCTCTTTTAGCAATCCCCAATACCAATGAATGGAACGCTTTAATAAAAACAGGAGTTAAAATTGGGTGTGTGTGTGTTGGGGAGAGATAAATCCTGCTCACTTATACAATCCTATGTATTCTTACTCAGAAGTCCCATTAAAGTCAATGGGGCTTACTCTCAGGAAAGTGTACATAGGATTCCAGCACCTTTGTAGGGTAGGGGAACAACTGGGGGTACAGAGAAGTCTGTGGATGGGGAAACATGTTCAGGATTGCATCAAACTTATTGCATAATCCTAAACATGTTTACTCAGAGGTAAGTCCTACTGAATTCAGTGGGATTTACTCCCAGGTAAGTGTATGTAGATTGGAGCCCTATTCCTTAGTAAATGTGTTCAGAGCTACAACCTGCCTTATCCACCCTAAATATAGTTCCAATATCTGGATCTAGAGAGAAACCTGGGGATTGATAACTTTGGTAATTTAAAAACAACCAACCAACCAAAAACAAAGGTAGCCATGCTGGTCCATGAGAAATAAAAACCCAAAATCTACAGTTGGGCAATATCTTTATTAGGAATTTTGGTTGGTCCTAATAAAGGTACCTAACTATGTATTTTGATACTTTATGATGACGAGGTTGCTAAAAACTTCATATTGCAACATTTGGTGTTGATTTTAGGATTGCAAGAAGATAGAACGTGAGAAATATAAAAAAGAAAAAAGTGTTCTAGAACCCCAGAAACTTGAAGAAAGAAAAAAAGATTTGAAATAAAATGAGGAGGAGCCCCCTTTGGCGGCAGCTCTCTCTGCCTCCTTGCCTGGGCAAGGAGCAGCAAAGCAGCATCTCCCACTCCTGGGGTCGCTGTTTACTGCTGTTTGTATTTGCTGGTGGTGGGTGTGGGAGGTGAGTGAAGAATTACTCAGAAGTATGTAAATCCCACTATATTTAATGGGGGTTACTCCCAAATAATGGTGTAAGTTTGCAGCCTAAAAGCATGGGTTATTATCATCATCATCAGGCGATCACTCGTGACCGAGTAAGATTGTCTTCCGGGATAAAAGGAGGAAATTCTAAAAGAAGATTGTGTAGACTCTAGCGATGGGTCCGTAAGTGACTGTGGAGGCCAATTCTAGATCCACACAGCTTCCCACAGTGAGGACACAGGTTACCAGATAGAAGATGGTCCTGTAAAGGATTCATTTGACGTGCTTTTCGCTTAGCACGTTTCTCCCTTTCACCTTGCACTCGGGCTTCTTCAAAGTCCATGGAACCTTTGTGAAAGGCCAACCTCCAGTTAGATCGTTCATGGGCCAGAGCTTCCCAGTTTTCGATGCTTATATTGCATTTTTTTAGATTAGCCTTATGAACATCTTTAAACCTCCGATATTGACCACCGATATTCCGCTTTCCATCCTTGAGTTGGGAGTAAAGTAACTGCTTTGGGAGACGGCAGTCAGGCATTCGAACAACATGACCGGTCCACTGAAGTTGGCGTTGAAGGATCATTTTTTCAATGCTAGTAGTCTTTGCTTCTTCCAGTACACTGACATTTGTTCGCCTATCTTCCCAAGTAATTTGCAGGATTTTTCGGAGGCAACGTTGATGAAACCTTTCAAGGAGGTGGAAGTGACGTTTATAGATAGTCCATGTTTCGCAGGCATACAATAAAGTTGGTAATACAATGGCTTCATAAACCAGTGTTTTGGTCTTCTTACAAATATCCCGATCCTCGAACACTCTATGTTTCATTCGAGAAAATGCGGCACTTGCGGAGCTCAGACGATGCTGGATTTCACTGTCGATGTTAGCTGTAACAGAAAGATAGCTGCCAAGATAGAGAAAATGATCGACATTTTCCAGTATTGTCCCGCCAAGCTGGATAGATGGCATCACCAAAGGATTGGCTTGCACTTGCTGATGAAGCACTTTGGTTTTTTTGATGTTAAGTGAGAGACCAAGTTTTTCGTATGCTTCTGCAAAAGCATTTAGGATAGTTTGGAGATCATCCTCTGAATGTGCGGAGACCACATTATCATCAGGATACTGAAGTTCCACAACAGAGGTTGTAATTACCTTACTTTTTGCTTTCAGCCTGCTGAGATTAAAAAGCTTTCCATCTGTTCGATATATAATTCCCACACCGGTGGGAAGTTTCCCCTTGACAAGATGTAAAACCATGGCGATGAAAATGGCAAATAATGTTGGGGCGATAACACATCCCTGTTTAACACCTGATCCCACTTTAAATGGAGCACCATGAGAGCCGTTGTTGTCCAAAACCGTTGCAGTCATGTTGTCATGGAGAAGTCGCAAGATATTCACAAATTTATTGGGGCATCCAATTTTCATAAGGATAGTCCAGAGAGCTGTACGGTCTACAGTATCAAAGGCCTTAGCCAGATCGATAAATGCCATATAAAGGGGTTGATTTTGCTCCCGGCATTTTTCTTGGAGCTGACGTGCAGTAAAAAATCATGTCTACTGTCCCTCTAGAGGGGCGGAAACCATATTGAGTTTCAGGGAGGATCTCTTCTGAAATAGATAGAAGACGGTTTGCGAGAATCCTAGCAAATATTTTACCTGCGGTTGCCAAGAGAGAAATGCCCCGATAGTTTCCACAGTCTGTTCTATCACCCTTCTTAAAGAGGGTGATAGAACACCCTCTTTAAGAAGGGTGATATAGTCTGCCATACATTCCCCACACTCTTCCTTGCCAGTGTGCCATGTTCAGTTTTCAGTTGATCACCAAAAGTTTAAGGTGCCATACAGCTCTTGGTGGGAGGGGGTTGTCCTGGTCAGCCACACTTCATGAACCCACAGCGTGGAGGACAGGGCACAGACTTTTTCTTCTCAGAGGCAGATTTGATTGGAGGGTACATATTACACATTTACTGGTAAGCCCCTATGCTTGGAAAAATTGGGATTTTAACCAACCACCCCTTTTGAAAAAGTAGAGATCCCATGTCATAATAAAAACATATATGAGGCATGCTCCAGAACATCTCCTTTTCAGTGCTATGATGTTTAGCTGCAATTTATCTGCAAATGTTTAAGGTGCCATACAGCGCTTTGCTGGTCCCAGCAGGCACTTCACCTTTCCCATTTTGCATCTGAGTTTAGTTGGATGCATCTGGGGGCTCTAGTATAACTTCAAGCCTGAAGTCTGCACTCCCCTGTTGCATATTACTGATCTACTCTACAACTTGTGACTCATTGCCAGGGAGAGACAGAAGAACCCAATGCAGGAATGCTATTATTGGCAGCAGCACCCTCATATGAGAACAACAATTACAACATACAGCTGCACACTGATAAAACTCAGACATCAGGGCTTAATGGAAGCCAGGGACGGCTTACAAAGTCTGCAGTCCTCAAGCCTGTTTTGAATGCCAGATTCCAGGCCTGAGATATGTGAAGCAAGCAACCATAAAGGAGAGTATCTCTGAGCCTATGCAGAGTGCACCACCCTCCTCACCATCAGCTTACAACGGGCCTGGATGGCATGAATTCTAGGCAGGCTACGAAAGCCCTGACCCCTCTTATCTGTAATATCACACTATGCAAAGAATGAAGTGTAGAACAGATAAAATAGTAAAGAAATTGGTGAGAATCTTGTCTTCTTTGTCTATGCCTCAGGGAGGAAATGCATTAAAACTACATCCAGAATAGAGTTTACACCTGACATTGCCACTTACAGTACAATGTTTGTCAATGCATCTGCAACATTATAAATTGAAATGGACTAGTAAACATTAGCACTAGCGATGCAATTTCTGTAAGTGTACATGTCTTCTGTAAACATTGGACAAGAACATTATTGACTATATGATTTAAAACAAAGATGATGATGCTAATACCTACATTATAAAATTGACATTTCCTTCCTTGTGGCAGCGGGGTGAGGGAAACATATGAAGTTGTTAGCTTAGTTCTCCAAACATCTCTTATTTTTTCTACCATCAACCTGTATGAGTAAAAGGTGCTTCTTTCAGTGATATGCTCTCACTTAGATGATAATGCGATGAAACGATAAATGCTCCTCAGCAAAATTGAAGGATGAGTTGAATTACTGGAATGTGACATCCACACAATAGGAACATCGACCTCCCCCCACCACCACTACCATCAAATACTGACCTTGAAGCCTACTCATGAATGTTCCATTTCAGGAAATAGGTATCTATTGAATTTAGATTGAATTAAGCTGAATACTGCTTATTCAAATACAATCGAGAAGCCTACCAAATGGTAGAAATGTTGAAATCTGGCTGATCTTATCAGTGGGAGCATGACAAAGAGGAGGGTGGAACAGTAGCAGGAAAAGTTGAGGACCCTGGATAGAAGGCTGGCAGGGAGTACCCCAGGCTCATTCCACTGAGATTTTAGCAAACTCTTAAAAACCCTGCGATTTCCCCAAAATTTAAGTGGCAACCCTATCTTACTGTTGCACTACCTGACTCCAACTTCATGTCTCTCAAAGTTGTCCAATTAGAGGACAAGTCCCCAAGTTGCTGAGTTACTCCAATGGTTGGCCGTGGGGTGGGGGAAGCAACTGAGTTCCTCCTGTTCAGCACTGAAAATGTGAACCAAATTCTGGTGATGCAGACTAAGACTGGGGGCTGAATATTCACAGTGGAGAGCCTTTTTTTCTACTCAAGTAGACTCTTGGCATGATTTAGGACCCTGGTTTTCCCCAAAACCTGCCCAATCCAGGACTTTAGCCCCCAACATGTGGAAGGCAGGAGGAACAGTGATGTGGATGAGCAGTAGTAGTAGGCTCATCCCTGTTTTCTCTCGCACACAATATTAATTGTGTGGGGGAGAGAAGGCTTGAACAGGGTTTAGAAATCTGGGACATCCCATGAAATCAATTGGCAGTAGATCCAAAACAGATGGAAGGAAGTATTTCTTTATACAATGTGTAGCTAATTTATGGAATGCCTGGAAATATGATGTGGAGATGGTGGTCACAAGCTTGGCCTGAAAAGGGGATTTTGCATTTATTCATGGAGAATACTAGGCCACTGAAAACTGGTTGCTCAGGGACAGCAATGGGGGAAGGTGGTGATTGCCTTCATGATAGGAAGGATGAACCTTCAGTTGTGATTTTGGTCACGTTCTCATTTTTCCAACCTGAAGTTTTTTTCATCTCATTTCCACATCAGCTTGCAATTTGTTTTACAAAAGTTCACATGAATATTTTCTTATGCATTCTCATTTGTGAGAATCTTGTCTTCTTTGTCTATGCCTCAGGGAGGAAATGCATTAAAACTACATCCAGAATAGAGTTTACACCTGACATTGCCACTTACAGTACAATGTTTGTCAATGCATCTGCAACATTATAAATTGAAATGGACTAGTAAACATTAGCACTAGCGATGCAATTTCTGTAAGTGTACATGTCTTCTGTAAACATTGGACAAGAACTCTCTTGGTATATACAATTTTCTACACCATTTTGCACAGCAAACACACGTTTGCAAGCAATTTTCCCTTGTATAATACTTTTTTGTACTAATATATGCATTTGTGCACACTTTCCCATAATACGCATTTTAATGCATTTTTTAATTAGACAACGGCACTACAAAATCTGGAAAATTGTGAATATTGAAGTATAACTGCATTTTGCCAATTATATTGGTTCAGGAGGTGGAAATTAGATAACATAAAATGTGAACTGAATGAATTTCTCCCCTATCCATACTTCATGCCTATGCCATATAATGGGCTTCCCAGAAGCATCTGGCTACCTAATGTTGGCTACTGGATGCTGCACTAGATAGACCTTTAGTCTGATCCAGCAGGATTCTTTTTACATTCCTACCCTCCCTTTCTATTTTGGATACAAATGCAAAGCAAGTTGCACTCATTTTAAAATTCTGTAACAACATGATCCAACATGGCTGCCCGTATTCCTCCAAACTCGGAGGATTATGGGCATCCTATTGAGGGTGAGAGCAGTGCAAAGGCAAGGAAGGATTGGATCCACACTTCCCTTGCCCTCCAAAACATTTAGATGGCTGGTTTCAGATGTCTAAATGTTTTACACCGGCTTGCAAGGAGAGGAGCTGGAAGCACTGCCAGGATTCCTCGTGAGACAGCGGTGCCTCTTTCCTCCCCTCCCTGCTCCCCGGAATGCCCCACCAGCACAAGCTCCAAAGTTGGTCTTCTGTCTTTGGAGCTATAGCCAGCACAGAAAGAACAGTGCCATCTATGCGGGCAGAGGTAGGATGCTCCGAAGACATAGTCCCTGCTCCAAGCTCGGAGCACTTTTCCAAGGTCGGAGCTGGGACTCCAACTTTTCCTATGGCTGTCTACACAGCGTCTAGCAGCAATAGGATTGTGCCCTAAAGCCATGATATAAAGAGCATAAAAATAAATAAAAATCAGATGCATCAGCAGCAAGAGTTACAAACTGCCTACTTCATAGGTCTGATGGAACACAAACGTTTTGGCTAATGTGTCACATCCACTGGGCTTTTAGAGACTGAAAGGGACCATTGCTACACTTTAAACGCAGCAATGGCGGTGTGTGGGTGGGAATAAAACAGTTTGAGCTTTGGCAATGGTTATGAAAGGCTGTCAAAAGTTTTCTCTGCCTGGTGCAAGCAGCTCTGTACATTTTGGGATGCTAAGATTGCCTGCATATATGCCTGTTTGTTAGCTACCTCTTCAACCTGTAAATCTGCAAATAAACCCACTTTAAAAAAAAGTGCAGGGGAGGAATGATAGCTCAGTGATGGAGAGCCTAGGATTTTCCTGTAGAAGCCCCCAAATTTAATTCCCTCCAGTCAAAAGGTCATCAGGTAGCAGGTGATGGGATAGACCTCTGCCCAAGCCCCTGGAGAGCTGGTCCCAGTCACAGTAGGCCAGTCTTCCCCCAACCTGGTGTCCTCTAGATGTTTTGTACTAGAACTCCTAGCATTCCTGACCATTGATCATGCTGGCTGGGGTTGATTCAACAAGTCCAAACATCTGGAGGGCACCAGATTAGTAAGGCTGCAGTAGACAATCCTAGACTAGATGGAAAAATATTCTGATCTGATATTAGGCAGCTTTCTGTGTTCGCCATGCCTCCAGTACTCTCCTCCACAGGAAGTGGCATGAAGCTACAGTGGAATTTTCTTCCAGCATTATATATGGAGATGTGAAACAACATTATGTCGTTGGTGTGTTCTTGTTGTTTTTAGAAAGTTCCTGGCCTGCTAAAACTCCGTGTCAGTTTCTCTGCCACAGGATTTAGAAACCGCAAGTTTATCAGAGATTTCTGGAAGGGAAGGATTCCATGAAAGAAAAGTCACTGCTTGAACTCTTTATCTTATCTCTGTGAACAGCACTGCCTCATTCCAACATAGACTCATCTCTCTGTCTGCATGTGCCCGATACTGCTCTAATCATGGCCCAGAGTGGAACCTTCAGAATCTCTTTCAGTTGTAGTGACTTTTAGCATCAGACCATTTCCAAATGGCCACATCAGTTTTGAATGAAATCCAGGGGCACAAACAGATGCTCGTTGTATCTGTCTAGTGATAATGAAATGTGAGAAGGAAGTCCTCTTACAATGCTTGAATGAATGAAAACACCTCTCTATGGCATTCTGATTCTACTGTGAAACTCTCAGCTCTGAATGACAGTTCACACACCTCCAGTTTAAGTTAACCAGAAAACTTTTCTGGGGTTTCTGGGCCAGAGCCCTTGGACTCAGAGGATAACAGCATGACCTCCTCAGGTCAGAGAAGTGGTAGTGAGATGGGCTCCAGATGCAAGGATGTATGGATTTTGTGAAATCTGTTCCATCTGTGTTTCATGGATTATCAGATGTCTTCCATCCTGTCGTCCATTCACTGATAGAAATGGGTTATTGTATGAGAATTTCATTCCTGTTTGCAAATGTACATTTGCACAAATCCTCCCCCCCCAAAAAAATAATAATTAAAAAAACAGTCTGCAAGTCTGTGGAATCCATGTGACTTGGAAAAAGCCATTCTGCTGTGGACTCTGAGCTCAGGTTAGATTCATAGAAATCCAAACTTATCTGAATCCATTGACGATTTCTCCAACTTCCCTATCCTGATGTGGAGGATCTTTCAGGAAAGCAGGGTTGTCTGGGTTCAGCATTGAGGTCAATTCCCTCTCCATGACCTCATCCCCCAAACCTTGGGAGTCCGACACATGGACAGTTTTAGGAAGTGATATACCATGGTGGGGATTTGGAATTCTCCACAGTGACTGAAAAATAGGGATATTAGAGAGGAACCCCTTCCCCTGAGAAAGGTCACTTGTCTTATCCAAAACTCTTCTTTGCTTTCCTTTCAATTCCTTAATGTTTTGCCCAGGCAGGAACTCCTAAATTTTCCACAAAACACTGATTTAGTCAAAATGAGGTGGGCAACTGTAAAGTTCAGTTTATAGTCTCCTTATGAGTTACCAGCTTCCATGCTAGAAAACAAATCCTCACAGCCCAACAGACAACACACAAATTGTCCAAATCTTAAACACCTATAAGGCATACTCTCTTTTGTATTGAGTACATCTCCATCTCACCTGAACAGAATTGAGGGCACAATCCTATATTTAGACAGAGAAAAGTCCTACGACTAGCTGCCTATCTGAAGAATGCTGGGAGTTGTAGGACTTTTTTTCTTTCTAAACATGCAAAGGAATTAAAAGCCACATTTCCAGCTTTACCTACATTTCTCTCGTTCCCATGTTGTATGGGATCTGGTATTCAGCACTGGAGTAACAATGCAGCCCTTAGCAAGTCACCGCCTCTAGGACTTTTACCTATAAACCGATTGATCTATTTCATGGGGCTGTTGAGAAGACAGAGAGGAAGCACGTAAAAATGCCCTGCATGCTAATATGCTACATAAATAAACAGTGTTTACTGTGAACTGTGGATGCTAAAATACATATTTTATTCTTTAAAAAACGGGATTCTGAAGTGTTCGGGTACAGCGGCATTAAAGTGAAGTTGGCAAAAAGGATTAGTCATATAACCATTTTTTTCAGCAAATATTAAAATATTATCTTAAGGCAGGCAAAGGTTTAGAATTACTTAATGGAGATAATAAACATTTTAAACCAGAAAGATAAATGTATTGGGGTTTTTTTAAACAACAACAACAACAACAAGTAACATAGCAAAGCTTAGTAAGACTGATTATTCATTTATTTATTTATCTAGAGTCAGCTAACAAGTGGAAACTATCAATATAAAGCATTCAATAAAACATCTAGCAAAACACATTATTAAATAAAAGCCATATAACAAGACTTTTTTAAAAATCTAATAAAAGAGTGTCAGTGCACTCTCAGTAATATCTCTGTGCAACCTGGGAAAATTAAATAAGAGAGCAATCCCCAAAAGTTGTCTGGGGAAGAATAGGATGCTGCAGATCTCCTCCCCTGTGGCCATGTAGGATCTATGACCATGTAGGATCTTGTGGGTCTTTCCATCTCCCTGCTCCCAGCCACCACAGGAAGCTCCATGACAGCTCCTCTTCCAAGCTTACAACCTCGGAAAATGATGGGGAGGATAAAAGGGGTTCATACCATTGGGCAGGGTAGAGAAGGTAGGGGAGAAGATGTGGATCCAAAATCTTTTCCATTGCTAGCTCCATCTCCAGGAAGGTAGGAAAGCTAGACTAGCTCTGGGCCTGTCTAGCTCAAAATGCATTTAGGGGGGAACAGGAGACTAAAAAGCCTGCACCATGCCTCCCACCCTGCCAGGCAGGGCTTGGATAGACCTGCATGAGCCCTCTCATTGAGCTTCAGTTCTTTATTGCTCAAAGCTCTTGAAATACTCACTAGTACAAGATGGTCTACAAAAATGTCATGGAAATTAGTCCACAGTGTACTTTTTAAACCCCTCCAAGGAAGAAGTACTTTGATGAAGGCAGCACAACCAAAAATGCCCTGCCTGCGCTGCTGGCACTCAAAACAAGGCCCCATCTGAGAACCTTAGTGCGTGGTGATGGCCACCGTAGAGGAGGTTTTCCCTAACTACCATAGATCCAGGACATTTAGGCTTGCAAAGGTTAAATCCATCATGCAGCCAGAAATAACTGGGAACCAGCTCAGCTGTTTCAGCATAGGTGAGATGTCATAGTTCAAAAACATTAGCAAATTTCCCTTTCTGAAATATTTTCCAGGTGAGAAACACTTGGTATCCTTTCTACCCAATATGCTCCCTTCTCTGAGCAGTAGATTTCTTTGGCAAATTTCAACCCTAGAATAATCAGAGGACCGTGTAATCATTGTTTTATAACTCTAAAAATCTAAAAAAGAAAGAAAGAATTAAGCATCCTTAGGTGCAAAGAAATGTTCATAAAAGGTAATATAGAGACTATTACTCCTTTTATCCCTAAAACAACCAAGGGAATTTTATGAAGCAGACACTGCAGTTTATTGAGAATGTGAAATTTTAAACCTATAATAACTGAGGAGTTTGGGATTGTGTTTTTCCTTTTGTTTTACACTCCTTGCCTTGTCCTTCAATTTTTGAGTGCTCATAATAGAAAGTTTTCTCTTCTTACTCTAAGCAGAACAGATGTTAATACACTGAGGTACACTTAAGTCTACACAGCAGACTTAAACTGTTCAATACCCATTCCCTCTCAACTGAGAACTGAAGTTTGCCTGGTGTCCATGTTACCTTGTGTAAATGTTTTAACAATTGCGTGTAGTATCTGAGTGCACGGCAAATTCTGTTTTTCCTCCGTTGCTCTAGCAAGCTCTAGTTACGTTGTCAACCTTGACATCCTCGAGCTGTACTAACTGACACTCATCCAAGAAAACTGGACAAGGCTGTGCTCTGGATACCTCACCTGATTCACCTGCTGTAACACTGGAGTCTAAATTCCAATGGATGCAAGAGATTTTATCCTGGAAGTGCCTAGCAAATATATCACAGTGGGACTCAGTTGGATCTACAGTGTCCTTAGGGCCAGCAAGTAATAGGCCCCGGATGACCCTGAAAAGCTCCACTGGGCAGCAGATAGAAGATTCAATACTGGCAGCAAGATGTTGTTTCTTTGCCGCCCCTGAATATACATGACCACAGGCACACAACAGTTTTTTATAGCATCCACTAGGAGTTTTTCTCCATCTGCACTTGAGTCTTCTCCTATTTTGTTTCATCACTCTGATCTGGAGTAGAGCAGTACAAACTCTACTCTGGAGAGGGTGCTCAAGGACAATTGTGTCAACTTCCCAGGTCATTTCTGCATTCCACAGACCAATCAGGCTTTCAATAGGAGAGCCAGCCAGCCATATCAGCTCCCCAGAACCCTCTGGAAACCATCTGGATCCATTAGCCTCTGGGGGTGGACCATCTTAATAGGTCCTGTACTCTTATAGAGGGAAAAAGCTGCCAAAAGTCTAAACCTCAGTGGGTGATGATCTGACCATGACAAAGGGATTGATTCAAAGTCCCCCACCTTCAGACCACCATCTCCATGTCCAGTTGAGAAAACCAAGTCTAGAGTATTCCCTGCTACATGTGTTGGGCTGATGACATGCAGGGACAGGCCCATGGTTGTCATGGAGACCATAAAGTCCTGATCCCCCCCCCAGACAAGGTGAATGTTGACATCCCCCAGAACCAATAGCCTGGGGGACCTCAACAGCACACCTGAGGCCACCTCTGTCAGTTCAGATAGGAGTCTGCCGAGCAGTGGGGTGGGCAGTGCATCAATCTGTCCTGCTGGACCAACCCAAATTGCAAACCCTCCAGACCAGTAGTCAGATCAGATGGACAGGGAACCTGCAGAGGGAGATGGAATTCCCCTAGATCACAGCAACCCCCCTTCCCCAGCCCCCAAGTCTACTCTCATGCGGAACCAAGTACCCTGGTGGGCAGAGCGGGGAGAGACGAACTCCTCCCTGCTCGCCCACCCAGGCCTCAGTTATGCATGCTAGATCAGCTGCCTCATCTAATATCAACTAATAGATATGGGGGGTCTTATTCTGTACCAATCTGGCATTTAAGAGCAGTATCTGGAGACCGGAGGGCAGGCTGAAAGGGCAACCATCAAACCTGCAGGTGGGGGAGGGCCGGAACACTGTTCGAGCTGTGTTCCCCTGACGTGGCCAGCCCTCCTTCCAATGCCATATCTCCCTCTACCTGTAACCACACTAATTGGGGCCACCTCAGGTTCCCCCACTTAGCCCCATATCCTCTCTCCCAGGAACATGACCATTGTTCTAAGAAGAAAACCCCACACCCCCCACACATACAAGGCCCTTGCTCTTGCATCCCCCCAAAGTGGCAACACACTTTAGTGGCTCCCCCTTTGGTGTTGCTGCCACCCTGCATCAGGTCCTGGCAGATCAGAGCCGTCCCAGGAGACAGACACAGTTGGCTCAGGTTGGCAATCAGCCTGGGAGAGGTTTTTTCCCCCCTTCGTTTATTGCCTCTGCTAAGGATGATGGTCTCCCTCATAGCAGAAAGCAGCAACAAACAGCCAAAGAAGCAGTCTAGCCTGACAGATGGTAAGTGGGGCTCAGTCACCTGCCTGTATGATGTCCCAGTGAACTTTCTCTGTCGCTCTTGGGCTAACACACATCTTCTTTCAATTTTAAAAAATATATATCAGATGAGGTCTCCCCACTCCATTGGCACTCTCTCTTCACTCTTTCTCTCCCTGCCTGTGCTCACTTTCCCCCACATATGAGGCAGCAGTACCATCTCTCTCTCTCTCTCTCTCTCTCTCTCTCTGAACTTTTAGAAGAAGTTAGGCAATCTGCAGAGGAAGCTGCAGTCACACTCAATATCTTTATTTTTTCCAGAAAGCTTCTAGGAAGGCCTATGTGGGACCAGAGGCACTCTGGAAAATCAACAAGCTAGCCATGACTGCAGCTTTGCTCTGCAGCACCCCTGAAGTCTTCTAAAAGTTGAAAGAAGCAGAGAGAAAGAAAAAGTGCTTTTGCCAGGAAATGGGGAGAGAGACTGGGAGAGCAAGCACCAGGGGGAGGGAGAGAGAGAGAGAGATGGAGGAGAGAAGGAACAGAGAGAGAGGGGGGGGGGCTGGTTCACATGACCCAGGCTGCTGGCAGGGGAGGAACCATGGGGCCGTCTGTGGGGTCCAGTGGGGCGCTGCACACGACCGGCGCCCCCCACGCATGGGCAGACCCCGTAGTCCCCGCACCGCAGTGTGGGCCTCCTGGCGCTAGGGGGTGGGGCCCCGGGATGCCCAGAGGGGCCATTTGCCCCCACAGGCTGGAGAAGCAGTGGCTCCGTCCACTCTGGGCTGCCGTCTCTGTGGGGACCCCGCAGGACTGCCGCCCGCTGTTCGGATGGCACGGTGACCACGCGCGGTACGGGCTTACCCATCTACTGACCATGGTCACTTTGCGAGCGTCCCACGTGCGGCTGTCCCGCGGGGGCACCCCCGGTCGGCGTGCACACGACACGGGAACTGCGGGGGACTTGCAGTTCCCGTGTCGTGCAAACAAGCCCAGAGAGAGAGAGAAGAAATTGTGCCAGTGGGGAGAGAAATTGGAAGGTGGAACACCCAGGAATGGTGGAGGGGCAGAGGACATCTTGCCCAGGACCCCCTCAACCCTGGCAGTGCCACTGGCCATCACATTAAATAAAATATAATGTAAGGCTGCAAACATATACACACTCAACTTGGAGTAAGTCCCATTGAACTCAGTGGGGCTTACTTCTGAGTACACATGCATAGGATTGCACTGCACAGTGTCTTAACCTGAGCTAGATTGTGCCCATGGTGTGGATTTATTTAAAACCATTCTCTTTGTGAAGTGTTTTTCGTGTACAATTATTTTTTAATGTTGCATTTATTACATAGAATATATATGTGCACATTTGAGTGTGCCATGAAAACAAAGTTATAATGGAGCAACTTTATAGCTCTTCTTATGATCCCTAATCTTCCTTAGAGTAATTTGCTCTCCCTTCCATTAACTTCAATCATTGCCACTAAAATCAGATTTTTAAAAATGAGTTAGCCCAGTGTGGTCTGCTCAACATTTAGATTAAACAAGTCACACACACAAGATGCAAAACTTTGCTGAACCTTTAAACTGTTTGCTGTGTAGATTAAAAACCGTGAACTTGATCACTTGATATATCAACTTAATGCTTCTCTTCTGCGTGTTATGGTCTCCAGTTCTAATTTGTTTTCCTTAGACCTAATTGTTTAGTACTTAGAGAATTATACTATCTTTTTTTTAAATTTATACATCATGCAATGAAGTCAACAGAGGAAATGAGAGCAAGGGGAAGCACTCTTATAAATAGAATGTACTTTATACAAATTATATAGAATGATGCTGTTCTAGAAAAACAATGCCAAATGCCATAATAGTGGTGGTCTTCTAACAATGTATAGTTCAGAATTGTATCTCTGAAACAGAATATTTAATGTGGAAAAATTGCCAGTGCAATGAGATTCCCTGTCTCTGAACTGACCCTTTGGCTGGTACTAGAGCTGAGTCAGGAATTGGGGTTCAACTGGTGTTGGATTGGTTTGCACCCTGCACTGAAAATGCAGGCTCATTGTTTGGGAGGCCTTCTGGACTGACTTGTGACCCTGGATGCCCAGATGTTGGTTCTGTCCAGACGTGCCCTGGCCTTGACCACCTAAGACTGGTGTGCCAACCAACCATGCCCATTCCTGGAGAATGCATATCTGACCATTGTGACACATGCCTTAGTTATTGTTAGAAGAGCAATGGCAGGTGAATACACACCTCAAAGGGTGCAAGCTAAGGGTTATTTTGTTCTTGTAGTTTTTAAAGCACTTATTATGTGCAATAGCAAAAGTCACTCAGAGTCCAGAGCTAAGTAATAGTTGCGAGTGTATGGGTGAGATAAAGAAGAGTCAGACACAGAGTCTATGGTTTCAAATCAGGGCCACATTTATTGAACTGAAGTTCTGTGAAGGGCGAAGTGCGGTACTAACCTAGCCCGGCCATTGGCCGGGAAAAAACCAATATTTGGGCGAATACATCCTAACTGCACCGGAGGCGGGTTGGTCCGCCCCCGGCCAGTTGCCCTCCATGTGGAGCTGGAGGGCTTTAGCATCGTCGCCTTACTTTGACGCCTCCAGGCACCCAATGTAGGCGAGAAAGGCAAAACCCCAAAGACGTCCCAATCTCCCTCCTGGCAAGCCTCAGGGCATTAGCGAGGGCAGCCTTGGGTAAACGTCATTCACCTTGAAAGGTGCCACTGGATGATCACCATAAGCTTAAGCCATACTGCCTAATCCCGCACTTCCCGCAAATGCGACCAATTTAGCTGTGATCCCCCTGGTGGGATCAAGATCGAATTCAAAAATTTCCCTACCCTGATTCACAGTGTAGAGTAGGCGAAACCCGCCCATTGCCCCGGCCAATTGAGACAATGAGCCAAAATTCCTACTCGGCCCCCGTTAATGGGCGACCAGAGGAGCCTACACTGCTAACAGGGCGGGATGGGAGGGAGCCGGAAAACAGCAGCAAAAAGAGACCGTGGGCGGGAACCAAGGTGCCTAAATAAGCCCTTTCCTGTGTCCCCGCCCTAGTTGAGCCATTGGCTCAGTACCTGTGACCAACCTGACCTGTTACCTAACTCCTCTCTCCTCCCCCACTCGCAAATCTTCTCCCCGGCCCCAGATGAGGGGCCAGTGGAAGTCTGTTGCGAGTGTATGGGTGAGATAAAGAAGAGTCAGACACAGAGTCTATGGTTTCAAATCAGGGCCACATTTATTGAACTGAAGATCTGTGAAGGGCGAAGTGCGGTACTAACCTAGCCCAGCCATTGGCCGGGAAAAAACCAATATTTGGGCGAATACATCCTAACCGCACCAGAGGCAGGTTGGTCCGCCCCCGGCCAGTTGCCCTCCATATGGAGCTGGAGGGCTTTACCATCGTCGCCTTACTTTGACGCCTCCAGGCACCCAATGTAGGCGAGAAAGGCAAAACCCCAAAGACGTCCCAATCTCCTTCCTGGCAAGCCTCAGGGCATTAGCGAGGGCAGCCTTGGGTAAACGTCATTCACCTTGAAAGGTGCCACTGGATGATCACCATAAGCTTAAGCCATACTGCCTAATCCCGCACTTCCCGCATATGCGACCAATTTAGCTGTGATCCCCCTGGTGGGATCAAGATCGAATTCAAAAATTTCCCTACCCTGATTCACAGTGTAGAGTAGGCGAAACCCGCCCATTGCCCCGGCCAATTGAGACAATGAGCCAAAATTCCTACTCGGCCCCCGTTAATGGGCGACCAGAGGAGCCTACACTGCTAACAGGGCGGGATGGGAGGGAGCCGGAAAACAGCAGCAAAAAGAGACCATGGGCGGGAACCAAGGTGCCTAAATAAGCCCTTTCCTGTGTCCCCGCCCTAGTTGAGCCATTGGCTCAGTACCTGTGACCAACCTGACCTGTTACCTAACTCCTCTCTCCTCCCCCACTCGCAAATCTTCTCCCCGGCCCCAGATGAGGGGCCAGTGGAAGTCTGTTGCGAGTGTATGGGTGAGATAAAGAAGAGTCAGACACAGAGTCTATGGTTTCAAATCAGGGCCACATTTATTGAACTGAAGATCTGTGAAGGGCGAAGTGCGGTACTAACCTAGCCCGGCCATTGGCCGGGAAAAAACCAATATTTGGGCGAATACATCCTAACCGCACCGGAGGCGGGTTGGTCCGCCCCCGGCCAGTTGGCCTCCATGTGGAGCTGGAGGGCTTTCCCATCGTCGCCTTACTTTGACGCCTCCAGGCACCCAATGTAGGCGAGAAAGGCAAAACCCCAAAGACGTCCCAATCTCCCTCCTGGCAAGCCTCAGGGCATTAGCGAGGGCAGCCTTGGGTAAACGTCATTCACCTTGAAAGGTGCCACTGGATGATCACCATAAGCTTAAGCCATACTGCCTAATCCCGCACTTCCCGCCACAGAGAGAGACAAGCTATCGCTTAGTCGAATCTCCCCCACCTGCTCGATAAACAAGCGAGCAGGGTCCTTCGCAGATCTCCAATATTATTCTCATTATCTACACCGGATAGGTGAACCCCATCCAGGCGAACCCCATCTGGGTGATACAGCTCCCTCCGGGCCAAGGATATTGTGGGATGGGGAATACAAAACCCAGTCCCTCCTACGGCCCTACAAATCTCGCCGTTCACTTTTCTAACCGCTCTGTTCAAGGCCTTGGGCCAACTGAAACACGGTATCATGAACGACCAAGGATCAGGACTCCCAGCCATCGTTGCCGTATGTATGCCATATCACATGACACCTGCAAAATCAGGGCCTTGCCTTTTGACAAGCCCAAATCATTCCCCCCCAAATGGGGACCAGGACATCTGGGGGGAAGAACACTGGTCAGTCCAGAACAAAGTGTGGAGGAGGTTCTGCCATCTCATGCCGCGGCGACCCATCCATTGGACGTCAGCCACAGGCTCAACCTCTAGGAACTCCCAGCCGTATGTATGCCATATTGCATGACACCTGCAAAATCAGGGCCTTGCCTTTCGACAAGCCCAATACTTCCCCCAAAATGGGTACCAGGCTATCTGGGGGGAAGAACACTGGTCAGTCCGGAACAAAGTGTGGAGGAGGTTCTGCCATCTCATGCTCCGGCGACACATCCACTGGACGTCCGCTGAAGGCTCAACAGCCAGGAAGCCCGACATGGCCGTTCGTCCTGCCGCCCAGTAAATCATACTGTGCCCACAGATCATCACACGGACAGTCCTGCCTCCACCCCGGTGACCTGGAAGAGAAACACAGCCCACGGCAGTACCATCAAGGCAATTTTTGACGTACCATTAAGGAAATTTTCGCACCTAGGACCAGTATGACTGGAACTTCCGAAAAACCCCAGTTTGCCCACAGTGGATGCGACACTAATCTGAATGGAGTGGGCTCAGAAACCCAAATGTGCCAGGCCATGGGGTGGGCTCAGAAACTCAAATGTGCCAGGCCCAAGTCCGCGAGAGCCGACCTCGTCACCGAACAAAAGCGACTTAGTCAATGGCTAGCCGTCTTGACAAAACAGCCTACCCTCAGCGAGTCCACGGCCAGCCACAAATGTGTGCAAAGGGGCAAGGCATCTTGCTGACACAACAGACTGCCTTCAGCAAGTCCACATCTCACCATGAATAGGTGTAGAGCCCTGCCATGACATAGCTCTGTTATTGATCTGTTATTGATCTCGCATGTAACAGGATGATAGAGCCTCCACCCCACTGGTCATGAAATAAGACCGTCTGGCAAGGAGAATAGCAAACTGTAGGCCCACGGGGCAGGGCCCGACATCTCTGCATCTGCCCCCAGGCTCTGAGCAGAATATTGTGCTTTAAAGTGTGCGACGAAAGCGCCCAGACAAGGACATAACTCTGGAGTTCTTAGAGGACATAGTATTCAGTATCTGCAATGTAGCCTGATTGTCACACAAAATTGGACAACCGAGTCAGCCAAGAGGTCTGCCAAGAGTGCACCACCAGGGGCAATAACTCTGCAAGCACAATTTGAGATGGCCAACCAGGCCTTGTAATTGGCGTAGAAATACTCCTAATTAGGTCTACTATTTTTCCCTAGAGAGGTGGGAATACTGCTGCACTGAATCCCAACTCTATATAGGAAAAAAGTGTAGAAACAGGCCATGGTACCAACTCTATAAAGGAAAAAATTGAGTGTAGAAACAGGCAATGGTACCCCCAAATCAAACGCCAATTCACAAAAAGGCCTTCGAGCAAATCATCTAATAGTGGACAACCTGTTCGAGGCCCGTCCCCTTCCGTCAGGCCAATTGAATGATAAATTTTTTGCCCCGGAAACAGAACCCAAGAAGGTCAAAATCGTCTGAGTGGACAGGCAGCAGCTTAAATGCTGGTTTAATATGGCATTCTTCTATCAAGACCCTGGGACCACAGGAACGGATCATGCGAAACTCACCCATGGCCTTCTTTGGGAACTATTCCCAAAGGCGATATGCGCAGGGAGGGGATGGGCCATGAGGAAATGGGCCCAAACCCTTCCCGCTGCCACTTCTTTATCAATTTCAGATTGTCCTATGTCCTCTGCCCCAATTACCAGCCTTGGCAAATTAACTGGGCTGGGGCCCTTTAGGAGGTGGGTGCTGGCCTGTATGGACACTCAGCACCAGCCACCCCTAATGGGAGATGAGATATGGGGGGGGGGACTTCAGAGTCTCTTGCACTACATACACACACACACACCCTGGGGCCTGTAAATGCGAAATGTACATAACTCAGACTGCGCCTCAGAGGCTCCCCATCTTGATGTCTACGTGCCCCAGCAATTCGGATGAAATTACAATGCAAATGCAAGCATAGCCATGAGCCACGCCTCTCGTCTGCCTGGGCTAAGCGAAGTTCATCATGACTGGCCACTGGAGGGGGGGGAAGAATCCACACTGCTGGTGTGGCTTCTGGTTTCTGTTGTTGTTGGGATTTGCACGTGAAGAAGCATGTGCCAGGGCTACCTGCTGAGGCAAGCCCTGGAGAAAGCCCAGGCAAAGAGTGAGTAACTGTATAGTCAAGGAACAAGCTTTGTTATTTTGTAGCTCTACTGTGTAGGAGCCAAAGTGTCTTTTTAACTCTCCATGGTGAGCCTGTTTGTGTGAATGGCCATGTTGGCATGCTATTGTGTGGGTAGTACTCACCACTCCCTGGGGAACCGCCCGCATTGTTGGATGTGTCCTCATATGCGTAGTCACAAGGCAGAGAAATCTAAGCGTGCACTATTTCAACAAATTCTTGGTCTCAAGGCAGTGAAGGTGATTGAACTGCATGCTCCCTAGAAAAATTTTTTGGCTGGTGCTGGGCTTTGGTGGGACCATGGCTTCTATTTCTTCTAAGCATGCTGAAAATGAATGCATAACATTATAGTATGATCCGCTACGCGTAAAGAGGCCCTGCCCTGACCGCCCCTTTTTGTCAACCCTTGAAGCGTCAAGGTCCTCTTCATCTGAAGAGGAAACAAGAGTCGGTGGCGGACGCTTTGCTGGTTGCCTAGGGGCCCGTCCTTTGCACTCCTTGCCACATTGATTTTTCTTGGGAGGCATCTGAACCGGGACTTCAACTGGAATATCAAGAGAAATTGATGAGAGTAACTAGCAAAATTACGGAAGTAGCACGCTGCTTAACTAGCACGCTGCTTAACTCTCACGCTCAGACCAGCTGTGCCAGAACAATAATGCACAGGAAAATAAATAAATATTTATTTATTATTATTATTATTATTATTATTATTATTATTATTATTATTATTATTATTATTATTATTACTACTACTACTATTATTATTATTCTACAAGGAACCCAAGGCGGTTTACATAATCCTCATCTTCTCCACTTTATCCTCACAACAACCCTGTGAGGCAGGCCAGGCCGAGAGTCAGTGACTGGCCCAAAGTCAAAGTGATGATGATTCCTTTGATTTCATAGATATAGAGTTGGAAGGAGTCTACAAGGCCATCGAGTCCAACCCCCTGCTCAATGCCGGAAACCAGAGGAGGGGTCTCCCATCCAAGTAATAACCTGGCCTGACCCTGCTTAGCTTTCAACGCTCAGACAAGCTGAGCCAGCATAAGCCACAGGCCTGTCTTCCCAGCGAGTTTCATGGCCGAGCAGGGACTAGAACCTGGATCTCCCGAGTCCCAGTCCCACACTCTAACCACTACACCACACTTAACCACAATTGATTAAACTGATTAAATTAAATTGATTAAAATGATTTAAGTTAATGGAATAAATTGATTAAACTAATTAGAATTGATTTAATTTAATTAAAATTGATAACTTTTGATTTAAATTATCTTTCCATGCTCAGACAGCTGATCCAGCATCAGCCACAGGCCTGTTCAACCTTAATTAATTTCATTAATCAATTTAATAACATTAATTCAACAATATTAATTTTATTTAATAATAAAATAAAATAACATTAATCAATTAATTTAATATCATTAATTAATTCAATATTAAATTTTATTTACTAATAAAATAAAATTAAATAACATTCAACTAAATGGGTGCCGGTGATGAACAGCCGCTCAACGTCCTGGCTAAGGCCAGGTGGCAGTGCAATGGCCAGAGGGGCGGCCGGCCACGTGGTGCAGCGGCCAGGCCCGGTCAGACTCTAATGGCGCCACCGCACAAAACAGCCTAGCGAACGCGCCCGTGCAGCAGCCGAGGCACCCAACGCCAAACCCCGGCCCGCAAAGAATCAGCTGCTCCGCGCAGCACAAGGCGTCCGGCCACGTGGCGCCGCGGCAGCAAATCTCAGCCGATCTACGGCTAGCTCAAAGACGCCGCAGCAAGCCCCGGCCGATTTCCGGCAACATAGCCCGGCCGCGCTACGGGCCTGCCGAGCAGCTCGGCGTCACGGCAACCAATCACTGGCAATTTGTGCAAGGATCAGCTGCTCGTCGCAGCCGCAGCAAGCCCCGGCAAAAAGACGAGCGGCCGTCAACAGCTAAAAGGTGGCCGCTGTATTAAAACGCTGCTCGTCCCAGCTGCAGCAAGCTCCACTCAAGGCGAGCGGCCGCCAACAGCTGAGAGCTGATATTTAAGCAGCTGTTCGGCGCGGGGGGGGGGGGAGGGGATTTTCCTCAGCCCAGGTACAACAAAGGGCGACCATCCATGTGGCGCCGCGGCAGCCAGCGCTGCTCAACCGAAGCGGCGCCTAGAAAGGCAGGGAGAGGGGCTGCCAACAGCTGAGGGGTGGCCGCTGTAGCGGACATCAAGCCTCCGTGCGGAGGGGGGAGCCAAAACCGAGCAGCCACCACACCAGTCACCCTCAGGTAACTAAACTTTTAAAACTAAAACTTTTAAAACTAACTGCAGAGCCCTGGGCCCGGTAAACAGCTGAGCCCCAGTTGAAATGGGGGCGAAAATGAAGTCCCCCGATCCTCTTAAATAACTCCTCTTAAATAACTTAAAACAGCTGAGCCCCAATCATACTTTTAAATAAATTGGAAGTAAGCACAATCACAGCACCCCCCCCCTCTTCGATTGGAACACACGCACACACACGCACGCATACACAAAAGGAACGATACCACGAGGACGAGGCACCACGAGGAAGAGGGATCAGGGAGGACGATGTGTAGTCAGCCGGAAAACAGCAGCAAAAAGAGACCGTGGGCGGGAACCAAGGTGCCTAAATAAGCCCTTTCCTGTGTCCCCGCCCTAGTTGAGCCATTGGCTCAGTACCTGTGACCAACCTGACCTGTTACCTAACTCCTCTCTCCTCCCCCACTCGCAAATCTTCTCCCCGGCCCCAGATGAGGGGCCAGTGGAAGTCTGTTCTGTGTGTGCATCAGTGATTCTTCGGTGCAAACAGGGGTCACAAGAATGGAGAATACTACATAACAGCCAAGTAGAGCCAAATGACTTTCCTTTTGCGCGTGTAAGGGCGAGATAAAGAAGAGGCAGACACAGGGTATATGGTTTCAAATCAGGGCCACATTTATTGAATTGAAGATCTGTGAAGGGTGAAGTGCGGTTCTAACCTAGCCCGGCCCTTGGCCGGGAAAAAAGACCAATATTTGGCGAATGCATCCTAACTGAACTGGAGGCGGGATTGCCCGCCACCGGCCAGTTGCCCTCCATGTGGAGCTGGAGGGCCTTACCATCGTCACCTTACTTTGGCGCCTCCAGGCTCCCAAAATAGGTGAGAAAGGTAAAACCCCAAAGGCGTCCCAATCTCCCTCGTGCCAAGCCTCCTGGCGTTGGCGAGGGCAGCCTTGGGTAAACGTCAGTCACCTTGAAAGGTGCCACTGGATGATCACCATAACTCTAATTGTTCCTGCCTAAACCCGCACTTCCCGCCAATGCGACCAATTTAGCTAAGATCCCCCTGGCGGGATCACAATCGAATTCAAAAATTCCCATACCCTGCTTCACAGTGTAGAGTAGGCGAAACACGCCCAATGCCCCGGCCAATTGGGACAATGAGCCAAAATTCCTACTCGGCCCCCAGGAAACGGGCGGCCAGAGGAGCCTACACTGCTCAGAGGGCGGGAGTGGAGGGAGCTGGAAAAACACAGGAGCAAAGAGGCTGAAGGCGGGAACCCAGGAGCTTAAATAAGCTCTTACCTGGGTCCCCGCCCTTCTGAGCCATTGGCTCTTCCCGTGACCTACCAGACCAGGTGCCTGCCTCCTCTCTCCTCCCCCACGCGCAAGCCTTCTCCCTGTTTCCACATAGGGGCCATTGGAAGTTCTTTGCGCGTGTAAGGGCGAGATAAAGAAGAGGCAGACACAGGGTATATGGTTTCAAATCAGGGCCACATTTATTGAATTGAAGATCTGTGAAGGGTGAAGTGCTGTTCTAACCTAGCCCGGCCCTTGGCCGGGAAAAAAGACCAATATTTGGCGAATGCATCCTAACTGAACTGGAGGCGGGATTGCCCGCCACCGGCCAGTTGCCCTCCATGTGGAGCTGGAGGGCCTTACCATCGTCACCTTACTTTGGCGCCTCCAGGCTCCCAAAATAGGTGAGAAAGGTAAAACCCCAAAGGCGTCCCAATCTCCCTCGTGCCAAGCCTCCTGGCGTTGGCGAGGGCAGCCTTGGGTAAACGTCAGTCACCTTGAAAGGTGCCACTGGATGATCACCATAACTCTAATTGTTCCTGCCTAAACCCGCACTTCCCGCCACAGGGAGAGACAAGCTATCGCTTAGTCGAATCTCCCCCACCTGCACGATAAAAGAGCGAGCAGGGCCCTTCGCAGATCTCCAATAAATATATCATTGCCAATATCGGATAGGTGAACCCCATCCGGCCGATACAGCTCCCTCCGGGCCAAGGTTATATTGGGATGGGGAATACAAAACCCGATCCCACCTATGGCCCTACAAATTTCGCCGTTCACCTTCCTAACCGCCCTATTCAAGGCCTTAGGCCAACTGAGGCGCGGTATGATGAACGACCATAATATCCGAACCCCCGGCCACCGGTGTCGGATGGATGCTATGTCGCATAGCACCTGGAGAATCAGGGCCTTGCCTTTCAGCAAGCCCAAGTCATTCCCCCCCAAATGCAGTACCAGGACATCTGGGGGGGACGAAAACTGGTCAGTCCGGAACAAACTGTGGAGGAGGTGCTGCCATCTCATGCCTCGGCGACCCATCCAATGGACGTCCGCCGAACGCTCGACCGCCAGGTGAGACCCAAAGCCCGTATTGGCGGCTCGTTTTGCTGCCCAGTACACCATACTGTGCCCGCAAATCAGCACACGGACAGTCCTGCCTCCACTCCGGTGACCTGGAAGAAAAATACAGCCCACAGCAGTACCTTCAAGGCAACTCTCGCACATAGGCCCGGTAAGACCGGGACCTCCAACGACCCATTGCTTGAACCTTTTCCTGAGAAAACCCCAATTCTGCTGCAGTAGATGCAGCACCGATCCGGAAGGAGTGGGTTCCAAAGTGCAAATGGGCCCAACCTGCCGCCGCCAGGGCGGACTTCGTTACTGACCAAAATTGAAACTTGGTTAATGGCGCACCATCTTGATGGCAAAACAAACTGCCATCAGCAATACCCCGTATAGCCACAAATGCATGTAGGGCCTTAACAGGACACAGCTCTGTCATTGATCCTGCGTGTAGCAATATGATAGACCCTTTACCCAACTGGTCAGTCTTGGATCTTCTCACTTTTATTGTTGCCCACAAGGCGTGTAGGGAAAGGTCCAAAAATTGTAGGGCGCGTGCAGATCCATCCAAGCGGGATTGCACCACCAATTCAGAGATGCGAAGAGCGCCGAAAAAAGCCGTCAAGGCTGTTGCATGAAATAAAACCGCCTCATAAGGAGAACGGCAGACTGTAGGCCATTGTTCATGGAGCTTGAGTAAAACCTCGGGTGACACCGGGGTCCTCGAGTCAGGTGGACGAGGGCACACCCTGGACCATCCTGCCAGGATTCTTTTTACCCTAAAATCATTTGAGTTATCGTGAATACCCTGTGTCTTGGCCAAAAAGGACAAGGCAGCTAATTTCCCTCGAACAGTCTTAACTGATGACCCACTCTGCAATTTGGAAATGCAGAACTGCATAAGGTGTTCGACTGGCACCGGCCACAACATTGGGAGGCAGACAGCCGCTCTAAAGGCAGCGAAATCCCTACCTGAACGCATATAGGCCTCCTGCGTGCTTGGGGCTATTGAACACCAAATTGCTTGTGAAGCAGCTGTTCGCCAATCTGCCAAAGATAATCTGGCATCAAGACAGGGGACTGCTGGGCCCATGGGGCAAGGGCCCGAAATCTCTGCATCTGGTTCCTGGACAAGGCGTCTGCGATGCCATTGTCGAGGCCGGGTGTGTGTCGTGCCCTGAGCAAAATATTGCACTTCAAAGTATGCAGTATAAGTGCTCTGACTAAAGACATAACTCTGGGGTTCTTTGAAGACATAGTGTTCAATATCTGCACTGTAGCTTGATTGTCACACCAAAAATGTACAACTGAGTTACCCCAAAGGTCTGCCCATAGATGGACGGCCACGTAAATTGGAAACAGCTCTAGAAAAGTAATGTCTTTACATAACCCGGAACCCAGCCATGCCCCGGGCCATGGCGCTGCACACCACTGATCTTGAAAAATAACTCCGAATCCCATAGCACCGGAAGCGTCTGACTGAACCTGAAAATTTGCCTGGAGCAACAGCTCTCACCTCCAAAAAGAAACACCATTGAATTGAGTTAAAAATTGTAACCAAACATGAAGATCATCTCGCATTGCAGCCGATACACGAATTCTGTGGAATGGGCGTTTCAGACCCCGCATGGCTGCACATAAACGGCGTAAAAATGCCCGCCCTGGAGCGACCACTCTGCATGCAAAATTGAGATGACCAACAATGCTCTGTAAATTGCATAACGTAATTTTTGAATGTTGCAATACAACGGAAATGCGCTCAATTATATCGACTAGTTTTTCTCTTGGGAGGCGGGAACACTGCTGCACTGAATCTAATTCTATTCCAAGAAAACTGAGTGTGGAAACGGGACCCTCAGTCTTCTCGACTGCCAACGGAACACCCAGCTCAGAGGCCAAGTTATTAAACTGGTCCATCAAGAATGCACATTGCTCAGAGCAGGCTGGGCCTGCGAACAAAAAATCGTCCAAATAGTGGACAACCTGTTCGAGGCCTGTCCTGTTCTTCAAGGCCCAATCAAGAAAAGAGCTAAAACGTTCAAAGGCAGAGCACGATATGGAGCAGCCCATTGGCATGGCTCTATCGAAGTAAAATTTTCTTTGGAAACAAAACCCAAGAAGGTCAAAATCATCGGGGTGGACAGGCAGCAATCTAAATGCTGATTTAATATCGCACTTTCCCATGAGGGCTCCAGTACCGCAGGAACGAATCATATCAACTGCGGAATCAAATGACGCATACCGGACAGAACAAAGGTGTTCCGGTATAGCATCATTCACTGAGGCACCCATGGGAAAGGACAAGTTATGAATCATGCGAAACTCACCCGGGGCCTTCTTAGGAACTATTCCCAAAGGCGATATGCGTAGGGAGGGCATGGGTAACGAAGAAAATGGGCCCAACACCCTCCCCGCACGCACTTCTTTATCAATTTTGGTTTGGACTATGTACTCTGCCTCAATAACTGATTTTTGATTACGGGACATCATGTGCACATGAGGACCTTGATATGGAATTCTGAAACCATATCTGAAACCACTTAGCAAGTAATTGGCATCAGGCTTGTTGGGGTACGTAGACAGTAATGCAGCTAGCGTATGTAATCTAATTGGGCTGGGGCCCTTTTGTCGAAGGGTGTTGGCCAGTCCCGTGTTGCCGCTTGGGCCCTGCACCCTTGAAACCACCCCTTGAGCCCCGCAAACGAAAACAGGATACTGACGTGTGGGAGCCTCCACAGACTGCACATGCATGCTTGTATGGGCACTCCGTGCGCCCACAGTGCCCTTTGTAGGCATAATCCCAGCACGCCTGGCGGGGTTGAACCGCCTGCCCTGTGGAAGCACGGGGGTTGAAGGCAGGCGCTCCCTTGGACAAAACATGACCACTCTCAGACCTCTCACCTGAAATAGGCCTGGCAGGGATCATGTATTCTAACCACAAATCATGATCTTTCTTGTCCCATCTTATGTCATCATGAAAGGCAGCCTTTTTCCTAAACCCTTCATCGTATGCTAACCAAGCGCCACCCTCAAAGCCAGAATAAGCCCGATAAATTATATCTAGGTATTTGGTAATGGTAGCTGCTCGATCGGGAAACTGCTGCTGAATGATGCCCATATAAATGATAAACCCTGGCAACCAATTGGCCCAATTGCGGGCTGGTTTTTTGCGCTTTACTGCCTCTTGGTCTTTTTCACTGGTTTTATCATTATCAGCAGTTTCATTTTCTCTTGTCAGGAGGGAGAAAATATCAACATATTCACCACGGATTATTTTCTCCTTGGTTGCAGGGGCCAAATGGTATCCCAACGGAAAGGAGGGGGCGCCAGAGGGCATGGCGCCCGCTCCTACGCGAGGGTAATGATCTACCATATCAACTGTGGAGTGCATTTTAGACTCGGTCACAGTATGGCCCCGTGGGCCAGACCACACCTTTACACATGCCTTCTTCACCTGAGAAGACTCCCCGTCACTATCTACCCTGCATGCATGATGATTCTTTGGTGCTCTTCTGGAATGTGAGGGGGATCTTGTAGGTGAAGAAGGCGGCTGACCCCAATAATATGGCCACCCCGGTGGGGGTGGCACAGCTGGGCCTTGATAATAATGGTTGAATCCACGTGGTGGACTTGTGTGCCTATACGGCCATGATGCCCTGCCATTGTGTGGGTAATACTCACCCCTCTCTGGTGCATCTGTTTCATCAAATTCTTGGTCCCACGCACGTGGAGGTGATTCCACTGCATGCTCCCTAGAAAAACGGCTCGTGCTGGGCTTTGACGGGGCCATGGCATTAATAGTGGCTGCCATTTCTTCTAATTGAGCTGAAAAAGAATGCAGAACATTATCCTTTGATCTGCCACGCATAGAGAGGCCCTGCCCTGCCCTGCCCTGCCCTGCCCTGCCCGCCCTTTCTTGGCAACCCTTGAAGCATCAAGGTCCTCTTCATCTGACGAGGAAACACGAGCCGGTGGCGGACGTTTTGCTGGTTGCCTAGGAGCACGTCCTTTGCCCTTCTTGCCACCCTGATTTTTCTTGGGAGGCATCTGGAGCGGAACCTCAACTGAAACACTAACAGAAATTGATGAATAACAACAAGATTAAAGTAAAATACTTATTTAATTCCACGCCCAGACCAGCTGTGCCAGCACCGCAGCGCACAGTAAATTAGGGAGGAAGAATCAAATAAATTAATTCAGCTAGTTGATCAGATTGATTCAGTTTATTTGAGTAGCAGGGAAAGAAAAAGAAAGGGGGAGGAAAAAAATATATATATTTTTTTATTTTATTATTATTATTATTATTTTAATTTTTATTTTGGGGGGGAGTAGTAAATCAATTGATTTAATAGATTGATCAAACTGATTAAAGTTTACTTAAATGAATCCAAAAATTGATTAAATTGATTATAACCAGGCTTGACCCTGCTTAGCTTTCCACGCTCAGACAAGCTGAGCCAGCATAAGCTACAGGATCTGTTTATTAATTAAATGTTGATTTAAATTGTTTATGACTAAATTGATTAGCTTCTTGCTAAACACAATGGAGCAGCAGCCCTTCTCAAAACAAAAGGCAGCTAAGCACCGTAAGCGAGAGGCACCAGGGACCAGCTGTTCCGTAGAAGGAAATAAACAAACTCCGTTGCTAAGCAACGCCGATAATCTACTGCGGCCTGCTGCTGTTCTAAAGCTAAGCCTCTGTAACAGCTGATCGGTAAAGTGATTAAAACAACTGAAAGAACTTTCAGGCAAGCAAGGCAAAAGCAACTAAAAGACTATAAGGCAAGTAAACTAAAGGTGAAGGGCAATAAAATAAAAGTAAAGGGCTGTGCCGAAGCCAGGCGGCGGAGCACGTGGCGCTGCAACGGTATCACCCCCTCCCACACAAAACAACCTTACAGCAACAGTAGGAACAAAAGCAGTAAGAACAAAACTTTACTTATAAATCCCCAGTATCTCCACTATTCAGCACTCTTTCAGCCAACAAACACACCCGATCCTTCCCAAAGCACCCATGCACACACACACACACACACAAAGGAACGATACCAGATGACGATCGAGGAGGAGGACGATGTGATTCAGCTGGAAAAACACAGGAGCAAAGAGGCTGAAGGCGGGAACCCAGGAGCTTAAATAAGCTCTTACCTGGGTCCCCGCCCTTCTGAGCCATTGGCTCTTCCCGTGACCTACCAGACCAGGTGCCTGCCTCCTCTCTCCTCCCCCACGCGCAAGCCTTCTCCCTGTTTCCACATAGGGGCCATTGGAAGTTCTTTATCCTGGCTTTCTTGTGTATAAGAAAGACCAGCATGATCAGTGCATTGTGAAGTAGTAGTGGTTTCATTCTGTTAGAAGCCTGACCTGATTTCCTCTCTTTTTTTATACTTTGCTGGTAAACTGTTTTTTAAAGCATTCTTATTGATACAGTTTTGTTCAGCCTATTTGTTTATGACTCAGTAAAGTTTGCCAAGTGTGAAGGATTTCAACCGGTCTTTTCCTCCAAGGCGAGAGAGTAAAGGCGCCAAACTGCCACTCCTTTTTCTGCCGCCCTGAAACTAACACTCTGAGAGCTTCGGCCCTTGGTCTAGACACTGGAATTAGCACTGAATTGTTAGAGAAACTACTCACACCGTTTAAGGTTAAAACAAGGAAAGTTTATTTTAGGGTAAAAGGAAGGTAAAATGGGAGGGTGGAGGGTAGGAAAGAAAACAACATAGTTTAACACAACATATAAGGAGTTACTTTGGTAGAGCTACAAAACAATAAAGGCTACTTCACCCACTAGTCATCCCAGCTTTTTTGGAGAAAAGCAGACCCAGTCAAATGCTTTTCTTCGCACCAAGTCCTTCACTTTCTGAATGCAGTCTGCTTTATTTAAGCACTTCTGTTAAAAGAGTACTCAGAAACTACAGTTGACTAGAATGTAGCAGCCAGATTGTTAACAGGGGCTGCTTATAGGGAGAAGGTGACTCCCCTACTGAAAACAGCTGTAATGCCTTTTGATCTGTTTCCATGAACAATTCAAAGTGTTGGCAATGACCTTTAAAGCTCTGAATGTTTAGGATATCTGAACGTCCCCTTTTCCCAGTACAAACTTACCTGCCTACTGAAATCATCTTCAGAGACTCCCACTCCCCATGTGTCACACTGTGATTGGTTGGCAATGAGGAGAGGGCCTTTTTGTGGCTGGGCTTAGGCCTCCTTCCTGAGAAAGGTGCATCTTGCACCCTCTTTAATGGCCTTCTGGAAATTAGTAAAAACCTTCCTTTTTAGGAAGGCATTTGGTTTGTAGTTGGTTATTTTATTGTTCTGGGTTTTACTGTCTCTTCTTTTAAAAATAATGTTTACCACTGCTTTTGGTGTATTGCTGTTGTTGTTTTCCGCTGCTGTTTTAGTGTCTTAATATTTTTGGAACTGATTTCTTTCTATTGCTGATTTATGGTTTTACTTTTGTTATTATCTGCCTTGAATGTTTTTTCGGGAAAAGTGGGATAGAAATGTTTCAAACAAATGATCTGTTTCATTTGATATAAGAGGTTTCTGTGCCTTTCCAATAGCGAATATTCCCATTCCAAATGAAAATGCAGCTTGTCCTTGTCCCCATCAGTGGACATGTCCCCATTATGTTTCAAGACAGATGGAGACATGCAGAGGCAGGAAGCATTTGTACTTCCTGTTCTCCCAATTTTTGCACCAAACCCAAATCTGTTCTAAATCAGTAGGTATGGAGAAAAGAGATGGTTCTTGTTTCCATGTGTGTACATGCAAATAATTTATCTGCACTTTCCCCTGAAAAGTATTTAGCAAATGCTGAAAACAAAGTAAAGAAGGTGCATGCCTGATCTCAGTTGGAAGGGCATTCCAAATAATAATGACTTATCTCACAAAATTGTTGGAAGGATTGCAACTAGACAGTGCATGTGAAATGCTTTGAACAGTTATACAAACAAACCAATAATAATAATGATGATGATGATGATGATGATAATAATACCATGTTAAGATGATGATGATGATAATGATAATAATAATAATACCAAGTTAAGATGTCTAATCAATGGCTAGAAAACTACCCATTAGTTATTTAGGAATGCGCAAATCAGCAAAACTCAAGCTCGCCAAAGTTCTTTGAATTCCATCTTGAAATTTATTCTGTCTTGAGTCTGTATCAGATTGTGAGCGGGGGGAGTGGGGTGTTTCCGCATGAAAATCCCTGCATATGTTGAATGCGGTGACAGTGAGGCTGTCACACAAGCAGCCCCCTCCTGCTGAATCTACTGTGCAAGCGGGACCCACCACTTGCACAATGGAGATTTAACGCTTCCCATAGGAAGCACCAAAAGGATTGGGACGAGTTGGTGGAGCTCCCTTATGCAAGCTCCAGCTCCACTGACTTGCCACATTCCAAAAACTAGCATTTCTGCTTTTTTCTGGTTGCTCCTGGAAGTTCTAAACCGCCATCGCACAAGCGGTGGATCTCACTTGCACAACAGAATCAGCAGGGGCACAATGGAATTGGCTGGGACGCAGCACCCCATTGGATATTGCTCTTAATTTGTAGTTAAGTACTTAGAATTCTAACTACTTCTAAGAATTCTTAAGATTTCTTAATTTGCATAGGGAAATTCTGTGTGTAGCTGGCCATGAGCCCTTTGCCTTACTTTCTAGCAAGTATAGTGAAATAGGCTGTAGTTTGGGGTTGACAGAGATTCAATGTTACATTGAGTACCATGATAGGAATGTGTTAGAATTATAAACACACATTCTACATACATTTATGCTGTGTGTTTCTGAGGTACAGAATTCTCCAGTGCTCCGCAATTAGGGATGGTTGAGAAATGTTTATGCAAGAATACCCAATATGCACCTCCTGGAACTGAACATGGAATGGAATATCTCTTACTAACAAAATCCACCTATTTCTAGAATGAGTGATTAGTTTGTTAGGTACAAACTAATACAAAAAGTGCATACATTTGGAAAGTGCACGCACACAAAAATGCAGACTTTGAAAAAATGTACAGAAAACCACTTTTCTCAATGGAAAAAAAATGTGTACATTGAATAAATGGATACAACTAATGAGTACATCTAGAAAAAAATGTGCATGGAAATACATGAATTTCTATGCAGTGTGGGGATGTGGTGGGGGGGAGGCTCACAATCCGATGTGGACCAACTCAGGATGAACTTGGGAGTGAAAAAATGAGAACCTCAATGAGCTTGAGCTTCACAGATTCACCCTCCCTGTTTGCAATACAGGTGCAGTAAGGAAGAGCACTATGTTAATGATAAAGGAAGATTTGCCTCCCTGTGTACCTTTCAATTTCTGATAAACATGGTAAGCTTTTGAGAGATGATGGAGGTACAATAAGGCTCCTTGCCAGGAGTGACTAATGATCTATACTGAAACCAGGTTTTCTGATAAAAGAGCTGATTAAGAATCTCTAGATCATCCCTTCCCTAGTTCTTATTGCTCCTTTTAGCGGGGGTACATAAGTATGTCTTGTTATATTTACGGCATCACATTTTAAGATTAATGAGGGCCACTTTGTTCCAAACTATTTCTTTTCACTTGTGGGAACTGTGGCTCTTCTTACTCTAATTATTCTCTAGGCGCCAAATTAATTACGAAAAAGCATCCACCATCAGGAGACATTTAATTAACAAGCTAACGTGAGGAATCATGTAAACCATATTAACTACAGAGAAGGATAGCTGATTACTGAATAAAACACTGGGATTACATTTATTGGACAACTTATTAAAAGACTGCAGTTGGGTTACAGAAGAGTGTGTCACAGGAGAGAATACCAGGGGTGCCTGCTTGAATCAGACTGGAAGATCTGGTGACTCAGTATCTGTTCCTGATGTTCTTTCTGTCAACTCATTAGGTGTGTGAATCTGATCAAATCAATTCCCATCAGCTCTGCTTTAGTTTCCACAACTGTATCATACTATCACAGAATTGGGACATACCAAATGATGATAATCCAAACCTAGAAAAATCCAGGAACCCTTGGAAGGTAGGAGTTCCTCAGTGAGAATTTTTTTAAAAATTTTAATTTTTTAAATTTATTATATTTATACCCCACTTTTTTAATTGGCAGACAAGATTACCTAAGAGAGAGCTGGTCGATATGCAGCTGCAAGGAAGTCTTCTCTAGGGATGTATGAAAATTTTGTTTCAGTTCTTTAAACTTCATAACTTGCCCCATTCAAAACTCACATATTCCTGAGCTTGCAATCATGTTTGCAAAATGCATTTGTCAGAAAAATGTGCACTTTAAAAATGTACATTTTGAAAAAGAAAATAAAGGGAGGGGAAGCATTTTCTATGCTTTAGTCAATGGGGGAGGGGGGAAGTATGCATTTGGGTGTGAACTTCAAAAAAATGTGCACCCAGATGTGCACTTTTCCTGTTTGAACAACGACAACAGAAGCTTGAATTTGGGAACAGGAATTAAGTGGACCAAACTTTGAGGTGGAACTTGGAGGATGGGTGAATGAATGATGTTTGAACTTCCCAGGATTCTCCAAACATCAGCTCACTGCTCATCTTGCACTCGATTTGTATTCATGTTTGCCATCGCTGCTCATTTTGTGGCAATGGGAAAACTGTGCAAAACAAATAGGTATCGAATGTGAAAGTTGTGCAAAAATCCCCAAAGTTTCACAAATTTCCCCCATAGATTAAAGCGACAATTTGCAAACAGTTTTGGTAGACACATTCTCGTTCTCATGCTTGTGTTTGGGGTTGTGAACAGAGCATGCTTGTTCTTTTTTGCAAGCAGAAACGAAATTCTCATATACAACACCAGCCTCCAGTGAAGAAAATCATAGTACACATGTGTTAAATGTTCTCTCAAGTACTTCTGACTTACTATGTGAAACTATTCCTAACCTCCCATATTTGGACAACGTGGTTGCATGGGTAATGGCAAAGCAACTCCAGGATTTCTTGGATAAGAGTGCAAAGATCTAGTCAATGAATGCAGAGATCCTAGGATGACTGACAAGTGCTTGGACACCAGACACCCTTGGGATCCTTGTACTTGACTGGCTACACCACATCCCTCCATCACCCATTTCTGAGTTGGTAGCTTGGTACCACCCTGGATCATCCATCTCAAGCAAGGGAAGTGTTTAGACCTTCTCACCAGAATCCCTCCCTTAAAGCTAATGGCTGATTTTGCTTAGTTACTGTATGTTTCTTCTAAGTTTGGAAAGGAACAGTGATGATTTATTCAACTAGTGTGGGCAGCCTGTGGCTGTCCAGATGTTTATTCTTATTGCATTTATATCCCACATTTTTTCCTCCAAGGAACCCAAGGCAGCCCAAACTATCCTCTACCTCTCCATTCTACCCTCACAACAACCCTGTGAGGTAGGTTAGTATGAGAGTCAATGACCCCAAAGTCACCCAGTAAGCTTCATGGCGGAGTGTGGACTAGAAAACAGATCTCCCAAGTCCTGGTCCAACCCTCTGGCTCTTAGTGCTGTTGGACTACAACTTCCATCATCCTTGATCATTGGTCATGCAGGCTGAGGCTGATGGGAGTTGGAGTGCAATGACATCTGGAGGGCCATAGTTTGCCCACCCATGCATTAGAGCAACTGCTTGTCATGGCTGAGCTAGGGCTGTGAATGTCTATACCCAAATATAGACTCGGAGGGTGCATTTTCCAACCCGGGATCTCTGAAGTCAGTGGATTCACCTGGAAGCTGGAGTGTGAGTACAGGCAATAAGCAGAATGTGCTGCTTTGTTGGTCAGGTAAACCTGTCAGAATACAAGGCTCCCAGTATTTATGCCAGCCAGGCCTCAACAAACCAGAGACTCCATGTTGCCTGCCAATTGGAAAGGCCACTGGTGTGTAATGTGTGTATACCTTTATTCTCTTCTATGCTGGAAGAAGGATCAGTGGCCTGATCATATGCAGTGCACTAAGCTAAACCCCAGCCTCAGACACTTCAGTTTCCTGGTTCAAGGTAGCCCCGGATTCCCTCCTCCTAATTTGGACTTTCCTGGGAATCTGCCCTGGTATTCCATCCAGCTCTGCCAGTCTCAGTCTCTCTGGGACTTACATTTCATCATCTCCCATTAGGGATGCACAAGTTTTGTTAAATCTGTTCCATCTGTGTTTTACAGAGTGCCAGGCATCTTTTGGTCCATTGTACAGTCATTGATGACATCTGATTTTTTGCACAAGAATTTTGTTCATTTGCAAATGCACATTTGCACTTATGAGCACTTATATAAGTGCACATTTACTCAAATCCCCCCCAAAGGAAAAAAAAACACAGTCTGCAAGTTCACAGAATCCATGCAACACAGAATAAGCCAGCCTGCTACACAACCTGCAGGTCAGATTCACTGAAATCCGAATCCGTTACAGATTTGAATCTGTTACGGATTTGTCCACCATCCCTATCTCCCATACATTCCGCTTATGACACAGTACCAACAACCCAATTCCTGTGCATCCCTCACAATGGATTTTGTCCCCCCAAAATGTAATCTGAAATGGTGCCTCCGGTGGTCATTTATTTTACCTCTTGATACCCAAAAGAATTATTTGCACACTCAGTTTTATGCAAGTACAGTTATTTGACCGTGCATCGCACCACTGCACAGTTTTTATGTGGGTGGCCTTTTCTTTCTTTTTTTAAAGCTTCTCCTCTACTGGATTGCTCTGATTTCATTCCACAAACTGCTTTAAAAAATTTGGATGGCTTTGTTGACATTTAATGAATTTTGGCTCTCATAAATTTTCAACACCTTTCACCAGGCCAAAAAAGAAGAAGAGGGAGAGTGGGGAAAATGAGCTCACAGTCTCTGAAGTCTGTACTGCCCTTGCCATATGGTGAGCGCAAATGTTTCGAAAGCAGCAAATGTTCTGTCAGGAATTCTCTGAGATGTTTTGATTGGATTGCTCTATTATCTCAACAAGTCTGCCAAAGGAAAGCACCTGTACAATGAAAAGTGTGCTGGATCAGCCAGCCTGTAATGGAGGAAGGAAACTGAAGCATGTAATGACAAGTTACCTGTCATTGGAAGATATGCTGAATAGGTTATGATTGATTCTTGGGCACACATGTTTTGCAATATTCCCTGTGAAAAAGGAGGTGCTGGTGCTGTTTTAGCTCCGGTAACCTTGTGTCCTTGAAGATGCCAAGCCACAGCTTGCTCAGTGCAAGAAACATCAGTGCAGGAAACAGTGGTTTCTCAAGCAGGTTTTTATTTTCTGCAGAAATATTTAGCTAACTGGCAGTGAAGTAAAGCAACGTTTGGAGATAGGCAATCACTTCTTTTCAGAGAGAGTTGAAATCAGTTTGAAAGAGGAGTTTAGGGTGCATATATTCACCTTCACCTCTGGTTTAACTAGATTTTGCAAGTTTTTGACATTTCAAAATCCAATCTTCAAAACTTGTTTCAGCAGAGGGGACTGTGGGACAAAAGAAATGCACATATGGAAAGTGAAACTTCCTTCCCTCAAACTGCTTTGAGCTCTCTTACAACCCGTTCTGTTTCCAGCCTTTAAAGTTGTCACTGGATGATGTGCCAAAAAAAGAAAATGTTGACGTGTGTGTGACCATTCCTGCTCATACAAAACCTTTATTTTTGTGTGTGAGGGAGGGGCACTTTAACGAGTTTTAAAAGGACAAGCAACATGACTTTCGGGGAATGCACCTAACATATTTCTCTTACTTACCATAGCCTCCAAGTGTTTTGTTTTGTTTTGTTTTTAAAGCCTGGGATACATATTACATGCTTTGTAATTGATGGGTGAATGTACATAACTGCTTACAACTAAACAATTTTTTTTTACCATGATGAATTATGAACATTTAAGTCCTGAAAAAGTGTAGGTCCTTAGATGTGGTCCCCAACTCTCTTTCTGGTAGAGCATGGGTGGGAAACTTATGGCCCTCCAGACATTTTGGCTTACAACTCCTATCATGCTTCATCATTGACTTTGCTGGCTAGGGCTGATGGGAGTTGTAGGCCAAAACATCTGGAGGGCCATCAGTTACCCACCCCTGCACTAGACCTATCTGTACTTCACTGCTCTTGCGATTCACTCCTTAGATTGGTGGGCAATTGAACCTTGGTGTCTTGGGCCTTTCTGGATGGAACTTGCTCCTTGTATCCAGATATCTGCCTTCTCTTCTCCTTTCAAAATGCTTGAAGACATTTTTATTCACTGTGTCCTTTTAAAGAATTCAGTGTTGATCTTTCAAGTATTGTTCCTTTTTAGTTTGTTTTTGTCCTCCCCTCCCACTTTTGAGAGGGAAAGATGAACTAGTGTGGGGCTTGGATGGCAACCCCCACCCCCTAAAACCAGGCCTGTTAGATCATGAATTATTTGAGAGAAGGGTCTTGATCTTGGCGCCCTCTCCTTACTGATACCATGCAAAGCCTATAGCAAGGCTTTGTATGGGGGTTGGGGGTGGGAATTTGTCTACTCTAGCCTGGCCCACTTTGACAGTTCTTCTGATCTTAGGGTGCCTAAAAATACAGTTTAGGTCTTCAGACCAGTTGTTCTCTCTGTCTAAATCCACCTGCTGCTGCCAGCTGTTTTAAGATGAGAATCCCTTAGACCCATTCTTAAATTTTTAATGCAAGTTTTCAAAGAAGTCCACAAAACTTCTAGGGAAAGTTTCTGAGAAAAAGAAACATAGCAGGAGTCGTAGGGTTGTTGTTGTTTTTTCTACCCCCATTGACTCTTTAATTCAATTATATCATAAAAGCTCACTATGTACTTCAAAAATAAATTAACTCAAGATGTTACTCTACTCTCCATCTGCTGCATTGCCTTAAATGTATTTCATGTGCTCCCACATTAAGTGATTTTTCCTTCAAAATCCACAAACTCTTTTTTTGGGGGGGAGGAAAAGAGGTGGGAGGCAGTGCCTCTTCTGCTAACATTTCGTTGTTTTCAGAAATTACCTCATAAACTCTGTGTGTGTGTGTGTGTGTGTGTGTATGAGAGCGAGCGAGAGAAATTTTTTTCCTCTTGTTCTCCCATGAGAAAGTAAATCTAACTGCTGTGTGCATTTACCTTCTAGATTTCCCCCCTTTTAATTTGTATTTAATGTGTATTTAGCAACTTCTTCATTTTCTTTCACACAAGAGGATCTTTTCAGCAGAAAATTTCAGTCAAGTGGCTGCAACAGTGTCACTTTTCCACATCAACTTCTCCAATGTAGAAAGAGGGTGAGTGTTTTTGCACTGGCCAACAGCTTTACCTAACCCAAACTGGGCTTGAGAAAGGAGCAATGACTAGAAAGAAGTATAAAAAGGCCCTGATTAAGAGCTGTGCCATTTATTCCCATGATAGCTTTTTGAGAAACGTGCAAAGAACTTAATACAACTTTGATCTCCCCTTGCATAACTTCAAGCACAATACATTTCCACGGAATCATTTCAAACATTAAGCAGTCTTAATGGTTCACATGTGCATGTCTGTCACTTGCTTTCTCCACATTTCATTGATCATTGGTAGCTGAATGCGTGAAGTAACTCCACTGAAAGGTGTTTCTCTGAAGTGATGTTTGGAGATATGAAAGATCGATTTTTAGTATTAGATCTGTGACAGATGAAAGTCTTTGTTTCATGTTGGAGTCATCAATGAACAAGCAAGTGTGATAGTGCTGGCTCCAGGTTTGTGAGGGCCTTTGGGCAAGACCCCCTCAATGCTCCCCTCTCTCAATACGTCTGTCTTCTCATTGCCATTACCACCAGTTGCTGTTGCTTCTCATCTTCTTTCTCATCATTGCTACCACTCATCATTGCCAGTGAGCACGTAGGCAGTGGCATCTTCTGCTCCTCCTCCTCAATACCAAATATGCGAGAGGCAGATGAACAAGCAGGTTGCAATGGCAAAGAGGAGGAGAAACTCCAGGGGCTCTTGTCAGTGGGCCCCTGCTCAGGTTTGTGCCCTAGACAAATGCCCAACAGTGCCTACCCTTGATGCTGGCCCTGGTGATAATCAAAAAGGGTCATGAAGGTGCTCACAGAATCATAGTCCAGGTGGCACTTGTAATTGAAACAGATGTGCTTCATGAGTGGAAATAGCTTTTTACTAGCAGTTCAGTGGCTGAGGCAGTTGGGAGATATCAGTTTAGTCCTACCTAGCAACTGTTTCACCAGTATTCATACCTGATGTGGGTAAAGTCCATGTAAACGTGATTGCCCCCACTAAGCATTCCTGTATTTAATGGGGGTACTGTTTGGACTGTGGTTGCGTGATTGCCATGGGTACTTACTGGCTAGAAGCCTATGACATAATTTGTCTTCTGTAATACACTCTATCCTTCATTGCCTGCACCAATTTATTATAACTTTTTCTGTATGTGTGTACAAGTCTGAGGCTGAGTACTCCTCAAACATCCACTCTAGTAGAAGTCTGTCTCTCTGTGTGTTACCCGTTAAGAGGGCAAAGTTTTAGCCATTTCATAAAAGGAGGCCTCTTATGGAAAGATTCCACCTTCGTGGAGATAAAACAACACCTGAATATGTTGCACCTAGTTTTCTTGGACCAGTGAGATAATATACAAGATATCTGACATGGGGAAAGGGCTCCAGCAACAGGTAGAAAGAAAGATTCCAATGGAAGTGTTACTAGGGACATTTCCCACTTAACATTCTAACCAGAACCTACCCAGATTAGGTGACAGGATATGTGACTTTCCTTCTGAATATAACTGGTCTGGTTGCTGTTGCTGTCAACTGGTGAAACAGCTCAAGAAATATTGCCCTGCCCAATGAAAGGGCATAAGTATAGATGAGTAGATATTTGCGCCATCCTTTCATGACATCACAAGAGTCAACTGGTCAAGAGGGAAGAACCATAGTTCAGTGGTAGAGCACTGTATGCAGTGGTAGAGCTTTGTATGCAGAAGATCCCGGGTATAATCCCAGATATCTCCAGGTAGGGCTAGGAAAGAATCCTGGCTGAAAACCTGGAGAGCCGCTGCCAGTCATTGTCAACAATATTGGGCTAGAGGGACCAATTATGTCATGACATATAATATAAGGCAATTTCCTATGCTCCTATGTTCCTAAATATCTCCAGTCAGCCCATTCCCCTTCTTGAGCAGCAAAGAAGACTTCTGGAAGACTTACCAGAAATATTGGTTAGAAACTTTGTAAACTATCTCAAATTCTCAATAAATTAGCTGCTTCTTCTATTTTAATAAATTAGCTTCATTAGTTTAACAGTAGCACTGTGTCCATTAATGATTAATTGCACATCTACTTCATTCATGCCTAATTATAGGGAGAACCCTCCCCCTCCATTTCCATTTAATCCTGCTTTTTTGTGGCTCTTTGGTACTGTTGATTGAGGGGTCATTTCCCCCCTCTATTTCATTATTCTTCAAGTGAACACAGCCAGTCAAGGTTAATATTCTAGAGGTGATGATACCTCAAAGCTGTATAGCCAATTAGCTTTGTCTACATGTTGCCATCAATAATTCAGATCACATGGACAATCTTATCCTGTCAGGGATCACAAACCAAACATTTTTGCTGCCTGTTCACAATGCGACCCTTAATTTTTTTAAAAACACACCACACAATGCTGAAAGAAGGTTTTTCTTTCTTTCTTTTCCCAATTCTGATTAAAGTTTTCATAAAATGCACTCCTCTTTGGCTTAGACTTAGAACAGATGCATAGCCTTTAAAAAAAAAAAAAAAAAGCAGGAAAAGGTGGCACCCTTGACAAATCTGCTAGTTTCTATTGTAACAAGTCTGTCCCTTGGCACAACAAGAAGCAAAGAGTTTGGTGGCCTAACTGCAGAGATTTCCCCCAGTGGGGAAAAACATATGGATACCTGTATCTTGTTGTTTTTCCAGAGGGGCAGATAGCAGTCTCGGGGGTGATTTAGATTGGGAAAATAACATGGGGAAAGGGTTAGAAACCCTGCACCGGTAGTCCAGTTTTGATCTAGTTTGGGCACTTCTACATTTTTTAATAGTAGAGAGAGAGGAAAGATCAAATAACCAGTCACAGACCTCCTGTGTAGATGGACCTCCTGTCCATCTGTGTGGAGCCTGAGTCAGCGTCTGAGGCAGGAATGAGCAATCCACCAGCTCCACATGTACCAGCGCATCTTTGGCAGGCTCCACCAAAGCCTTTCCTGCTCAGATCAGAGCTTTCAAAACCTTGCCTGCCCAGTTGGGGAAGGGGCAGCCCCCTATCTGCTCAAACAGGGAAAGAAGAACACTTTGAGAGCACAGATATGGTCAGATTCATGCTTTCCAAAGGTGTCCCTCTGTGTGTGTGCATGTAGGAAGCTGCCTTATACTGAGTCAGACCATTGGTCCATCTAGCCCAGTATTATCGACACTGACTGGCAGCGGCTCTCCAGGGTTTCAGGTAGGATTCTTTCCAAGCCCTACCTGTAGGCCGGGGATCAAACCTGGGACCTTCTGCATGCACTACGCCAGTGTGGTGGTTAGAGTGTAGGACTGGGACTCGGGAGATCCGGGTTCTAGTCCCCGGTGGCTTGGGCGGGTGCGAGTGGGACCGAACTTGGCCCTGCTCGCATGGGCCTACCTGCGGGCAGCTGGCAGCTCCTCGGCTAGGCTCTCAGCGGCGAGCCGCCCGCCCCAGGCCCATCGCGTCACTTCCGGCGCGGCGGAAGTGACACGACAGGACCCTGCTCCGGTGCGCTGGACCCCCGCGCTATGTTTTTGGCAGGGGAAACCAGGGCAACAGGGCTGTTTAAGCCCTGTTGCCCTGGTTCCCCCCACCAAAAACATAGCGCGGGGGTCCAGCACACCGGCTGCGCCGGAAGTGACGCGCTGGAGGACCGACTGGCTCGACCAGCACCGGCAGCTCGAGCGGCGCGGAGAACGCTCTGCGCTGCTCAGAAGATCGAAGCATGGTCGGACTGCTGATGCAGAGAGGCGAGCCACGGAGAACCGCGAGCCACCGAAAGGTTCGAGTACCACTCATGGTCCCTGCTCAGCCATGAAACTCACTGGGAGACTTTGGGCCAGTCACTGACTCTCAGCCTAGCCTACCTCACAGGGTTGTTGTGAGGATAAAATGGAGAGGAGGAGGAGGAGGACTATGTAAGCTGCCTTGGGTTCCTTGCAGGAAAATAGGTGTGGTATAAATATAATAAATAAATAATAATAATAAAACGCAAAGCGTGTGCTCTATCACACTGAGCTATGGTCCCTCCTTACAGCTAATGTGAATTAGAGCTGTGCGCAAATAGCCTCTCAAAATTCTTCACCCTGTTTGTGGGCAGATAAATTGTGTGTGTGTGGCAGAGGGGCACTTTCACTGAATTTCTCCATGGGGAGGAGAAATTCTCAACAGTTTCTCAGAGGTAGTGCTCACCACTTTTTCATTTCTGTGGTGTCTTTGAGCTTACTTAATCCTGTAAGGTGCCCAAGGGTGCTTTGTGTGTTTTATCTTTCTATTGTACAACTCTATTTCTTTGCATCCTCCCAGACTGCCTACACTTCCTGATCTGAAAAAGCCCTAGGGAAGGAATTACCTTCATGATGTCTTCCACTGGGCTTTAATTGAAGTGTGGCAAGCCCAGGAGGCTACAGGATGCTGAAGAGATGACTGTACAATGAAAGAATGATTGTACAATGGCACACTCCTCGGCCACCTCATAAGCAAGGTAAACAGAAGAACCCCAAACCCACCCCTTGAGAATTTCTCCAAAATTTTCTTCTCCTTTGAATTTCTTTTTGAAAGCAATTCCTTTTCTATCAAATTGAATGAGAATGGTAAAAAAAAAAAAAAAAAGGTGGGAGAATTTTTTGGCACAACACTAATGAATGGATGGTCCATCTGGTTTGTGTGTGTGTGTGTGTGTGTGTGTGTGAGAGAGAGAGAGAGAGAGAGAGAGAGAGACAGAGACAGAGAGAGAGAGAGAATGGATGGATGGATGGATGGATGGTGTAAGGTGAGTGTGTGTATAAATAGATAGCATGCGTGTATGAATGGATGAATGGTGTGTGCATGAATGAAGGTGTGTGTGAGAGAAAGAGAGAGAATGGGTAGTATGTGTGATGTGTGTGAATGGGTGTGGTGGTGTGCAGTGTTTGAATGAATGGTCTATGTGGTGTGTGTGTGTGTGTGTGTGTGTGTGTGTGAGAGAGAGAGAGAGAGAGAGGATGGATGGATGGATGGATGGATGGATGGTGTAAGTGGTGTGTGTGTAAATACATAGTGGGCCGGTTCGTACGACCCAGGCAGTGAGACGACCTGTGGCCAGCACGTGTGGGTGGACCCCTCTACTGCCCATGGTCACTTTGCGTGCTTCATGTGTGTGGCCATCCCACGGGGGTGCGTTTGCACAACACGGGAACCATGGGGGGCTTCTGCTCCCCTGCGGTTTCTGTGTTGTGTGAACCGGCCCAGTGTGTTTGTGAGTGTGTTTGTGAATGTGTGTGTGTGTGTGTGTGTGAGAGAGAGAGAGAGAGAGAGAGAGAGAGAGAATGTGTGGTAGTGTGTGAATGAATGCTCTGTGTGAGAGAGGGTGGTGACTGATAATCTTTAAGATCATCATCACTCCACCTTGTTTCTCTCTTATGATCTGTGAGAGAAAAAGAGAGAGAGAAATAGTGTGGGGTGGTGGTGATCTTCAGAGAGAAAGGGTGTGGGGGATTGGCTCTGGCCCCACCCATACTGGCTCTGGCCCTGCCCATTGTAAACAGGCAGGGCCTGACAAATTCTTCTCCAAAGAAATGAGGCCCTCAAAGGAAAAAGAGTTTCCCACTCCTGTTCTAAGGGATGGTAAGACTGAGGAGGAACAATGGGTGATGCCTCACTTCTAAAAACAAAACACATATGGTGGATGGCACTAATTTAGTGCTGTATCTGGACAAATGCTACCTACAGTAATCAGCAGAGACACTCTGAGATTATATGTATTCCTCTTTGAATAGGTGTTGGAGGAACTGGGAACATTGCTGCAGCTGCTTCATACATTCCAAATGCTTAAAATTATTAGCAATTATCAGCATTCATGATAAATAAATCATTAAATACATCATTATCATTATTTGCAATGGGCATGTGGCTAGGATATCCCTATCCCTTCTTTAGGAAATCAGAAGAAAGCCTGACACTTAGCGGCATGATCCTATCCAGAGCTAGCTGTGCTGCAGCCCAGTAAGGCAATGGTCCCGAGCACACCTAGCTGTGCCTAGGATTGGGCTATAATTCCGATTTCTTAAGGCCGCTGACATGGGCAAATCAGCAAGCCATAGTTCATAGACAGCCCAATGTCACAAGCAATAATGGATATGACTGGAGCAATTCTTACAACAAGCAATTCTCACAACAAGTGCATAGCCATTCTCAAGTAGGTAACAATCTAGCTGGGATAGGGGTGGTGATGAGAAACGGCCAACCTTACGATAACTGGTTGTGTGAAGCAGTCTTCACATTTCTTCTTCTTCCTGGATTCTTTTACCCAAAGCAGTCGCTGCTTAACAGACAGCTTGTCAGATGAATCTGGTGGCAACTGCCACCAATTGCCAATTTGTGGTTGCTTCTCTTAGACACCATGACGTATAAAATATCTAAAGGTGGGAAGCTACAGCGAACATTTAAAGTGTGTTGGTCTCATTACCGTCCTTATTACCAAGACAGACCTGGTGAGAGAATTGTCGCAATTATCCCCCACCATTTCCATCCAGAATTCTCTCAGTACCGAATACATCTTTCAAGATATGCTGATTGGCTTCCAGAGCTACAAAACCTGCCAGCCTTCCTTTTAGCATTGCCAAGCGAATGAGTGAGGAACAGGATTTGACATGTTTGACATATTTTAACTTTCAAAATGTCGCTGCCAACTTTCCTTGCATTTAAAAAAGAAAAGAAAAGAAAAGAAAGACAACCTGCTGTGTTGACAGAATTGGCACTTACATCCTTGCCTTTTCCTGTAGTGAAGAGGACAATATTTCAAGGGGAATATGTGTATGAGCAGAGCTTTTGTTTTCACTTGTGATTTTCTTTGAGACAGTGCATCTGCACCTCAGACTTAAACTGGCTTCAGTGTCATCCCCTCCTCCCTAAGCAACGTTGGGAATTAACAGTTCTGGGGAGGGAGACTGGAGCACTGCTGGAATTCTCCGCACCCTCGCCAAAGTACAGGTCCCAGCGTCATTTGCATCAAGCAATGACTGTTACTGCTATAACACTAATATAAATGTGTGGTGCAGGTTAGGGCTTTGTTAAAATTTGCCAGAATTAACATTTCAGCTCATTTCAAGTGTGTGTATATGAGGGTGTCTTACACACACACACACACACACACACCATTTAGTTTATTTGCAGGGTTGGGGAGAAATTGTTTTGGGGCAACGGGTTCCTCTTTCTTTTTAAACTGCAACCAGTGTGCAGGGATGGGGTGGTGGTGATGCAGTTTTAGTGCTGCTGACAGTGGCAAGAGGACCAAGAGCAGTCCCTTCCTCAGTGTTGATGGAATGATGCCACAGAGACATGCAAGCCCCATGCAGGTGTTAGGTCTACTCGTCTCCAAAGAATATGTGGCGTGGGACTGCTGTCCCTTCCCCCAACATCTCCAGCCTCATTCCTGAACTTTGTGTGTTCAGGACTAAGTGCATATTATTATTATTATTATTATTATTATTATTATTATTATTATTATTATTATTACATTCAATTTATATCCCGCCTATACACAAAAGCCCTAGGAGGCATACAAGATCATAATCAAACAAAACAAATACAGAAATGCCTTGGATTGAGAGCATAATTAGTTCCGGAAACGTGCTTGTAATCCAAAACACTCTTATATCAAAACGAAATCCCCCCCAAAAAAATTTGTACAGAGATTTTAAATTTAAGCCGTGCTACAGTACTTGCATTGCAAGACGTCGCTTGTATATCAAGTCCAAAAAAATTAAATAAATATTTAAAAATTTGCTTGTCTTGCAAAACGCTCTCAAACCAAGTTACTTGCAATCCAAGGTATTACTGTATACAATAATATACAATTAAAACTGACTAATATAGTTAAGCATAAAAACAGAATAAAAATTCCATAAGTTGGACATACAGTAATACCTTGGATTGATAGTGATGTGCGTGGTGCTCGATTGGGGGGTGGAAGTCCGGCAAACTCACTGGGCTTGACCCCCCGAGCTCCACTCGCCCTACCTGCTTCCCCGGCTTGGTTCACGAGAACGCGAGCCAAGGTGGGGAAGCAACCTCCAGGTTCCCAGCGCTACATTGTTTATGTAGAAACTGGCGTAAGATACATTAAAAAGCGTGACTTGCACAAATCACAGCCATTTTTAACATATCTTACGCTATTTTCTATGTAAACAATGTAGTGCTGGGAACCCATACGTCCAGCAAGCGCCTCAGCTGGCACTCGCTTTGGGATTGGCTTGGCTTGCGCAGCGCCAGCGCTCGGCAAATCCTATATGCAAATCAGTGAAACTGAAGCTCGCTGAAGTTCTCCAAATTCCATTTCAAAGCTTGTTCTGACTCAAGTCTGTATCAGATTGCAAGCTTTGGGTTTGTTTTTTTAAAAAAATTGCATGAAAATCTGTGTGTATTTTTCCATATGTATGCATCAATTGTGTGCATCTGTGAAATGTATGTTCTCTCCCATTGATTAAAGCATATTTGCGTACATTTTTCAGAAGTAGGCATTTTTTCATGCACATTTTTCAAATGTACGCATGTTGTCCCATGTATTTTTATTTTTTGGTCCGCAAATCGCATTGCTAGCTCAGAAATGTATGGACTTTCACCACAGATTGCATGCAAGTCCCTGTTCATTCCAGAAGGTTCAAATTGGGTAAAATCCTGATTAAAAAATGAACTGAAACAATTTTTTCATACACACAGACCTATACATCATACCAAAAAAATCCATCCTGCTTCTCAAATGTACTAAAAACACAGTGGGAGAGAGAAGGAGATAAGAAAAGCTCATAGAAAGAGTTGGGCCTCTGCATCAGGTCTTGGAACTGCTGCAATGTCAGCAACTAGGGACATAGGTAACCATGGGAACTATATTTGCCATGTTTCCCAGTGTCACTGGCTGCTGCTGCTGCTGCATATGTATACAAAAGTTTCCAAGACCTGAAGCTTGGGAACTTACAGTTGCTGTGAACTTGATGTGCTATCCCTCAGCTCTGCAAAACAGCTCAGTTTTATATTGGCTCAGGCATGAAGAGCAGTGGTGGCAGTGTTACTGTTTGATCTGAAATTGTCCAGGGTGGGGGCAGCCCCCAGAAATCCCATATCCAAACTCCTACAATCTTGGACTCGCTCTGCCTTGTCATCACCAAATGTCAAAACAGATGGGCATATCGATATCTCCCTGCTTGTTTAATACATATGAATAAAAGCTCCCTTCAACAAGTAAGAAAAAAAGCCTCTAACGTGCTGCCAACTTTCCTTGCATCCAAAATAAGGGAACATATGTTCTGGCCGTGTTGGCATGATTTCATGTGTTGGCATGATTTTAATCCTCCTACAATATAAAAAATGAGTCCATCCATCTAGTTTTGGGGTCAAATGTACCCCAGCAAAGCCATAAAAATAAAATAGATGTGGGATAGTATTAAACATGACTCCATTTGCAAGAGAAAAAAAAAAAGATGCCTTCACTGAGGATTGTCCTTTTTCAGTAAAACGGTATTGTTGGAAAGAAATCATTGGGGTCACTAATATCCCACAAGGTAAAGTACATAACACTTACAAGAATAGTATGTGAGATCTGACTGACCTTACAGGGTTTTTTTAAACAGAAAAACGTATCATGCCATTAACATACATATAACATCATTATAACAGTAGCATAACAGTGCAATAGTCAAGGATTGTGAATTAATCATAACAATAGCAACAAATTTCACGGAACTTGCAACCATAGAACATGCAACTCAAGCAACCACTGCACAATTACTACATTTCACAACTGCATGAGCGGGGCTGGTGAAACAGTTACATGAAGCACATAGTTCCTGTGATTTTCTGGCACTGACCACCAGAAATGATACCTGCCCCTTCTCTTGGTGTCAGCAGTGGTGGGCCCTACCTGTTTTTTTTTAGGCTGCCTCTTACAAAGTCCCAGGCAAACTGGAATCAACTCAGGCTTTAATTAAGTCTAGACCCAGGTTTACTAGGAAGACATGTGCTTTGGGATCTTCGGTTGTTCAGCTTCCAAACAATATAGGCATTTAAATAGGCAATGACCACAATATTTGCTGGGGGGGTTACAACACCTACCATTGGCCACCATTTGCTTTCATATTTACTGTAAGCCACTCAAAGAAATTATGGCATACCAACACCATAAATGTTTGGGGGTGCTCCTGTATCATCCTTATCACTGGAGGTGCAGGTGACCTCAGTGGGTCATACTGCCCATTACCAACTTCAGTTGGTGTGCCAACTATGCCCATTCCTGGATAGGGATAACCTAGCCATGGTGATTCATGCACTAGGAACCTCACAATTAGACTACTGTAATGCACTCTATGTTGGGCTACCCTTGCACCTAGTTCAGAAGCTGCAGCTAGTGCAAAATGCAGCACCAAGTTTCATAGATCAGTAGAGCACCAAGTTTCATAGATTTCATAGATTATAGAGTTGGAAGGAGCCTACAAGGCTACTGAGTCCAACCCCCTGCTCAATGCAGGAAACTAGAGGAGGGGTCTCCCATCCAAGTAATAACCAGGCCTGACCCTGCTTAGCTTTCCTGTATTAAAAGAACTGCACTGGCTACCTATTAGCTAGCATGTTCAAGGTTTTGCTGTTGATATTCAAAGCCCTAAACAACTTGGGGCCAGGATATCCAGCTGACCGCCTTTCCCTGTATACACCAAATTGACCCCTGAGATCTTCCAACACAAAACCAACAGTGTGTCATCAGGCAATGGCTTGTAAGTGGACCTTCTCAGTAGTAGCACCTACCCTCTGGAACACTCTGTGGTTCAAGAGGCAGAAACTATGGAGAGTTTCAAGCACCTCTTGAAAATGCATTTGTTCACTCCCTGATTTGTAATCAGTCATGACACTACTCTGTTTTACTGCTTTTCTTGTAATGTTTTTAAGGTTCTTATTATTTTATATTACTTTTATATTGGTTGTTATATTGTATTGTATGTGTTTGTATGTAAACCGCTTGGAAATCCAGGGATTTCAAATGGTTTAGAAGCAGCTTAAATAAAATAAATAAATAAAACATTTGGATCTATATGTGGTCGTGGAGACTGTCTGGTCACACATTTCTGTAACACACTTAACATTACTGTATAATGAATTATCTCAGCTAACTAATAGCACAGTCTTATGCATGCTTACTCAGAGGTAAGTCCACTGTGTTCAGTGGGGCTTCCAGGTAAGGGTTCTTAGGATTGCAGCCTAAGGTCTAAGAAAATGTTTCAGCTGTATTTTATTTTATTATGTTTTTGTTATGATTTTATGGCTTTTGCTGATTGTGTGATGTCTGTTTGTTTTTCTTTTTATTACTTCTGAATTTCAATTACAAGCTGCCTTGTAAAGAGTTATCCTACAAGACGTACATATTTCTCAATCACGAGGAGGTGTGATATTCTTCATCATCATCATCATCATCATCATCATCATCATCATCATCATCACCACCACCACCACCACCACCACCGTTTCCTTTAGGCTTTAGTTTTCATTTAAATCAGGATTAAATATAACCAATTCTGAAGGGCACTTTGAATGTTTTTCACAGGGTTTTATGCATTGTATCATATAGTCTTATCATTAGGATATATTCAAAGGGTATATTTTCACCCTTTTAGTGACAGTGAACTCAGAAAGACTGGTGAGAAAGTGAAACTGGATGAACCAATAGCCAGTACCAGCAGCTTCAGAATCAAATACTTCGTTGACTATAAGAAAGACTTTCATTCAAATACTATGCCCAGCCCAACATGACTATAAAAAGTGTAAGGATAGCTAGTGTCTCCAATTGATAAAAGGCTTAAGTAAAATAAGGCACAGCTAGACCAGCTTACGCAGAAATCTTCAAGGCACAGAGTATGAAAGTTGTCAATCTTTTTGATTTGATTCCTTTCAAGGGTGCAGGTTTTCAGAACCATCCAGTAAAGCTGTTAAGCTAACTTTGCCAAATGTGTTGTGAATTTTAAGTTGGTTTTAATGCCATCTTCATCTTCAAGTGCAGACTTTCCCCCCAATGTGATCTACAACTGCCATGCAAATCAGATACTCATACAAGTTACAAAATATTTTAAATATTAAATATTTAAATAGATGTATGTAATCAATCTGCAGCACAACAGTAAACACATTTAGTGGAAAGTAAGCACAGCATTGACACTGTTATTGATTTATTTCTATACCACCCAATAGCCAGAGTTCTCTGGGCTGTTTACAACATTTCACAAAAACACTGGCTTCCCTATGGTCCTGCTTCCCCTCTCATCTCCCAGGGTGTGTGGGGTGTGTGTGGGTGTGGCAGCAGTCCAACTGGAGCAGGCCCTCATGTTCCTTTTGCCTGCTCCTGCGTCCTTCATGCCTTCTTCTTTCCCACAGGGCCGTTGATGTCAGTTAGCACTGGGGGGGCAGTCCAGCTAAGCATCCCAGCCAGGGAATAAGGTCCATTGGACACAATGGAACATACGTCCAACTAAACATGCATATGACTGTGCTGCATATGTTGCTCAGTGACCTATGCTGTCCTAAGACAGATACTACCTCCATATACAACATTAGCTATTATGCGTAATGATTTTCCCATGTTACAAAAATAGGATAGATCTTTTTAGACTAGCCATTTCAGTACACTTATCTGACCCATCAAAAACTAGTGTTGTCAACAATAAAAAAAATAAGACTTTCAATGAGGAATGTGTGACAGAGCAAAAATTGAGGTCATCAAGGTTCTCCGCTGGCTCAGCTTCTCTGAGCGTGGAAAGCTAAGCAGGGTCAGGCCTGGTTATTACTTGGATGGGAGACCCCTCCTCTAGTTTCCTGCTTTGAGCAGGGGGTTTGACTCAATGGCCTTGTAGGCCCCTTCCAACTCTATGATCTATTAATCTATGAATCATGTCCATGTTGGATAGTGAGCTTTGGGGGGGGGGGGGTTCTGCTGTGTGAAAATGTGCATGTGTTTTCATGTACATTTTTCCAGATGTATGCAGATATGAAATGTACAGAGTTTGCTCCCATTGTCTAAAGTGTGTTTATGCACATTTTTCAAACACATTTTTTTAAAATTTTATTTTAAAATTTTTCAAATAATACATAAAATAACTAAATAACAAACATACAACTTATATAGTGCTCCCGTCACCACAGGACTATATAATACATTCTATCTCTATAATTTATAATTATTCATTATTCCAAAAATACAACATATCTTGACACGGCATGCTCCCTTTCCCCTTGTTTAACACAAAATCCAAAAAATAAACCCCAAATATCCTTAAAATTATTTTTCTTTAATTGTCCCCTTTTGCATTTGATATTACAAGTTAACATATCATTTAAAGCCATATCCCACACTTCTTTATTCAAACACATTTTTGTTGTTTGTGCAAATCACATTGCAAGCTTGGAAATGTATGGACTTCAGACCGCAGATTGTGTTCAGGTCCACGTTTGGTTCTGGGAGGTGCGAATTGGGTGAATTCTGGTAAAAAAATAAAATAACGGAAACTAATTCCTCACCCATCCATACTTTTGATTTGTTAATTGAAATTCCTCAGGGGAAAGGCAGAATGGGGCAATCTGTATCAGCAATTCTAGGTTGAACACAAGAAAGCCCAGGCCCAGATATAATCAGGCACACCACATCCAGCTGGAAATTCCTGTTCCCATGTAACATGTTAAAGCCAGCACATTTTGTGAGGTGAGTTCATCCAACTTGACTATTTTTACCATATGGAGCCAAAAATGGTTGAATGAGAGGGTTGCACTACTTGTTCCCAATTTGCCTATGCTAGCCTATTTCCCATGCTGAAAAGAGCTCCGCTAGGAAGCAGTCTGGAGCTAGTCTGAGTATGTGAAGTATAGCTCTAGGATCATAATATAACCACTTATTTCTCTACTTGGACTATTATGACTAATGCAATTTTCTCCAAATATTTTTCCACCAGAGCAGAAACTTGGAAAATTGTGACTTACTTTGACTCTAATTAGTGCAGCAGAAGATATACCAAACGCATATCGTGCACAATTAATAATCCTAAACTTGCTTCCTCCATTGAAATTGATGACATTAACGGCCACATAAGTGTGTTTAGAAATGAAAATAGAGAATTATGAATAAATAATTTCTCATAATCCTTCTCTTTCGTGACATATCACATTTTTTCCTGTGACTCATTTTCATGCTATAAATCTAAAGTCTTTTTTTTAATTTCTCCTTCAGCTGAAATCCCTGCATTTAAATCTTCAGTCCCTGCTTATCAACTTTCTAAGCATGGATTTTATATTTTTAATGCTTCAACTTTACTGTGAATTGACGTACTATATATTTCCACACTATTTTTGCCATAATTATACTTTACTTGATAAAAGCATGAATGCCCTACCATAAATCATAAGTCTTGTGCCTCACACACATATAATCCAGGGAATACCCATACATAATTAAGCATTGCACATGTTCACTTTACTCACTGAAAGAATCATAGAGAATATCTACAGAATAACAGAAACTGAAGCCGATCAGGATACATGTTTCAGTTTGGAACAACATGCGTTCAGCTGTGTCTGATATATGTATATGTGACCTGACCTTTGCTGTATTTATTGTTTTGCAGCATTCAAAGTTTATTGCAGATGAAGATGTACACAAATGACCCATTTATATGGTGAATGTGATTACCTTATGTGCGAATGTTTGAGATCATCATGAGAAGGGATGTGCAAATCAGCAAAGCTCAAGCTTATCGAGGTTCTCTGAATTCCAGCTTGAAATTCATTCTGACTCTCGTCCATATCAGATTGCATGCTTTGTTGTTGTTGTTCCCTTTCCCCAGCCCTACCTGGAGATGCCTTCTGATAGATAGGGCCCCTCAGTCTGGAAGCACCCTCAGCTTTCCTTTATGGCTATGCTTTGGTTCAAGGACAATATACAGTTCTAATAGAGAGCAACATGACTGGTACAGGATAGTCATGAAACCCTTTCCCCTCTATAACTATTCTGGTTCACACACAACCCAAGCACATAGGTTTTACATGTTGTAGGGTATGGGAAAAAGCTATGGATTTATGTGCCCTCTCCTGCTGTGCATTTCTTTTTTGTGGTACACATATCATGCGGGTCGAGCTTACTTGGAGAGGTTTTAATGAATGTTGGCTTCTGGTTGGCTAAAGGTTCTGTGCGTTATCTGAAGGTTACTTTACATGCTGAGGAAAGCATGCAAGCTTGAGCCTCATTCCTGCACCTCACTATATACAAAGCCTAAACACTGACTCTGCACATGAACCAGAGCCTTGTTTCAGGTACACAAAAACAGTTGGGATTCAGGACACAATAGCAAGAGAAAGTGAGGATGGGCAAATGCATGAAACACCCTGGGGTTCCCCGCTCTCTGTAAACAACAGTTATTGATTCCAAGATAACATCCCTGAATAAATAACCTCTAACAACCCTTATTGTAAACAAGTCTTTTAGATGCCCATGTCCATGTGTCATTAGAAACTGAGTCTATGAATAAAAGTGCTTTTCTACTTTGGATGATGTCCCTGCTTTCTCTGTATTGGCACTCCTATTCCTGCCTTTCCATGTGTTTTATACTTTGGAGGCTCAACAAAAAACACCATTAACATTTAGCTTTTTCCTCTGTGCCTAATCTTAAATAGGCAGCCCTCATGATTTTGCACACTTTTTTTAAAAAAAAAAACCTTCCTAAATGTTTTCAAGCACTATGTTCTACAATGGGTTAGGAATATGATGCTGTCACCTTACAATTTTCCACATTTTGATGGAAATACTGTAAATGCATTTATAGGGATGTGTGAATCAGCAAAACTCAAGTTCACTGAAGTCCTCCAAATTGCATCACAATGCTCATTCTGATTCAAGTCTGTATCAGATTGCGAGCTTTGGGTTTTTTTCTTTTTGCATGAAAATCTATGCATATTTTCCCAAATGTACACCTCAATTGTGCACATCTTTCTAATGTGTGCATTCTTCCACTGATTAAAGCATATATGTGTGCATTTTTCAAAAGTACCTTTTTTCATGCACATTTTTCAAATGTACACATGCTGTTGAATGCACTTTTTAGGATCCATGAATCACATTGCCAGCTCAGAAATATATGGACCAACTGCAGATTGCATCTGAGCTAGGGATGTCAGAGAAATATGTATGCAGTGGATTCAAATGAGTTCTGATTTCTATGAATCCATCCAGCAGATTCTGCAGTGGACTGGTTTTTCCTGAGTCATACAGGTTCTGCAGACTTGCAGACCATTATTTTTACTTTCCATAATTTTATGCAAATTTAGTCATACAAAAATATGAAGAAGAAAAACACTGACTGAAAATGTGCACACACACCCCTACACTAAAGCATGAAACTGCACATTTTGGGGGGATTTGTGTATTTGGGGAGTATTTGAACATTTTCGGAAGTGCAGATTTGCACAAGTGAAGAGCAAAGAGGAAGCATGAGAACTAATTCACTACAGTTCCCAAAGAGCTTGTGAACAACCAGCCCTGCAAACTGGAACATCTCCTCCTACTGCCAAGAAGCATTTAAGAAATCATGTAAAGAAAACGCCTCAGCAGTTGTGTGAGCCCAAGGGCTCCACCATAGCCCTAGTCTTGCCAGAAAGCACCCTGAGATGTCTCCTTGATGACACACATCCACCACTTCACAGGTGGATGTATTTAGTTCCATTTGTTTAAAAAGAACCAACCCCCCAAAAAAACAACAACAACAAAACACCACACATTTTGCAGTTTCCCACAGGGCCTGGGAGTAGCTCTTCAGACTGTCAGTCCTTCAGCTCATTACTCTGCAGCACAATAAGGGCAAGAAGATGCATGTAGTTTCTGCTGCTCCCCATCGGCCAACTCAGGTAACTCAACCTCCTTTGAATTATGGATACTTTCCATAACCTTCAAATTTCCCCTCACATCTTCCCTTCCACCTGAGCCCTCTCTTTCTCAGAGGGCATGGAGAGGGGTCATGGTGTGACAGGAAGAGGGCATGGAGTTTCTTTTCATCAATTTTGTCACAGCCATGCTTATATCAGCTAGAGCAGTGGAGCCAGGAGAACACTGAAGAGTCTCTGACAGCATGATGCCTCGCAAGCTGAGTTAATCAGAAAATCCCATGTTTAAGGAATATTAAAACATTGAGCTGATGCTCTGGTTTAATACGTGGATCAAAGGGTAGAATTCAGAGAAGAAAAAACATTCTAAAAATCCTAGCAACGAAAACACACACACACAAGTCATTCAATTAACATTGCTAAGGGCATTTAATTAGGGGAAACATCAAGCTAGGAAAATATAGAAGTGTGTTCTATCAGTGTTTAATATGGGAGATGGATGTTCTCTACATTTCAAAAGTCATGCAAGAAAATTCAAGAGCTGCGAATAAAAACAAGGAAACTTTGTTTTTACTTTGTCTCCTCCCCGCAAAGTAAATGAAATAATGGCTTAATACTTTCCCATTGGGCAGAGCATTCCTAACTTCCTCAGTGAGGGAGAATCTGTGGTTCTGCCACCATCAAATCCAAAGCCCTGTTGGGCTTGCATGGACAGGGCAGAAAGTGGGGGGGGGCTCCCCCCCCCCGTTGCACTGTATGTTTTTGGTCTTTCGATTTTCCCTCCCATTGGCTGGAGGGATGGCCTACATCCACTCCCAATTGCAGGGACATGTTAGCAGAACAAGATGGTAGATCCAAAGCCTCCCCTGATCTTCACCCAGAACCTCCCCTTTTTGTTGTTACTGCCCTTGGAGTGCTGACTCCAAGCTGACTTGCTCACAGCAAGGGCAGGGGAGGTTTCCATGCCTACAACAGGGCAATTTATGAGGGCAGACCTCCTCTTTCTGCAGGCCTCTTGAGAGGGAGATCTCTATAGCCTATGACCCTTGGGGCACCCTATCATGGCCCATAGGACTGGAGTCTAAATTACTGAGACTTAAATATGGTTAACTGTGGTGGGGCAATGCCCATTACAATCAGTTTTACCATGCCACTTTCACAAGTGCACACACAGACAGAAGCAGGGCCAACCGTAGACATCAAATAGATGAACTAACTTATATTGAGTTAAGCCATTGGTCTACCTAGCCAAGTAGTGTCTCCTCTAATTGGCAGTATTTCTTCAAGGATTCAGAGAAAGGTACTTCCCAGCCCTGCCGTCTGAGGTCCTTTTAGCTGCAGATCCTAGTGATTGAACATGGGGCACTCTGCATACAAAATATGTGCTGTCACTAAGGTATGGGCTCTCCTTTTGGGGTATCCCCAATGTATCCTGGCTCTGTGCCCCTTCATCCTCACCTTGCCCTGCATGTTTATGGAAGGCTACCAGAACCCGGGATTATGCCTCTTTCTCTCCATATTTCATGGCAGTGTCATAATAAATGCAGTTATATGATCACTGATATTTCTGCTGATATATCTCCGTTATAAAGAACAATCAAGACAACAGGAAATGCAATGTGTCTTGATATTAATACCTTCTGATGTAATCCCTTTAGCATAACTGGAGGAGAGACAAACACAATGTCCAAATAGACATAGGTATGGAATGCAGTGGTGCTGTGTTTTCTTCAGTCTTCTACTTTTTGCAGGAATGAAACTGAAAACTTAGACTGGGGCTGGTCATAATTCAAACTATTCCAGAACTACCAATCCAGTTCATTCCATCCAAATGGAGCCCCAGGTAGTTTGGACTCCTTCCCTGTCTAACAGAGATGTAGAACATGTAATACGATTATGCCATACAAACCTTCCAGCTGGATACTCAAGCTCTTGCACAATTTAGTCTTTTTGAGCAAAATTGAAGGTGATGGTCTTAATGTTTCAGTCACAAAATAACTTGAGACCCAGGTTACCAAAAGGACCACCCGCTTCTTCATGAAACTGCGTAAACATTAAGAACATCTTCAGGGAGCCTTCTACATGTACCCCCTCAGCCTTCAGAGGTGAGTAGGGGTGGTGAGATAGGGTCTTTTCCGTTGTGGCACCTGACCACAATGCCCTCTCCAGAGAGGCTGCCTGATACTGAGTTTGGTGCCCTTTAGAGTTTTCAGTGTCCGGTTAAGACCTTTTAATTGACCCAGTCTGTTATGCCCCCACTGGAGGAATCCTCCTCAGAAGAGGAGCTAGAGCTTCCAGAAACCGAGAGCACCTCAAATCTGCCACTATCACCAGACCAGAAGGATCCTGGGCCCTCAGGGTAGATCGCTGCAGGTCCATCCCTGTCATGGGGAGGGGATTCTGCCTTTGAGGCAGAGGCTGAACAACCCCTGGCCCCCAGGAACATTGTCGCCTCAAGCAGCAGGCCAGTAGGGTTCTCCTGAGACCGAGTGCTTGCTTGCAAAGGAGGACTACTCAGGAGAAAGTGACTCCTTATGAGTAGGGCTCTGGCCGGAGAGCTCTAATGTACAACAGCTGAGCCTTGGGTGGGGCTCAGCAGGCTCTGGCAATAAAAGCCTTCAGCGTCTGAAACAATGCTGTTCTTTCAGCTGTATTGATGTCTATCATGTCTCCTGGACCTTGCCCTGTTATTGATGCTCTGTGTTCCTGACTCTTGGACTCCTGCTTGACTCTGTTTCTGGACTGTGTAGTGTATCTGACTGCTTAACTGTGCTTTGACCTCTGCCTGCTACCTTGACCACTTCTGCCTTAGCCTGATCCCCACTGGACTGAAACCTTTGTGCTTGAACATTGCCTGTTTTGTTACCTTGCTTTTTGGCTAGCCCCTTCACTCAGAGCCTGCTTCAGCCAAAGTAGGGCAGACACTTTAAATCTCTTACATTTCTATGGATATCTGAGATCATGGGGTGGAAAAGCAGAACATGTACAGAACATGAAGGTGCAGATTTTGCCTGTCCCTACCCTGAAGGCCATTGCAAACTTCATTGATAATAGTGCATGACATCCATATTTGGACATTCTTCTACATGTAGGGTTAATGTGCAGATGAAAGAGCAGGATTGTGACTCTTGGCCCTCTCCCAATTTCACACACCATGCTGCCCCCCAGTGTCCATGCATTAAAGGTCAAACTATGCATCAAGGATGGTTCCATTTTTTTATTAGGGCTCCCTGTGCATGGAGGGCAGATTTAATCCTTAATTTACTAGCCATAGTTTTATCAATAATCCACACACACACACATGGCTATGGGGTTTAGATGGAAAGCCTTAACTGGCAATTATTGATAAAATTGTGGTTAGGGAAGGAAAGATTAAACCTCCCCTCCCCATGTGGGGAGGACAGTAAAAATAGAACCCTCTAACGGTAACACCCCACCCCCAAATTCTTACTTAAAATCATGTGACATCTCTAAAGGTGCTTGTGCATAGGCACCCCTTTGAAGATGGGCTGGGCTGGGCTGGTGTCTTGAACAAATACCTGTTGAACAAATACTGACCAAAAAAATAAAATAGAAATCCACTATTGACTTAATGACCAATGAACCAAACTAACCAAAGGGGGCATTTTGTCAACCAATTAGATTGATAAAAGCACAACGTGCAATTTACTTATTCTCCCCCAATCAAGCCTATGGTTCAATAAAAATTAAATGGGATGTTATTTTGTTTATGATACGTAGAGAATAATGGACTGTTCTAGTGTTTGGCATTTCCCTCCGCTTTGCAACAGTCAAAGATATCTGAACATTTGTTGACTGTAGAACTGAATCTGTGATAAAGCAGGCAATTGGGATTGTTGAAACTGTGATGAATAGCAGAAATGTAGTATTCACAAGCAGAAGGAGGATTTTCTTAGGAGGCAGCCCAAACACAACATAAGCAGTCTCTCTCCCCCTTTGCATTCAGAAAAAAATAGTGACACACACAAGCAATGCTCAGATAAATATTTATACTTCGTTCCTATCATTGCCAACTCTCTGATGAAATTAAAGTACAGTGCAATTCATCACATAGTCTTTCTTAATTAAAACATCTGTTCCGATTCCCAGAGAATCCATGAATGATTCATTGGTTACATAGAATGCGTATTTATATATTTGTTCTTTTTTGAGTCAATATTATGCAGTTGGAATGATCATATTTGCATTTGTTAAAATTAATGAAAATCCATATTGATATGGTAAAATGGGTGAGTTTGGGTAAAAAAACCTAGATAACTCTATCACTACAGGTTAATTATGTTACGATGCTCTTCACTTATACCAATGGTTCTCAAACTTTTTTCTTTCCATGGACCACTACAAAAGTATTGGGGGCCATGGATATCTACTTGATAAACTTTTGTTTTGGTCTACAAATCAAAGCACATAAGTTATATTTTAATAACATGTTTTCTTCAGCGTCAAAACCAGCACCATGCTATGGAAATCATGCCCCCTATGCCAGGCTTAGAAGAGTCCCCTTAACCACCTAGGGATGTCAGTGAAATCTGCAATGGATTCAAATGAGATTGGATTTCCATTAATCTGACCTGATTCTGCAGGGGAATGGCTTTTTCCAAGTTGTGCAGATTCCGTGGACTTCAGGGCCTTTATTTTTTTTTTACTTTTAGGGGGATTTGTACAAATGTGCACTTGCACTAATGTGCATTAGTGTAAGTGTGCATTAGTGCAAGTTGAACAAAATTCTCATGCATCCCTAAAAAAATCTAATTCTGTCAATGAGCAGACGACAATGAGTGGTAGGAAAGATGCCTATCAGCAAAACACTGATGGAATGGATTCAACAAAATCCATACATCCCTAGTTTACATCATCCATAATCCTAGAAAAACAGCTCCTGAACATTTTCTCCTCTGACTTGTTTATATGTTAAACAGAATTATTAGAGGTTAAAAGTTCTCCTTAAATGGACAGATTATCTAGAATCATTTCAATCTAGCATTTCAATCTAGGTTTTTTTTAGGGGTGGTGACTTTCCTCCCCCCTAAACACTATTACCCCAATATAAATCTTCCCTCTCCTAAGCTAAATGTTCTGCAGGGGGAAACTTACAGATAGCAGAATGCCTTCCGCAAGCTAATTTTGCAGCTTAAGGACTCAGAATGACTGGAAGAGATCTACAATCCATTGAAATAATGAGTGGAAGTTTGCGAGTGTAAGCGGGGAAATGAAGAGTTGAGACACATAAAATATGGTTTCAAATCAGGGCCACATTTATTAATCAGAGATCTGCGAAGGGAGAAGTGCGGAGTTAACTAAAACCGGCCAATGGCCAGTGGAGCATATCAGGGCGAAAACATCCCAAACCAGAGCAGTGGCACAGTGACTTGCCGCCTTCCAATTCCACACCACTTGGTGCTGGAGGATCTTCCCAGTGTCACCGCCCCACGGCACCGCAACACAACCGATGTGGGTGAGAAGGGAAAACCCCAAAGGCGGCCCTATCTCCCACAGACTGAGCCAGATGACATCAGCAACGAGGAGCCTCGGGTTAACACCAATCACCTTCAAAGGTGCCATTGGGATGCTCACCGAAACCCTAACCCCACTGCCTATTCTCCGCACTTACCACCAAATGTGACCAATTAATCAGACCTATACCCAAAACAAAAAATTATCCCCAACTCCACAGTGTAGAGTAGGCGAAACATGCACCCTGCCTGAGCCAAGTGAGGCAGGGAGCCAAAATTCCTACTCAGCCCCAGCACTGGCGCCTGGAGGAGCCCACACTGCTTATTGGGAGAGGAGGGAGGGAGCTGCAAATGAAAGAGGCAGAGGTTTGGAGACACTGGGCATAAATATTGCATCAGTGGTCCTCCTCTTGTGTAAACTGATTGGAGGGCGGACATCATAGCATTTGCCACTGATTGGAGGGTGAAGATCACCCCATCTATGTCTCACCCTCCATTCCCCCCCCATCGCATAAGCTCTCCCCATCAGAAGGTGTGATGGGGGGAAGAGAAAACATTAAAAAAAAAATAGGTTAAGCAGTTTTTTTTAAAAAAAAAGTGCATTACATTCTTTTTTAAAAAAACAACAACTTATTTTTCAGATTTCGTTTATAGAAAAAGTTGTTTATGGAGTCAACATTTTCAGATTGTCTACTGAGTATTACACAATAATAAGATAATCAACCATATTTCTTTTGAGATAACATTTCTGGAATTAAAAGTAACCTGGCCTCATATCAGCACTAGTACTCATGATTCTTCACAGATTTATATGTACTTGTGAAGGACTAGAACTGTATTCTGGTTTTGTTTTATTTTTGCATTTTCTTGGTTGCAGAATATTATGAAGATAAATGTGGGGGGGGGCAGTCAGTTTCAGCCCAAAAGGTAATAGTTTGGAGATCAAATGTTTGCTTAACAGAAGGTCAGAAGAAGAGAGAGAAGTTGTAACTCAGGAAATAGAAACCTAGTTTGCAGAAATGAAGAAGAAACTACCATCCTGAATGGTTGGAGTTGCAGGGAGAGAGAAAATAATTTTAGAAGATAAAAACAAAAGGCGGAGAAGCAGAGGGACAAAGAGGATGAGAGAAGGCCAGAGTCCTAGAGGAGAAAGAAAGAGTCAGAACTGCTGCAACTGTAGAACTGATTGAGAGAGATGAACCTGTGACAGTATAGCTGATTGTGTTTATCCCTGGTTGTTTTGTTACCCTATTGCTCATAAGCTTTTCTGTATATGTTTGTATGTCCATTCAGATTTTAAAACATTTTCGTGCTGACATTTTTTGGGGGTGGAGCCAGATGGAATTACCCACCCACCCCATGTCTGACAGCAACCCACACACTACCTAAATTAGATACCTAGACCCAGGGAGTTTTTAAGGCTGGCTTGGTGGAGATAGCCAGATAAATTAAGACTTCTACCTGGTGGCAGTGGAAAAAACCACAGGAAGGGAAGAGCAAAAGGGTGTGTGTGCAACCTTAAAGAGTTACAAGATAAATTATAGGACCTCTATGCACTGGGGATGGAACTGACAGGCAGCAGAATATGAAGATTTCCAAGTATTAAAGCAACCATAGATCAGCTTTGGTGCCATCCAGATATTTTGGACTACATTTCCCAGCATTCCTGACCACTGGTCATGCTGCCTGGGGCTAATGGGAGTTGAAGTCCCATCAGCACAAGCTTGGGAAGGTTGATATAGATAATCAAGTCACATATTATTGTGAGAGCTGGACTGACCCGGGTTCAAAAGCTTCCCTAGCCAGTGACCCTCAGTCTCAGTCACGCAGACGGAAGGAGGAGATAACAGCAGTTAATAAAGATTACAGAGTTTATTTGTAAGACCCAATTACATGGGATTAAGGCAATCAATGCATCTCTTACTCACTACATCATTGCAGATACAAATCCAAGACCCCAGTGGTAAGGCTGAGATGCAGTGAAGTCCAGAACAAGAGACAAGTCGAGTGAGACGAGCAAGACGAGCAAGTGAAGCTGTCAACAAGTGTGTCAGCTTTATACCCCAGACCCTGTACCTATAAATAGGATATTACTCACCCCAGTTGTATAACCTATTCATCAACATGTTGACTGCTAACCTGTCCAAGGCTGCTGAGTCATATCACCTTGAGACTATGTCTGGTGACCAGAGACTTTGTGTACTTCATCTCAAGAGATATCCTCCATGTCAGGTGATAATCCTGATGTCAGGTGGTAATCTCGTTCTGCCTATGCAAAACCTAACAATTATTACTCAAAATGGAAGATATGCATAGATATATAGAAGATATGCATAGGGTGCAACTGTTCATGAGAACTGAAGAGCTGCTGCTGAAATCATCAGACTCACAACTTCCGCTCTTTTCCCTGGCAATATATCATACATGAAGTGGAGCAGGAGTGTCTGAGGGCGAATAAGTATTTTTTTAAAGTTCCCACTCCCACTTGCGTTAATGGAAACCAGGTGCATGAAAACATCATCCAAATGGCTTCCTATGGAAGTTCAACGGTTATTTTGCCTGGGCTTAATCACTTGATTGTTACATCTATAACTAGCTTTGTTTTCCTATGTGCCAGTAGGAACTACACATGCTGCTGCAGGCTCCACTTATCTGTCCTGTGTTTTGCGCTTTGTTTCTTTGGGAGCCTGCCACTGCAGTTGGAAGGGAATCCTTTTTTCACCGGCATGGAACCATGGGAGCGGAGATACTTAGTGAATGGATGAGAAGTCTTCTTTGGCTCCCCTTTCCTTGGCGGCCTTTATGAGCTGCTGCTGTGGGTTACTGCTGGGTGAATAGGTCCTTCTGGGGTAGTATCGCCTCATGCACTGCCAATGAATTTTTGTGTTGTGTGCTCAGAAAACCCAGCTGCTTTCGGAGATGTTGGTTTTTATTTCATTGCTGGTTCCCTTGTTTTATTTTTGGAGAATGACTGAGGAGCTTTTAAAAGATTTAACCTTGTTTCAATTCCAGACAGATATACTTGCATTCTGAACATGGTGATTTCTGTCAAACAGCAGTTCATCCTTGGCATTGTTCTATACCAGCTATGCTACGTGGACACTTCTAGTTGTTTGTTTGTGTATCTTTGTGTAATGATGAAGCAAATTCCAAAGCCAAACAAAACTGGGTGATTTGGACACTGGATTTCTGGAATCTGCAACCTGTCCCCAGGATCCATTTCAGACTGAATCCTCCCCTAGAGTCTGGATTAATCTGAAAGTAATCAGTTGCAGCTCACATTGGTCTCAGGGGTCCCTCCTTCTCATCCCTTTTTCCAAAGTTACTAGTGATTAAAAAGTAGGGAGAGCTCCTTATTTATTTATTACATTTATAGCCCGCCTTTTTTCCTACAAGGAACTCAAGGCGGCTTACATAATCCTCCTCCTCCTCTCCATTTTATCCTCACAACAACCCTGTGAGGTAGGTTAGGCTGAGAGGCAGTGACTGGCCCAAAGTCACCCAGTGAGTTTCATGGCTGAGCGGGGACTAGAACCCGGATCTCCCGAGTCCTGGTCCAACACTCTCACCACTACGCCACACTGGCTCCTTGGAACCGTAGCTGCTGCTTTAAGTTCATAGATTTCATAGATCATAGAGTTGGAAGGGGCCTACAAGGCTATCGAGTCCAACGCCCTTCTCAATGCAGGAAACTAGAGGATGGGTCTCCCATCCAAGTAATAACCAGGCCTGACCCTGCTTAGCTTTCCACACCTAGACCAGTCTTTTCCAGCTTTCCCAGTATTATACTACAGCTCCCATCATCCCCAACCAGTATGGTCATGGCAGTGCTGGTGGGATGGTGGGTACTGTAGTCCAGCCCATTTAGAGGATACCTGGTTGAGGAAGGCTACCCTAGACACACACAGGAACATGTACGATAGAATCCAGGAATGCCAGAAGCTACATTTTTCTGGCATGCATGCTCATGGCAGCAGCTCAGACATGTAGGCTGAGGTTCCAGGGATGGGGAAGAAATTTGTGTGTTACCTAACTCCACACTTTTGAACTAATACATGAACCGAAATTCAGTTAGCCTTCAAAATCCACATATTTCTAAGTTTTTACAATACAGTTCCCCATTATTATTATTTTTAAAAAAGTGTAAAAAAAATGTGCATGTTAAGGAACAGTGCACAGGAAAATATATTTATTGTATATGGGGGGGGATCATTCAAAATGCATTATATACTACAAAAATGTGTGTGTGAAGAAAAATTGTGTACAAAATGCATGTATTAGGAGAAACTCTCAAAGTTCAGGATGAACCAAAGCTAAGGCTGAAAAAATGAGAAACCAAAATTGATAGATACATCCATCTGTATGAGGTACTACCACATCCCAGAAGGCCTCTTCTCTTCACTATCCCCAATCAGTAATTTACAAAAGGGGTGTGTTGCAGAGAAGGCCCTGCTGTAGTTCCCACTGGATATGTGATTTTTGTTCTCATGCACATTCACACAGCATTCCTTGCCTAAATTCAACAGACCAGATAGTTTTCAAATGTATGGTAACTAGGTTAGCTTGTAGAGAACCATCATTCTTTGGTAGATATATATCCCCTGTTGTGGTTGGAGCTTTGTGGGCAATTGAGCTGTATGACAGGGTAGCCTTTGTGGCAAACACATTGTATTGGCCTTGTGAGCCAATGCATTATACTTAAAATCAATAAAACTGAGTTTCCCTTTTTCTCTTTTGTGATCTGGATTTCTGTTCCTGCGTAGATGGTCTGTTTAACCCTGGTAAGCCCTTTCACTGACCACTGTCAGTGCTCACAAATAGCTCTGCAGAAGTACAAACAAGGGCCATGGAAGCTTCTGCCCATAATATAATTGACAACATCCACGTCTAGGAGTCTTAGTTGAAGCCTAGTGTGGCCTGATGTTATGGGGATCCCTGATCCATCCAAATGCAACATTGCAAATCCCAAAGACTATCTTCAAATCTGCTACTGAATTCAAATTATTTGCTGAATTTGTTGAAAATCTAGGTAAGCACACACATCCCAAAAATATATATGCAATAACAAGCTAGCCATCAGTTGGTAATCCACTGACAAAGCTTGCTATGGGCCATGGTTGGGCTACAGATTGTGTGGCTGGGTAAATCCTTATTTTGTTGTTGTTTAAAAATGTACTGCCTTTCGGCTAGTAGGCCCTCCAGTCAGCGTACAAAACAAAATTTAAACGTAAAATCAGAGCAACAAAATACGTGAATGTGGAACCAACAATTGGCTCCTCATTAACAATCGTAAAATGCTGAGCAAACAGAAAAGCCTTTCCTGTGTGACAAAAGGCAAGCAATGAAAGAACTTGCCTAATCCTGCTAGGGATGGAGTTCCATCACTGGTGCTTTCACAGAAAAGACCCTTCCTTGCATTCTCACCAACCTAGTCTCACTCACTTACAAAGAGTCCCATTTGAATTGAAAGAAGGGGTCATAGATAGCAGTACCTAGACTGAGCTGATGTGCGATAGCGGTTAGAACAGCCTTCCCCAATCTGGTGCTCTCCAGACGCATTGGACACCAATCCAACACATCTGGAGGTTGGGGAAGGGTAGGTTAGAATGTTACACTAGGGCTGGGAAGACCCAGGTTCAAATTTCCTTTCAGAATCAGTTACGGGTGACTTGGGGAGTCACAGCTCTTAGCCTAGCCTACTACAGAGGCTTGTTATGAGGATAAAATGGCAGGAGGGTGATCATGCCTACTACCGTGAGCAACTTGGAGAAGGCTGTTGGGCTATAACTGAAATGAAATTGTTGCTACTCTGCATTTTCTATGAGAGACAAAACCACCTCTTGGTGGCCAGAGGTAAGTTTTCAATTGGATACAAGGTTTTTGCTAAAAAATATATATATTATGTAATCTTTTCATATCGCTAACTTGTTTGTGTTTTTAGATTCTGTCCTGCCTTAATCCCAGGGACAGGCAGACAATAAGTCCCACCAAATGAATAAAATGTATATGACACTCAATAGCTTTCAGTGGCATTAACTGCTGGCTATACCTGACCAGATCTGAATGATTAACGCAGAGAGATCTGAAACTGGTACTTTGCCCCCCCCCCAAATGTAGAAAAAATTCTGGACCCAAATATGCAGATGTTTGTTGCTATACTAGTGTGTGTATGTTGTGTGTTTTTAAGAAATCAAATACATGAACATGAAATTAGAGGAAGAATTCTAAAAGGGCCATTTTTAAAAGCAAGATTTGTCTCATGAAAAACAAAGAGGTGTTTGATTTGTTTGTCTAGTTTTTACTGCCCATTTCTACAGTGCAATGCTTTCGACCTGTCCTCCAGTGGCATCTAAAAAGCTAGACACATCCTTCAGAGATAAGGATCTATAAATTAACCGTCTCATGTTTTACAACGAAAGTAGCAGTGGCTCAGCATAGCAAAGACAGGACTGGGTAATACTGCAAAACCATCTTCTCCATTGTACTGCCTGAATACAGCACTAAATAGACCAATAAAACATCACATATTTGATTAAATCAACAGCTTGTAAGTGCAATGGGTTTTAGCTCCGGCAGTTTGAGTAATACAGGTTCCTGGTATAACTTAATATAATTGACTTTAACCAAAATATATGGAAGCCAGTGCCATATTTTATCTGCGACAGACTTAGATGCTTTGAGATTGTGGCCACTGTGCTGCGAAGAGGATATGGATTCACATTGCAATTCTAATAACTCACAGGACTCATTGTACCATGACGTCTGAACTTTCTGCTATGCAGAATCAGGAAGTGTGATTGATTGGCGAGAACGTGCTGTATTGCGTTATTACTGGAGGGTTACATGGAAAGGGGGAGAAAGTCTCCACATTTAAATAAGTGACTGGGATTAGAATGCCATTGTTATTCAAAAAACTATGCCAGAAATGTAAAGGTCAGATTCAATTTTGAGAACTTGCCTGTAGCACCTACTTGCAAGAAAAATCCCCCTTCACATGCGGAATAAATATAAGGCCCCTTTCTTCCTTTTGGTACTCTGTGGCCCACTCCAAGATGTCTGCAGGTGTTTCTTAGTCCCCCAGCTCCTGGAGTCAAAAGAAAATATGTCAGGGAAAAGGAAACCTAGTCAAATTTTGGCAGCGCACAAACCTGGGAGCTGTGTTACCTAATAGCCTAGTTTATTTAGTTGTTTGTATAGTTTTTGGCAACAATATGTTTAAGAGCACAACCCTAAATTGATGCGCTACAGAAAGGATGGTCTTCCAGATGTTTTGGCTTATAACTCCCATGAAGTCCCATGACCCCTCACCATTGGCTATGCTGGCTAGGGCTGATGGGAGTTGTAGGCCAAAATGTCTGGAGGGGGCCAAATTGCCCACCCCTGCCCTACAGACAGGGCTCCAATCCAGAGACCTCTATTATGCTCTGCCCGCCAGAGCGGGAGGAGCAACAGAGGCTTTTACATTGCCTGTTCCTGTGTTCAGGAACAGGGTTAGATCTAGAATTAGATGGGACTCTGATCCCATCCAGCTCACACACTCGCTGGAGGGCAGGACTGGGAGATGGATGCTCAGCATCCATGTCTTGCCCAGTAACCTCCCCTCCCAGTGGCACACTGCTCTTTGACCCATCCTGCTGTTGTGTCCTCAGGAAGGGAAATCCACTATGTCTTTTGGTCCCTGGGATGCTCTCCCAGAAACAATAGGATTGCTTTCTAAACACATTAAAATGTATTTTTTTTTCTCTCTCTCTCAAGCGGGAGGTGGATTTTCCACACATCCCTATCTAGGTGGTCACTGGATTTCATTTAAAGTGAAATTCAAGGTGAATTTGGATCCCCCTCCCTGCCCTCAGGCAAAGCATCTAAGGAATTTCAAGGAAAGCCAAGAGTTTCAATATGACTGGAGAACTTTCTCAGAGGCCAGGGCGTTCATGCCCCCTATTTACCCTAGCGTTAAAGTTGAAACAAATTCACTCCCAACCATTCTCCTTCGAATTCTCCTCTGTGAATTTTGATGTCAAATATTCTTTCAATATTTTGGCAAATATTCACCAAACAACTGATCTATGCAGTTGATACCTGCTTATATTTGATATTGGTGGCGCACCAAGCTGTGCAGGCCTGGAGTAGAATACCGACAAGAAGATTATATTCCACAATTTTCAAATCTGCTAACAGACTGGAGGCAGTGAAGTGATTCCTGGTTTAAGTGAAGTGATATGTGTAGATGGATCACCATAGATAGAAACCCTTAGATTCCTTAGAAAATTATGAAAAATTCCTCAGTGAAAAGATCAGTAATAACAGAGAAGACAAGCCCTGTTCAGGTGTTTTATACCAGAACAGAGTAAACATGAGGAGAGGGAAAGCTTCACCCCCACCCCTCTTCTTCATTACATTCATTGCCCTCTACTCATAGAGGCTGACTGTCTGAAGAGGAGAGCCTCCTGTATCTGTGGAGGCTCTCCATGTGAGTCAGAAAGCTGATTTTCCAGTGTTCTGGCTTACATGGAGAGCCACCATGTTGAATGTTTGCCCTATTTGTGTACAGAATACCTGAAGAGAGCTACAGTCTTCCCTGAAAGACAGTTTGCCTGCTACTACTGATATTCCACTGCAATATTCAGACACATAAGGACACTGGGTATGTTCTAGTGCACATCGTCATTAAATATGAGCATTGGTGATGCTCAACAAGCCTCAATAGTATGCCACATTAATTGTAGGGATGTCAGAAATCTGCAACATGTTTCTATGAATCTGACCTGCAGATTCTGCAGCACACCAGCTCTTTCCATGTCACACAACTTCCCTCTACTACTTCAGGAACAACTTCAGGAAAGTTGTTCACTTTTAGGAGGGATTAGAGCTAATGCACAATATTGTTAGCACATCAGTGCAAGTGTGCATTTACACTAAGGCAAATTAGCATAAGTGGAATGAAATTCTGCTTTAAAAAACCCCTGATTCCATCAATAAGTAAATGGCAAAATGAAAGGCACCTGACAATCTGTGAAATACAGATGGAACGGATTTAACAAAATCCATTCATCCCTAGTTGAGTATGCAATTTACAGCATGACCCAGAATTCTCTAACACCAGTGGGCAGGGTTTGTGTGGGAGATGAGTTGCTATGTTTTCTTGAAGGTGGGAAGATTGAAAACTGCTGAATTATGGCATTAGAGAATTAAGTAAAACTACGCTAAAACAAGACAGGGAGATGGGGAAAACCAGCACAAGTATGCTGAAGACTTGTGACAGCAAATATAGAAGTTTAGACATGAAATTATTTTCACTTAATTCTGGATTTGTGTTGTTTCTTTGCTTTTAAAGGTTATTTTATTTATGTTTATCTGTTGATTTATACAAACTCTTGGAAACATTTTTAAAATGGATATCAGTACTTGACTACATATATTTATAGATTTGTGACACTTATATTCTACCCTTTGGAAAGTTCAGTGAGACTTATGTGGTGCTCCTGGGCAGTCTCCCGTCCAATAACTGACCCAGCTGAAACTTTTTTTTAAGTTTAACATTCTACCAAAATCATTTATCCTCTTACCACCTAAATACATCTCATATCCAGAAGTGACTCCTGGAAAATCTAGTTAAGAAGAGTGAAGGGTGGCAAAGACCATTATTAGCAAAGCAAGGATTTAACCTAGGGATGGGGAACATCACGTGGCCCTACAGAAGTTGTGGGACTGTGACTCCCACATTAGCCCTAGGCAGCATAGCCAGTGCTGAGGGATGAAGGCAGCGGCAGTCCAACAACCTCTGGAGGCAACACTTCCCCCACCGCTGAATTAACCCAGGCTGTTTAGGAACTCAATACACTGTGACATAAAATTGAGGAAGTGTCCAGAGCGAAGCACATCAAAAGAAAGCTATTCTTTTTATTTCTTTATTAGCTCTACATCTGCATACCTTCCAGAAAGTAAACAGCAAAGGAGTTTAAACTCACGATTTGTCTTTCCTGTGTATTTGCAGATGTTTTCAAATCATTCCGGGAGCTCGGCAGAAAAGCTACTGCTCCATAGCCAGCGAAGGCTCCTCCCCCTGGATTGTTTATGAGCTCCAGACGGGTGAAAAAGTCCCTACCCCCTCTTTGGAAACGCGATCGGGCGCATCCCTCGGATAACAGTTTGAAAAGGCTAATTAGGATCCTTGACACTAAAGATATTGAATTTTCTTATCAAACTGAGCAACTGGGTCCTGATAAGAAGCTACGAGGTAGTGAAAGTTCCGAGACAGCGAGGGGGAAGGGCGGAAAAATGGCGGATTCAGCTGGCAAATTCCCTGCTGGTGCCAAGCCAAAGTCAACATCTCCAGCTAAGCTTAAAGGGGCAGCACCAGATTGGGAGAAAATTTTATTACAGTTTCAAAGCTCTATGGAAGCAGGCCAGCAGAAACAAATAGAAGCAATTGAGAAATTTCAAAATCTGCATCAAGAAGATATGAAGCACATGCGAAAGACCATAGATCATTTAGGGGTTCAAGTTAAAGAGCTGCAAGTTAGAGTGGATAAGGTGGAAAAACTCCAGGTGAAGGATAAAATTTTTTTTGAAAAGTATGAAATGAAATTTAATGAGATGGAAATACAGATGATCAACATGCAAGACAGGCAACGTCGTTCCAACATTCGGATCAGAGGCTTCCCCATGGAGATGGGGGAGACTGGATATAAGTTAAGAGGCAGTATTTTGGAATGGATGAATGAAGTTGTCTCTGGAGAAACAATTCTTTGGGATGATATGGACATTGAGATTGTGCATAGAGTGGGAGCATTAAGGCGTGGTATGACATCCAGAGATGTTGTACTGAAATTTGCAAATTTATACAAGAAGGATGTCTTCATGAAAGAGATTAGAAAGAAAGGTCAAGTAGATTGTAAGGGGGCTACTTTGCAAATCTACAATGATCTTTGTCAGCAAACAATTAAGTGGAGGCGAAGTGTTAAACCGTGTACAGCAGTCTTGATCAGAAAGGGATTACAATACAATTGGGGTTACCCAGTTTTTCTTACTTTTGTGTGGAACAGTAAGAGATACAAGATCTCATCATGTGATCAAGGCATGGGCCTGCTGGGAGAGTTGGGGCTTCATGATGATGCGGAGGGTCCAGAATTGATGGGTCAACTGGAAGAAGAAGGAGCCAGTGGAGGAATTGTATAAGAGGTCGTTTCAACACGAGAAGAAAAAAGAAATAGAAAATGTTTTATAAAGAAGTTATCCGGGAGGGAATGAGGGGCTGCTGTTCGGGCTGGTGATGGGTCCTTTCCCCCCCCCCTGGGATAGGTGGGTAGGTATAGGGTGGGGCAAGTTGCCCTGGCTTAGCAGGGGGGATAGTTTAGATGAATGTGGGGGTGGGTTAAGGGGTATGTTATTGTGTATTATTTTCACTTTTGGGGACCAAAAAAGAAAAAATGATGTTAATAGATGGATTATAAGTTAAGAATTTCAACTTTAAATGTTAAGGGGCTAGGTTCAGTTACTAAGAGGAGGCGAATAGAAGCACTTCTTAAGAAGGATAAGGCAGATATTATATTCTTGCAAGAAACGCACCAGGCAAGGAAAGGAGTCAATGAATTGAAATTGAGGTGGTCTAGAATATATGAGATAGCATGTGGATCATCTAAATCACGAGGAGTAGCAATTATAATTTCAAAGAATTGTGGTTTTAATGTTTTAAAGGTGAAAAAGGATGATACAGGTAGATATATTATAATGTATGGGACCTTGGGAGGGGAAGAATATGTTATTGTTAATGTTTATGCTCCCAATCAAAATCAAGGAGAATTTTATCAACATGTGTTTAAAGAAATGGGTAATTTTCAAAATCAAAGGGTTATTATGGCTGGGGACTTTAACATGGTATTGGATAGAAGAAAAGACAAATCCAATCCGACGAGAGAAGATCAGAGAAATAATCTAACGATCTTGAATAAGTTAATTAGTAAGGAAGGGTTGCTAGATGTTTGGAGAGGGGTCAAGGGGAATGAGGAAAGATATACATTTTACTCATCAGCAAATAAGAATTATTCTAGGATAGATTTTATTTTTGTGTCCAGGACACTGTTTTCAAGGGTCCTGGGCACAGAGATAGGAGTGATAAAAGTTACAGATCATGCTTTGGTTAACATGGATTTGAAGATACATAAGGATTATAGAGAAGCGAAAAGATGGAGATTGAATTGTAATATTTTTCGTTATAAACAGTTAACAGAGAAAATAGAGAAGGAATTGAGGGAAATTTGGGAATTTAATCAAACAGAAGAATGTACTGAAGCGATAATATGGGATACAATGAAGAGTGTAATGAGAGGAATAGGATTGAGAGAGGCAATAAATTTGAGGAAACAACAAGAAGTTTTTTATCAAAAGCTAGAGGGGGAGATTAGGGATTTGGAAAAGAAGTATTTAGAGAAGAGGGATAAAAAGATTTTTGCAGAATTACAGGGTAAAAGGAAAGAATTGGAGAATAAAGAACTGGACAGGGTACAAAGGAATTTGATTTATACAAAAAGGGAGTATTTTGAGAATAGTAATAAAAATTCTAAAATGTTGGCTAGATTAGCACAAAAAAAAAAGAAAAAAGCTTAGTGGGGATGATTAAAGATAAGAGGGGTAAAGAATATAATCTAGTAAAGGATAAATTGAAAATTTTTCATGAATATTATACGGAGTTATATAAGGCAGGAAAATGGTCGGAAGCTGAGAGTAGAAGATATATCGAGAAAAATTTAAAAATAAAAATCCAGGATGAAGATAGAGAGAAAATGGAGCAACCATTCACAGAAATTGAAATAGAAAGTGCTATAAATAAATTAAAACAGGGGAAAACGCCAGGACTGGATGGTCTGGGGGCGGAATATTATAAAGTCTTTAAAAAAATGTTAATTCTGAAGTTAAAACGGTTGTTTAATGATATTTTACAGGGGGGAGAGATCCCCCCATCATGGAAACAGTCCTTGACTATTTTAATCCCGAAACCAAGGAAGGATTTAGCAGAACCAGGTTCTTATAGACCAATATCATTAATTAATCAAGATGCTAAACTATTGACAGCAATTTTAGCTAGAAGAATGAATAGTTTTCTAAATAAGTATATAGGGATAGATCAATGTGGGTTCATTCAAGGAAGACAAATGGCAGATTTAACAAGAAGGGTTCTGAATATAATTTATTTAATAAAGAAAAATAATTTGAAAGCGGGGGTTCTTGCATTGGATATTTTTAAAGCCTTTGATTGTGTGGAATGGCCTGCATTAAAGATGTTAATAAAAACTATGGGGTTTGGAGAAAAATTTATAGGTATTACTAACCAATTATATACTCATAATGTCACGTCGGTAATTGTAAACGATGGAATAACAGAAACTATTAGCCTAGGCCGGGGAACTAGACAGGGTTGTCCCTTTTCCCCAGTATTATTTGTGTTAGTTATGGAATTGTTAGCGAATTCGATAAGACAGGAGAAGAAATTACTGGGGATAGGAATAGAGACCAAATGTAAGATAAACCTTTTTGCAGATGATATCTTGTTAACATTAGAATGGCCTATAGAAAATTGGGATTGGATAGAGAAACATTTAGATGAATTTAGAGAAGTAACAGGGTTAAAAGTTAATTGGGATAAATCGGAGATAATGACATTTAATTATAGTAAACTGGAGGAAAGGGAATTTAAACAAAGGAGAGTGGATATAAAGATAAAAAATATAATTAAATATTTAGGTATTGATATATTAAAAGATATGGATAAAATAGGGGAATGTAATTTTAAAAAATTAAAAGATGAAGTTAAAAATCAAATAGAGGATTATAAAAAATTGGGATTATCGTGGTTTGGTAGGATAGCTTTGATTAAAATGAAGATTTTACCGAAGTTTAATTTTTTATTTAGAATGATACCATATAAGATATCAGAGAAAGAAATTAAAGAGTGGCAAGTAATGTTAAATAGCTATTGTAATGGGGGGAAAAAATCAAGGATTACTAAGAATAGATGGTATAAAGCTCAAAAAATAGGGGGACTTGGTCTCCCTAATTTAAAATGGTATTATATAGCTAATCAACTTAGATATATCATGGATATTATTGTTAGAAAAGATTTTATGTGGTGGGAAATAGAAGCATTTGAATTGGGTAATAGGGTGGATAAATTCTTATTTACAAAACAAGGACATATTATGACAAAAAGATTAGAAAATCCCTTTTTAAAAAATATGTTAGAAATTTGGGGTAGAAATAAGGAAATATTTTTACCAGGTATATCCCCGCTTACTCCAGTGGTGGTTATGGAAGATTTTCCCGAGAATGTTAGACATTTAGAACGAATTTTTAGAGAGAAAAAGGTGATAACTTTAATGGATTGGCTGGAAAAAATGGAGACAAGACAGCAAATAATTGATAGGGTTGGGGCAGGAAGAATTTCTTGGTTAAATTTAATTCAATTAGTACAATGGGGTAAGAAATGGAAGAGGAGACATGAGCATGAAAGGGATTTCACTGCATTTGAACTGGTGGTTATGTCTAGAGAACTTGTAGAAGGAAATGCATCAGCTAGGGGTCTTACAAAGATGTTATATAAAATGTTGCAGAAATCAGAAGAGCAAGCAGAAAATCTTAAAATAGTTTGGGATACAGAGTTTGAAGAGGAAATATCAAAGGATGAGTGGAATAAGATTTGGGATAGGCTGAATATTGAAAAATATGTCTATAAGAATTAAAGAGAATTTTTATAAGCTAATTTGGAGATGGTATTTGACTCCAGTGAGATTAAATAGAATAGATAATAAATGTTCTCCAATGTGTTGGCGAGGATGTCAGGAATTGGGTACATATGCTCATATGCTGGTGGAGTTGTAAAAATGTAATGGATTTTTGGAAAATGATTTTTGAGGAAATATCAGAAATTGTTGGAGTTGATTTAGAGGTATGCCCTAAACTAGCTTTGCTAACAATAACGGAAAAGGTGATCGGTTCTCAAAATGTTAAAGAATTAATCATAAATTTGTTAACGGCAGGTAGACTAATGATAGCAAGGAAATGGAAAATCCAGCAAGTTTTCACTATTACTGAATGGTATAAGGAAGTATGGGATATGGCTTTGAATGATATGTTGACTTGTAATATTAAATGCAAAAGGGGTCAATTAAAGAAAAATAATTTTAAGGATATTTGGGGTTTATTTTTGGAATATGTGTTTAAAAGGGGGAAAGGGAGTTTACCCTGTCAAGATATGTTGTATTTTTGGAATAATGAACAATTATAGAGTTATTGGATTGTTTGGTCCCATGGTGATGGGAGCACAATATTAGTTATGTGTGTATGTTATTTTCTTTGTATTGTTTTAAAATTTAATAAAATATTTAAAAAAAAATAAAATAAAATTGAGGAAGTGGAAAATATTTTCAGGCAGCACCCACTACCCCTTGGAGTCAAGAGACCTCAACTCACCTTGATTTCCAAGCAGATGGATCACTAGATATTTAGTTGCCATTTTCCAGTACTGCCATTCTTTATGCAATCCGACAGGCTGCCAACTTTTCAACTGGCTGCTAACTATTCGTTGATGTACAGACATCAGCACATGGTGTGCTGTGAAAAGCTTCACTTGCCAAGCCTTGCATGCCAAGCAGCTCTTTATGGTACAAATCCAGGGATGGGATCTGGAGTTAGTCATACGTAGAGCAGAGCAACTGAAATCAATGGGACTTGAGTTAGTCATGACAAAGTTAACTCCCATTGATTTCAGTAGGTCTATTCTAAGTATGACTAAGTCTGGATCCAGCCCTAGCCTCCCCCCCCCTTTTTAAGTCTGATCAGTTAGTAACACTAATAACAACTTGACAAAACCATCCCCCACATCCCTCTGTTGCTACAGAAACTCAGGCCATGTTATCTTTCTTATTCTGAATAAGAGGGAGGAGAAAACTTGCACACACACAAATTATTCCAGGCTGAAAATAGTTGCTTTCCTTGTAATCAGCAGGTAGCTCTGTATTGTCTTGTGAAGACGTCAGCACTCAGCAGATCTGTAAAAATCACCACGTCATTTTCTTAAGCAAGCAGGAATGCGAAGCTGTGCTTTGTGCTCACTTTACACAGTGGGATTTCACTTGGGCTCCTATGAGACAGTCATCTTAGGCCTGTCACATACATTATTCAAACACACACCACTTTCTGCTAATAAGCCAATTGGAACAAGTCATTCCTCTGCCAATGCAGTAGTTTGCAGCTGCATTGTGGGTGATTGGGAGCATTTTATTTTTATTTTTAATCAATTTTTTTTTTAAAAAAAAAATATTACACTGTAGAAACTCTAGCTCCACCAAATAGTATACATACTGATTCTGCTTCAGCAGATTGAAACCCTGGCACAAAGTGTCATACTGTGAACCAGCTTGGTTGAAAACGAAAATGCCATCTATAGTACAATTCACACAACAAGAGATAGAAGAATTCAAAGAAGGACCAATACTAATGGAGATTGTTTACAGGAGTTTACCAGAGCCCAGCCAAATATCAGCATTATGATGATGCATGCTATAAACTTAGGGTTGAATCTGTCATTTTCACTTTCTTTCATATTTCAATTTTTAAAATCCCAAGTTCTATCTTGCCCGAATATGAACTTTGTGAATTTTGATAAATGCTGATCAAAAACAGATCTTGAAGATTTATTTCTGTATTTATTTAAACCATTTCTATACCACCTTTCTGGAAAATCCACTCAAGGTGGTTTATGAAAGAAATCAGAAAACACAAATCAAAAACAAATAAACATATAGTAAAATATTTTAAAAACAACCTTTAAAACAATAACAATTTTAAAAGCCAAATTAAAAAGATGTGTCTTGACCCCCTTTCTGAATGCAGAGAGTGTGGAGACCAGTCACAACTCCAAAGGGAGTGTGTTCCAGAGTTTGGGAGCAATGCAGGCAAAAGCCCTTTTTCCACATGTCCAATATGTGACCCTCTGTAAAGAGGGTGTCTTCAAAAGGATGTCTCCTGTGATCTTAATATCTGAGTAGGTTCATACCAAGATCTTTGGTCCGTCAGGTAGACAGGCCCTAAGCTGTGTAGAGCTTTAAAGGCAAAACCTTGGACTGAGTCCAGAAAACAACTGGCAACCAGTTGCAGATCTTGCTGCAATAATGTCAGTAAATATGGCCCTAATTAATTCTATCCAGTTACTGGTGTCTTGCCTCTTCATTCATGGTCTGGGCGCAAAACATGTGATCAAATCTACATACGTCAGATCATGTAATGTGAATGGCAGAACCGTTAACCAAATTTATAGCCAGTATGCACACAATCACTATGGCAAGGGATGCTTTAAGACATATTTGGTGCTTCTAATTATTGTTGGGATTGTATCTATGGAATCCATGAGTAATGGTTATTTCAAATCCCCCACAAATCTATCTATCTATCTATCTATCTATCTATCTAGAGAGAGAGAGAGAGAGAGAGAACACAATTTATAGCAGGGTGGGCAATTTGTGGCCCTCGAAATGTTTTGGCCTTCAACTCCCATCAGCCCTACCCATTCATGATGTTCAACTATAGATGTTACAGCAGAAGTGTGGGGGTCACTTTGTGTGTGTGTGTGTGTGTGTGTGTGTGTGAGAGAGAGAGAGAGAGAGAGAGAGAGAGAGAGAGGGAGGGTGGTGGTGGTGGTGGTGGGCTCATCCCATGTTGCTGCTGAAATGTGTGTGGGACCAATCACACAGGTCCTTGCCACACAATCACCAAGCTGGGAATGATGACTGGGTCACAAGGACCCACATAATTTGTCCCACCAATGTGTTGTTCAGTTTTTAACCATTACAGCAACAGGATGAACACATGGAAATGTGACTTCCACACCAGTGCTGTAACATCTAAGGTGCAGTGTGGCCTGGAAGCTCAGATTCTAATTCAGATGTATGGGAATGGGTGTGATACACTCACAGCAGGTCTCTTTTTTCCTTATTATTAGTTCATGTGTTCTAGGATGGAGCCTTGGCATTGAAAACAGGCACTGGGGTTCTGACTTATTGAGCCCTAGCACAAACTGAGACCCGAGTATATCTGTTACATGGTCTTTTCTGTGGGGGGGGGATGCATGATGTGTGGAGAGAGTGAATTAAACCATTCCTGGCATGTAAGTAAGTTTTCCTGCTTTCTGAACATCAACTTGGAAAAAAAATAAATATACATGTAATGAAAGACAATTTTCTGTGCCAACCTGCATTTATTCTGCTGGGATTTACCTATTTACTAGGTGACGTTTACATAAATCTTGTTTTATTCCACTTCCTGGATTTTCCTGTGAAAAATGTGAAATCTGCACTTCTCAGACTCACAAATGAAATCACACATGACAAAGATGCAGAGCTTTCAGTATGGGAGCCTGAATCCTAACACTATATTTCCATCCTTTGCTGACTACAGAATTTACGTTGAAGGGGAAAAATTGTAATGGAGTTTTGTTTAGTTCTCACTAGTTCTTGAACAATGGTTTTTATCATGTATTCACATTCTGCCTCTCTCTCTGTGCTCATTTTTGTTTGTTTGTTTGTTTGTTTGTTTTTTGCTGACAACCTATTTCATTAAGGATATGCAAAAGCTGTCTCTTCATTTTTATTTTTATTTATTTTTTAAATTATGGATATTCCCAACTTCCTGCACACTAGCATCAAACTTGGAACAGTTATGTGCAGAAGCAGATATGTGAATTTTGCACATAACTGTCGTGCATTGCATGCAGATCATTATCCACAGCTGCACATCATAATGCCTATTCAGAGGCATGGGCAGAAGTACAAAGCTGAGTCATTGTTGCTGCACATCACATGCATAGCGGTTCTTAAGAAAAAAAACTATAAGCAGCTGCAGGGCAGATTGCTGAATTAGATCAGGAACATAGCAGTGGAGGGGAGCTTTTTAACCTCCCCCCCATGCAAATTAAAATCTTCCACCTTCCATAATGCTGCTATTTGCTCTATGGGGAAATACATGGAAGTAAAGATGTGTGAATCAGCAAGACATGGCTCATTGATGATGTCCTCTGATTTCCATGTCAAAGATCATTCCAATTTGTGTCCGTATTGGATTGTGAGCTTTGTTGGAGAGGTTTTCTGCATGAAAAATACGTGCATATTTTCAAGCACATTTTCCTAAATGTACACATCAGTTGTGTGCATTTTTGAAATGTACACATTGTTCTCCCATTTACTAAACTGTGTTTGTGTTCAGTTTTCAACTTCTGTGCATTTTTTCTTGTACATTTTTTCAACTGTGCAGATTTTTAACACATGTATTTATTGGATGAAGCACATTGCAAGCTCAGGAATTTATGGACTTCAGACCACAGGTTGCTTTTTTCTCCAAGTTCTGTTCCAGGAGGTGCAAATTGGATAAATTCTGGTGAAAACAAACTGAAATGAAATTTGTATCCATCCCTCCTTACAAATGGGCATGCATATGTGTGTGTGTGTGTGTGTGTGTGTGTGTGTGAAATGTAGGGGACATAATCCAGCCCATTAACTGCTAAATCAGCCCTTTGTGCCTCCTTCAAATGTGTAGGCCAACTTTTCCTGGCCTGGTGCTCTCCAGTTGTGTTGGACTACAACTCCCATCATCACCAAGGTGATGGAAGTTGTAGTCTGACACCTCTGGAGAGTACCAGGTCAGGAGAGGGTGGTGTAGGCAGTAAATCACTGTCTAAGATATTTGCAGAGTTGAGACAGGGGGGCAGGAAATTTGGAACCCCAGACAGTTCCCAAATTTGCCTCTAAGGTTTGGTCAGACATGAGGAATCTCGACAGCCTTTAAAAGAAGGAGCTGTGCAGTCCCTCAGCTAGCCCCAAAGGGCTGCACTCAGGAATGCTTCCTCAGTCAGGGCCAGATCACAGCCATGGGCAGCCCAACTCAAAGCCAGGCCTGGGGTGAGTATTCTCCAACCAAGGGTCTGTTAGGCCAGCTGCTGCTAGTGATGTACGGACATTGTAAAATTTGTTCCATCTATTCTTTGCAGACTGTCAGGCACCTTTCGTTCTGTCATTTGTTCATTGACGGAATCAGAGTTTGTGTAAATGCATTTGTACGTGTTTGCAGAAATTTGCAGTTGCAGAAATTTGCACTCATGAAAATGTGCAAATTCCCCAACATACACAAATTCCCCCAAAATGCATGTTTTCATGTTTTAGCCTATGGGAGAAATTCACATTTTTAGTTGGTGTTTTTTTTTATTTTAAAGTTTTTGTATTTTTCTACAACTAAATTTGTGTAAAATTATGGAAAATTAGAAAATGATCCGCAAGTCCATGGACTGCACGTGACTCAGGAAAACTCAGACTGCTGCGGAATATGAAATTTTAGAAATTCGAACTCATTTGAGTCTGTTGCAGATTTCTCCAACATCCCTACGAATCCTCTGTCAAGGTTCCACTACTGCAAGGACCCCTTGATCTACCCTTTGGGAGATCTCTGCCTCTTCCCAAAGACCCAGTCCTTTGCCTGCTTCCTCCAGTAACGTGGGTGTAGGCTGTGGGCGTGGTGAATAAGTCACTCCAAACTCCAGGGTACACAACAAACTTTACTTATAGTATTAGGGAAATTACTTAATAGAGTGGTTTTAAATCAAAAGCAGGTATGATAAAACAAAACAAACAAACAAACAAACAAACAATGTTCTCTAGTTTCACTTCAGTCTACCTAATTCCAAGACTAAACAAAGACTCATGGCAAACTTCTTTTGGCCTGGAATTGCTAAGCAAGTAGCAGAGTACTGCAGGTCTTGTGAAACCTGTCAGCGTGTGGGGAAGGCAGGGCATCACAGTAAAGCCCCTTTGCAGCCTCTGCCTATTATAGGAGAAGCTTTCTTCAGGGTGGGCATGGATATTGTAGGGCCTTTCACTAAACCCACCCGCAAGGGAAAAATGTACATCCTCACAGTGGTGGATTTTGCCACAAGATACCCAGAAGCTGTAGCACTAGCCTCTATAGATGCTCCGTCTGTAGCTGAGGCTTTGCTAACTATTTTTTTGCAGAACTGGATTTCCCTCTGAAATCTTAAGAGATTGTGGGTCAAATTTCCTCTCCGAGATAATGGAATGTCTGTGGAAGTGTTGTGGGGTAAAACACTTGAAAACCACTCCTTATCACCCACAATGCAATGGAATGGTGGAAAGATTTAACGCCACACTCAAAGGAATGATCAGAGCTTATGTAAACACACCCCCAAATGACTGGGATAACAAACTGCAACATCTACTTTTTGCCTACAGGGAAGTTCCACAGGAATCAACTGGATTCTCACCTTTTGAGCTGTTGTATGGCAGAAGAGTGAGAGGCCCTCTTGATCTCCTGAGGGAAAACTGGGAAGGTAAACTCGTAGAAAACAAAACCTCTGTGGTGGATTATGTGTTAAAACTTAGACAAACCCTTGATACACTCTGTAAACTAGTTCAAGTCAATGTAACCAAAGCCCAAGAGGTGCAAAAGTTCTGGTATGATCAAAAGGCACGCTCTAGAGTATTTGAGGTAGGGGATCAGGTAATGATATTTCTTCCCCTGCGCAAAGACAAGCTTAAGGCTGCTTGGGAAGGCCCCTACACAGTCAGAGAGAAAATGGATAATTTAACCTATGTGGTGGTTAAAGAAAAATCTGAAAAAAGACCAAAGGTAGTACATGTAAATATGATGAAGCCACACTATGAGAGGAGTAAAGTAGTTTTACAGGTGCAGAAGGTGCCAGAGGTAGTATATTTATGGGACAAGGTTGAAGCTATCAGAACCTGGGACATACCTACCATCAAGAAACAGGTCAGGTCATTCTTGGGATTTGCTGGGTATTACAGGAGATTTGTTCCTCATTTTGGTGAAATTGCTGGACCTTTGACTGATCTAACCAAGAAATGTAAACCTGACAAAATTGTGTGGACTGATGAATGACAGAGAGCTTTTGAGAGACTAAAGGACATTTTAAGCTCAAAGCCTGTGTTGAGAGCACCTGACTTTGAAAAAACCTTTATTGTAGCTACAGATGCCTCTGAGACTGGCATAGGTGCAGTATTGTTACAAGACTATGACTCTGTTAAACACCCAGTAGCCTACCTGAGTAGGAAGCTTCTACCCAGGGACAGAAACCTGTCTATGATCCAAAAAGAATGTCTGGCAGTAGTGTGGGCTCTGGACAAGCTCAAGCCTTATGTTTTTGGACAAGAATTTACTTTATGGACTGATCATCATGCCTTGCAATTGATACAAACAATGCAAAATACCAACTCCAAGCTTCAGAGATGGTCTTGGAAGTTGCAGGAATTTCAAATGAACATTGAACATGTGCCTGGGAAGGAGAATGTGATAGCTGATGCATTGTCTAGGAAATAATCAAAAAAACAGTTGCTCTTTGTGTAGGTTAACGTTTCACAATTCTCTTCTGTAAAAGGGAAATTGTTCCACTTGAGGAGAAGGAGGGGAAGATGTGAGGGTTTGAGGCCTACACAGGATTGGGTTTGTTGAGGCCTACACAGGCTTCAGTTTGTTGAAGCCTGAAGGCCCAAACACTCCACGATGGGAGGGGGAGTTTGAGAGTTTAAGTTACCCAATAGAAGTTTAGAATCAGTTCTCCAGTGCAAGGTCACATGGTTATAATCTTCCAGTCCTGGGAAGACTATATATGTGGGGTGTGGTCAGCTAGCAGTCAGAGAGTGTGTGCTGAGCAGCCGAGAGAGCTAGAAGCAGCAGAGAGAAACAGCAGAGAGAAAAAGAAACTGGCTGGCTGACTGCCCAGGAATTAGGTAGACTGAAGTGAAACTAGAGAACATTGTTTGTTTGTTTGTTTGTTTTATTTTATCATACCTGCTTTTGATTTAAAACCACTCTATTAAGTAATTTCCCTAATACTATAAGTAAAGTTTGTTGTGTACCCTGGAGTTTGGAGTGACTTATTCACCACGCCTACAGCCTACACCGACGTTACTGGAGGAAGCAGGCAAAGGACTGGGTCTTTGGGAAGAGGCAGAGATCTCCCAAAGGGTGATCTTTCTCACATCCTCTCAGAAAACTTAGCACACCAGGCAAATATACTATGTCAATTGCTAACTCAGTTACCTCCCCCCCATCATGAAGTTTCTTTTATCAGCAATTATATTTTTAGATAGCAGGTTCTCCATTGGGGTTCCTCATTCTGACTTGGTGTTCTGTTCAAACTCAAATATTCTCCTGAGTATTAGATTCTGTACGTTTTGTCTGCCAGCTTTTCCACCCTCCTTCACTTTTCACAACTATAAAAGATGAATAGGCCTCCTTTCTTGTAAAAGGTCATTACACTGAGGTTGGTTATAAGGAATTTGTGCAGGAAGACTGCACTTAATAGCACACCATAACATATATGCAGGTAATGTGGTTTGAAGTTTTGACAACCAAACAGCATGGCTGCCTTCCCGAAAACAACATTCAGAGAGGTTTAAGAACCACCCTAAATGAATAAATGGCATGTGCTCATTTAGTTCCACTCTGATTTTAGCGGCTCTACCTAATTGACAAACAGATTCCTAGGACCATGTTAATGCTTCAAACAAATTCTGTGGCAGGGCGTAAAATGTCTGCTGTTAAAATAGGTGCTTCGGTTGCATCTGTAGTATTTTAGGGCTCTTTATAGCCTCATGCTCAGAATAGATAAAAACAACAACAACAGTGAATATGGCTACAGTCCTCTCTCGTAAGATGCCACTGCTCTAATCTGGAGAAAGCCCAGTTGAGCACCTCTTTCCAATGTCTACAATTATCACTGCTCACTAAGGTATCAGGTATTTTTGTCCATATTGTATTGTATTGTATGGTCAGTCAGCATAGCTGTATTTGCTAGCACACCTGCATTTTCTTGCACTCAGTAACAATTAAGCCTATGCCTGTGGCCAGCATTCTGGGGGTTAGAACTATGGTGATACATGGAGAAATCATAAGGACGTAAGAACAGCCCAACTAGGTCAGACCTAAGCCATCTAGTCCAGCATTATGTTTCCCACAGTGACCGACCAGATGCATCTGGGAAGCTCACAAGCAGGAAATTAAGGCAATAGCACTACACTATTCTTGCTCCCTGGCAACTGGTACTCAAAAGCATATCACTTCTGAACTTGGAGGTAACATAGTCAGGATAATTCATGAGGATAATCATTATTACCCATCAAATACAAAGAGCACCACTGAAATAGATTATCCCTTTGCACGTAATATGTAACAATACTGCCAATACCCATATGTACATGCCTGGACCTTAAGATCAGTACTGGAGGTCCTGAGGGCCTTCTCTGTGGTGGACCCCCATCTCTGGAATACCCTTTCTAGGGAGAAGGTATTCCAGGGAGAAGTGCATGCCTCCACCCTTTTGTGGACTTTTAGAAGACCCCTAGAACATTTTAATCCAGTCTGCTTTTGGGTGATTTTATTGCACTGTGTTTTAATAATGGTTCTTATCCGTTGCTGTTATGTTATTGTTACTTAATGTAGTTGCTTTGTTTTTAGTGTTTTAATAGCTTGTAATTGGGCAGTATCCAACAGAGTTCAACTGCTAACATAAATTTTAGAAGACCCCTAGAACATTTTTATTCCAGTCTGCTTTTGGGTGATTTTATTGCATTGTGTTTTAATAATGGTTCTTATCTGTTGCTGTTATGTTATTGTTACTTAATGTAGTTGCTTTGTTTTTAGTGTTTTAATAGCTTGTAATTGGGCAGTATCCAACAGAGTTCAACTGCTAACGTAAATTATGTTACAGTAGCGTGAACTGCTCGAGGGCAATGCCAGTAGTGTTAGATGGCAGGCACACCAATTGTCTTGGGATCCATCATTACATAATGGATCAGTACAGCAGCCTGTAGTTTTGGACTTCCCTTGAGATTATGGTTATGGGGCTGTCATGATGACTTAATCTCCTACACTTCAAAATGTACAACTACACCTGTTCAGGATCCTCCAATAAGCTTCTAAGGAACCATAGGTTTCCCTGGAATACAAGAGTAAATTACAGTGTGATCAGATCTCCCCACTTTAAAGCAGACGTGGGGAGGGCAGAGGTCCATAATCTCCTGTTAGTCCTGTGCAGGGGCGGGGGAGGATACAGGTGAAGTTGTTGTACCTGTGCAGATTGCAAATCTCTCATCCCTCATGTAGTTTCAGCTGTAGTTTGAAAGCACAGGATTAAGTCAGAGGCCTGTTGTACAGTGTGCCACAGATGCGCACGAAGAATGCATCCTCCAAAGGGCTCCAAAGCTCTGATGATCCATATGCATGATGACTGGCAACAAGAGAATGGACAGACATGGGGAACAAAAGAAGCAATGAGACGGGCCTTGTCAGCATAATATATGGTATTTTCGGTGCTCCTGCTTCCAACGGTCTTGGAAACCTGAGAGAAGAGTTTGACAGAGGGATTTGAGGAATAACAATGGAACAGCCCTGCCAATATTTACAGGAACACATGCCATGCCAGGTAGGTGGCATACAGCCAAGGAAGAATATACTTCTGCCTAACTTTTCTGCAGTAGGCTATAGTTCTGTAGAATTCCCATGCTATGAATATAAGAGAAAAAGGTTAAGGGCAGACATATTTCAAAATGATTTTTTTTAAATCCCTGCATAATCATTATCCCCCCCCCCTCCACACCCTTTCGAGGGGGAAAGTTATTGGAAGTGAACTGATTCTTTCAACAATTTTGGAAGAATTTGAGGAAGTCCACTGCTGGATTTCAAGGGGAAGGGAACACTGGCCAGGGAGGAGTTAAGAACCCCTCCTCGACCCGTTTCTTAACTGCCAATCACATCCTTCTGCTGCCACAGCTATTTGGCGCCAATTGGGGTTCAACCCAGTGTCATTTGCATGTGCTGTGCTAATAGGGGTGTGTTTGAGAAATTCATTTCAGTTCATTATTGATCAGGATTTTACCCAGTTTGCACCTTCCAGACTGAGCATGGACTGAGCATGCAATCTGTAGTCAAAGTCTGTATATTTCCAAGCTTGCAATGTGAGTTGCAGACCAAAAAAAGGAAAGAAAAGAAGTGTTCATCAGCATGCGTACATTTCAAAACTGCATACATTTCAAATGAGTACATTTCAAAAATAAGCACAATTAATGCGTAAATTTGAAAAAAATACACACGGAAATATGCATGGTTTTCATGTATGCAAACTGGGGAAACAAAGAAAGAAAGAAAGAAAGAAAGCTTACAATCTGATACAGATTCCAGTCAGAAAAACCTTCGAGATGGATTTTGGAGAACTTTGGTGAGCTTCTGTTTTGCTGATTCTTACATCCCTAGCTGTGCAATGGCTACTAGAATACTTTTTGGTGCTTCCCAGGTAATTCATAGATTCATAGATCATAGAGTTGGAAGGGGCCTACAAGGCCATCAAGTCCAACCCCCTGCTCAATGCAGGAAACTAGAGGAGGACAAGACAAATATAGCTTTGCATGTTGTGATGTATCACTGACACATACCTGCTTTTAAAATGGATGCATTTTAAACCCGCTCCGTAAAACAGCCCCCTCTTCTGTATGAATTCTGAATATTTGCACAAAGTCAGTTGTGCTTCCAGTCTTTCAGCTGAAGAAGCTGATGAGTAGCTTGTTGTGTGATTTAAAATTATTCTGGCAAATTGCCTCATGTTTATTTAACGAAATTAATGGCCTTCATTTTAATGTGCAAAATGTAAAGCACTTTATCCTCATAAAAAGCAGCATCTTACTTTACGCGATAAAGAGTATGCCATAAATGGATGTGTGTCACAGTATGTCAACCACCGTATATAATGTATAGAAAATAAAAACCTAATCTGCATATGTAACTCAATATTGGATTCTGCCTTCATATGCATGTAATCTGCAAGTTTACGGTATATGCCTCTGAAGCATAATCTGCCCCAGCATTTTGTACAGGTAAAAATTCACATGAAATATATTGCAAACTGGATAGCATGGTCAGATGTCCTCATTTACATAGGACAGATTTCTATTTGGAGGGCTCTCCAGGCAAAGTCCAGTATAAAGATAAAGAACCATCAGAGGAAAGAGCTGGGTCTTGAAGTTGTCCGTCAACAATACCTAGACAGCAGAGCAAGGCACACAGGTCACCTGGTCACAGTCTTCCACACAAGGGTGAGATGTACTGTATTTCTGCTTAAATTATAATAATGATTTCTAAATTTGCATCTATAGATATAAATTAGAATATGCAATTGTTATGCAGATCAGTACCCTTTCATCCTCTTTTTTGGCAATTCATAAGTGGCCACCCTAAAACTGGGTAATGAATTGGGGGGCCCTCAGGCCTAATCCTGGTGTTTCACTGCAGAATGGAGGGGCTTGTTGCCCCTGCCCCCACCTGCTCTTGTAATGACCCAATTCTAAGTCCCCCACTGGCTATCACCAGCAGGAACACCACCAGCAGTAGCTTTATGCCAGTAGAGCTCCACCCTCCCAGGGGAGAGGGACCTCTGTGACATCCTAACCACTTCCAGCCAGAAGATCTGGGGTTTAGGATTGCACTGTAAGTCTGTAATACTGAACCAGATGCCCCCAGTGTCCCCCACCATCAGAAGTGAGCCAGGTCACAACTGAGGAGAGAGCCTTCTTAGTGGTGGCACCCTATATATGGAATTCTTTCCCCAGGGAGCCCCACTTGTTGCTTACCTTGCTATCTTTTGGTGCTAGCTGCAGATCATCTCTTATTTTCCCAAGCTTTAATTTTTTTAACCAATTATGATTTTTATCACTGCCATTTTCTAAAATCTACTCTATGCTGTATATTTTTCTGTCTTCTTATATTTCCTGTTCTTAATGGTGTAAGCTACCTCAAAAATATTTATATTGAAAGGCAGCATAGACATTAGATAGATAGATAGACAGACAGACAGACAGATAGACAGATAGACGAACCAATGGCCAGACTCTGGAAAAGATGAATGCATATGAGAGCCAGTGTGGCACAGTGGTGAGAGTGCTGGGCTGGGACTCAGGAGATCCGGGTTCTAGTCCCCGCTCAGCCATGAAACTCACTGGGTGACTTTGGGCCAGTCATTGACTCTCAGCCTAACCTACCTCACAGGGTTGTTGTGAGGATAAAATGGAGAGGAGGAGGAGGATTATGTAAGCCGCCTTGGGTTCCTTGCAGGAAAAAAGCGGGTTATAAATGTAATAAATAAATAAGATGGATTCATATATCCCATAGCAACAGAGTCTGTTCAGACATCTTGCCTTATCCACTTACACTGCTCACTTTTGGTCTACGCCCAAACACAGGAAAACTTGTAGGAGAAAACTGATGTACAGAAGGGAAAACTTTTGGGAAAGGCTGGAGTGAAGTTCACACTGGCAGGGAGACGGTTAAATTAATGTGTTTGCCTCTGTTTTAGCTGCCATCTGTGAATGGATTGGTGAAGAGAGAGAACCAATGTCACATGCCAATCTTGCTTGCCCTCCAGCCTCTGCTCGTTTTAAAGTATGGCCCCTGTTTTGTTTTGGTTTTTGGGTTTTTTTTGCCAACTAAGGATACAACTAGATGGTTGTTGTTTTAAAAGATACACCACAGAATAGCAATCTTTTACAGGCTAATTTAACCCAGTGTAAGTGGAAATAACCAGTGAACATGCTTTATAGGAATGTCTTTTGTTGTTTTTCAGTGGCATAAGGCTATTATGCTTGGCATGTCAAACCTATCATTAACGAACACCCCTTTTGTAATTGCCTTTGTTTGAACACCTCTTTAAAGGGCTGGGTATTCATATCTTCCTGTATGCTTGTTACTATGAGATTAGAACACTAGAAAGCAATCATGTGCATTCATCCTCAACCTAACAGAACAGTTTCCAGATGGAGGAGTTTCTGCAATACAAATGTCTTAACCCCCCCACCCCAATAATAACACAAGACTAGAGTAAACAGTCTAATCCTTTTGAATAAACAACAATGGAATGGAATAGCTTTCATCAGAACCAGGGCTCGCTGCTCTGGGCATTACCAGTAGTTCGAGGATTTCACATGAAGATTAGCTGTACTATGGAAAGGAAGTTATCCCCATCAGGACAAGTTGCTCTGGGAGTTACCCTCTAGGTAGGGATGTATGAGAATTTCATTTTCATTCATTTTTTTTTACCATAACTTGCCCCATTTGCACCCCCGAATGTGAATGTGAGTGCATTTTTTGTGCAAAGCTAGCATATTCCTTAGCTTACAATTGCAAAATGTGTTCAGTAGAAAAATGCACACTTTATAAATGTGCATTTTGAAACGGATACACATTTTCATCGTAGGGATGTGCAAATCAGCAAAACTCAAGCTTGCCGACGTTCTCCAAATTTGATCTTGCAGCTCATTCTGACACAGATGGTGAGCTCTGTTTTTTTTTTCCTCATGAAAATCCATGCATATTTTTGTGCCTATTTTTTCCAAATGTACGCATCAATTGTTCACATTTTTGAAACATATGCATTCTTTTCCCATTGATTAAAGCATATTTGTGCTCATTTTCCAAAAGTACGCAGTTGTTCTTGTGCGTTTTCAAATCTATGCATGCTGTTGAACACATTTTTGGGGGGGTGCAAATTGCACTGCAAGCTCAGAAATGTTCAGACTTCAGCTGCAGATTGCATCTGAGTCCGTGCTCAGTCCTGAAGGTACAAACTGGGAAAAATACAGGTGAAAAATGAACAGATTTCTCATACGTCTGTATTTGCATGCACACTTAAAAAAAAAAAAAAGTGCACCCAAATGTGCACTTTTCTCATTTGAACAACAACAAAAGCTCACATTTGGGAAAGGGAATGAGGTGGACTGAGCTTTGAGGTGGAACTTGGATAACCTCAATGAGCTCAAGCATCACTGGTTTCCCCATCCCTGGTGGGGAGCTGAATCAGCTACCCTGAGATTTGTTTCCTGTAAATGGCAGAGAAATGTGGAGGCCCATTTGCAGCCATTTGAACTTTTAACCCTCTCCATCCTATCCTGTTTACATCCCCGTCACAAATCACCTTCGTAGCGTACACCTAAGTCTTAAGTGTACATCTAAAATGTCTAATCTCTCTGAACTCTGGGAAATACACTCTCAATTCCTTTGTTCATTAATTAATGAAAATACAGAACAGGTCCGGATCCCTAATTTGTCCCTGTGATACACCATTTGCAATCCCATCCCACCCACCACCCCAATTCAGAAAATGCTCAGTAAGAGTCAAACTACACAGTACATTAATGGCACAATCTATACAGTACATGTTTTGACAGAAAAAAGTCATACAATTCCCAGCATCCCCCCCCCCCCCAGCAAGCATGGCTGGCTGGGGAATGCTGGGAGTTGCACAACTTTTTTCTGTCTAAACATGCCTAGGATTACAGCCTAAATGAGTGATCACATTTAACATAGATGTTGTTGTTTTAAAGCAGCAATGTGGGGTGTCAGGATGAAGACTGCAGTGTCCAGGAAGGGTGGTTTAACCCTTCCCATCTACACCACAAACCTGATGAACATCAACTGCTGGAAGCTTCTGGGGACAGTTATTTTCACATTTACCCTTTTCCCTGTGTGCCATTATTCAGATCTTGATTCCCACCCATCCCAGCCACAGTTGCTATTAAAATGCAACCTCAGATATGTTAAATGCCGTCATGCATTTAAGGAACTTGTCATTTGGTCCCAAAGTGCTTCAACCAGGTGCTTCAAACCTCTTTCAGCTCAAGGGCCGCATTCCAGTTTGGAGATGCTCTTGCGGGCTACATTCCAGTGCGGGCGGTGGCAGTGGCAAAAGCCAAAAGGGGTGGGGACAAAACACCAAAAAATACCGGCATATTTTAGCTTAAATCTCTTACTGCCAGTAACTCAGCTGTAGGAGAGTCATTTCAACCCCTTAGAAGGGGGGGGGGGAACTGCATAGAAGCTGGAAAACCAGCGACTGATTGGGGGTTGCAGGAAAGGGGGTGGGGCCAGGGGAAGGGGTGTAGCCATTTGGGGAACTCAGGAGCACTGAATTGAGACCCCAGGTGTGCCGGATTTGGCTTTTGGGCTTGATGTTCCTCACCCCTGCTCTATACACACCTCAGGGCCGGCGCTATCGCTCGGCAAACTAGGCGGCTGCCTAGAGCGCACGGCTAAAGGGGGCGCAGAAACGTTCCACGCGCCCCTTTAATTTTCTGCCGGGAGTCCGGGACAGCCAATTGGCAGCACAGCCACCACCTCCTCCTCCTCCCCCCAGGCCCCACCCCCGTCGGAAGCCGCCTGAGCCTTGAAGCACGTCGGTCGCCCGTGCTGACATGCGGGTGGACGGGAGGCTGTGGGAATGCTGCGCTCGGTCTCCCGCCGCGACGCTGGCTCTGCCGCTCCCTCTGCCTCTCCCGTGGAGAACTCTCCCGCTTCCACTGCGCTGGTCGCTCCCTAAGCCCGACGAGACTCTTCTCTCACCAGGTCCTAGCGCTCCCAGAGAGACGCCCCCTGGGACTGCCAGCAGCAGCAGCAGCTTTGCTACCGAGGACATCCGCCTTGTAAGGCGAGGCCGGCTTGGGTCCCGGAGGTGCCGCCGCTTCCAGGCCCGCAGGAGGGCTGCTGGCCCTGGTGGCGGGGCCAGGGCGGGGGGGGGCACTGGGAGAGCAGGCATTTCCCGGCTGCTTTCCTCCGGAGCCCCCCCCGGCACGAGAGGGGGGGCGCTAAATATAATTTTGCCTAGGACGTCAAACTAACTGCCTTGCACCGGTCCTGACTCACCTTTGCATGAGGATTATATGGAATCCAGTGGATGTCAGCATGTTACCTTTGCACAATGCCATGCTTGTGTAAAATAGATCCCAAGTGGAAAATTGAATATTGTACATGATTTGGGGCTATTTCTCACAAATACCTCACCAAGCTAAAATGAGAAATTGCTACGAAGGAATTGGATGAAATATTGCTCTAATCCTTACAAGGAGCATCATAGACATAAACAAAAAGCATTCTTACTGGCTTCTGCACATTGCTGTAAGTCTAAACCTTGGCTTTTAAGGCTCATGCTTCTGGCATGCCCACCCCTCCCTGATGCCTGAGTGTTGGGTGTTACATTTGCATCTTGGCCTAATGCTCAGATCTCAGCATACATAGGTCCCTAGCCATGTAACCTCCTATGCACTCTTATTTTGTGATGTACAGATCATATGGCTCGTGCTTCCGTACATATGTTGGCCTTTGCGCATGCAGGCCCCTATGTAAATATGATGTCCAAGTTGCACTAGGCAAGCAGGGGAAAGCAACTACGTTTTCACATCAAACAATTGGAAACGTTATATTTTTTTCTTTCTTTCTGGGCATGCATGTTAAATCTAGAACTTTTATGTAAATAGTAATACTGTCGACTTACACTGTTTTCTTCCTTGGAGCCAAATTAGAACTATTGCTATATTTTCAATAAGTGATGCATGCGTTTTAAAGTTTAAAGTAGATTTTAAAGTTTAATTTGGTTGGAAGTAAAATTTCTGTAAGGCATGCATGAATGATAATGCTGTTTGGCATACAAGTAAATGTAGATCAATATTTCAGATTCCTCTTAAAACCATGCATGGTGTCCCATATCAAGGATAGAGATAATTGCAGGATTTTGCCATGATTTGAATGTATTTTTTTTATTTTTTTGCAAAAGATTATTTGGCAAATGTCCTTGTGTAGTTTGTTTATTTCAGTGAGACTTGCTCAGGAGACTTTTCTAGTGGCATCTGTCATAAACACCACCGTAATATGTTAGGTTGCAATCTTATGCCCATTTCCCTGGGAGCAAGCCCCATTGAACCTGATAGGAATTACTCTGTTAATGGGAATTGCACTGGAATTGCAATTGCACAGTTAATGCATTAACTGCATCCCCCCTACCCTGTGAGAATGCAACATTAGGGCTCTGAAACCCATGAGTTCTTGCGTTGTCTGAAACTTCAAAGTTTGCAAATTGCAGCAAAAGTGCACAAGGAGCACCATCAATAAATAGACCCCTCCTCAAAAAGCATTCCCGTTCCAGCTCTTGGTATGGAAAATATGGGCAACATAGCTTGAGGGAATGGAGGGAGAAGTACTTGTCCCCTTCTTAATATAGCTCGGAATTTAATTTGGGCTACTCTGCTGGATAAGTGATGGGAGGTTTAAGAAGCAGAATTGCCATGTGTTGCTCCTTCCAGCTACTGAATACATGTTGGTGGGTTTCTTTAAACAGCTCCAAGCTATCTTATATGAAAAATGTTCTACACAAAATGGCTTCCATCCATGCTGGCTAAACTGTGTTGGCCGATGGCCATGGCATCAATTGCATATAGATCTCCTTCAGAGAATCTATTTCCATTGGGATTTCATTGCATGGGCCTATTTCACAAACCCAGCAGATGAAGTGCTAAAACATGCCTGGGCTGCAAGATTCAAGAACAGAATAGAGAACCTGGTAGGGATGTCACCGTTCTGTTTTTTTTGTTTTTTTTTGCATTCTGGCTGGAACGGTGAGCTGGAGGGAGCTAAAGGAGAACGTTCGCGAGCAGACTCGCGTGAGCCGAACAAGGCGAGTTCGCACTTGCTGAACGGTTTTCCAAAATTTCTCATGCAAACGGTGCGCCGAACAGAGCTAAAAGGAGAACAATCGCGAACAGACTCGCGTGAGCCGAACAAGGCGAGTTCGCTACTGTTTGCGCTTGCTGAACGGTTCCCCAAAATTCTCACACATCCCTGTCTGCAAGTTCTACTGGGTTAACAGTGGAGCCATGTGGTGCAGTGGTTTAAGTGACCAACATTGACTGGGAAGACCCAAGTTCAAATCCCCATTCAGCCATATAGCTCATTTGGTGACCAGAGGCCAGTCAATGCCTCTCGGTCTAACCTACCTGATAAGGCTGTTGTGAGGATAAAATGGGAGGGTGGGTACCATGCACATCACCTCAAGTTACTTGTAGGAAAGTTGGAAAACAAATAGATTACCCGTAGCTGTGCAGAGTCACTTTTCAAAGACCAGGTCCCCTATGGGTGGGGTAAAGTTTAGATAACCCACCACACTGGTGGGGTACCAATTCTATGGTTAGGAACTTCATCAACAGTCCCCTCCAATAAATGCTATTCCCAGCTATGCAGGAGCTGCTGACAGAGGTGGGATAACATTTAAAGGGTCTCTGTGGTTTCTTCTTGGCAGGAAAATTGCCATTTACACTATCTCTGCAGGGCTAGATGGAGGTTTTTTGGTATGCTTAGTGTACAAAGCAGAGATGCTGAACCTCTTTCAGCCCAAGGGGCAAATAAATTCCATTTCAGAGAAGCTCTTAGGGCCACATTCCAGTGGTGGGCTAGGCCAAAGGCAGAAGGGGTGGGGTCAAATGCCCCCAAATACCCACATATTGTTGCTTAAAGCCTTAGGTGAAGCAGCTGAACCATCTAGAATGGGGGGGGGACTGTACAAAAGCCAGGAAACCACCATATGATCAGTGGTCAGCAGGAAGGGGTGGAGCCAGTAGAAGGGGCGTGGCCATCTGGGGAACCCTAGGGAGCTGGATTGGGACCCCAGAAAGGCCAGATTTGGGTCCCGGTCCTGAGGTTCTGCACCCCTGGTATAAGGCTTCAATAACCTCTCTTTGTGCCTTTCCTGTCCTGTGTTGTGATTGTGACATCACCAGGGCACCAGGACTCTTTTCCTTTTTATCTGGAACTGCCAGGGTTTAAACACAGACACTGCTGCTATTCTTAAACCACCACCTTTCACAACCTCTTACCTAGAGCTACCACTGCATTTTGTCCAAAAGAAATGATAGGTGAACAAGTGGGACCTACAATAAATGTTGCAGTATGGCGTGCACCTGTTTACGGTTCCATCCAGCCAGCCATGCCCTTTACCAGGATACTCTATTCCACTCTGCCATTACCACCCATTTTCTATTTCCCCCCCTCCAACAGTCTGTGGCCACTGAGTATGCTTGGTCCTCACTGAGGGGATTGGGGGGGGGGGTCCCTCCCTTTTGATTCCCCCCCCTAAACATTTTTTGTACTTCTGTAATCCTTGAAATTACTGCAAGCCTCCTGATACCGCCCTTTTGTGCATGGGTGGTGCCATTTTGGCTACATAAGAGTCCACACATGGAGAATGAGTTTGCTATTAGTATATACTGGGGGGGGTGGGGGTGGGGGTGGGGGTGGGGGTGGGGAGAGAGACCCTGCTCATCTGAAGCATATGTAGGAATTCTGAGTGATCCTAAAAGCCTTAGCAAAATGTGTCTGGGCCAGGGGAGGGGGAGAAGAAGAAGAAGAAGAAGAAGAAGAAGAAGAAGAAGAAGAAGAAGAAGAAGAAGAAGAAGAAGAAGAAGAAGGGGTTCTGTACATCTCTCCCAAGTGTTATGTAAAGGTTTGCTGCTGCCCTGTTGATCTCTCCACACATCAATGCAGAGGGGAAAACTGAGGAACGGTTTCAACCTCTGTTCAGGATAGTGCTGTGCTGAAAATTTCTCCCACATTTTTTTCCCAACCGTTCTCATTCAATTTGATAGAAAAGAAATGGTTTTTAAAATGAAATTAAAATGAGATGGGGTTTTTTGGGAGAAATTATCGGGATGGGTTTGGGGTTCTTCTTGTGCTTACCATACCCGTGAGGTGGCCGAGGAGTGTGCATGAGCGTCCTTTCTTTCATTGTACAATCTTCTCTCCAGCAGCCTGTAGCCTCCTTGGCTTCCCACACTTTTTCAGATCAAGAAGCGCAGGCAACCTTGGATACTGCAGAGCAATGGAGAGCTGATAATAGAAAGATGAAATGTACACAATGCCCTTGGCCACCTTGCAGTGATTAAATAAGCTCAAAAACACCACAAAAATAAATTAGAAAAGACCCTGAGAATGAGGCAGAACAATGGAAGTGTCTTTCATGGGGGAAGAAAACTTTCAGGAAATTGGGGAACATATTTTGGCACAGCACTAGCTCCACCTCTTCCCTGGAGCTGGACACAACGCTGCCCCACTCACACCTGCACTGTGGTGGATGCAAAATGAGGGCCAGGCTGCCAACACAGCTGTTGCTGTTGCTACCTGTAGTGGCTGTACAAAAAAAGCAAAAACCCTTTCAAAAGAAAGAAGCTGTGCTATAAATCTTGGTGAGCCCTACCTGTGAGAACCTGTTCAGAATTTTTCCTCTCCCTGGAGAAATTTGGTGAAATTGCCTCCCCCAGCCTGCAATTTCTCTGCCCACAAATAGGGTGGAGAATTTTGAGAGGCCATTTGTGCACAGCTGTACTGCAGGATGATTTAGCAAAGTGTGTAATCAGTGGCAAAAAGAAAAAAAGGAAAAAGGGCTTATAAGCAAAATGTTTTGCCCATTCCTAAGTGAAGAGCATAGCAGCAGTATGCCGGGGATGCATGTCTGTCTGAGGCCTTTGCATTTAAGAAAGGAAGACACATTTCTGCAGCACACACTCTGTTTATTATGTCCTAATAAAAAGACCTCATTCTTCGTATGAACATAAAGAACATTAAGGAAACATTATTAGCCATAAATAACCAAGCAGACTGTAATGGCTCTGTTATCTTAATAAGATCTGACTTTAATAGCAAGTAGTAGCCAATATAGAATTTGAGGTGTAGATACACTAGAAAGTACCATGGTAAATCTATAAAATGTGTACTATGCATACATCTGGTAGTACACAATGTAGTGGGGGGTATTTTCTGCACACAATGATTCATTTTTGTGTTAGTTGTCCTCTTGCATCACATAAAAGTGGCTCAGAAGGTAATATATGCAAGTCACACTCTCCAGTTGCAACCCAGGATGCAATACTGAAATATTGGGCAGAAGCAGGTAAGGATGGGTAGTAGGAATTGAAAATGGTCATTAAAAAATATATATCATTTTATTTCCAACACAATGATAAAAAACACACAAACCCCCACCCCATAAAAGCCCCAAAAAGGGGGGGGGAGGAAGGGGAAAAATTATATAATGAAATGTATCAACATACAGTAATCATTACCAATAGGGAAAAGAAAGAGAAAAGAAGAAAGCACAAGGAGGGGGAGAAAAAGGATTAACTTTTCCATTTCAAATATATACATTAATATAAGCAGTCCAGTGTGGCATAGTGGTGAGAGTGTTGGACTGGGACTTGGGAGATCTGGGTTCTAGTCCCTGCTCGGCCATGAAACTCACTGGGTGACTTTGGGCCAGTGACTGACTCTCAGCCTAACCTACCTCACAGGGTTGTTGTGAGGATAAAATGGAGAGGAGGGGGAGGATTATGTAAGCCGCCTTGGGTTCCTTGCAGGAAAAAAGGCGGGGCATAAATATAATATTATAGTATGTATATATATATATATATATACACACACACACAAATAAGCATCCATACAACTTTGACGGTTGTAGGAGATGTGCTCAAACATAGCAAGAGCAGTGAGATCTTCAGTCCATTGAGTGGGCGTTTTTTCCCTTTCAAGCTTGAAGGAAGGAGCTGTGCTATAACTGTAAAGGCTCTCTTTGCAACTAAAAAGGCTCTCAGTCATTATCCACTTTTGCTGTCCATCTGTTAATCCCCACATCACAGGGATGTAGTTTAAAAGTGCATGTACATCTTCTGTCATTATCACTGATTTTTCAAGAACGAAAATTTTACGAGCAATAACTTCCAACCAAAAAGGAGCCACTACAGGACATGCCCACATCCTATACATCAATGAGGCATTGTCCTCATTACATCGCCAGCTTCTTCTTAGCAAGCCTCTGTGGTGTCCAGTATACAGGAAACATCAATCGGAAATGATAATGATCATTTACTTCATGGTGTCTCATACAATAGCGGTTAAACTGGTTGAATTGGGAACTGGGTGAATAATTCCAAGATAGTGAGCACCTTGCATCAGGAACTCTCAGAACCAATATTCCAGAGCCCTGTGCAGTAGGAATCTGGATAAGATGCATTGGAGGAGGAGGAGGAGGAGGAGGAGGAGGAGGAGGAGGAGGAGGAGGAGGAGGAGGAGGAGGAGGAGGAGGAGGAGGTCAAAGGCTACAGCACCCGTCCCCAACCTGGTGGCCTCCAGATGTGTGGGACTGTGACTCCCATAATTCTCAGCCAGCATGGCCATTGCCATGTGGCTGTCGTAGGGATGTCGGAGAAATCCACAATGGACTCAAATGAGTTCCAGTTTCTAAGAATCTGACCCACGGATTCTGCAGCGGACCGGCTGTTCCTGAGTCATGCGGATTCTGCAGATTTTCGGACCATTTTTTTTATTTTCTATAATTTTATGCAAATTTAGTCATAGAAAAAAATATAACACTGACCAAAAATGCACATTCCCCCCACACGTAAAGTGTGAAAATACACATTTTTCAGGGATGTGAGTATTTTGGGGGGATTTGGGGGAGTGCAAATTTGCACAACTGCATACGAACTAGGGATTTGTGCAGAGCTCGATCGGGGGTGGTGGAAGTGGGGCGAACTCGCCCCACTCGAACCCCCCCGAGCTCCGCACGACTTAACTTTCCCCGGCTCGGCACAAGTCCCCACGAGAAGAGCCAGGGAAAGGAACGTCCAGGTCCCCAGCGCTTCACTTCCGGGTCCCCGGTGCTGCATTTTTTACATAAAAACCAAGGTAAGCCTCCTTAAAACCACCTTAAAATGACCGTGATTTGCAAATTTCAGCAGTTTTAAGGTAGTTTACTTTGGTTTTCATGTAAAAAATGGAGTGCTGGGGACCCGGAAGTAATGTGCCGGGGACCTGGAAGTCCGCCAAGCACCCCGCTGAGACGGATCACATGGCGGGGGTGCTCGCCAAGCGCCCGGTGAGTCGGGTGGTGGGCAGTTCGCCCACCCCTATCGAATGCATTTGTGCAAAATCCAATTCCTTCTATGAGGGGACGATGGAACAAAAGGTGCTTGACAATCCGCAAAATGTGGATGGAATGGATTTTACAATATCTGTATATCTTAAACAGCCCTGTTGCCCTGATTTCTCCGCAAAAAACATAGCGTGGGGGTCCAGCGCTCCGGCGCAGGGATCCCGTCACATCAATTCCGGCGTGCCGGAAGTGACACGACAGGACCATTACGGGCGGCGTGGCCGTCTTGCCACGTAGAGGCGAGCCACCTGGGAGACACGGTAAGTCCCCGCGAGCCCTGCGCAGGCGTGAGCGGGGCCGATTTTGGCCCGCTACGCCCACGCAAGGCGAGACGGTACATCCCTAAATACAAGTACTGTAGTACAGTCAAGAAAAATGAAGACTTTACACTATCATTCTTTATCGCAGCTTAAATTAAAAATATGTGTACAAATTTCTTATGGGGAATTTCGCTTTGATATACAAGTGCTTTGGATTACAAGCATGTTTCCAGAACGAATTATGCTTGCAATCCAAGGTATTACTGTATCATGGAGGCTTGCATAATAGAATATGAATCTAACACATAGCTTTATCTTCTATTAACTATTCTGTCCCTATGCAGCAAAGAGCTGGTCTCCACAGTTCACCTATGAATTCTAGAGTAGTGCATGAATTCTTACAAGCTGTCAAGTTTACTCGTTTAATTATCTCCCACACTTTAAAAACCATCCCCCTTTTGACAGCTCTTTTCATGTTTTCTGATATCTCATATCTTAGTCAGGCAGCTTCTAATAGATTTAGTACGACCTTATACACGTGTCCTTGTACTTCAGACTTATATCAAATTTAAAAGACAAACCAACGGGTCAAAAATCAGTTGTACATTTATCATTTCCTTAATTTTCTCAGTCGTCATTATTCTAATAGCAAACTCAGGTAGTGAGTGCTGCCTGGATTGCAGGCAAAATGGGGCCACTGAGAAACAAGATGGAAGTATCGGCATGTTTCGAGGATCCCCAAGGTTTGCAGAAGTTCATTTAAACAACAACAACAACAACAACAACAACAACCTAAGTGGGGGGAAGGCACCAACCCCACCCCCACCCCCCCAAAAAAACTCCAGCCCAAATATGGCTGAGCATGCACAATAGCCACAGAATGGCAGTTGGAAAAGAGAACAGAATACTGGAGGGAGGAAATGGAATGGCCTGCTTGGAGGGAATGACTGACTGAAACTCTGAACAGGTGTACCCCTGTTAGCACAGAGAATGCACTGAATCAATTTTGCTGCAGATCCCACTGGTTTTCTGGTATTTCCAAGCCCAATATTCCAGGGTGTAACACTATGGGCCGGTTCACACGACCCAGGCTGCCGGCGGGGGAGGAACCACGGGGCTGTCCGTGGGGTCCACCGCACATGACCAGTGCCCCGCGCGCGTGGGCAGACCCCGTAGTCCCCGCACCGCAGTGCGGGCCTCCCGGCGCTAGGGATGGGGCCCCGGGATGCCCAGAGGGGCCGTTTGCCCCTGTAGGCTGGAGCAGCGGTGGCTCCAGCCGCTCTGGGCTGCCGTCTCTGTGGGGACCCCGTGGGACGGCTGCCCGCTGTTCGGACAGCACGGTGACCACACGCGGTAGGGGCTTACCCCTCTACCGACCATGGTCACTTTGCGTGCGTCCCACCCGCGGCTGTCCCGTGGGGGCACCCCCGGTCGGCGTGCACACGACACGGGAACCGCGGGGGACTTGTGGTTCCCGTGTCATGCGAACAAGCCCCAAATTTCCAACGTTGTAAAATTTCTGTCTTAATTTAAGTAAGAGGAAATTTGACATTTCATCTACAATTTCTTAGTGTATGTCATTTTCCCATTTCATCATATGATGTCATATCTCAAATGATTTCATATCTCAATAACTTTTTTCACTCAATAACTTTTGTTGGTTGTAATATATTTACACAGTGCAGTCCTATCTCTGTTAACTCAGAAGTATGTCTCACTGTGATCAAAGGAGCGTACTCTCCGATAAGTGTGCATAGGATTCCAGCATCAAAGTCTCTTAGTTCACTGACTCACTATATTTTGTTTTCCAATTATCTTGCACGTTTTGCACGTTCAAACCAATACATGAACCGAAACTCTGCAGAATTCATACTTCTCTGAATTTTGAAATAGAGTGTTCCAATAATATAAAATGTGTACAAAAATGTGTATATTACAATGTTACAAATGCCTCGCTAAAATGTATATGAAGCAAAATTGCATTAAATGCATTGATTCAGTAAAAAGCCCAGAAAAATGCGTACACAGTTTCATGCTTAAAAAAAAAAAAAAAATCTCAAAGTTCAGGATGAATTGGACTTAAGATTGGAAAAATTAAAAACTTTTAATTTTATCCCTACCTGTGTGTGTGCAGTACTTTTGCTTACAATCATCAGCAGTTATTTATGTTCCATATAAGATGTTTCCTGGATTTTATCTTCTACACTATGCCTTGAATTCAGATGAATTAACTAGAAATACTCATCACAGGTATCCACACATCACTGTATCATTTTTCCTATAATTACTCATATATAACTTCTAAGTTAAAACTATATTGGATAAATTAAATGTCATACATTTTTGTTTACATATTTAGCTCTCATTGGTTGTTCCATTTATAAATTTTCCCCATCTCTCTCCTGTTTTCTCACTCTGTCATGTTAACTCCATCATGCATCAACTCCGTCTCTTCTATAACAGATGCCATTATCAACATTGAATTATATTTTCTGATAGAATGTAATGATTTTGTAATGGAGTACAGCTTGCAAAATCATTTCCCCCCCTTCATTAGGGAACTTGGGGACCTAAAATCCAGAAAAAAACACATCAAAAGAACAATAATTTTACAATGGTCTGAGCACAGAGAAAGTGGTTGGCTGGGAACTGTTAACAGTGACTATCTCCCCCCCTCCTTTTTTTTCTTCATTGTACCATATTGTTGCTTTGCCTCATTAGTTGTTCATAATTCTCTTGTCCTCTGAATTGAAAACTACAGCCAAAAATAGCTACCAAAATGTACTAGCATCCCTGGGCCAGATAGTTAAGATTTCCCTTTTGAGGTGAAATGAATTAAATACAATAAAAATGTGTTGTCACAGGAAAGAAGCTCTTAAAACTATACACCCCTGGCAGGGGCTTGTCAAACGGAGAACTGATCATCTGAACTGTTGGTATTCTGGGGGGAAAGAAAATGGCGGGTGTCATCTGATTAGAGCTACAAGGGAGAGCTAGTGACTTATTCATTTACAGATTCTGGCAACCAGATATTAATATTTATTTCAGATCAGACACATGTGTGAGAAGTGGGGGAGGAAAGGAGATTTCTCAGGGTGCGGGGAATGATCGGAATTGTACATTACAGCAGTTCCTGAAAGATCATCAAAAATTCAGCTTTCTTTGCTGTCAGATTTTCTTATATAAATTACCCGCCCTCCCAACAAAATCTTACCAGTTATGCAACTGTATTAAGCTGCAATTCAGGGCGGAATCCTATGACCGCTAGATGCTCTCTAGACAGCCATAGAATAGGACGGAGTCCCATCTCCAACCTCGGAAATGTGCTCTTAGGTCAGAGCTGGAACTCTGACCTCAGAGTGCCCTCCCTCTGCCCTCGCAGCTGGTGGCGCTGTTCTTTCCGCACCGGTTGCAGCTCCAAAGTCACAAGTGTGACTTTAACAGCTGTCACTGGGGGCCCGTTCTGGGGGGCCAGGAAGGGAGGAGTGAGGCTCCGCTGGGATACAATGTATCCCAGTGGGGCCTCAGCCCCTCCTCCTCATGAGTAGGGGCAAAAGACATAGACAGCTAAAATCAGCCATCTATGTCTTTTGCAGGGCCGGGGAAGCGCAGAGGCAATTCTTGTCTCCACACTCCTCCCACACTTGATTGGATGCCTGTAATTGGAGGGTTACAGGCAGCCACATTGGATGGCCCTGCCTGACATTACAAAATGCAAGAAATGCAGCATCTTGAAACTTGGATAGCCCTTCAAATAGAGGACACCTTAAACACAGAGGTCAACAATGGCAGTCTTTCAAATACAGACCTGTCCTACAGGACACTGGGACACCCTATCAAAGGCACATTCATGTATTATAGGCCTGCACAAACACGTGACTGACCAAGCTGAATGCAGCTCACTGGTCTATAGCTACTCGACAGGCACTTGAACCTCCACCCCTTTTTTTTATAGCCCCAGACATGCAGCAAAACCAGGAGATTTGCTGGGATCATGAGAATTATTGTTAATCTTCGAGACTCGTAGGCTGCCAGTCATGACTGTCTTATGCTTGGTGGGTTAGTAAGCTCTTCCTTATACTTAACCTGATGAGATTTTCCAAATTCAACTGTCTTAATGGCAAGGAGTATGGCACTCATGAGGAACTGCCTGTGCTGGAAGCCCTTGAATCCTCATCTATGCAACTGTGTAATATATGCCAGGAAGCTTAGAAGACCTACAAAGGCTTTGTTACTTGTTCCTCTTGTGTGACTGGTGTCTTTTCCTCCCTAGAGGGGTGCCAAGGAATTGAAGGGATCTGAAGAATTGGTGAGATAGCCAGGTGGTAGACAATTCACTTTGATCTTCTCTACGCAGGAGCAATTCAGCAAGAGTACATACCACAAATGCACCCATGAGTGGTATTATGTGGATATTGACATAGCTATCATGGTTCATCACCAATCGGGGCTTGTGGTCGATCACTGGTGCAGATTAGGGATGCTGAAACATTTCATTTTGTCCACATGTTTGAACAAAGTGACCTGATTTGCACCTCCCAGACTAATACGTGGATACAGTTGTGTGACACAGTTATCCTTCTGTTTTTCACATTTCTCCAAAGTCTGTGATACAATTCTCCGCTCAAACAACATACCAGAACAAATAACAATGTATTTAGGATAAATGCATACAAAATGCATATGTTAGATACAACGCATACAATATTTATTTATTATATTTATACCCCACCTTTTTTCCTGCAAGGAACCCAAGGCGGCTTACATTATCCTCATCCTCCTCTCCATTTTATCCTCACAACAACCCTGTGAGGTAGGTTAGGCTGAGAATCAGTGACTGGCCCAAAGTCACCCAGTGTGTTTCATGGCCGAGCGGGGACTAGAACCCAGATCTCCCGAGTCCCAGTCCAACACCCTAACCACTACGCCACACTGGTTCCACACATGTGTAGTTTATGTAATATCTTTTCATATTTAAATGTGAATTTGTGTGTGTGTGTGTGTGTGTGTGTGTGTTAAAAACCCCTCACAGATTGATGTAGAAATGGGATGGAATAGATTCAAGCATGGACACATGCAAAACTGACACAGACAGGAAACAGACTCATCCATCTATCTCTAGCATATAGTGGCACATCCATTATGCATCAATTCAAAGCATGCTGGGGCAGAGGTGTGCGCTGAAGCAAACCCTGTCAAAAATGAGTCTCCAGACAGGGTATGTGACTTACCCAGCAGTATTAGGCAAGCAGAGGAAAGGCCAGGCAAGGGAGGCTTGAGGTAGGGTAGAAAGACCAATGTCACAAAGGGGAGATAGAAACCGGAGGAGAACATTTTTTAAGAAAATGTTTTTGAATGATTTCTATTTAAAATATAAGGAAATTCATTATACAATGAGAAAGTATTTTTATTATGTGTTGCCCTCACCATGTTAACTTATTGTATGTATTTGAACTTTTACAGCCCCTTGAAGAAGACCTTAGAAAAAAACACAGGCCGAAATGCGTCGGACTCCTCTATTTAATAAAGTTTGCATCCTGAGAACCCAGTTCTCTCCTTTTTTTTCATTGCAAAGGGGAGATGCAAACTTTTCATTTTCCATATGACTGAAAAGTCAACCCCTTTAATTCCTTGTTTAAATGGCTGGCATTTCATTGATGGTTTTCATGTAGCGGAAAAATCTACTCTTTTAATTCCTTGTTTTGACAGCCAGGATTAGTTGCATCTGTTCTTTGTACCTCTGACACTGGAATATGTTGGGATCTCACTTGGTTCCCTTGAGAACCTAGGGCTGTTTCATGGGAGTGAGGTAGGCAAATTCCTCTCACATATTTCAGATCAAGATTCTATGTATATGAGAATTCACTCTATTAATTTTTACCATCTATCAGTCCTCTTCAGCCCAATCATAGAGCTATTTAATGTTATGAATAAGGTTGTCATGGAATGTTAAGCAAGCCACCTTTCACTTTGGCTGAAAATATCTTGTTAAATGGTGATTAGCAGCTCTGCAGAGCACCTCATCTGTTCATCACAGTGAAGGCTTTCCACTGGCAGACTGTTTCTTGGTGAGTTGTGGGAGTCAAGAGGCATGGTTTTTAAGAGATGCAATCAAAACCTTTGGACCTTCAGTAGGTGGCCAGAAAAGAAAAAGGGAGGGAGGGTCACTGCACCTTTCATAGTTGTGTACATGTTAATAATTGTGTACATCTGCATTTCAGCAGGTGTAGCTCATCATACAAACTAAGGGCCCAATCCTATAGCCCTCTGGCCTTGTCTGGGGGGCCATAGGAGAGGGCACAGAAACCACTGCAACCTCAGAAATCCCTTCTGAGGTCACAGTCCCGCGGAGCACCCCCCCCCCCCACGTAGCCGGCGTGGTTCTTTCTGCGCCAGCAAGGATCCAAACATGGAATACCATATTTGGTTCCCGGGGGGGGCATTCCCAGGGGTGGAGTGGAGTGGAGTGGGGCACTGCCAGCTTCCGATGAATGCAGGCACTCCCCAGGCTCTCCTCCTCATGAGGAGGGCTAAAATATCTAGTGCAGGGCTCTCTAACCTTGGGTCCCCAGATGTTGCTGCACTATAGCTCCCAGAATCCCTTGCCATTAGCCATGCTGGCTGGGTATGCTTGGAGATGTAGGCCAGCAACATCTGGGGACCCAAGGTTGGAGATCCCTGATCTAGATGGCTGAAATTGGCCATCTAAATGTTTTTGAAGGCAAGGGAAGTGCGGCGGTAATCATATCTGCAGCACTCCTCCCACACTCAATAGGATGACCACACTCCTCCAGGTTCAGAGGGTTGTGGGCACCCACATAGGATGGGGATGTAAAACAGCTAAAATTTGCTCTTCTAGACCACTATTTAAGGAGCCCTTTCTTTTTTGCATCTGGCTAGCCTTTTAGGGAAGATAAATCCATCATAAGAAAGATTGATCCCTTTCATTTCATTCCCATTTGTGGATTCCTCCTTTGAATTACTCTACACAGCTCTAACTGGGGTGTTTTACATTTTACCAGTCTTACTGAGACTCCTTTAGCTTCCTTCAGGTTGCTCTGCTCCAGAAGGATTGACTTCTCCATGAATTTTGCTTTAGGCAAGATTCAGTGGCAACTCTGTTTGTATATCTGTGTCAGCGTTGCCACAGTCCTATACACATTTGCTGAGAAGTCCCATTTTGTTCAGTAGGGCTTAATCCCCGAGGTAAGTGTGCATAGGATTGCAAGCTCATTCCAGCTGCATAACTCTGAGTCAGGCAGAAATCATTATTGCTGTGCACCAACGGCCTCTCAAAGTTCCCCACCCTGTTTGTGGACAGAGAAGTTGGGGAGACAATTTCATTGAATTTATCCAGGGGGAGGAGAAATCCTCCAACAATTTCGCACAGGTAGAGCTCACCATCGGCAGGGGTTGTAGCACGATATATATTGTTTTATTGTTTGTTTCTAATTATTGTTGTACACCGCCCAGAGAGCTTCGGCTATTGGGCAGTATAGAAAATGAATGAATATATATATGGGTCCCACCCAAAAATAATGGTGAAGACAATTTGGAGAAAACTCTGCAAAGTGGCCTTTTATTTCCCGGCAGATAAGAAAAGAAAAATCTCTGGACTTTTCTGAGAAAAAAATACCTTCAGAGAAATTTTAGCTCACCTCTGCCATTTTTCAGGGTTCAACACCTTCCTCGGGATCTTCCAAATGTTAAATTCCTGAGGGATTATTGTGGGTATATTTTGTCTCTAATTCAGGTGCAAATAACACTGCTTCTTCCCTGCATGGCTTGTAGCGGGGGGTGGGCTGTCGTGTCCAGCTACAGGGAAGAGGTGGAGCTAGTGCTGTGCGAAAAACTCTCTCTCTGTGTGTGTTTTCTTTCTGTTACACATCTCTCAATTCCTCCGCAGGCTCCCTGGTCTGAAAAAAAGCCCTATGGATGGAATTATGTCATGATGTCTTGGAGGCTTTAACTGAAGTGCAGGAAGCTGAGTTGGGCTATAGGCTGCTGGAGAGAAGAGTGTACAATGAAAGACAGGACACCCGTACACTTACACATTCCTCAGCCACCTCATAAGTAAGGTAAGCAAGCACAAGGACCCTGAACCAACCCATAAGAATTTCTCTTAGGCTTCTTCTCCTTTGAATTTCTTTCCTCTCGAATTGAATGAGAATGGTTACAAAAAATGAGCAAGAAATTTTCAGCACAGCACTAGAAATAATTGACCAGCTGAGGCTTTCTCCATGACCCCCTTGAAATTCGTCCATTGCCTAATTTTGGCCGTGCCAAAATCTGTCCTCCAGTTTCCCAAAAGTTTTCTTCCCTTATGAGAGAAGCTTCTGTTGTGCGGTGGCTTTGTTACTGCTGTTGCCTCATTTTCAGGGTGCATTAGAATTTCTTTTGGTGGTGTTTTTGAGCTTACCTTATCATTGTGAGGTAGCTGAAGGCATTGTGTGTGTTTCCTTTCAGTGCTATGTGTGTGTTTTCTTTCTAAAATGCGTGTCTCCATCACTCTGAAGTCTCCCCAGCTGCCCACACTCCCCAATCTGAAAAAGGCCCATGGGAGGTGTTACCATATGGTGTCTTCCCCTAGGTTTCAAATGAAGCATGAGAAGCCAGGAAGGCTGCAGGCGGCCGGCTGGAGAGATTATTCACACACCCCTTGGCCACCTCGTAGCTAAGGTAAGCACAGTAACTCGCAACCTACCCATGAGAATTTCGCCGAGATTTTCTTCTAGACGTGGTGGTTGACCAGATGTGACAATTTTATTCAAAATATCCCATTGTTGGGAATGGGAGGTCAGATATTCACCCAGAGATGGCTTTTGTCCCTTTAAAAACTCAGACACTTAAAAGCCATTTTAGGCAGACTGGGTTGAGGGAGAGGAGAGGGGGAAGCTGGGATATTTCACTAGCCCTGCTGAATGACACACTTTTTGCTCTTCCTTCCCCGTTCCTTTTTCCTTGTATGTTGTGACTTTTTAAATGGTAAGCCTGTGGGCAGGGACTGTCTTGTTTTACTAATTATATGTAAGCTGCTCCTGAAACCTTTCTGGCTGAGAAGTGGGATAAAAATACTTCAATTAAATAAATAAAATAGAAGACAGTGCTCCCACTGTGCCTCTACTTCACCCTTTGCCCGCACTCTGCTCCTACCTGCAGTAGCTAGCAGGACTCTCTTTTTTTGTCCCATAGCAAGCAGCAAAGGAGGGTGGATAAAGTGGCCAGGTGACTAGCAGAGCAAGATACACACACTTGCATCTTCTCTTGATATCTTTGAGCTTTTCAAGGCGCATCCAGGCTCTTATCTCCAGGTGAACCATCTTTCCCCCTTCGAGAACAGCAACTGACTCTTCAAAATAAGACATAATAAATAGAAGGGAACATATGAAGGGGGTCCCTGCTGTGGAGTTGCACTCAATGCTGAGATAATTAGCAACAGAATACCAATAGAAGAAGCAGTCTCTGCAAAGTTAAAAGGGTTGTAGCATTTTAAGGTGCTCCTTTAAGAAGTCCGATGTTCATAGATTACTGCTGGGCTTCTCACATGGTCTTGCCAGGTGTTTTGTTTTAACACATCCCTAAAATATTGACTGCGGAGAGAGGATCAAAGCGCGTTTGGTATTCACTTTGTTCTGAATTACCATCCCAAAGTTCAGATGCTGTCTTTGAAGCTCAATAGCAGCTGAGTTTGGCTCTTGAAATTAAAATGAAAACCCCAAGAGAGTCAGCTGTTGGGAGACTTCCAGTACCTTATTGTATTGTGGTTGGTTTTCCCCCCCTTCCTTCTTTCTCTCCCCCCCGCTTTGCAAAGGTGGAACTAATAACAGAGTCTTTTTTTCTCTCTCTCTTGTGTTATCAGTGTTTTTTCAAGGGCTTGGGGAAATCCAAGTTGAATACAACCTTATTAAAATGTAAACAGAGTGTAGGAAAAAGGGAAGATCCTGAAGAAATTAGATTTAAAAACAACAGCAATAGTTGGAGGTTCAGATCTAATGTTTGAACTTGGCTGGAACAGAAACCACTTTGAGAATCTCTTTTATTTATTTTTCTGCTGTACTTATAGCCTACTCTTCATGTTCAGCGGAGCTTCTATATCCCACACAGCCTCCAGCCCAGACCATTTACAGTACATGACCTGTCTGTTGTGCTATTCTTTTCGAAGCTCTTCTTGTTCCCTCCACCAAAGGAAGGCACAAGGCAGCATTTTTGGCGCTTAGGGTCACACAACTTTATTAACCAGAACAATCGGGATATCTGCAATCAGCTTAAAATATACAAGGGCTAACTGTGGCTACCATATCCCAATATGTGTGTTTATTCAAACAAAACAAAACAAATAAAACTGGAGTGTTGAAGCAGCAGGGATGGGGACTCGGACTCCAGGACTCGACTCGTGAGTCGGACTGAGTCCCCTCTCTGACTCGAGTCCCACTCGAGTCCCAATATTTTTAATGGGACTCGAGACCAAGGACTCTTCAACATCCCTGGGCTGTGTCAGAAGGAGTGGAGAGAAGTGCGATCTCGCCGGTGAAGATTTTATTTTTTAAAATAATTTTCCTAAAATGCAACCTTTCAGATTTTGGATTTGGCTGCCTCTGCCTGCCTGCTTTGGGGTTCCCTGCCTCCTCTGCCTGCCTGGTTATTTTGGGTTTGGCTGCCTGGTCTGTTCTTGTCAAAATCAGTTGCAGAGTTTTGAAATAAAAAGGCACACTTGTGCCTAGAATTTATTTAAGCCACACATCTGAAGTAGCCTTATTTTGTTGGGAAAAAACCCCATTGATTTTAATAGGGGCTCATGGAGTCAGCTTTGGGAGTGACTCGGGACTCGAGTCCATTTTGGGCCAAGGACTTGGACTCAGACTCGAGACTCTGGTCCAAAGACTTGTGACTCGACTCGTGACTCGAGACCAAGGACTCTTCAACATCCCTGTGAAGCAGGAGTGCAGAACCTCCAGCCGGAGGGCAAAATTGAGCCCACCCGGGGTCCCAATATGGCTCTCCAAGGTTCCCCAGATAGCCATGCCCCTTTCCCAAGCCCCGCCCCTTTCCCTGACCACCAATCATTTGGTCGTTTCCCAGGTTTTGTGTAATTCTCTCCCTCCCCCATTCTAAAAGGTTGAAATGCCTCTTTCCTAAGGCTTAGTTACTGGCAGGAAGAGTTTCAAGCTAAAACATGCTGGCATTTTTGTCCCCGCCCCTTTTGCCTTTGGCCCCACCCACCACTGGAATGCAGCCCCCAAGAGTTTCTCTGAAATTAAATCTGGGCCTCAGGCTGAAAGAGGTTCAGCACTCCTGTTTTAAGAAGTAGGTGGGGGAAAGCGTATCCACAGCGAATCAGGAAACACCCCTGAAATTCCTACAGTCTCCAGAGGGTGGTTATCTAATCCCTTCCTGTTGCACTGGGATGGGAAGGTGGGATGCCAGGCTGGTCTGCTCTGCAAAGAGGTCAAGTGAATGGCGGGGCCGCTTTATCAGGTGCACAGCCTGCTCCCCTCACTGGGTGAGCACCCATCATGCAAGGCACAATGATACCCCACCTCACATGCACTCCTCCTTCCTGTAGGGCAGGCATTGGAAGCCTATGGCCTTACAGATCTTGTTGGACTGCATTTCCCATTATCGCTGACCATTGGCTATGCTGGAGGGACTGATGAGAGTTGAGAGTCAAACAACATGTGGAGCCCTGCTGAAGGACACCTCCAGGGACAAAATCTCTCATATTCAAGAGAAGGGGGAGTAGCAGTTCTCTCTGCTTATATGGGACATTTTGGCCTGTATTGTGTGATCAGATTTAATATTTATTTACCTTCCTAATATTTTAATGGATTAGTATTTTCTTCTGGATAATTTTATATTTCTGCTGTCATTTTTCTAGTATAGTTACCACCAATGTGATATTTTCTCTGGTAATTTCAGAATTCCATTACTTATGCCTAGGTAGTGTGTGAATCTGCAAAACCAGCACAGACAGTCTTGATTGAAGACTGTCTGCTCCACTGTATAGTATGGTTCATGCCTGAGTGTGTGTGTGTGTGTGTGTGTGTGTATGTGGTATTGACTTGAATCCAGCATATATGAACAGTGTTCAAATTTGACGAATATGAGTCATCCCCAGCAAAGGTAGAAGTCACACAAAAATAGCAGGAACTAAACAAGAATCCAAATTAGAACGTTCAGCCTGATTGACACAGTTAGTGCTAAGGATTATGACTGTGAACTCTACTATCTTGAGTGCAGCATTCAAGCAAAGATTGCTTCAAGGCCTATACACAGACAAATACGATCATAGTAATATTCAAAATGTATTTATCACATTTATATGCAGGCCTTGCTTGAAGAAGCTCAGGATGGCATGCATAGGATTATCCCACTTTATTTTTACTAGGTATATATGAGAAATGCATTCTGTTGAAGTTTTTTAAATTTATTTTTTAAATAGAGCTGTACACAAATGGCCTCTCCAAATTCTCCACCCCATTTGTGGGCAGAGAAATGTCACTGAATTTATCCAGGGGGAGGAAAAATTCTCCAGTAGCTTTTCACAGGTAGGGCTCACCACTGGTAGCAGTTGTAGCACAGCTTCCTTCCTTCCTTCCTTCCTTCTTTCCTTCCCTTCCATTGGCAGCCTAGCCTCCATTTTGCATCCTCCACAATGCATGTGTGAGTAGGGAGTAGTGTTTTGTCTAGCTTCAGGGAACAGGTGGAACTAGTGTGGTGCCAAAATCTGTTCTCCGATTTCTCCATGTTCCATTTCTTCTGCTTCATTCTCAGAACATTTTATATTTTATTTTGAATCCATTTTATGGTGTTTTTGAGCTTAATTAATTGCTGTGAGTTGGCTGAGGGTGCTGTATATGTTGTATCTTCTATTATACATCTTTCCACTGCTCTGTAGCTTCCCAGGCTGCCTGCACTTCCTGATCTGAAAAAGCCCTATGGGAGGAATTACTTCATGATGTCTTCCCCTGGACTTTAATTAAAGCACAGGCAGGGCCGGTGCTACCATTAGGCTAACTAGGGTGCAGGGCTAAAGGGGGCGCCAGAAATAGGGAGGGCTCAAGTGGGAGGGGGGCGCTAAATATCTGATCTTGCCTAGGGCACCAAACTGCCTTGCACCGGCCCTGAGCACGGGATGCAATGGAGGCTTCATGATGTGTGTGTGAGAGATGATTGTAGAATGAAAGACAGGACACCCACACACTCCTTGGCCAGCTCCTAAGTAAAGTAAGCACAAGAAAACCAAGTGGAGTGTGTGCTAGTGGGGCACATGGCCCACTCCTGAAGGTGGTTGTGCAAGCAAAACTTTAGCTGGATTCTCCCTTTGCACATAGTTCAGAACCTACTTTCCACTAGTGCATCATCATTTGGGCTAGTAGGATGACACCATTGGATACTGCCCTGTGTTTGTTGGTTTGTTAGGTTGAACAGGGTCGTCCCTCCCCCAGAACACTACAATTGATATCAATTATTATTGATATCTAATAATAATTATTTTTTTCTGACTAATTATTATTTTTTTCTGGGTAAAAACTGATTAAAAACATTGTAGGTTCTAGTGTTTGTGGGATGTATATTCAGTACTTTTGCAGTTCCACGGCTTGGTCACACTGCTGTGAATAGCCTTGTATTTGAATAGAGCATGGACTAAATCGGGCCTCCAGGACTTATGACAAATCAAGCTGAGTGCAACTCCCTAGCCATATATAGCAGTCCAACAGTCGCTTGATGAACCTATTGTCCCTGCCCACCTGGGGCAGGAAAAAGCTGTGGGAGCTGTCAAGCACCTGGCCAACAATAATTCACTGCTGCTTAGCCATTTCCCACTTGATGAATCACAAGTTGCACAGGCCTGGACTAGGTCCGTCACCTTCAGGGCCAATTATATGAATTACTGCATCAAGAACTTGTTGAAATGGGAAAGTCTTTACTTTCTCCCTAAATATCTGCTATGTCAAGCTGAGATGCCCTCTCTGGAAAGGTCTAGCCAGAATGTGGAAATCACCACTGCAAAGGCCTTGTCCTGAGTCCTTACAGTAGGGGTTGGGAACCTCAGATGCAGGGGCCAAATTTGGCCCTCCTGAAGCCCCAGTCTGGTCCTCTAGGTTTCTCTTTCTTGGTGGTTTCCTGGCTTTTGTGCAGTTTTTTCCCTATTCTAAAAAGTTGAAATGCTTCTCCTAAGCCTTAGCTACGGTTAGTGAGAGCTTTTAGCCACCCCTTTTGCCTCTGGCCCCACCCCCTTTAAGCCACACCCACCACTGGAATGCAGCCTCCAGGAGCATCTCCAAAACTGAAGTTGGCCCTCAGGCTGAAAGAGGTTCCCCACCCCAGCCTTACAGTTTTAAAGTTTGTGTGTATGAACCACTCTGATAAGTGAAATTGGCAGGGCCTGGCTCAGAATGCTGTAATTTAAGGAAATTACACCAGTGGTGGAAGAGAACAGGGCCTTTTTGGCAGTAGCCCAAGACCCTGAGCAAAGCTTTGAGAGGAGGAACATCAGTGCATTTCCTTGCTGAGGTTTAGGAGGCTTCATAATGCCCAACTTTTTTTTTTTTGGTCCAATTTTTTTTATTTCTATATAAAACAAACACATAATATCAAACATATAACAATTAACAAAACAAAATAGACCTCCGATTTTTCTTCTACAGCAAATACAGGTAACAATAATTTTTCTTACTCGATAATCCAAATGAGAAATCTCTTTCTTCCCATTGTCCCAGATTCACTTATTATTCCATAAATCCACAAACAAACAAATCATTATTTTCCAGTCTCTGCAAAAAGTCAATTAGAGGTTTCCACTCAATAATAAATGCAGATGTTGTCCTTTCTCTAATTATTGATGTAAGTTTGGCCATCTCTGCCAGCTCCAGCATCTTGACCAACCATTCTTCTATCGTAGGCACTGCTGGACCTTTCCACTTCTGTGCATATAGTAGTCTCGCTGCCGTTGTCATGTATAAAAATAATGCCCAACTTTTTAAAGTCCTCTTTTGAGAACTGATCTGTTCTTGCTTCTTGTTTTGCTGCTCTTCAATTGCTCTAACAAGTTAGATTTTATGGCTATTGATTTCCATGCATTTTTTATTTTAATTATTTTGAGAATGGTGATGTATTAAAACCTGAAGCATGTTGCCTTGAACAGTCAGAGATTGATAGAAAGTTTTAAATTAGTAAATAGCTGATTCCTGCCCCCTCCAATTATTGTGGACATGTGTTAAGGTTAGTGCTAAGTGAAAATGCTTCAATTCACAGGTCAGCTATCTTGTCAGCTATAGAGCAGTATATAAATCCTGTAAATATATATGAATGTCTTTAGCAGCCACTGAAAACAGCAATATCGGTGCCTGCTTGACATCTACTGCCAGGGAATTTCACAGGGAGGGAGCGAATACCCTAAAAGTTGTACTCCAAATGAACTTAAATACAAATGTATGAGCAAATTGTTTCAGTTCATTTTTGATCAGGATTTTACCCAGTTCGCACCATCCGGACCGAACACACTCAGATGCAATCTGCAGTCAAAGTCCATACATTTCCAAGCTTTCAGTATGATTCTCTGCCCCCCCCAAAAAAGCATTTGATATTGATAGCATGCCTACATTTGAAAATACACATGAAAAACTGTGTACTTTTGAAAAATGTGCACAAATATGCTTTAATCAATGGGAGAAGAATGCATACATTTAAAAAATGTACACAAATGTGCGTACAACTGGAAAAAATATGCACAAAATATGCATAGATTTTCATGCGAAAAGAAGAAAACAAAGCTTGCAAATTGCATCAGAACAAGCTTCAAGATGGAATTTGGAGAACTTCGGCAAGCTTGAGTTTTGCTGATTTGCACATCCCTAAAACAGACCTCGGTCCCATGAGGAACTGCCACGTGTGCCTCAGCTGATGATCTCAGTGACCAGGCAGGTTTATTTATTTATTTATAGCATTTTTACCCTGATCTTCAGCCAGAAAAGGCTCCCAGAGTGGCTTACAAAGATTAATATTAGACCGTCCCTGCCCTCAGGCTTACAATCTAAAAGACATGACACAAAAGGAAAAGGGATTGGGAGGGAGGAGGTTGATAATGGAGAAAGCACTCTCTTAAGTAAAATCATTTAGATCCGTGTAAATAATGTTGTTGATAATGGAGAAAGCACTCTCTTAAGTAAAATCATTTAGATCCGTGTAAATAATGTTGTTAATAAGGAGCACAAGTCCTAAGGAAGTTGGTTCTAAGTCTGTTGTTAATACCTAGAACTGAAAAAGGAAGGCGATGCAAAACAAGGGACATCTTAGAAGAAAATGAGATGTGATGCATATGGAATACTCTATGATAAAAAAAACTACATCTAAAACATTTGGCAAGCTCTAGAGAAGGGGAGATAGTAGTCAATCAAATATGTTTGTTGGCTACTAAAATAAAGGTTTTGGACAGCATATTCCTTACATCAAGGATGATTAATTGGTGGTGGTGGTGGTGGTGGTAATAATAATAATAATAATAATAATAATAATAATAATAATAGATGACCAATTGATAATGGAAATCGTTATCATAATTCAAGCATTCAAAGTCATTCTCACCAGTAAGATAAATCAGTATTATTATCCCCCATATTGAGGCTGAGAGAGAGAGAGAGAGAGGCTTGCCAAAGGGTATCTAGTGAGCTCGTGGCTGAGGTAAAATCCAAGCTTCCCGATTTACAGTTCAATTTCTTAGCCACTACATTACACACCAGCTCTTTCTAACCCACAGGCTGCCTTTTGCCCCTGGCTCACGTTTATCAGACCCCTAGAGTCCCTGCCGAGTGTGCATCAGGAGCTATTAATATCCTCTCCACAGCTTCACTCAAAAGGAACAGAACATGTTTTCAAAGCATGTGACTAGCCTGCAAATATACGTACTTATTGTGCATGTGATTCTGTGCCTGAGGGAACAAGCTCCAGAGCTATGAAGCTTTTGCTGCTTGGTGGCACCCATTTTCTCATGGAGCCCAGCCAGTCGTGAGAGGGCCAATTTGTGCAGGAGACTCTCAAGTCTCGGGCTGCTGTCTGGACTGGTCTGGACAAATGGGCCCTAAGAAAAGAACATTTCTCTTTAGATAGACTATAAAGTACTTCATTTATTATAAAACATAGATGATTGCATTTAAGTATACAAAAGACATGCATGAAATGTTTTATCAAATTATTGTTATTATTGAAATATACTTTAGCAAAAAATACATTTTATGTAGAAAAAAGTTGGGACTTAGAATAAGGAATAAGGATAATATATGACAGACCTAGGACTTCGACCTATATGCTGCCACCACAGTGCTTGCAGTTCGTAACTTGTCTCCCATCACACCTTGATTTGACCCCAAATGTGGTGATTTGTACAATTGCTAGGACTAGTGTCATGCCCCTGCCGATGGACAAAGTGTTATATCAGTTAGTATGTGAGGGGAGGGGGAGTGTGAGAGGAGTGTGGAATGTTGAGATGTCTGCTGATTGGCTGAGAGAGTGAGAAGGGGGGGTGAAGCCCGTGATATATAAACAGTGGGCGGTGCTGTTCAGGAGGGGAAGTCACGGAGAGGTGTCTGGAGAGAGGAAGAAGAGTCTGAAGTGAGATAGAGCTGTGGAGGGGAGCCTGAGAGTGAGGGATTCTGAAGAGGGAGTGGGAGAGTGGGTAGAGAAGTCTGAGTGGAGTTGGGAGCTGGAGTCTTGTCTGAGAGAGCGAGAGAGCGCTTTCAAAATTTAGAATCCATTAACATTATCTATTTCCCTATCCTCGATCGTAAATAAATAAACTTGTTTCCTTTTTAAAAACTTAAAAGGAGTGGTCTGAGTTGGTTACCCTGGAGGGGGTTTTCGTGGCAGCAGAGGAGATTAAGAGAGTGTGGAGGTGGGGTCTGACAGGTGGTGGTGAGCGGAGGTGAGGGGTGTCACACAACTAGCCTATAGCAACATGTTGCTCCCACCTTTATAACTCCCCTTCGCCTCTTAGTAAACACCATTTCGAAGCCAAAATTTTTATCACAAGCTTATAAAAACACACACACCCTCTTTTTAATCTTAAACGCCCTGTTTATCTCTGAGACCTATTGCTACTATACCTCCCCAGCTGTTCACTCAGATAAGCAAGGAACTGCAAGGGGATCTGATATGCCGCTGCCCACAGTATAGATTGAAGTCCGTGGGGCTCTAAGCTTTGATAGGCACTGTATGGCATCAGTTCCCATCTGAGGTTTCAGGTGCTGCATTGACTTTGGCTTTTAATTATCAATTTAAAGAGTATTTTGTTTGTTTGTTTGTTGTCTATAGTCCTTTATAAGGATTTTTTTTTCTCCAGGTGCTTTGTGACTACAGGATTTTAAAATAAATAAATAAATAAATAAAGAAAGAAAGAAAGAAAAAACTCACGGCGTGATAAATTATGGAATAAATAGCCCATTTACATTAGCAAACTAGGGAAGTTGAAAAGTTATGGTACCATAGGGTACCGTTGTGCTTTGACCTTGCTTTACAAAATGCTCTAACGATCCCATTTTCTGTCTGCATTATTGCTGCAGCTCTGCCGTAGTTGTTTTAAATAGAAGCTAAATGAAAGCATGCTCTCACGTGTGTGTGTCTGTGTTCCCTAGAGCTGTGAAAGTATCCGCTGTGGAGATCTTCATGCTGCCGTACTGCAAGGTCCCTAGAGAATTTCTCTTTCCCATCAGCCTAGCTGATAAGCATCCTCTATGGGGTTTCTTATCATACGTACCTCAGATAAAATGATGGCTGGTTTCTGTAACCCCAGAGCACACACTCTTCCACAGGCACTGATGTGGAACAGGTTATATAATAAAGTCAGCATCGCCCAGTAGTATGGACTTCCCTGATTTGGAGCAAATGCAATCCGATGGTATCAGGGGATTGATTGGAGGACGAAGAGGGGAGGAAGATTGCTACATTAAATTTGATTTTTTTAAAATTCTGCTATGTAGAGAGGGGCAGAGACTGCTGGACTCTCTGGCAGGTCAGTGAGTAGAACTAACAGCAAAAGCATTCTCTGTGCTCATGTGGCTAATGATAGCAATCAGGTGGTTTGGGGTTTTAGCATGGATAGGAGGAGAAGTGTGAGAGAGTCCCCACTGCAGCTACTGCCTCACTACCACCATGTTGCTCTGCTACTGACTTCTTTCTTCTTGCTTCCCTTGGCAAAGCAGCACCTGTGGAGGGTAAACTATGGAGGAATTATACACATTTACATCACCCTCTCACATGCAGCAACCTATGAAAGGGTTTCTGGAGCTAAACTCAATGACTTGTGATGCCAGTTGGGCGATGGCTCTCTCTTAACTGCATCTTGTATTTCAATAACATTCTTCTGGAGGAATGAGTATGTTACTCAATAAACTCGTATCATGAACAACACACCTTTACTTTCAGGCTCTTTGCCTGGAATCTCTGCTTGGGTGCATCTCTAGGGTTCAGGCTACACTAGGGATATATATATTTCCAAGCTTGCAATGTGATCTTTGGCCCAAAAAAATTATGTTTGACAGCATGCTTACATTTGAAAAGTGTGCACAAACATGCTTTAATGGGTGACTAATGTGTACATTTCAAAGATATGCAGAATTGATTAATATATTTTGAAAAATACACACAAAAACATGCACACTTTTTTTTGTGAAAAGAAAAAAAACAAAGATTGCAATCCGGTACAGATATGAGATGAAACGAGCTTCAAAGTGGAGTTTGGAGAACTTCAATGAACTTGAAGTTGGCTTATACGCACATCCCTGACAGTGGGAACTTTGTATTTGGCACTTCCGATGTCCTTTTCTGTCCCAAAAAGCAGCTGTGGGGGTGCCTGATTTGGTTCCAGGCTGTGGCATGGGGAAGGGGTCTGAATTCTCCCTTTGCAACTGAATCTGAATTGCTCCCTTTGAAACTGCTATTAGCCATGCAGGAAATGTACACCTTATACCTGTAATTCTTTCCCGCTGCAGCTAAAGCTCCACCTTGGGTGGAGGAGGATTTTCAGGGAGTGAAGGGGCTGTATTTTTGGGCAAAAGGCCTGTTCATATCTCAGCTTATTCAGCTGAGATATGATTCTCTGAATATGGCCAGTGGAGGTAACCATAGTTTCCTGGTTCAGATAAAATGGGGAAACAACGGTTAATTGAAGACTTGCTGGCTTACGGTGGTGCACTGGGATGGAAGGAGGGAAGAGGCTACTCATGCTGTCACAAGGTGTGTTCATATATCAGCTTAGTAAGCAGTATGATCATCCTAATAAAGTTGGACCCTAACAAGCTCAGGCTGAGCCCCTCTTCCCCAAAATGAGGCCAGCCAACAACACACTGTTCCTTCCCACAATAAATATCTCAGAGAATGGGCCTTTGGCCTGTGCTGTTTTTAATCCCTCTCTGCCCCACTAACCAAAGCTAAAATGACCATTCTGCTGATGTAATCAAGAGCTTGCTTTGAGTTTGAGACTCAGTAATTTTATTTACATTGCAAATGTTTTTCCAATAAGTCAAGGACAAGATGAGAGATCAGAATAGTACTGAATAATACAATAGAATTGAGCTAAAACTCTCTTGGCTTGTACGGATATACGGAGGGGAAATAAGTTTTGTTCTACCTCCCAATTTTGGTGCCAGTGGGACCTTCCAGACTTTGAATCTCTCCCAGCATTGCATTCAGAAGGTCTACTTCTTCACACTGTGTGAAAGGTTTATGATGCTTTGATACCTCAGTTTGAATTAGTGCAGAAAGCTATAACAATGCAGGTAGGGCTTTTTTTTTTCTCCCTCCTGTGATTCACTTGCTGTATCTCTAGGGTCCCTACCATTCTGCTTCTTGTCAAGGCATTTGGTTTCATTGTGGTGTTAACTAAATTCTTCCTGCAGCTCTGTAGGAAAGACAACTGAATGATTTGGCAAGTTGTAATAGCAGCCGAGAAAACATTAGCAGTTTCTAAATCAGCGGCTTTGGAAATACGTCATCGTAATAAACACAATAGCCTGAGTGAAAAACACCCATTAACAGAGCAATACATAACAGGCTTAATTCTCCTTGGAGATGCTTGCTTTTTAATCTCATGAAACCTTGGTCTGCTTGTGTTTGCAGCTGAAAAAGCTATGCATCTAATAAGCTTTAAGGAATAAATGATTTTTTTGGTAGCCTCAAGCTACTTATGATACCTGAAGAATTAATAACAGTGTTGGAACAGGTCAGCTCAGATGCTGCCAGCTTTCTTGAACACCAGGCAGAGCATTTATAAAATGCAGTCCCTCCTGCTCTAGTGAGGTTATATTGTGTCTGATGGTGATAATGATGGTTGTTAAGTGCTAGCAAAGCACGGTGATGATGAAGACACTCGACCAGAAATATAGCTAATGGCGAACAGTAGGAGAACTGTGTATTAAAATGCCTCATTCATTAGCAAAGAAACATCAAGTGCTCTATTAAAGCAATTTCTAAAGTCAAAAATAGTTGGAATTGGTCAAAGGGCTTGGTCACATGTTGACTGATAGCAGTAAATGACTTTATGGTGAGCAAATCATAGTGGATTGTAACATTCATATAGCTGTAACTCTCTGGGGTACGGCAGTAACTGCAGAGTTTTCCAGGTGGAATCACGGGCATTTCTCTGCCCTTGGATACCTCTGAAGATGCAGAATGCTAATCACACTGCCAATCAATAAATCCCCCAATTATGCAAAAAAGAGGAATCCAATCAGGCTTATAATGATGGAAAGGAATGTGGGGGCACTGCCCTCTTCTATCCAGTCAGATGTGCTGTTGTGGGAGGATCCCTTTCCAAGATCAAAAGAGGTCCATTGCTTTTGCCAAAAATTAATAACATTCACGCTGCACAACCAGTTGGATGATAAAGGCCCTAGCAAAACAAAAGTGACTTGCACTCTTAAATCCCATCAAAATCAATGGGGCTTAAACATAATGTAGAGTTCCATCCCATGTTGTATGAACAGTCTTCCACTTATGCAATAGGACTTGCCCTTCCTCTTCTCCCCCTGCATCCCTTGTAAACACCCCAAAATCCGTTCCTCTTGGAGGAAACGGATTATCTAGATGATACATTGATCAGTCAGACAGGCTGTCTACTCCATTTGCTGGCCCTGAAAAGCTCTGCCCATGGAGAATAAACCTCATGCATGGCAAAATCTGTCCCTTTTGGGGTCCCAGTCTGGTCCTCCTTTGTGTGTCCCCATTCCTTCACCCACTGGTTGGTGGTTACCCAATCAGTGTAGTTTTCTTCCATTCTAGAAGGTTGAAATGCCTCTTCTAAAGCTTAGTTACAGGCAGGAAGAGCTTTAAGCTAAAATATGCAGCTGTGTTGGGTATTTTGGCCCTTTCCCTTTGGCCTTTCGTCCCACCCACCCCTGGAATGCACCCTGCTGAGCTTCTGCGAAATGGAATTCAGTGCTTATGCTGATGAAAGAGGTTTTACCCCATTGGTAGAAATGGTAACAATACAATGAAGGGGGTTGGTGTGGCGGAGTGAGAGGCAGAAGCCCAGGGAGGGGCCAACCTGAACATTCCAGAGGCTCTGATTGGTTGAAGGAGAGCATAGAACCCCAGGGAGTTGGCAGCTAAGGGTTGTTGGTTGTTAGTTGGGGAAGAGAGTGGGTTGGAGTGAGAGAGCGAGTGGAAGGTTAATAGCGTAGGTAGGGAAAGGTGGTACTGAAGAGAAGACTTGAGATAGGAAATCTAGTAACTAAGTTGTGAGAAAGCAAACGTGAAGGTGTTAGTATAGAACAATTCACAGGAGTCTCCACTTAGGGAGTGAAGGGCCTTCTGTCTGAGGAAGAAGGTGAAACTCTGGACTAGTGTGAGGGACAGTTAAGTTCCCTGGTCTGATACTGTAACTTTCAAGTAACCAAGCCAAATTGATACAAAGAGCACTGTATAACATCTGCCTGCCTTTAACCTGAATCCAAGCAAAGAACAAGTTTGAATTAACTGTTGAAAATCCAAGTTATCTGTGCCTGAGTTGAATATCAGTTTTGAGACTTTGTTAGAACAATAAATCAATCTTTTTATTCAAAGTTCTAATTCTCCAGAGTCTGACTGGTGACAGGAAAATAAGAAGTGAATTAACGGAGGGGCACCCTGCTTCAAGTAATCAAATAAAACAAACTGCTCTTAATAAAGACAAACAAATGTGGGTGAACAGCTACATATAAGACCTAAGACACATAATCGGCTAACGCAGTTTAAGAAGACAGCTTCAAGTCTGAAGTGACCCATACAAGGGGGCACTTGGTGAGAGCGAAGTACACATTGAGGGTGTGGTCTTTGGAGAAAGGGGGTCCTGTCCGCTACAGTGGTGACAGGTCATGATTCTAAATAACCCACAAAATAGTATACCCACAAAGTTAATAACCAAATACAAATAAGTATTTGTAAAGTTTAAAAAGAAATAAAACAAATTTCCTGTCAGAAAATGCCTAATCCTAGAAGGACAGCGGAAGCATGGGGAGATGCTCAGGGAACAGCCCTTGAGGGAGTTTCTAAGGAAACTCCTAACCAAGAGTTAGAGATAATGAAAAAAAAGCTTGAGATGGCTAGAATTGAAGCAGAAAAAGCTAAGATTCAGATTCAGGCAAAACAAGAGAAGGAGATAGCCAGAATTCAATATGATGAGAGAAGGGATCGAGAGAGAATTCAAACAGAGAAAGAACAACAATTAGCTAAGATGGAACATGAGAGAGACATGATTCAATTAAGATCACAATATCCAGAACCATCGAGACCAAGAGAAAATACCTCAGGAGATCAGAAGAGATTCCCTCATTTCCAAAAGGATGATGATGTAGAAGTGTTCCTATTTAGCTTTGAAAGAACATGTAAAGATCTAAATATTTCTGATGAGGAAAAGATGATGTATTTACACCCACAAATCTGTGGAGCCCTCAGTGAGGTTTATTCTGAGATGCATGAGGAAGAAACCTCAGATTACTTTTTATTTAAGGACAGCGTGAGGGTACGATTTGGGCTGACTGCCGAACAAAGCAGAAAAACGTTCAGAGAACTAAAAAGAAAACCTAATGAAACGTTTGCGCAGTTAGGTTGTCGGTTGGACCGAGCTCTAGGATTGAGGGAAGCAAGGTGACAACTTTTAAACAATTACAACAGCTAATTGGTTTGGAACAGTTTTTAAAGCATGCACCTTCACAACTGGGCTGGTTTCTGAGGGACAAGAAATTAAAAACTGTGGGGGAAGCCGCTGTACTGCTTGATGAGATAGAAGGAGATATGGGGGAAACCTTATTTCCACCCTCCTTCAAGAAAAGCAAAGTGTGGGGCTCTCCAGAGAAACCAGAACACCATCAAGCTAATCCTCTGAGGAAAAATAATCCTATGCCCAACAGAATGGGAGGGATTATATGTTTTTACTGTAACCAAGAGGGGCATGTAAAATCTCAATGCCCCAAATGCGTGAAACCCAGTTACCAAAATCCTGTCAGAAATGTTCCCGCCAAAATTGTAAAGCTGGTGAACAAGCCAGAACCAGTGCAAACTGAGTCTAAACTGCACTCTTCCAATGAAGAACCAATTCTACCTGAAAAACCATCAAGAGTGTTACAGGTCTGGAAAGTTAAAGAGACATTAAACCAAGACTATAGGGAAGAGGTGTTAGTAAATGACAAAAAGTTAATGGGACTTAGAGATACAGGAGCTGAGGTGACCCTAATCCAGCCAGAGTTTGTGAACAAAGAACAGTACTTACCTGGCAGATTTTATAAGATCAAAGGCATTAGTGGTCTTGAGTTTGAAGTAAAGCTAGCAAGGATTCCCCTCCAGTACAGAGACTTTCAAGGAGACATTGTTATGGGAGTCTGGCATGAAATTGGAGTACCCATATTACTTGGGAACGATTTGGCCAAGCAAGCTGCTTCAGTGAAAACAATAACAAGGAGTAGGCCTCAGGCCTCAGAAAGCCAGACAGAAGTAGCGGAGCTGCAGACCAGCTTAGCTGAAGAGAGAGACCAAGATGCAGTGGAACTACAGCAAGGGATACAACTGCATAAAACAGAGTTTCAAAATGAGCAGGACCAAGATGTATCCTTAGATGATCTCTGGGAACAAGCTAGAAAAACTCACAGTGAACTGACAGTAGAAAATCCCTGCATAATGGCTATTAAGAATCAGGAGTTGCAATGGGAGTCCAAGCGACGGAAATCTGCTGCTCTGTGCGAAAACAAAAATCAATTGGTGATCCCAAAAGATACAGATTGCAAATCCTTCAATTGGCCCATGATAACCCCATGGCTGGACATTTGGGGATAAATAAGACAAGAGATAGGGTCCAGGAAAGGTTCTATTTGCCAGGGATGCATTCTGTCAATCCTGTGAGGCTTGCCAACTAGTAGGAAAAGCCCGGGCTAAAACAAAAGGTTTTTACTACCCATACCCATAGTAACTGAACCTTTTTCAAAAATCGGTGTGGACATCATAGGACCAATCTCTAGAGTGACCAGAAGAGGGAATAAATATATCTTGATTATTGTGGACTATGCAACAAAATATCCAGAGGCAGTACCACTACAAGATATAGAAGCCAGAACAGTAGCCGTGTTTTCCAGGTTATGTTATCCTGATGAAATGGTCACTGACCTAGGAGCTACATTTACGGCTAAGATGATGAAGGAACTTTTACTGACGTGTGGCATTAAACATATAACCACCACCGCGTATCATCCTCAGGCCAATGGCCTGACTGAAACATTTAATGCGACTGTATGCCATATGCTGAGGACCTATGCGACAAAACATCTGAATGACTGGGACCAGCGACTACAGCATTTCCTGTTTGGATACCGTGAAGTACCTCAAGCAAGCACCGGTTTCAGTCCATTCGAATTATTGTTTGGACGAAAACCAAGGGGTCCACTGGACATTTTAAAAGAAACGTGGACAGGAGGAGAGACTATCGAAAGCCAAGATGTTGTTACTTACCTGCAAGAGAACCTGCAAGAGTTAAGAAAGACAGCTGCAGACAACATGCAAAGGGCCCAGCTGAAACAGAAGACCTGGTACGATTCCAAGGCTCGGGACAGAGTTTTTAAGCCTGAAGACCAGATCCTTGTGTTAAAGCCCAGGAAAGGACGGAAGCTCGAGGTCACGTGGGAGGGACCTTACGGAGTTGTAACCAAGGTCTCCGACATGAACTACGTGGTCAATGTAAGAAATGAAGGGCAGCCTTGTAAACTGTTTCACGTAAACATGTTTAAACCCCTTTATAACAGGGGCCACTTAGTGTTAACAACTAGTGGAAGTGAAACTAAACCCATATCCTTGACGGGGTGGGGGGAAATCACTAAGGGAAGTACAGTACAACAAGTAAACATATCCCCTAAGCTAAATAAAGAGCAGATGTGGCGAGTTAAAGCCATGCTGTGGGAATACCAAGCAATATTCTCCAATGCGCCTGGGCGAACTAATTTGGCACAACATAAAATCAACACAGGGGACACAAGTAAATTGAAGCCTTACCTGTGGGAGCGAAAATTCACATTATGCACCAACCATTCACCCCTGAGATGGCTTAACCAGGTAAGGAGTACAAATAGTAAGCTTGTATGGTGGAGTCTGCAACTCCAAGATTTCTCCTTTGACATAGTACATATTAGTGGAAAGGAAAATGTAATGGCAGATGCACTCTCCAGAATAATGTGAGCTGGTGGAGATGCAGTAAAGGAAATCACACCAAAATGTTTTTTTTAAATAAAAGTGTATGGTTTTAAAAGTTGATGTTATATCTGTTTGAATCTCATTATATATGATTGTGACTATGTTATTGTATATATTTCAGGATAAGCACCTGCATGATCCTTCATTGATCAGGCAAGGTCTGAAAAACCTCACCTTTTGCAATTACTTTAAGGGTGGGACATGTGGCGGAGTGACAGGCAGAAGCCCAGGGAGGGGCCAACCTGAACATTCCAGAGGCTCTGATTGGTTGAAGGAGAGCATAGAACCCCAGGGAGTTGGCAGCTAAGGGTTGTTGGTTGTTAGTTGGGGAAGAGAGTGGGTTGGAGTGAGAGAGCGAGTGGAAGGTTAATAGCGTAGGTAGGGAAAGGTGGTACTGAAGAGAAGACTTGAGATAGGAAATCTAGTAACTAAGTTGTGAGAAAGCAAACGTGAAGGTGTTAGTATAGAACAATTCACAGGAGTCTCCACTTAGGGAGTGAAGGGCCTTCTGTCTGAGGAAGAAGGTGAAACTCTGGACTAGTATGAGGGACAGTTAAGTTCCCTGGTCTGATACTGTAACTTTCAAGTAACCAAGCCAAATTGATACAAAGAGCACTGTATAACATCTGCCTGCCTTTAACCTGAATCCAAGCAAAGAACAAGTTTGAATTAACTGTTGAAAATCCAAGTTATCTGTGCCTGAGTTGAATATCAGTTTTGAGACTTTGTTAGAACAATAAATCAATCTTTTTATTCAAAGTTCTAATTCTCCAGAGTCTGACTGGTGATAGGAAAGTAAGAAGTGAATTAACGGAGGGGCACCCTGCTTCAAGTAATCAAATAAAACAAACTGCTCTTAATAAAGACAAACAAATGTGGGTGAACAGCTACATATAAGACCTAAGACACATAATCGGCTAACGCAGTTTAAGAAGACAGCTTCAAGTCTGAAGTGACCCATACAAGGGGGCACTTGGTGAGAGCAAAGTACACATTGAAGGTGTGGGCTTTGGAGTAAGGGGTCCCGTCCGCTACAGTTGGCTTGCCAGGTTGTGATGTATTGCTGCAACTATTCCAGGAAAAAGAAGGTGAGTGACAGGGGATGACACTGTAGAGCTGTCATGCCCAACCTTGTGCCTTCCAGATGTTGTGGACTACAACTCCCATCATCCTAAACCAACAAGGTCAGGGATTATGGCGGCTGCAGTCCAAAACATCTCAAAGGCACCACATTGCAATATGCTGCTGAAGATGTATGAATAAATTCTGTGCAATTTTGAAATGTACACATTCTTCTCCCATTAATTAAAGCATATTTATGCACATTTTTCAAAAGTACATTTTTATGCACCTTTTTCAAACTCTTCCCCCCCCCCCTTTTTGGTCCAGAAATCACAATATGAGATTAGAAATATATGGACTTCAACTGCAGATTGCATTTGAGTCTATGTTCAGGTCTATTATTATTAAATTCATATCCCACTCGTTTTTCCTCTTGCAAGGAGCCTAAGGTGGCTTACATGGTCCTCCTCATCTCCATTTTTATTCTCACAACAACCCTGTGAGGTAGGTTAGGCTGAGAGTCAGTGATTGTCCCAAAGTCACCCATTGAGCTTCATGGCCAAGTGGGGACTAGAACCCAGATCTCCTGAGTCCCAGTCCAACACTCTGATACCACACTGACTTTCAACTGGGTCTTGGAGGTGCAAATTGGGTACATTCTGGTCAAAAACAAGCTGAAACAAATTTCTCATCCATCCCTTGGCTCAGCTCTGTTGCTTTTCTCCCCCAGTGGGTGAGTGGCCTTTCTTCATCTGATGATATATCCTTATTTTCTAATTCCTAGCAACAAGGACCTGACCACCATGATATATATCTTGGTAATCTTGAGGTTAGACTATTGCAATGTCCTTTATGTGGGACTGCCTTTTAAAGTGTTCAGATGCTGTTAAGAAGCTTTGAAATTGGTCCAGAATGGAATAGCATGGACCAAAGACTTGTACTAATTGAAAATAATGTACTATACCTGTTCTTAGAGCAGTACTCTGATTGCTAGTAAGTTCCTAGGCCCAGTCCAAAGTGCTGGATTTTACCTTTATGTCTTTAAATTGCAAGATATCCAAAGGAACAGCTCCTCCCATATGTTCCCCCCTGAGTTCTTCACCAGAGGTGCTGCTACCAGTTCCAGTGGCTACCAGGTCCAATTCCTTCTTGTTAGTGACATCTTCCCAGTGGAACTCCTTAGCCAGAGTGGCATGCCTGTTGAGTTCAATCAGGAAGATGGCTGAGGTCTTTTCATTTAGGTTGGCATAGTGATAAAATCACACTGATAGAAGTTGAGGTACAGGGAGAGAAGCTGAACACTGGTTTGTGGACTGCTTTCAACAAAATTGGAGTTGCTTAATAAATTCTTTGCATTCCTTTTTAAAGCCCTTTCTCTGAGACCATAAGATTTTTATGATGTCAAACTTAGTTATTGGTTTTAATGTTATTTGTAATCTTATGGGATGTTTAAAAGGATTTTTGCAAGCAGCTACAATAATCTATCTTGGTTACTGACCAGGATATAAATTTTAGAAATAAATAAAATAATATTAACACTGTTGTTTAAAAAAAAAAAAAACCCAGTGTGGGCTGCAATAAGTTGTCCTAACATTTGTAGTTCTCTTCTAAAAAAACACACAACACCATTGGTATATTAACTCAAGATGATATTCCCCCCTTGACATTCAATTATTTCACATAAGAAATGGCCACAGATATGAGGATGAATCTTGCTCTAGATAAAGGATCTTCATAAGCTGGGTCACTTTTGTGTTGTGTGTGTGTTTTTAAAGATTTCAGAGTGGCTGATCCTTCTCGACACCATTAAATTAAAAGTACATATTCCTTACAAATGCTCTTAAGGGTTTATCTAAATCAACATAGTTTAATTCCTGGACACGCAACTTCCTTTTGGTTTATATGGGGGAAACTGCTCCTTCGCTGTTCAATCCCACCTATCGGGTTTCTTATTTTTTAGTAAATGCTTATATTTTAGGGCCTAAGGAACTCCCTGCCACTATAACTCTGAGTTCCACATACTTAACCTGTTCCGCTGCCACCAATTCGGTTAGAATAATTTAAAATCTCCTAGTAGCTGGTATAAGAGACTTAGGCATGAGATGGACACCAATGCTAGAGACAAGATGAACTGTTAAATAAGTAATGTATTTAAGAGATATTTTGTACACAAGGGATTACTAATATTTATGTTAGGGTTTTCAAAAGACTACTTAGTGACAATTCTTAAGGACTCAAGAGACACTGTTGCTGCTACAAGCCTCTTAATGACTTCTTTTACCTCAGGCCAAATTCTGTAAACCTCCACCCCAGCCAACCAGGTCCAGCTTCTAGATCAGTGTTCTCGAACCTTGGGTCCCCAGATGTTTTTGGCCCCAACATTATTTGCTATTTTCATCACCATGATTTTACATCTTGTCGAGGGGAAACTTCCCACTGGTGTGGGAATTATATCCCGAACAGATGGAAAGCTTTTTAATCTCAGCAGGCTGAAAGCAAAAAGTAAGGTAATTACAACCTCCATTGTGGAACTTCAGTATGCTGATGATAATGTGGTCTCCGCACATTCAGAGTATAATCTCCAAACTATCCTAAATGCTTTTGCAGAAGCATACGAAAAACTTGGTCTCTCACTTAACATCAGAAAAACCAAAGTGCTTCATCAGCAAGTGCAAGCTAACCCTTTGGTGATGCCATCTATCCAGCTTGGCGGGACAATACTGGAAAATGTCGATCATTTTCTCTATCTTGGCAGCTATCTTTCTGTTACAGCTAACATTGACAGTGAAATCCAGCATCGTTTGAGCTCCGCAAGTGCCGTGTTTTCTCGAATGAAACATAGAGTGTTCGAGGATCGGGATATTTGTAAGAAGACCAAAACACTGGTTTATGAAGCCATTGTATTACCAACTTTATTGTATGCCTGCGAAACATGGACTATCTATAAACGTCATTTCCACCTCCTTGAAAGATTTCATCAACATTGCCTCCGGAAAATCCTGCGAATTACTTGGGAAGATAGGTGAACAAATGTCAGTGTACTGGAAGAAGCAAAGACTACTAGCGTTGAAAAAATGATCCTTCAACGCCAACTTCAGTGGACCGGTCATGTTGTTCGAATGCCTGACTGCCGTCTCCCAAAGCAGTTACTTTATTCCCAACTCAAGGATGGAAAGTGGAATATCGGTGGTCAATATAAGAGGTTTAAAGATGTTCATAAGGCTAATCTAAAAAAATGCAATATAAACATGGAAAACTGGGAAGCTCTGGCCCATGAACGATCTAACTGGAGATCTTTGGCCTTTCACAAAGGTTCCATGGACTTTGAAGAAGCCCGAGTGCAAGGTGAAAGGGAGAAACATGCTAAGCGAAAAGCACGTCAAATGAATCCTTTACAGGACCATCTTCCATCTGGTAACCTGTGTCCTCACTGTGGGAAGCTGTGTGGATCTAGAATTGGCCTCCACAGTCACTTACGGACCCATCGCTAGAGTCTACACAATCTTCTTTAGAATTTCCTCCTTTTATCCTGGAATACAATCTTACTCAGTCACGAGTGATCGCCTGTTGATGGTCCTGATGTATTTCTGGCAGCTTGGACCATTTATCTGGGTTTTTACTGCCTGCCTATGTAACCTTCTTCTGGCAAGATCTTAGGGAAGCCTCCTGGCACAACACAGCCACCTGCTCCCAACACCTAATCTTTGCCAGCCATCTATGGTTATCCCACAGAGAAGGAATTGCTTAATGTCCAGGCCTTGGCTATTCACTTTCACCTCAGCTTTCTTCTAGTCTTTCTAAAACACCACACATCAACCAGCACACCTTCTCCCTCACTCACCACTGACTGACTAACTGAACCGTCAACTCCTTAACTGACATTTCTCAACTGCTCTTTTCCACCTAACTAGAATCTCCAGCCAATCAGAATCAAATTTACCTGATCCATGCCCCATCTAACAATATTCAACGTGATTCTCTCTCTCTACCCCTTCCGAACATCACTAAAGATAGGCCTTTGACAGTAACAAAACAAAACCTCAGATACATTTTAGCCTCACAGAGGCCACACAGAGTAAACATTACATAACAACAACATATACAGGACATTTCTTCACAGTTCGTGTGTGTGTGTGTCTGTTTGTTTGTCTGTCTGTCTGTGTCTTTTCATATGTTGCTCACAAAAGGAATATATGCATTCTCATGATTCAAATGGGAGAGGAGAGCCTGAAATGCAAACTCCCCTCACTCAAAAAGTCTGAACCCATCTTGTTCAGCACCTTTTGAACTGATTCTAAATGAGGTTGTGTCCAGGGATGTCGGAGAAATCAGCAACAGACTCAAATGAGTTTACATTTCTATGAGTCTGACCCATGAATTCTGCAGTGGACTGGCTTTTCCCAAGTCACATGGATTTAGTGGACTTTCAAACCAGGTGTGTTTCTTTATCAACTGTAAATGTGCATTTCCCTCCATAGAGTAAAGTGTGAAAATGCACATTTTGGGGGGATTTGCACATTTTCGGAAGTGGAACTTTGCACAAGTGTGAATTTGCATCAGTACATACGAATGCATTTGTGCAGCATCCGATTCTGCCAATGAGCAGATGGCAGATCAAAAGGTGCCTGAAAATTGCAAACCCCAGATGGAACAGATTTAATTAGTGGTGTGCTCCCTACCTTGGGGGGGGGGCTCACCTCGGCAAGCAGCCCCCCCGAAGCCCAGATTCTCCATGGCGCGGAGCGATTCTCCACACTGCTCTTCGCGCCTCTTGAGCCGCTGTGCCGGCAGCACAGGGTCCCATTGTGTCACTTCATGGCAGCTGGAAATGATGCGATGGGACATGGGAGCCCGCACTGCCAGCACAGCGGCTCGAGTGGGGGGAAAGCGGGCGGCAAGGTAAGGCCTGCAAGTCTCGGGGGAGGGGCGAGCGGGGCCGATTTCGGCCTCATTTCAGCCCCCCAATATTCGCAGTACCATCCTTAGATTTAATAAAGTCCATACATCCCTAGTTGCTCCAGGACTGGAATATGGGACACAGTCTGGTGTGAGCCATGAGCCAGGAATAATGAGCTGTGGGATGAAGCCCACAGTCACGACTGAAGAGTAAGTCAGAAAGAAATGACAAAACCAGGGGGCAGGTTCAAGAAGCAAGCTGGATGTCAGTACTAAAGGACAAAGGAACACACCAGATCTCAAGAAGACCTTGTTGCTCAAGCAAGGCCTAAATGCAACAGGAAGCCCTCTTACACTATTTCCTGTCCAGGATGATCCAAAAGTCAGCCTGGTGGGCAGGGTCAGTCCAGGGCCTGAGGATACTAAGCTTCCTAGGTCGGAGCTGCAACATACAGTTCCGCTAGCAGCACCCCTGTCCACACTGCTGCCCACCTATGCCTACCAATCTCCCCGATGTTCCTCCCTCCATGTTCCTCATGAAAGGGGGAGGGTAACGGCCCATGGGAAAGGCTCACTTCCAAACAGGAGACGTCTTACAAGGCCTCTCATTAACTGGAAGGGATGAATGGGGCCAATTCTTGCTGTGGGATTATGGGCTTTGGCATTAGAAAACTACAGCCACTTTTTAAAATTATTTATTTATTTTTACAGGAATTCTTGGTGCAACTATGGAACCCTACTTCAGCGTTCCCCAATGGGGTGCCCTCCAGATGTGTTGGACCACGACTCCCAGCATGCTCCAGCCAGCCATGCTGGAGGGCAGGGCAGCATGCTGGGAAAGGCTGCCCTGCTTGCCTGTAAAGCCCTCTGAGCACCCTCTTCCTTCTGGCAGAGAGCAGGTGTGCTTCTCACTCTTTGTTTCAGAGCACAAAGCCCAGCTCATCACTATGGCTTTAAATTAAGAACAGTGGGAGAGGAGGCAGAAGAGTTGACAGGACCTCTTCCCCCAGCTATGCTTCCTGACATCCTGGAGATCAAGTTGGTGTCAGCAGCCACCCACTGAACAGCAGTGGGACATGAGGATCACACACTTAGTGGTGCTTCTCAAGCCATTTCTGGTAGCCCTGAGCACTGACGCTTCCACAGACACACAGTCACAAAATGCAATGAAAACACAGGAGCAGCCCCCAAAAGGTTCTTCTACATCTTTCCCATAAAGCAGAGGAGAGATGTGGTAATGTTATTCCCTGGTTGGAAGCTAGAGCTGTCACCCCCCCTTTCCCTTCCCCCTCCCTGCAGTTTTCTTTATATGGAGAATTTGTAGGGAAATTTACCAAATTTCACAGACACCCTGTCTCTGCCCCTCCAAATATCCAAATCGATACTGAAGCTTCAGGAACAGCCTGATCCACTTTGGGCTGCTTCAGAGGACACCAACACCACCTTGGACAAGCCCCAAATCTCTCCAAAGTAGTCTGCTTCAACTGGGATTCATCCGAACTGAATGCACAGCCCTAAGTACCACATGTACACTACAGTTTCTGTGCCTCCCACTAAGTCAGGTGTGGCTGTATTTTAACTCCAATACATATAGGTGTAAAAATACAACAATGTTGGTAGAAAGTATTAGTGCACTCACTGCTTACTTTTCTCCACCCCATGAGTGCTTAGAGTGTGTTTCAGTTGCAGCTTGGAATATGTTACGTTTGTGCAATCCAGTGGAATGTTACCTTGTCTCCTCCCAATTCCCTGAGGGTCAAGCTACACATTATTTTAAAGACATAGCTAGTAGCTATTACTTTTCCTTTTTCACTCAAAAGTAAGCCCAGGTGACCTGATCTAGATTGGGACCCAAGAGTGTGTCGGGGGTAGGGTGGTTTTTTCCCCCTTTGCCCCCCATTACGCTCCCTATCCAGATCTCACACACCCCAGTGCCTGCCATTTATATTGCAACTGGATCACTTTTTAGCAATGTCAACTGCAGGTGTCGGGGGGGGGGGCTGATCTGGATTGGGATCAAAGCAGGTGACAAAAGATTTAAAGCCCACTACCCACTGTGCTAGGGTCCCAATCTGTATATAACATTTAGTTTAACCCTGAGAGGTCACGTTCCATAACTAAAGAAATTGGCATTGTACATAGAATCTACTAGGTTCATTCTGCAACATAGAATCCCTTTGTGAACACTGGAGTACTGGCAGCATTCTAGCTTCAGTGCAAAACTGAGCATGTTCTGTATATAATTTTGCTAGCGGTTCCTGCCATAGCTTTCATGGGGCAGGAAAACCTAAACCAGTGAAAGATTTCTTTCTTCAACAAGCCTGAATAAACTACATTAGCAGTTTCTACCAAAATTTTAAAGAGATAGAGATATAGATATAGATATCATTGGCAGATCACCTTCCCCAATACAGACCAGTGCAATCATTAAGATCATTGGAGAGGTTCTTCTGGTGGTACCATGACCTGCAGACTGCCATCTTGCAGCAACCAGGAAGCGGGCCTTCTCTGTGCTGCCACCCAATTTATGGAATAGTCTCTTCCCTGGTATTCACGAGGTGCCAACTGTATCATGCTTTAAATGTTTTTATTAATGTTTTTTAATCTATGTTTTAGCAATTTTTATATATTTTAATTGTATTTTAATATATATTATAATGTGAACGACTTAGCTATTTTTAAATAAATCTATGTAATTTTCTTAAGTTAAATTAAATTCAATTAAATAATATGTCTGTTTAAAAATTAGAGTAAAAAGGGTAAAATGTCAATATCCAGCACTTTTTATCTCAATGTATCTATGGCAATTGTTATTGGATTGGTTTGAAATTTGGCACAATTGTAGATCTCATCAAATAGATTATGGATGCAAAGTCTCAATTTCTTGGGTCAACAGATGTCACTTTATAAGCAATTTTGAGGCTTTCAGTGGTGGAAACCTTCCCCCCCCCCTGTGCCTGTGACTCACCTTAACTAACAGGACATCTGTGTGTCCCTTTAATCACTCACATCGAAGGATGTTGGAGAAATCCAAAACAAATTCAAAGGAGTTCAGATTTCTATGAATCCGACCCACAGATTCTGCAGCAGACCGGCTTTTCCAGAGACACACAGCTTCTGCGGACTTGTGGACTGTTTATTTACTTTCCAGAATCCAGTTGTAGAAAAATATGAAAAACTGGGGGGGGGGGGGGATGAAAGAAAATGCACATTTTCTCCCATAGGCTAAATCGTGAAAATTCTTATTTGGGGGGCATTTGCATATTTTCAGAAGTGCAAATTTGTGTAAGTGGGAATTTGCACAATTGCAAATGAATGCAAGTTTGTGTAACTGAAAACAATCTGATTCTGTCAATGAGCAGATGGCAACGGAACGGCAGGCACCTGACAATCCATGAAATGCATTAACACAATCCATACATCCCTACATCTATCACAAAATAATCAGAATTAGAGCCAATTTACTGTACACATTAAATTGAAGCAGGTAGTAGAGGGAGGTATATAACTCTGAACTGTACCACTTAAGAAAGCATGTGGATGATCTCATGATGTTCCTCACATTTAAAAACAAACAAACCTCCTTGCATGTAGTAAAGTCACTCATCAGAGAGAAAAATTCAGTATAGCCCTTCCTCTACATTCACAAAGCGTTTTACATAGGGAAGCATATATATATATATATATATATGAATGAGAGACCTGCCTTCCCACTTGCACTCCGAAGTAGTACACTCCAAATTCAGCATGTCATTCATCATAAATTTGTAGAATGGCTCTCAGTTATGTTCAGCGTAATCTCAACAAGCCCATTCAAAGGCCATGTTCTGCACAAATTGTTACCATCTGTTAAAAATCACAAAGCAGAGAGGGAAAGCTTGTCTGAATTCAACATCTATCAATCCTGGCAACATGGCACAAAAAAGGGAGGAAGCTCTCTCAGGCAGCAACACATCGAAAATGAAATATAAGCACTTTTGCATAGCCATAGATATTAAGAGCAACCATTGCAAATGCCAGAATGCTAAATCTGACAGGTACGTACCTGTAGTCGACATTTGCATAACAGGCAAGCATATGTTTGGACCAGCGGTGCAGAACCTGAGGTCTGAGGGCCAGATTTGTCCCCAATCTAGCCCTTTAGGGGGTCCCTTTGCTGCGCTTTCCCCTTGCCCACCTGCTTTCCCCCAACCAACAATTGTTTGGTGGTTCCCCAGTTCCACCAGTGCAGATCTTTCCCATTCTAAGAGGTGTTGAAATGCCTCTCCTAAGGCTTAGTTATTGGCAGTAAGAGCTTTAAGTTTAACCCACCTGGACACTGCAATCATCATCTGAGACCTTCCTCTGCGTGCCACCTCCAAGAGAGGCTCGGAGGGTGGCAAGAAGGTAGAGGGCCTTCTCAGTGGTGGCCTCCCGATTGTGGAATGATCTCCCCACCTGGCACCAACACAGTCATATTTTCAGCTCCAGGTTAAGACTGCCCTCTTTCCCAAGCATTAAAGGCATTTCATGTTATTTAATGGCATGATGGGGCATTTATGTCAGCTGCTTTTAACAGGTCTAGTTTGTATTGAAATGGTATTAGCTGTTAAATTGTTTTTAAATTCTGTATATTGAAAAAAAAAATGTATGGGGTATTTCATTGTTTTTGTGGTCTGTGTTTTGGGGGTATTCTTGTGAACCGCCCAGAGATCTTCCACTATCAGGCAGTATAGAAATGAAATAAATAATAAATAAAATTAATAACAACAACAACAATAATAAGTTAAAATATGCTGGTATGTTGTGCCTTTTGCACCCCACCCCTTTTGCCAACCCCCTTTTGCCTTCATCCCCCAGAGTTTCTTTGAAATAGAAATCGGTCCTTGGGCTGCACCCCTGATTTAGGCAAAATTCCACATGCAAGAATTATTCATGAGAGTAATCCATCACAATGGTCAGAGCATTAAGGCCATGCAAAATCAGAAAGGGGTTTAACACATCTTTGTAAAAGAAAAGAAAAAAACCGTTTAAAAGGTATAACATAACCTCAAAGGGTGTGAAGTATCTCATTTGACTGGAAATGGAGTAGATGCCAGTAGTTTCTGCAGTGAACAAAAAGATAAAAACAAGGATTCAAAAGTAATTCTTATATAATAGGCCAGTACTCTCCTATTGGAAAATAAAGAAATGGGATATATAACAGATTTTCTTAACAATTGCAGAAAGTCGCAGGAAGTGGGAATTACACATACCAAGGACAATTTAGTCTTGGTCTGGGGCTGCTTGCCTTACGCACAAAGAGAAAAAGTCCAAAATAGGTCCAAAAATCGGTGAGCTCAGGATGAAGAGGGAATGACAGTGGTAGAACAATCCAGATCTACTTGCTCCTCTAGGCCATTTTACATTTATAAAGCAGTGCTTCTCATGCTTTTTGAATTTGGCACCTTTCTTAATTTGGATTGCCTTCTGAGGCCTCCAACCTAGGGATGAATGGATTTTGTTAAATCCGTTCTTTCTGTGTTTCACAGATTGTCGTCAGGTGTCTTTTGTTCTGTTGTCTGTTCATTGAAGGAATTTGATTAGAATTTCATTCCACTTGCACAAGTGAGCATTATTGCTAATGCTCATTAGTGCAAGTGCAAATTTGTGCAACCCGCCCCCCCGTAAAAAAACTGGTCTCCAAGTCTGTGAGATCTGAGTGACTTAGATAAAGCTGGTCCACTGTGGAATCTGCAGGTCAGATTCATAGAAATCTGAACTCATTTGAATCCGTTGACACACACCCTCCAGGAATGTGATGTTCAAGTTAGTTGAGGTTCTCTGAATTCGTCCTCAAAGTTTGGTTCTCATTCACATTCCAGAACACAAGTCTTTTTTCAATCTGGAAAACTATGCATTTTTGATTGGGAAAAATGCACATTTTTCAGTGAGCACATTTTTCCCATTTAAAAATATGCCTCCCCCCATATATTAAAGCATAAAAATGCAGATTTTGGGGGGAGAGATGTGCATTTGTGCATGTGCTGCTCAAGTGCACATTTTCAAACAAGAACAGGTTTGGGAAATTATAAGAAAAAACATCCTGAGAATTCTGTTTCTGCCTCCATTCACATTCGGGGTTGCAAATGGGACGTGATCGCATGATTTGTGAACAGGAACATAATTCTCATACACATGTGTCTGTGTTCTCCAACACAGGATGTCTAACAGTAACTGGAGTACAGCATGCAGAACATTGCTATGCTTGTTGACCAAGGTCAGACTCCTAGCAATTCTGCCAGGCCAGGCCTATCTAGAGGCTTCTAACTGCATGTGAATCGCAGGGTGTGATATTTCATGGCCCTGTTTTAGGGATGGATGAGAATTTTATTTCCATTCGGCTTTAATAAGAATTTACCAAAAATTGCAAATTTATTCAGGACTGAACTAATTGCAGATTTTTTTAAAAAAATCAAATATGGGAGAAACCACAACTGACAGATTTGTCTGTCCAAGCTCAAGGCTTTGAGGACTTAGTTCTTAAAAGTATGTGTTAAAATCACTGTGTGTTCAGTCATATTAACTGGGGTTGTCACATGGTTCTCTGAAAGGCTCCTCATCTTTAACAGCTGTATGGCAGACAGGTACAGCACGGTCCTCTTCATGATGGAAAAAAATATCTATTGAATGTGGCCAATGCAGATGGGCAAGAATTTAGTTTCAGTTCAGTTTTGATAAGAATTTATCAAAATTCACAAATTTCTTTGGGATGGAAAGAATCTGAGATTTAAAAAAATCTGAAGGTGGGGGAAAGAGAAACTGTCAGATCCGTCCAGCCCTACTAAAAAGGGCTTTGAGACTTGAGCACTCAGAGAATCCCAGTTAGTTAACTAAGCTAAGCTCTATCCTCAAGTCATGAAGTTTGTGGCTCAAATTCCAGAGTAGCTGGCACTTTGCACCTGACACTTTGCACCTGACAACGAAGGGTGACTGAGCCAATCTGCAAGAGCCACGTCACCTTTTTCAAATCATGAGGCATGCACAGCTATTTGAAATAACGATCGTGTATTACATATGCCTTTCATCCCTATCTGTGCTGATCTCTCTCTTATTCAAGAGATTCTCTTGATTTAGAAATGTGAGCTGTAAATCTGCAGCCTTGACAGAAACCTATTCATAAAGCATGGAGATTTTTGCTGTACATTTTGGAGGAAAGTCAATGTTGCAAAGTGAAGTGTAAAATTATTCCTGTCTCAATGTTATTTTTGAGTCATATATCTCTGCCTTTTATGAACAGCCGGCATCTTTGGAAGAATTATGTCTGAGTCATAAATCCCTATTTGCTCAGGACATGACTAATAGGTGTCTTTAACACAGTAAAATGATATTACTGTCTTATCTTGCATATTTTTTTTAACCTCTGAAGCACTCGCAGGACAAAATGAAATTCAAACAGCTTGTCAAGCCTTAATACATATTCTGTCTGAAAAACACTGGTCACATCCTTCCTTTTCCGGTCCATTGGGTCTTGTAAATGGTTACTATAATTTATCCATAAGGACTTCCACAATTTATTCTTTCAATAGTTAGCAAGCAAAATTGGCCAGGTTGGTTTTGGGTTGTGTTTAGCAGGTGAAAGAAACATGAAATAATCAGAGCAAAGATGTGCAGGTGGCTGGGAAGAGGCTGGGCACAGGCAGCCAGGCTTTACCCAGTAAGGCCAGGGCTCACACAGGGATGCCGCACCAGCACTGTTTTATTAGCAGCGACCGTGTCATCATCTGTCACCCGCTTCAGAATTACTTCTGAGCTAAGCTGCAATCTTCAAACTAGCTTGGGGTGGGTTGGGGGATGAATTTTCACAGGGACAATACATCGTTCCCTGTTGTAATGGAAATATTTTGGGGTGGCTTGGTCTTCAATTGGCAATTAAGATTCATTAGCTTTACAAAAGACCTGTTCCTGGTGGAGATAAAACTGCTAGACCCCGTTTCTAGATATGGATCCACACAGCTGTCTTCATTTTTGGTCTTGTGTGGCTTCGGGAACTGTCCTGATGAATGCCAGCGCTTCCAAATGCACCACTACACTGCTGGCTTCATCCCAGGGCTGCACAACCTTTTCAGCCCCAAGGGCTGTATGTGATGCTGCCAGGTTGGGGCCCGCACAGGTGTGCAGACATAAGGGCACACATGCACACAAGGACACATGCACATATATGCACACACATGTGCATGCACACACACATACACAACCAACAGGCACTTGCACACACAGAGAAACATCAGTGAGCCTGATACAGGTCATTCTTTCCTTACTGGTATGAGGATCTCTGGAGGAGGGAGCAGAGCAGGGCTCTCCAAACTTGGGTCCTCAGATGTTGCTGGACTACAGCTCCCAGAATCCCTTGCCATTAGCCATGCTGGCTGGGTATGCTGGGAGCTGTAGGCCAGCAACATCTGGGGACCAAAGGTTGGGGTGCCCTGGAGTCGAAAGTGGCATAATTGCCAAGGGATATTTGGCAGTGGAGGTCAGAGATCCCATAAGGGGCTGCTTCTGTGGCCTGGGTGGGGCATATTGCCCCAAGGCCATCAGTAGTGCACCTGTGCTTTACCCATACAAGAAGCATCATTGTCCCAGTGAGTTCACTTCAGTGAGACTCACTCATGAGTAAGTGTCCCTAGGATCACTGTCTACAGGACAGAGATGGGTGATTCTGTCAGTTTCACCAGTTAAAAAAAGAACAACAAAAACACTCAAGTTCTTTCTCTCCCTAATATGAAGAACTTTACAAATTTTGGTAAATTCTTATCAAAAACAAATTGAAATGAAATTCTCACCCATCTGCAGCAGCAAATTCAGTGGGTACAGCTGTTCTCAACATGGAGAGGACCATGATATACTTGCCTGCCATATAGCTGATAAAGATGAGGAGCCTGTCTGAAAAAAGAGGTAGCGACCTAAGCACTAATATGGTTGAATACACCAGAATTCAACCTAGCCTTTTAAGAGCTAAGCACTCAAAGCCCTGGGCATGGATGGATGAATCTGTCAGTTTCAGTTTCTCCCACATTCAATTTTCTTTAATCTCAAGTTCCTTTTGTCCTGAATATGAAAAAAAAATATGTTGTGAATTTTAGTAAATTCTTATCAAAATTGAACTTAAATGTAATTTTCACCCATCTTTAGCAGGCCGCCTACATTAACTTATATTGGTCATTAAAACCTGAGAGAATAAGCAGACCCAACTGACTTGGTTTAATTGTAAAGTATATATCAAAATGCATTCAGAACAAAGGATATTATCCTGACTCACACAACAATGTTTTGTTGTGCATTACATCTGCTTCATCCCCTTTGTTGCCTCAGGAAGGCCCTCCAAATTTGTCTAAAATTTTGCTTTAGCCAAATTCATTGACAACGGAAGCCCTGTTCAGGTGTTCTCCTGAATGTGAGGGCTTAAAGTGGATAGAACAATGATTGGTTTGTTGGTCCAGTTCCTGTGTCTCAGGGTGTGCTGCCCGCACCCACCTCAGTTCATACCTTGCCATGCAGAACTCTCTGTGCAGTCAGGAACCCTAATAAGGCAGGGTCCATGATCATGTGAAGAGTTCTACTCACATTCAAGTGAACACAAGTAGAACTTCCTTTCAGACCTTACTGATTCAACTCAGTTTCAGCTGCCAAGAGCCTTGGTGTTTTGCTGGATGATCGTTTGTCCTTGCGTCCTTTTATTAATAGGACTGCTAAGGCATGTAATTTTCACCTTTTGAACATTCGCAGGATTCACAAGTTTTTGTCTCCTGAAACAGCCCATCTGCTTGTTCAGGCTTTGGTGGTATCCTGCTTGGACTATTGTAATAGCTTAATAGCTGGCTTGCCCTCTTCTGTGCTTCTTTCACTGGTTCTGGTTCGTGTTGTTCTGAACTTGCCCCGATACTCCCATATTACTATGGCCCGTAGGAATCTTCATTGGCTACCCATTCGAACTAGGGCCCAATTTAAATTATTGGATCTTGCCTTCAAGGCTTTGCGCTCTAATGTCCCTCATTACTTATCATCTAGGCTTTCCTGGTATGTTCCTGGTAGGAATTTAAGATCAGTGGGCCAGGGATTATTAGCGGTCCCACCGACACGCTCTGCCTTGCCTTGTCAAGGCTGCGAACCTTTCAGGATCTGGTTCCACTTTTGTGGAACAGGCTTCCCATGGACCTCTGATTGGAGGAGGATCTTTCCCGCTTTCGAACGGGATTAAAGACTTATCTTTTTAGTCAGCCAGAATGAGTGGTTGGGCTAATGTGGTGGTTGCTGGGATTTGATACTGCATAGTAAGTGGTTGGTGTTGGTTATTTTATTGTATTGTTATGTTTACTGTATATGTTATTTGTCCCACCCTTTGGTATAAGGGGCGTTATAAATAAACTATTATTATTATTATTATTATTATTATTATTATTATTATTATTGGGGTGGGTACAGCATGCACAGAGATGTAGGCGTTGGGGACAGCATGCATGGCCCCATCGCTCTCCCCACTTTAAGTCCTCGTGTGTTCAGGTGAATGCCTGAACGGGGCTTACAAAGTGATTCCAATATCTGCCAAGTAGTTAAGTCAACTTACCAAGAAGAGCAGAGCTCATTTGGAGCACTCTTTAGTTCACCGCTGAATTTCATAATTAGTCAGCTCACAGGTCGAACTGTGCCCATTTGTAATGTTCAACCTTTTAACAAAGCTGGACTGGCATTTTACAAATTTGCTATTAAGTTCGGAATTGATTGCAAGTCTTTGAGCATGTGCAGTCTGTATCTAAACTATGCTATTTCACTGCACATGCAGTGAGTTGCTTGGATGAAACCTTTTCATGCTTATGGTAGACTGTGGTGATGTCACATCCCTCTCTTACTCTTGTCAGATAGAATTTGAGCTGTTGGTGTTTGTACACAGTACTCACTTTTATTTTGTTCAGTGCCTTGCCTCTTCCCAGTTTACTTCCTACTGCTGGGGGGGTGAAGTGTTTCTTTGAGAGGCCACTCGAAATCAACCAATCAGGAAGGGGGTACATAACATGGTGACACATGATGTCATGATGCACTACACATTTCCAAACTACAGCTCCCAAGATACACTTTGATAGTTCATATGTGCAAAGGTTTGTTTATAGGAGAACTCTTATCTGAGTTTACATGGATAAGTTCATTATTATCCAAAGAAACAACTAATTCATCCAGGAGCGGGGAATTCTCTTTAATGTGTCATATTTCACGACGCATGTCACATTCACATTTCTTGTCAAAAGAGTGGCTTTCCTTTTAACAAAGGATTGGAAAAGCAGAAATCCAGCCTTCCAAATTCCAAATTTAAAACCCTATATGGCTCCAATCCAGTCTTATCTCAAGTAGCGCCACCAGCAACATCAAGTAGGCCGCTCAACAAGGTCTGCCACGGACGGCCTTCTCCTTGTCCCATCAGCCAGAGCAGCCAGGCTGGTGGGGACTAGGAAGAGGGCTTTTTCTGTGGCGTCCCCCAAGTTATGGAACTCCCTCCCCAGTGACCTTCGCCATACCCCCTCCTTGATGAGCTTCCGCCGTGCTTTCAAAACATGGTTTTTCAGGCGGGAATATGGGGTGGGTTAGGATTTTTTTAAAAAAACTTTTATATTGTTTTAATTGTGTTTGTTTTAATTGTCTTTTAATGGTATTTTAATGGTGTTTTATTGTATTTTATTCTGTTGTACATTGCCCAGGGTGGCTGGGTGGCCAGCCAGATGGGTGATTTAAAAATATAATGAATGAATGAATGAATGAATGAAAAAATAAATAAATAAATAAATCCCACCCATTTCACCCATTACTACTCTTTAGCATGGGCTACCATCTGTTCTGTTTGTGGAAAGTAGATAGGCTGGGAGTTATCTCTATAGTTACACACAGAACCACTTATGGGGTGAAAATTAGTAATAAAGATGAGAATTTGGAAGGCTGGATTTCTGCTTTTCCAATCCTTTGTTAAAAGGAAAGCCACTCTCTTGACAGGAAATGTGAATGTGACGTGCGTAGTGAAATATGACACATTAAAGAGAATTCTCCGCTCCTGGTGTGGAAGATAATCAGGTTATGTATAATTTTCAAGGTTTGTGTTTGTTTGATTTTATTGTTCTTCCCTGGGCTTGAAATAAATGACAAGCCAGGGCAAGTGGCAAGTGTGCAAAACTATTTGACACTCTTTGCTTTTGAAATGCACATTCATCATTCTTCTCTTCAGATGAAGCTTGCTCAAGGCTATTTAGACTACACACGCATGCGCGCTGCACACACACACACACACACACACACACACACAGCAAGGTTATAAAGTTATAGTTTGTGCTCCAAGATGAAATGGTAGGATCTGGAAGTGCTGAACAGTACATGTTCAAAACAACAACAACAACAAGAAAAAGCTGAAATGACAGCAGTTACTGCCTCCAGGCTTATCAAGCCAGGGCTTGAAAAAAGAGATTTCACCCTCATGCTACAAGACTGTCATTTTCAGATGTAAACAACTAACAAATATTACATTTCCTCTCAGGCACTGATAATTACATGAAAAATTTCATGTGTGGAATCCCCTTGAGAAATATTGCTACTCTTTTCAAAACTCTCTTGGCTTCCCTCAAAATTACTTCCCTCTTAAGCAGGAAAAAAAAATCCAAATTCATTATAGAATTTTGATTTCTGGAATTCAGTGGCAAAAGAACCCAATAGTACGGAGCTCAGAAATGCTAGCTAGACCTACAAGTGGGCCTGGGTGTGATTCCATGTTCCCTGAAGAGAACTTTAAAAGTGTGCATTTTTAAAAGTGTGCATTTTTAAAGTGTACATTTAAAAAAAGAAATTCACACTTTAAAAAATTTGCATTTTCACATTTTAATCAATGGAGGAAAAGTACACTTTTCCTGTTCGAAATGTGTACTTTTCCCATTCAAATGAAAATGAGAATGGGAATGAGCCGAAATGAGTTTTGAAATGAAGTTCAGAGAATGTTGGTACACTCAAACACCATCAGCAGCAGTTCACCAGGGCTGAAGGGAGATTCTCTAGCTGGGAGGCTTAGGCCATAGCATCTGTGCAGCAGAAATGCACTGCACACTGAGGCAGGTGAAAAAGTGGCCATTTCATTTCCCAGTCCCAAGCAGGTTGGGGGTCCCAATGGTTTTAACCCCACTTGGTGCCTTGGGATGAACAGCAGGAGCACTGCAGGTGCCAACCACGTAAGTTCCAGTGTACTGGTCCCATCGGCAGTGGGCCTCACTGCATCCTCTCCTGTCCCCAAAAATTGTCAGCCCAGATTTTACAACATTGCACTCTAGGCAAAAATGGGGGAAAGGGGAGATTGCATTGGCCAAAAGGGCCCCTGCCCAGGCAGGTAGCAGAATATTTACGACAGAGATTTTCGGAAGGTTTCAGGATTCCTTACAAAGCTCCACACAGACATGCATAGGCTGAGATAACCTTCAATCGCTGTGGGACATGGAACAGGTAGTGCAGGCAAAGTTCCCAAAAGTATTAAGGGGTGAGGTAGTTGAGCATTTTGACACCCCTCCACCCCCACTTTGCAGATATCAGCATTAGGGATTGTTCCAAAGAAAGGCCCAGGTGTATTCAGGTTGACCTGCGAGCTTTCCTACCCTAGTGGTTCATCAGTCGATGATGGTGAGCTACAGTGTTCGATGAAGTGGTGAACATGGTCATGGGACATGTGGCAAGGGAGCATTGATGGGCAAATGTGATGTTAAATAAGCCTCACATCTGCTGCCCATCACCCCGATGATGCTGACCTGCTGAAGATATTTTGTTCCAGGTAAATGCTATGCAGAAAAAGCCCTGCCCATGAGATGCTCAGTATCCTGCTCAGTTTTTGAAATGTGTGGCATGGAATTTTGGCATGGGCCTTTAGGGCTGGTTTGGGGTCAACATCTACAGCCCATTTTCTCTCAATTGTTTATTTGCTGGCACAGCAGGCACCACAGGATGCACCCTGCGCATTCTAAGCTTTGCAAAATTGTCTGAGTATTTGGGGGTTCTTCTGATGTTGGCTGAAAAAAGTGAGCGACCTTCCGACTATCACAGTGGTGAGGATCCCTTTTTGTCCCAAGAGCCAAAATGGTTCTGTTCAAGCATGCCAGGGGGGCCACATGCCCATAGTGGGCTGGGCCAGATGATCCCAAAGTGGATAGGGCCACCCACTGCTGATATCTGCCCCCCCATGATGTGATTGCCACACACACAAACACACACACACACACACACACACACACACTCATGCATTGCCCCTCCCCCACCTGCAATCAAACTTTTAAAAAGCCTCTATTGGTACCAATGGAGGCTTTTTAAAAGGCTATTGCAGCGGGGGTGGGTGATTTTTTCGAGGGGCATTGCACTGTTGGCGAAGGTCAGCTCTTCCCTCCCCAGCAGCTACCCCCCCCCAAATGTGCCCCACGCACCGCAATTAGACTTGGAAAGAACCTCTGTTCTTGTGAAACACCACTGTATACAAGCTCTGAAATCCTGTCAAATGTGAACGGTTAAATATCAAATATTAAACTGAAAGACTGAAATAGATACTATCATTGGATGTCAAATGCAAAGACAAAAATGTTTGTCTGATATTGAGTACTAAATAAAAGAACACTGGGTGTCAGATCCCGGCATCAAATATCCCTAACTATACAGCAAATGTTTGGCTAGCAAATATCAACCTATCGCAAGGGAGGGTTGTGAAAATAATGTTTGGGAGCAAACTGGTTTGGTCTGTGTTAGTGGCTTCCATGACTAAACATTTTCGAACGAGAGGAGTTACTAGTTTTTCTCTGCTTGTTCAAACACTGGACCCTACTAAAACCAATTAATGCCAGTAGTCACTGTGATAAGATGTAATTAATGCCGGTCGTCATTGTGATAAGACCTTCCAGCTGGGATTTGGCTGAGGGCACAAATCCATTCAACATAGGTTAGTGAACACATATAGAAGTCAGTAACAACGCTCAGTTACAGCCATTTGGACTACAGTACAAACAGTCTAGCTGTCCACAGCTCATTATCAATCCCCTGAACCTTTCAGTCCCTTAATTAAAGAGGTTTCTTTTTCTGACGAAAAGAACCCAAAAACAAAACCGAGCTGTCGGTTGCAAATCAAAGCAGTAAAAGAAGCTCATGGGAATTTATGGCCACAGGCCTTTTAAGCAATCCCGACAAAAAGCTGTCTGTGGAACCACCTCATGGAAGAAGGCAATGTGGAAGTGGAATTATGGTTTTTGAAACAAAACTACTAAGAACTTTTGTGATATTTTTTTCAGACCTCCTTGTGCAAATGTTTGCTGGTTCTATTGTTACCATATAAGTTCAGCACAGGTTTCTGTTTTGCTGTCTTATCTGATGTTTAACAGCTGCCACTTTACTGTTAAAAGGTTTGTAATATTTTAATCTGCTTGGGGGTGGGTGGGTTGTTTTTGTTTTTGGTCTATTTTTATATTTTTATTGTCAGCTGCTTTGATTGCCTTATACATAAAAGTAAGATATAAATATTGTGGCCCAAAGGAGGAAATAAAGAGGTAGACACTAGAGAACTTGGGCTACTTTTATTTAACATTAACATAACCTTCCGAGAATTTGCAAAGTGTACGTGTGGGTAACTAACCCTAAGGGTCCTGCAGGCAACTAACCACCCTTTTTGGGTGAGCTAACTAACCCTGCCTGTGGAAAGGGACAGGTACCATTCCCAACCCCTTGCCTTGAACCACACCTAAGAGGTGCATAAGGGAGGTGTCCCTGACTCACCCCCATCCAGTGCCTCACAGCTCTGTGCAGGTGAGGCAGGCTATCCCCAGAGTCAGTCCATAATCTGCCCATGGGTCCCACAGCCCTGAGCGGCAGGCCTTGAGACTTGACCATCACAATAAAGGTACCTCAGGGTGCCCACCAAATCTTGCTTACCTGCTAAATTCCTGCACCTTCCTGCCAAGTGGCAAATTAACCTATTTAACTTTCCCCCATAGCTCCTTATACTCAACATCCAAGCACGGTATAGAGTGGGCCAAAACAAACAAACAAACAAACACCATGCACAAAGGGCCAATATGTAAACAGGCCAAACATTCCTACTCTGCTCCACACAAGGAAGTGACCAGCTCATTTTGCACTGAGATTCAGAGTGGGCGAGTGGGAGCTGGAAGAGAAAGAAGCTTAGTGAAGGGAGGAAGCAGCTTATATAAGCCATGCTCTGCCTGTATTATGCTGCATATGCTAGTGCGGTCTCACCTCTTCCTCCTCAGACCACAAAGGCATCCCCCACCCTAGCTGTTCTGGCCAGAGTGGGGAATGGGAATACGGTAACATAAGTAATTTACACATGTATGTGTAATGTGTGTAAAGGGCTGATTGGCTACAGAGTGTTGTGAAATCATGTATTTCACTGCAACATTCCTGATTAGGTGAGCACCCATGTGACTAATCTGAGAAAGAGGAAGAATTATCAGCCAGGAAATGAGGAAACAACAGTGACGGGGAACTATGGTGCATAACATTATTATTTTTAAAAGGTGAACATTCACACAATTTTAACTTTTTGGGGAGGAGGAATGTCCACCACACCAATCATGCTAGTCTCTACCAGAAAATTGTGAACGTTCTGTGTGCAGCTCTAATTTTAAACAGGAGTGGAGCTTATTGTTACCAATCCATGTTTGAAAGTTTGAGAAGAAAAAGTAGTTTTTCAAGCATGGACGTAGAAGCTTTGTTCCTCTCCCCCACACCTTCCCAATATATTTCACATGTAATTTGCCTTTGATCTCTCAGGGAGAGAGGAAACTGAGTTTATGAGAAGGTAAAAGCAAACCACATTAGTTACACCAGGGCTAGAGAAAGAATATCTAAAAATAGCACCTTCAGGAACAATATTGCAACTTCTTTCCTGTCCTTCACAGCTTTACTCTTTACTGAAAATAGATGTTACTACGACTTGTTAGCACTGTGGAGCCAACAGAGCCATTGTTAACTGGCATAGATTTTTCCTGTACGGAACCTCTTTACAACATTGGCTATATGTACACTCTGAACTCATAATGTTTTTACGCCAGTTTAACTGTCATGGGTTCCCTGCAAATTATCTTGGGAATTGTAGCTGAGAATTCACTCACAGAGGAGGATTCTTTGTTTGAGATCCTTATCTCTGCTCACATTACTATTGTTGCAAAGGCATGTGGAAATTACTATTAAACAATTTTAATACTATCTATCTATCTATCTATCTATCTACACACACACACACACACACAGTAGCCAGTGTGTGTCACTGGGAAAAAATATTAGACTCAGAATCAGGTGCAGGGAGTGTCTCAAGTGCTACTATGGCTGAAGTTTGGAATTGGGGCATTCAGAATGTGAACTTCCCCAGCTCAAAGCTCTTGGGTTAATTAAGGCCAAGAAGAAACTTCTCCAAATTTTAGGCTCAACTCATAATTATCTCAGCCTTGGCCCCAGGTACTAGGCATCCCCACTGCTGCTTCTTTCCTATTCCTGCTGAAACTTAAGTGAAGGACTGCTGCTGCTGCTTCAGGCTTCATAGGGTAGCAGCAGTCTTGTGAGTAACAAGACCCACTGGGAAGGTAGTTTTCCAAGGATCCTAGCTCCTAATAATGGATCTGGAAACCCTAGGAAATGAAAATTCCCAGGGATCCTGATGCTTGAGATACTGTTACTGCATGAAGGGCCTCATCAAAGCTGAAGCAATGGCTTTTTCACCAGTGCTGCAGCTACCCCCATGGAATCTGGGGGAGCAGGAGGGGGAAAAGGGGGCAAATGCTCATGAGGGGGATGGAGTGGGGAAGCCTTTTTCACTGCTGAACAAGGAAGTTCTCTTCTCTCTGATCAGCTGTTGATTAGAGATAAGAGTTGTTCCCTGCCTGGGGAGAAGAGGTGGGGCCTTAGGAAGAAGCTAGCAGTCTGTATGGGCGCCCCTGTGGTCCATGTCCATTGTCCGGTCCAGTTGTCCCCTGTGCTTACTCTAAACTTTGTCATAGTCCCCAGTTGGGTTGGGATTCATGGAGAACTTAGTTTAGGAAAGCCTCCAGCTGTAACTCAGTGGTGGAGCATGCAAAAGATTCTAGGTTCAAACCCTGGCATCTCTAGTGGGCTGAGAAAGACTCCTGTTTAAAACCCTACAGTACAGATGGGGGAACAAGCAATTTTCATGATTGCTGAGATTATCTGACCACCACAAGCCTATTAAGGATGTCTTATAGGGATGGGCGACCCGTCCAGCACTCGACTTGCGGCACGTGAGCCAAGTGCTCCTGCCGTGCGAGCCGAGCACCAGCACCAGCTGAGGCACTCGCCAGACTTCCAGGTCCCCAGCTCTACATTGTTTACGTAGAAAATGGACTAATTTGCACAAATTACGGCCTAATTTAAATTTGTGAAAACCGAGCTGTCGGTTACAAATCAAAGCAGTAAAAGAAGCTCATGGGAATTTATGGCCACAGGCCTGTCTGTTTTCTACATAAACAATGTAGCACCGGAACCCAGAAGTCACTTTCCCCATCTCGGCTCGCAAGAACATGAGTCCAGTCGGGGAAAAGCTAGGGCGAGTGGAGTTTGGGGGGTCGAGCCCAGCGAGTTTGCCAGACCTCCACTCCCTCCAATCGAGCTCCATGCACATCCCTAGTTACGCATGTTGTTTAAATGCACAAGGAGGGGGCACACACTAGCCCAGCCCCCTCTGTTATTGCTCTGGTTGTGCTGAATGCATGGATGATAGCTTTGTGAAGAGGAGAATCCCTCTATCCATTGGGGCTCTCCACACAATCCAAAATTCTGATTATTCAGCATTCCAGGTCACATGGAGAGCGCCCATGGATAGAGGAGGCTTTCCGCTTAAGACAGTTGCTCTCCACGTGTTCAACATGACGAGAGCACTGAAGGAGAGGGGTGGGACTGGAGTGCGCCCTCTCCTTGTGTGTTTAAACAACACACTTTATTGAATACTGTTTACTTTAAAGCTTGGCTCACCTCATTTCCCATGTTAGATTGCACTCTCCATTTCTTTTGAGTGGGAAAAGTGCACATTTTGAATGGAAAAATGCACCTTTAAAAAAAAAAACTGCACTCAAATGTGCACTTTCTCCCCATAGAGTAAAGGGTTTTTAAAGTGTGCATTTTGAAAAATGTGCATTTTCAAGTGTGAATGCAAGTCCAGGAATTTGCAAACATTTTCAGAGAACATGCTCTACATGATTTGCAAACATGAACAAAATTCTCATACAACTCTGCCAGTCAATGTAGATACTATAGAGCTAGATGGACCATTTCCCCCCCCCCTCTAAAGCAAGATGATGATGTCCAACCTCCAGTAGGAGAGGAACAAGAAGGAGGAGGAGGAGGTCTAAAGCAATTTCCTATGTCTCTAGTATTATTGTGTTCCTGATTACATAATTATGATGTCATCAGGAATACAGGATGACATCATGATGGAGCTCAGAATGGTCCCATGCTTAAAATGAGCTAGTTTTGGACCAACCTGGCCCCAAATTTCTTCATTTTAAGCAAACCCATTCTGAATCAGGACTGAGGAATCTCACAGTTCAGTAGTTGCATGGCAGCCCTTAAGGAACTAAGGCTTAATTACAGGTGGTAGTGGTACATTCTGAAGATAAGATTTAATATGAGTCTTCAGTGTCTCTATCATTGAGGGAGAAATGAATGGGTCTGTACCACAGTATCTCCCTGGTTGTCCAGTTTAAAGCTTCCAATCCTTCCAGGGATGGATTGGGTAGGCCAGGAGATACCATGCTCAAATAACAGCAGTACAGCCCAATTCATTCTTTGCTTCTGCACTGGTGATGGGGAGGGGAAGGGATGCAACAAAGCCCACATATCATGTTGTGAATTCTCTCTGGTAAATAACAGCTGGATAGGCTAAATGTTTTCCCCATATCCAGCCAGTGAGTTGGATCCAAAGTTGTGTTTGCCTGAGTTCCACTCATGCTGGAGTAAGTGGGTTTGGAGGTGATCCGTCAAATTCCTCCTCCCCCCTGCAGCCTGCTGTGCCTCCTGAAAAGTTGCTCTGGAGGGATGGGGGGATCCTCTGGAGCAGCATGAGAGGTGACATAGGGAGCTGCAGGGCTGGGCAAGGTAAATTGGTGAAGACCACCTCCCTGCCCCCTTTCTCCAGCAGGTAGCCTCCGCTAGACCTCGGTGCATTCTGTGAATAGAATGGGCAATCTGGATCCAACGCAATGCTTCATGGAGCTTTTGCATCACATGTGTGTTTACAGAGATGGGAAAGGCTATTACATATCAACAAATGCACAGCTTCAAATTATCACTTATTTTGTAATGGGAGGAGAGGGCTCAAATTCATACTTCTAAATCTTGAAATTCACACACAGAAAAACCAGTTTCAAACTTTTGAAATCTCTAATGTCAAAGATCCCAGAACATCTAAACAGAGAGAGAGAGAGATTCTACTCACAATATTGTTTTCTAAAAAAAGGGCTTCACCATTAACACATTTTTTAAAAAAATATTTACAAAAGATGAACAACTTTCGATCCGGTTGCATCTCCAGAAAGCAGTAGAATTAAGAAGAAAGCCACTAACTGAAAAGAAAATCTGATGAACAAAATAACTGGCAAAGTGATCACATTAAAGTAATCATTTGCAGTTAAATACATAGTATTATAGAAAATGAAACTTAAATGCATTGGCTATTTCCAGCCTTCCTCTATATAGTAACTCATTTTCTGGAAGTAATCAGTCACTGCAGCAATTTATTTTTTGTTAAAAAAAAATACCAAATGCCACCTCTCTAAGTAAAAGTCTAAAGTAAAAGCATTAGAGATTAGGGCATAAGGTCAGAAGGAAATGCGCTGCCATTGTCAGATCTGAACAATTGTCCACATGCATTATAGACACTTTAAAGCATCAATTATGGGCCACTGCTGGAAGCATGATGGTATACTTAGAACCCTTTAATAAAAGAATGCCATCTATTGTATAGGGAAAAAATCACACCTTCAGGATGCCAAATAATTATAGACTATCGTTAGTTTATAAGATAGGTACTAGTGTTGCCCTCCTCCATGACAAACCTATTGTATCATATTGTCATATCCATGCACTGAAGAGACAACCATCTCTTTGGTATAGCTTGATCAGCAATGATTGTACATTTTGTCAGACATTTGCACCTGACATATTCCTTCCTGGCAATGTAACAAATATGAATAGTTTCTAGTATTTCGATGAAATGAAGCATATATTTATTATTTTATTAAACATATTTAGGGAGCGACCCGACCCTATAGCCCCTATACAGCATCTAGAGGGCCATAGGATACTTCGGATTCCCAGATCCAAGGTCAGAGACAGTGCTCCGACCACAGAGCTGGGAATCCGTGCCCTGATCCTCCTCCCCCCTTCATAGCCTGCATGAAAAGAACTCCAGCTGCCTCTCTGAGGCTGGGAACTCGACCTTAGAGAGGGGGTAAAGGGAGCGTTCTAGTGGGTGGGGAGGGGAGGAGACTGTAGGGGCAAGGTTATGACATATCATGTGCCCTCTGCAGCCTCTCCCCCAGAAGCACCCCAACTAGACGGACAAAAACAGCCATCTAGCAGAAATGCAGAGCAGGAGGAGCAGGGAGGTGAAGATCACCTCCACTGCTCCTCCCGCTCTGCATAGGATGCCCATAAGCTTCCGCATTCAGAGGTATCTTGACAGGATTGCACCCTTAGCCTTGAAGATCCAACAAAAAGAGTTTTCTCCAACCATTTTTCACTAAGTTACTAATTTATTAAAAGTATTTATGCAGTGCTTTTCTGCCCACCACAGCCCTCAAAGCAATATACAGTACAATACAATACAATCACAACATAAAAGCAAAAAAACCCAACACAAAACTGAACAAAAGCAGAACATTCTTTCAAACAGACCAGGCAAAACAATATTGTTTTTACTGCCTGTCTAAATTTTAAAAGGGATGGAGCTAGCCTGACCTCCCTTGGGAGGCAGTTCCACAGTTGAGGTGCTGCTACAGAAAAGACCCTGTCTTGTGTACCCAATAACCTAACCTCTCTTGGTGGTGGAACATGGAACAGGGGCCTCTGATGAAGATCTCAAATTATGGGCAGGCTGATACAGTAGGAATCTTCCCGATATAATATATAATAATATATGGTATTCACAATACAAAACAATATTTTTCAAATAAAAAAAGGCACTTGCTTGGGGGCCTAAGCAGAAGAGCTAGTTGAACTCCCTGCCCATCTCCCCACCACCATCCCTTTTTTGTGAAAATATTATGGTGAAGCAAACATTTTTTAGCCCTCCATTGATAGTTTGAGTCAAATGTATCCTTATAGTACTGAAAAAAATAATAATCATGTAACTTTTATATAAGTTTTTCACAACAACTCCATGCTCCTGGTACTCAAGCATGATGATGTTTTAATTGCCACACGGTGCTCCACAGCCTCTCCTCCCAAATCTTGTGAAAAATCAGTGTTTGTATTCTCACGCTTTTGAGTTCAATTCTACCACATATGGAATTTTCAGTTTTCAGAAAACTGAACAACCATGCACATAAGTTGCTATCAATCAAAATGACCTCACAAAATTCTCGTTGTTGTTGTTGTTGTTGTTGTTGTTGTTGTTGTCGTCGTCGTCGTCATCGTCATCATCATCATTATCTCTTTTTATCTACAGATATTTAGACCAGAAACTGTTCCATTTCGTGTGAGGAAGAAGATACGGGATGAAAACAACAACAGTATTTTCTCTATTTTCTCTATTTAGGGGTTAATAGTAAGAGGTTGTGGGGGTTTTTTTTTTTGTTCTGCTTTTTAAAAAAGAAACCCTTTACAACTCTTTTTAAAAAAACAAAAAAAACAACCTTGTTTCCCAGTTAGAACCTTTTTTTGTGACCCAGATGAACTGTTTTTCTCCCCCATCATAGCTTTTTGCAGAGTTAATGTTGAGCAATATCTACTAATCCTCCTTTGGGTTTTTTTTTTTTACCCCAGTTCCAAAACTCTCACACAATGCTTCATGACATATGAGAACATTACAACTTATACACATGTTTCCATTCAGTAGAAGATGCCCAATAAGGCAGTATATGCCATCCAAACTTGTAAAGAATGACATCAAATTCTGGCTGTGTTGCAATTCCAAAACGTTGGAATGTTTACAATGTTGACACAGATAAGGGAAAGGAAGAATGGGCCCCAGCAGTTTGAAATCCAGGATAAACAGCAGCTGAGAAACTAACAATACATTTACAGGGTTCCAGATGAACTATAACAACTGTTTTCACCAGTGTGCCACTATTCAGAGAATTAGTTAAGAAAAACCTGACTCTGGTTGGCATGTTGAAAAGGAAGAAAGGAAGGAAGGAAGGAAGGAAGGAAAGAAAGAAAGAAAGAAAGAAAGAGCAGAAGTTTCTGTAGTGCTATTTGTCCACAAATCTAAACCCACGAATAGCAGTATTTGGGGTTTCCAAAAACATACTACACTTGTTAGTATCTAGTGGACCTGGGTCTTTATTTTTAAGACCAAGGGTGCTGCAGACACCTGTTGTGTCCACACATACATTTTCAAATGCATGAACAAATAGTTGCCAACTGCTTAGAAGCCTATATTCATTAGAATCTGGTGTGAACATCCCAAAAGATGTCTTTTCCTAGTGGACATGGGTCTAGAGTTGCTCAAACCTGGGTTGAGTTAAGGGACATAGCCAGCTTGCCTGGGACATTGAGCTAGGCTGCCTCAGAACTGGTAGACTCGGCCACTGCTGACACCAAGAGAAGAGGCAAGTGTCATCTCTGTGAATGATACAATGACATACAATTGGAGCAACAAGGGTTCATCTAAATGTTTTCTCCCTTCCGCTCATGCAGTTGTAAAATGTTGTACTGGGAATTGAGGAAGATAATCGAGGAGTACAGGAGTGTTGTACGGAGTTCTTCCTCTATGCTCTGGGCTTGATAAAAGAAACTAAAGTGTAGGTGTTATCAGTGAATGGCCTTGGCTACTTTACTGGTATGTGACTCTGGCTGCTGCCAGCCTGAATGCAATGATCAGGCAACTTACCACTGTCACTTGGTGCATGCCAGCACAGACACATGTTTTATCATTTAACCACGAGGTCTGCAAGCTCATGCGTTTGGTGTTAGGAATTGGTATATAAGCTAGCAAAATGCAGCCTTGATGGGTGGTGTGGTGTGGTGTGTGTGTTGATGTGTGCTGAAAAGGAAGCGGGGATCCAGAAGCCGTTGCTGCCAGCCTGAAGAAGGATAAAGAACCAGCCAGGCACTGACACGGATGGAGGACTGCAGCAACGCCACAAACTGTAACTGGAGGCAGAGCTTTCTTGACTGGCTAGGTTGATGATATTGTGGTTCACTGCCCTGTCCAATGGGTGAGCTATACTAGGGAATTACTTGGGATTGTTGTACTCTGTATAATAAGGATCTTAACTCACAATAAAAGATGTTTGGCTTGATCCTCCTGGATTTATTATGGTATGAGAATTCATTAAAGAACCCCTGCCAAGCCCTTTGGGAAAACATTTGGCAGAACAAATGTGGAAATTGTGCATAGGTTGCTCAAATAATGTGTGCTATCTTTGAAAACTGTTGTTAGAGGTAATTCACAACTCATGATTATTGTACTGTTATACTTGTTCTAGAGGTATGTGCCGACCCCCAGCTTTGACTCGAACCCCGATTCAGCACTTTGGGAAATAGCCCAGTTCAGCTCGGACCAATTCAGAGTCCATACGCTTTGACTCACAACCAAATCCGAGTTGTGGTTCAAAAATCTGAGGCTTTGTACTTTGCATTGACTATTATGGGAAATTCAAAAATGACTATAACTTTAAAAAAATATATCTTTTTCAGAATTAGATGATAGTTGCAGGTGTACTAGCTGCTTAGGAGGGAATTGTGCCTGTCAAATGTCAGAAAAATTAATGCAGGGGTCTCTGTGCCTTTATATTTTGATTTGTTTTAAAAAGGGAACTGCCAATAACTTTCATATTTCTTGGCAGATTTGGATGACATTTGCAGGAATAGTTGCCCCCACATTTCAGAATGGGGTTTGGATCCAAGATCTGCTTTCCATGGATGGAAGAGCTCTACTCATGAAAGGTACCTCCAGCTGATTTTTGGAGGGGCCCCCATTCCCCATGCCACAGTTCATCCCATTCAACAGAGTCCCTCAACCTTCCTTAGAGCATTTTTCAGGGGGCTTGAAGGGCTTCCATAGAGAGGAGGGGCAGAAAGGTCCACGTCCACCAGCTCAATTGCACTTGCCTAAATCTGGATCCAACCCTGAATTTTATTTTTATGGCTCTCTTGTACATTTGGCCACAAAATTGGATTGATACAGTACATTTTTCCCCTATCGATAATACGTTAAAATGATAACAATTATTTCTTATTGAGGAATTGAAATCAAGCAGTTGTCTATCTGCCAGGACACAGAGAGGACAGATATATCTTCACCTGCTCTTTCTTCTTCTTCTTCTTCTTCTTCTTCTTCTTCTTCTTCTTCTTCTTCTTCTTCTTCTTCTTCAGGGGGTTAGGAATTGTGATATAATCTGATCTTAAAAGTAAATATACCTTGAAATGATGGATATAGATAAGAGGGAATGGGAAATTGAAACAACTGTATAATTTTATTACCTTGCAAGCAGCTATTATGCTCTGGCTAAGAAGGATATAACTGGTGAAGATTTATCTTTGCTTAGGCAATACAACATCTGCATAAGTTTATAATTGACTTCTATATCTTCAAATGGTTATGTTGCCATGCCATGGGTGAGTGAGTCCATTGCTGTGGATATTTGTGGTATATATATAGTACATGTAGGGATCTTGGAGAAATCCAAAATGGATTCAAATGACTTCAGATTTCTATGTATTCGACCTGTTGATTCTGCAACGGAGCAGCATCTTGCGAATCATGCACATTCTGTGGACTTGCGGACTGTTTTTTACTTTCCAGAATTGTATGCAAAATTTAGTTGTATAAAAATTTAGTTGTACAAAGGTTACTGGAAAATACACTAATATATACACCTGAAAAACAAAAACAAAAAACCAACAACAACAACCCCCACAATGTTTTATACATCTCTGATCTTTTTTCAGCCTCCACTATGTAGGACTTTTCATGGATAAGCAAGTATTTTACTCGGCACTGGTTAGGCCTCATCTTGAGTACTGCGTCCAGTTCTGGGCACCTCACTTTAAGAAGGACATAGACAAACTGGAGAGGGTTCAGAGGAGGGCAACAAGGATGATAAAGGGACTGGAAACAAGGCCCTATGAGGAGAGACTGAAAGAACTGGGCATGTTTAGCCTTCAGAAGAGGAGACTGAGGGGAGATATGATCGCACTCTTCCAGTACTTGAAGGGATGTCACACAGAGGAGGGCAAAGATCTCTTCTCGTTCATCCCAGTTTGCAGGACACGGAATAATGGGCTCAAGTTACAGGAACCTAGATTCCACCTAAACATCAGGAAAAATTTCCTGACTGTCAGAGCAATAAGACAATGGAATCAACTACCTAGGGAGGTGGTGGGCTCTCCCAGTCTGGAGGCATTCAAGGTGTGGCTGGACAGACATCTGTCAGAGATGCTTTGACCTGGATTCCTGCATTGAGCAGGGGGTTGGACTCGATGGCCTTGTAGGCCCCTTCCAACTCTACTTTTCTATGATTCTATGATTCTATTGGAATCCTTTGTAGGAGTGAGCCCTGGTTTGGAAGCACAAATTGTCCATTTGTTGCAGACTTTCCAAACCTGCTGCACTCCAGATATTTTGGACTTCAATGCTCATCACCACCAGTCAGCATGGCCATTGGCCAGGAATGCTGGGAGTTGTCAGCCAAAACATCTGGAGGGCATCACATTGGAGATGAGTGCTTTGCTGAATTTTTCCATTGTGGGTGCTTTCAGGAATGTTAAATGCCATGAAGTGCCCTGGTTGCCCCCCTGCTGACTTGTGTGTGCATTTGTATGATGGAACTATCACCAATTCAACACCACAGATAGCATTTTTATTTTCTCTCACATCACTTCTAACACAAGACATTTCAGTTGAGTCAGTTCACACAACTGGTTGTGAGGGTCAAACCGGACAGGATGAGGGATAAGTGTTAATAGACTTGTCCTTTGTTTTTGTTTTTTAAGTGTTAATAAAAGTCAAGGGGAAGGGGGAATGATTTAGATTGGGAACATGGACATGAGGAAAGAAGATTAACTCTTTCCCCAAAGATCACATTCCTGATCAATTCCCACCTGGAGCTTCTGCTTGCTCTGTGGGGTAAAACACACAGGTATTATAAGGGATTTTAACTGGGAAAATGGCAAGGGGGGTAAAGGGTTCAACTCTCCCCCTCACTTATAATTCCATTCCAAATGGAGGATTGCAGGGCTGCTATAATTATATAAATACTTTATTAAAAGTATGGGAGATCTTATTCACAGATCTCGTGCATCACACATATAGTGATCTGAAGGCTGGGCAGGGGCGGGGACCTGGGGGAAACCAGGGGGAAATGGAATTTTCCAAATCTTCCATAAATCCCTGGAAAACCCCAGAAAAAAAGTTTTTCCGCTGATTTTTTTCTGTTCCCCACCCCCCATATTTTCCCAGGCCTCCACATTTCTAGTCACGTGTATTTTGGGCCTGAATCACCAAGTGTCAAACTAATAATCAAGATATGAAAAATCCAAGAAAACAATCCCTGGACATCCTATTTTTTTTCAAGCCAATTTCTCCATGATGCTGGATAAAGGCCTTCACATGATCTCACCCTATGTGAATGAAACACCACAAAGTTGGCACTATTCGCTGCATACCTCCTGTCCCATTTGCAGCATGCATTTTCATACCTTATTCACATGATGGACAGGAAATATAATTTTGATGGGCTCTCTGGAGTTATTTGGCTTTGTCACAGCATGTAGGGTTTTCTGAACCCCAAGCACATTGACTCACTGAGGCTATTACTGAAGAGCAGATATTGGAATGTTACAGAAATATGTGCTAATGGTTCTGACAGGAGTCTGGTTTGGGATGGCAAAAGACTTGCACTGTCAAACATAGTGACAATGATGGCTGAGGATGCATTAGCACACATTGCAGTACATTTTTGACAACCAATTATTATAACCATGATCCTACACTCTCAAAGAATGCATGTATAGACTAATGTGGAACAGACTGTTGTGTTCACAAACTGTGGGAAGCCAAGCCTAATCACACTTGAAAATTTGTATGATCTCAAGATCTGTGTTCCCTGTTTTTTCTGTATTTACATTTATACTATGGGTTTGCCCCAAAGACTTTGAACAGGATGGATCCTTGTGGCAACCTGCATGCCAAAGGGTATGGGATGGAACAGCAGTCCCCCAGCACCACTGTCTAGGTTCATCCCTCCAGAAAGGACCAGAGCTACCATAACATTGCCTCAAGTCCCACCCCAGAAATATGGCCAGAAGGATACTATGGTCAATAGTTTAAAAATCCACTGAGATGTCCAGGAGAACTAGTGGTTTTGCACACCATTCCCTGGTTCAGGGCATCCAGCTGGGTGACCAAGGTGATTTCCAACCAAAAAGCAGGATGGAAACCAGATTGGAATAGACCCATATAATCAGTGCCATCCAAAACTCCCTAGAGTTGAGAAAGAGGACCTGCTCCAATACCTTGCTCAAAATGGGTAAATAAGACACGGGGCAAAAGTTGTTCAAAATCAGAATAATCAAAACAGTTTCTTCAGTGAAAGGCAAACTACCACCTCTTTCAGGGCAATAGGAACCACAAGCTCCCCCAAAGAAGCATTAGCTACTTCTGAGGCCCAGATTATTAGCCCAGCCCTGAAAGATCTGAAAAGCCATGAGGGGCAAGGATCCAAGAAGCAGGTGGTAGTCCTCAAACATCTAAGAATCTTGACCACATCCTCAAGTTGCACTAGCTGAAAAGTATCCATAGCAACCTGACCAGATGGTGTCCTGGCTACATTCATCTCTGACTCAGTAGTAACTATGGCATCCAAGACAGAGCAGATGCGAGCAGTGGAGGCTGGTGGCTCCAATGTCAGCAGGGTAGTGTATCCTCTCCAGATTGTAGTCTGAACTTTAAAGGAGCTATTCATGGTCCTGAACCACATGCCTGAAGTAGGCTCAGCACCATGGATAGCTCCTTTAAAGTTCAGACTAAAATCCGGAGTGGATACACAGCCCCACTGCCATTGGAGCCACTAGCCTCTACTGGATGTGAGTTACAATATTTGCAAAATGTAAAGCAAATTGTTCACAGCATGTTCCCAAGGACTGCAACAGTTGATACCCCAGGCCTATATGAAGAAGGCTCCATCACTTGGATGAGTTCTACTGGCTAAAATTGTGCAATTGTGGTGGTGAAGCATATTTCGTTCACCACCATCCCTTCCTTCCACTGAGTAAGCTCTAAATCCTATCCAGATGTTCATCAGCCTCTGAACCTGGAGGCTTACAATCATCCAATGCAGAGTTGGAGGAGCAGTGGAGGCAATCTTCACCTTCCTGCTCGTCCCACTCTGCATTTCTGCTAGACAGCCATTTTTGACCATCTACCTGGGGTGCTTCAGAGGGGGAGGGAAGGAGGCTGCAGAGAACACAGGACATGTCATACCCTGGCCTCTACAGTCTCCTCCCCTCCCTGCCCCCAGAACACCCCCTTTCCAAGGTCAAGCTCCCGACCTTGGAGAAGCAGCCAGTGTGGTTCTTTTCACAATGGCTGTGAGGGGGGTGAGAATGGAGCACGGATTCCCAGCTCCAAGGTTGGAGCTCTGTCTCCAGCCTCGGATCTGGGAATCTGAAGTATTCTATGGCCACCTAGTCACTGTAGAGTGGCCATAGACACACTCCCTTAGTTGGTTAATCTTGTTCATATTAATTATAGTAATTTGGCATCCAAACTATGTCATTTTGATTGCAGTACCCTTATTCCTTCCATTGTAAATAATATTATAGTATAAATGTGTTAGCCTTCTGTTTACAAATCCAAAGGTTAAGTGTAACACAAATATAGACTGTTTCAGTTGTTGATTAGTTTAATAATTAGTATGAGCTTTTGTGGGTTACAACCCACTTCATCATATGGAACTGGAGGCTTTGAGTCTGAAAAGACAGTTAAACAGGTAGATCTGCAGCAAGCATTCCATTATCTTAAAGCAACAGTTACAAACCACAAGGTGTACTAAGGGGCTTTATCATGTGCATAGAAACCATAGTCCCAATTGACTCCCTGATTAACACAATCAGATTTCTTTATCATATCTTGTTCTGCAATCTCACATTCCAAGCAAGCCCCTGATTTCAATTTCTTTAGAATTGCCATGGTGAGGTTAAACTGCCATCCTTGATGTTGTATCCAGGGAGGTTAAAGTGTTGAAACCCATGAAAGCTCATGCTAATGCTAATTTATTAAACCTTCTGGACAACTGAAACAGTTAGTCTATATTTGTGCTGCGACACTTAACCCTTGAACTTATCCCCTCTACGCTGTTGGTTTTTTTCATTGACTATTCTTGACCACTAACTGAGACTGAAAGTGTTAGTTATTTTATTTATTTCATTTCTACCCCTCCCTTCCTAAGAACTTAAGTACATAAGTACATAGGAAGAGCCCTGCTGGATCAGACTAAATACCTATTTAGCCCAGCTCCTCCAAGGAGCTTAGGAAGGCATAAGCATGGGGATTTTTATCCTCACAAGAAGTCTATGAACTAGGTTCGGCTGAGAAAAGGTGACTGGTCCAAAACATGCAAAGAGCCTCATGGGAACGCAAGGATTCAAATCCAGGTCTCTCTAATCTAAGTCCAACACTCAAATCACAGAGTTAGCATTAAGATTTTAGATGCCATAGGTAAGCTGGAGGAAGCCACAGGGGCATTTCCTGCCTGTTAATAAGACACAGAAATTCACCACACAGGACTGTGCTATCAGTAGTGTTGGCTGAGCTGGATCATTGGCTACGGCCCATTTTAAGGCTGAGCTTATTTAGCCAGTTATGTTTTGCTTAGTTCAACAAAATCCCTTTCTTGCCAATGCTTTTTTTAAATCCCCCTCTCAAAGGTTTTCATCAGTTTTTGGACCATTGTTGGTGTACTGCTGTGTAGGCCTCAACAGGGGGAAGGTACAAGCCCAAGTCTTGCTCCCACGCCCATCACATGGATTGGGCTACATGATCAGGCCATGTGGAAACTGATCCAAGCCTGATCATAAATCCTGAATATCTTTAGTTTAGAACAGGGGTGGGCCATTGACCCAAACAAAAGGTCAATTGGGGTTGCAGCTGATGGTGGGTACAGCTGGAGCCAAAAGAGGATGGAAACCAGAACCAAAGAGGGCAGAGTTTACAACATTGCACAATTGCACTTTCTTTCTTTCTTTCTTTCTTTCTTTCTCTGTGCCACTCCATCACTTCTCTACCTCTCTGTCACACACTCAAAGTGGAAGAGTGGGCCTGCAATGTCTGGAGAGCCAGATTTTGCTGAGGATTACATGACATTAGGCCAAGGTCCTCACATAGCCTTTGGGCTGCAGGTTCCCTACCCCAGGTTTAGGATCATGTTTGACTATCCCAAATGCCCTGCCATATCCACCCAGTTTTTATATCCACACACAGTTCTGAAACCTCCTTATCACAGAGAGCACCCACCAGGCTACCGCAGCTGCATATGACTTCCTCTCTTAACAAAGATCCATATACAGTAATACCTTGGATTGCAAGTAACTTGGTTTGAGAGCGTTTTGCAAGACAAGCAAATTTTTAAATATTTATTTAAATTTTTTTGACTTGATATACAAGCGATATACAAGCGACGTCTTGCAATACAAGTACTGTAGTATGGTTTAAATTAAAAATCTCTGTACAAATTTTTTTGGGGGGATTTCGTTTTGATATAAGAGTGTTTTGGATTACAAGCACGTTTCCGGAACGGATTATGCTCTCAATCCAAGGCATGACTGTAGAAATTCTCCCTCAGATGCTCACCTTCTTAAAGCTCCTATGGCAGGACCAATGACCTGAGTAAAGCTACGAAGAGGGCATTTGCTATTGGTAGATTATATAGATAGCCATCAAAGATACTGCAAAATACTCAAGGTTGCTGGGAAATTTGACTCTCTGAGTAAGGAAATTCCTTACTCCTATTTACAGGTGAATTGGCATATCTGTAGTTCATCATTTGTAAGGAAGATACTGTAGATTTTGCATGGGGTTAGATGCTCTCTCTTAATGGTCCTTTACACTTTCTGTAGCTAAAAGAGGGAACTGAAAGTAGGTTCTAGGTCTGAGCCACGATTCAAGTTAAGCTATGCATGCACCAATGCAGCTAACTGAACTTGCAACATTTTGTGTATTAGTTTGGATGTTTCCCCAATATCTGGTGGTGTCATAGAAACTATCCATGGGTTATGAGTCTGCTTTGATATGCACAAATTACAAACAATGGCAGTCTATTTGCATCAGAGAAGCTTGTACATGGATATGGTACTTGCAGCCTAGAACTATACAGTACTCTAACTGACAGGAGCTCTCCAAGTCTTAAGTGGAAGTCTCAGTTGCAGTATCCCATAGCAGGAATTACATAGAGCCTACTATGATATTTGCAAATAACTGCACACAACGCTGGATAAGCAGTACAACATCAGAGAAGCAAACATATGTAGGATGCAGTGGCAGCTTTCACATGGAGGGAATTTCTGTGTCGCTAGCATGCAGCCTTTACAGATGATGTGGTTGTTTGTGTCTTCCATGATGTTTAGAACACAAGCTTTGCATGCACAAGGTTCTACCTCTGATCGTTACTTCTCAGACTAATATGCTGACCAGAACGTAGCTATCTAGTGGATACTTTACAACTTGAGATCCCTTAACTGGAGATGCTAGGGACAGAACCTGGAGATGCTAAGGACAGAATTTGTGAATGGCGCAGGCTGGGGAAATGGAAAACCCTCTGTGGAAGCTCCCACATATTGATATACATATTTTGAGAGGAAGTTAAAAAAAGAGATATTTGTGAATTAATAAGGAAACAGAATGGATTAATGCCAACGTGACGGCCCAGAAATAGTCAGACTTGCCCTTCCCTAGATAAGATTGGGCTAGATGGATCAATGATTTCCACTTTAAAAACTGCAGGGTTTTAACTAAGCAGGAATGAAATAGGGAATTGGATTGTCCCATTCTGCGTAATCAGTGGATTTCTGCTTTGGTGTATACCTATCGGGTGTATAGATGTTAGGCTGTGTCTTATTCAGCAAAACCTTTTGTTCCGTGTCTATTAGACACCGCAACATAAGGGATTAAATCCCTCTCCTGACCTGAATCTATCTGGACACTGTGATAAACATCTGAGGCCTTCCTTTGAGTGCCATCTCTGAGGGAGGACTGGAGGGTGGCAACAAGGAAAAGGGCCTTCTCAGTGCCACCCCCAATTATGGAATGATTCTCCACTGAGTCCCACCTGGTACCAACACTGTCATCTTTTCGGCACCAGGTTAAGACTGCACTCTACTCCCAGACATTTAATGGTATCTAATGACATACAATGGGGGCGGTCTTTTTAATATGTCTAGGATTTTTATTGAAATTTTTTAGCTGTTTAAATTGTTTTCAAATTTTGTACATTGAAATTGTATGTTGCATTTTATTATCTGTATTTGTGCTTTTGTAATTTTATGAATTGTTAAAGAGAGCTTCAGCTATTGGGCAGGATAGAAGTGAAATAAATAATAATTGTCTAATTTGGCTAATTGCTGGCGGTGCAATGCAGCTAATGCTTCTTTTAAACATATGTTTTGGCAATGTCCAGTAGTTGCTTCTTTTTGGGAAGAGGTTATTATACAGACAAATTTTGTACTGGAACAGTCTTTGCTGATGTGCACACTCTTTTAAACGATTCACCTGCTTCATGGAAATTAACGAAAGGTCAGCATAAATAGATTCTATGCACACTCTTGACAGCTAAAAGACTGATATGACAACATTGGAAGAAGGATAAACGTTCACCTCCTATATTGCAATAGATTAAGGACCTTACAGCACGTTCAGTACTTGAATGGGTGGCATATAGATGCCACCTTCAAATTGACACTTATTTGGATATCTGCTCTGCTTTTGTTGAAGCCTATGTATAATTGCTAGTAGGTTGTATTTTCATATATATGCATGTCATATGTATTCATTGCTGTGGATATATATATATATATATATATATATGTATATATGTATATATAAGAAAAACCCTCAGGTAGCAGGGCTGGGAAAGATCTCTCCTGACAGCTTGGAGAGCCACTTGGAGAGTCAGACTGGTCAAGTGCCTGGCTCAATGGGCCATGTACTTCATTGGATGGTATGCTGCCTACACAAGTAGACCACTGGCATGATGAGCCAATTCATCATGCCATGAATTAATCAAATTCATTAGAGCCAATTCATAAGGTATGGATTGGTTCTTACTTCCAGTTTGTTGCATATGCAACCTTGATGTGTGTCTGATGTCTGGAGGTCAAAAATGTTTGGCCAGTTAGACACTTTTAGAGCCTTCAGCCTTTGCACTGTGGTGATCTCATCCTCCTTTCAAAGATTCTGGCTGGGCTTCTTTGCTCTGTCGGGGATTCTCTTAAACTAAAGCCAGGGGAAAAAAGGGGGACAGGTTTGGTTTCAAACAAGGGGTTAAGATTACTTTTTCCTCTCCCCCCACCCCACAACTAATACAATTTCAAATGCATGCTCTGCGTGTGTCTTTTTTTTTTTTTTTTTTTTTTGAGGGAGGGTGGTAGAAGGGGAATCCTCAGTACCTATTGGCTAGGCTCTATCAGCTGCAGTTTAGCTCAAGCTCAAGCTGCTAAAGAGCTGTATTGATCTGAAGGGTAAATGTGTAGAGAGAGCCACAGAGAGAGGGAGAGAGGGAGGGGGGGAGAGAGAGAGAGAGAGAGAGAGAGAAATCCAGTCATTTCTGAGAAGAGAGACTACCTCTGCCAGAAAGAAAGTGATTTCAACCTGGCTGCCTTCCTTGTCGTATCTTTCGTGAATGAAAAAGAGGACGCTTGAGAAAGCAGTTTGTGTTGCTACGGCGGGGTAGAGACAAGGCTTTCCCTTAGTAAAAGCTGCTGTTGCATATTACCGCCTCTGCCGCTGCTGGTCCTCTGACTACTGCAGTTTCATACAGCAGGTAAGCAGCCTTCCTTTTAAAGAAAATACGAAACAATGATGATTAAATACAACCAGCTTGCTTCTGCATCCTGGGATGCTGGATCTGGCGGGGGATACAGGATTTTGTGAACACTGCATCACCGGATGGTTGACGGGGAGGGGGGGGCAGTCTGCAAGCTGGAGGAAAGGGCATCTGTTTGTTACCAGAGACGGTTGTCGTCCCACACACAGGGAAAAGAAAAACTTGAATAAGTTCTCAAGAAAGTGGATAAGTCTTTGGAATGCTGAATGTAATGAGGAAGGAAATGGCAAGGAAGCAGGCAGCTCACTTGCAAAAGTGCAAGTGGCAAAATAGCAAAGGGGCTCTTCCCCCCAATCCTGTGGCTGAAAAATGCACAGGTATGCTTATCAATTGTTTGACTCTTGGTGGACCAGAGAGCATTCGTCACAAATATCAAGAAATGCAGCTATCAGTGATATTTCCCCCATGTTCTTTCATGTTCATGAATAAGATGCAATGCAAAACTTGAGTTAGAGAAGATTTCTGATCTGATACAATTTGAGGATTTTTAAAAAAATTGGTGGCAGGTGGTTGTGGTGCTAAGAAACTGACCTTTTAAAGGAGGGTGGTGCTGGTGGTCATCTCTTTGTCTTTGTGCTCAAAAGAAAAGCACTCCAAAGCAACTTTCCCCCCCCCCCACTGAACCTGTGTGCCTATTACCTGTTGTTTTGCCTGCTTAAGTAGATTACCGCTTACATTTCCAAGCCAAGATCTAATTCAGCAGTGGCAAATAAGGTATTTCAGCAGTGCAAGCCCTGAGATATGATTGCCAGCTTCTTTTCCAAATGATCTCGCCCAAAATTATCATGTGGTGATAAGTGAAATGTACATAATTCTTAAATAAGCATTTAAATGAGCTATTTTGCACTGAATTGTAAACATGCCTAGAAGCCTTGTATTTTGGATATGAGATATTGGGGTGGGGGCAGAGGCATCTTTTGCTTTCTCTCTCTAGATATATAATCCCCAAATTAGAAATGTGAGTCATAGTTCTGTGACTTTGATAGCTTTGTTTTCAGATCTTTTCTAATAAGGGGCACACATCTCTTCCAAGATAAAGTGTTTCCCACAGTGAAAGAATAGGTGGCCAATGGATTTTTGTTTCCACATTCTGTGATCTGTTGCGATCATGCCTAAATTTTTTTTCATACATTGTAAAACATAACCACGGGGTGCTTTTGAGGAAAATGGGCACCACTGTAGTGCTGGATGAAAGCCAAATAGCTATTTGAATTTCCTTTGCTATTTGAATTTCCTTTTGCTCTGTGGTTTTCCGCTTCCAGTGTGACCAACAAAAGCATAACAATTTAAGCATACTGAGCAGGTGTTAATGGCAAGCAATGCATTTTAGAACATAGATATCACTATGTGTAAGACAAAATATTATTAACAGTAAATGCTATGCATGGAAGAAAGGTGTTTAGAATTGAGTCATATAATTCATGAACTGGTCAGGAGGTCTTTATGTCTTCCCCCATTAAGACCTGATTAGACGTTTCACTGGTTGCCACTGACTGTCAAGAGGGTTTTCCAGGAGTTTTACAAATATGTCCCCAGAAAGAGGAGCCAGATGGTTATACCACCAAAGTCATAAGCAGTTAATTGCAGAACTGATTTGCAGCCCTCTGGAACAGTGGAACGTATCAGCACCTAAACTACAGGGCTTACGTCTTAACTGGGCAAACTACTTGCTTTATGCTCGCCTGTAGTGAGATCAAAGAGTCTTTTTTGGAAATGGTACAGTAATATATTCACTCTGTTCTCTGTAATAAGACAAATCATGGTTTAGTATGGAAAGCTACACCAGAAGAAAATTTGTTTTATCTCTTCCCTTCCCCCCGCTCCCACCACACAACTATAATTTCATCATGACAACCCCCCCCCCCACTTTTTATCACTGTTGTTCAGTATTTGGATTAGTTTGCAAAATAGCTGTAGTTTGTGCCAAGCCTGTGGCATTCCCTATCTGTTTTGTTGGACTGTACAGCAGCTGGAGACCGTACCATCTCCCACAGCTTATGTTCTATTCTCCACAGCAGAAGGAAGTTTTGCTCAACAAGAATGCAAAGGTCCTGCTAGCCCATCCACTTTCACAGCCACACAGCTAACTCTATGCAGTCATTCACAATGACCATTTGTTCTATCTGCATAATACACGGGTGACTGATGCCAGTCTATTCACATTTGTTGCCTGCATCCTGGAAAGGGGTGTCATTTTCTTGCCAACATCAAAGCAACGAGCTTCCTAAAAATCAACAGCACGAAATGATTTTCAAACTGGTTCATATTTAGAAGGAATCTCAAACATTTGAAGTCCAAACAGCCAGGTAATATCATGTTTCACTCAGACATCAGTTAAGTGCCATGTGCTGTTCCTCAGCACTGCAGTCCCAATAGCATTTGTTTGAAAGTAAATCTCACAATATTGATAGAATGTACTTGCAAGTTGCAGCTCTGTCTAACATTACTTCAGTGGAGTGGGAGTCACTACAGTTTGTGTCTTCCATGTACCACCCTGGTAACATCACAAATCCAGGGTAACATGGGAGGAGCTAGTGACATTGACATCACCTCCTCCAGAAATCAGTGCAACACCAATGGAGGATGGAGCCACATTGCAGATCCTCCCACATGACCTGGAGCTTGAAATCTTCATTAGATGTATTCCCTAGTAGAGTGGTTGCTACCCACCTCCATGATTGTAGAGTTACTGCCATACCAAGTCCATAATGAGAATTTATTTATTAGCCTTGGGCCTTATTATTGCATTACTGTTCTATTAGAGTTGTCTTGTCACTGAAGAATTTATCCAGTCTGGGTAGGTTTCACATCGAAGCAGCAACATCTGTGCATGGTAACCCCATCACTTCTCTGATTCGTAACTGATTTGGAACCACAAATAAATAGATTAATTAAGAGGGCATCTGCTGGACATCCAAAAATCCACCTGTTCCTTTTAGGTTAATTAAGAATCAGCATCCCATCTAGGCCACTTTATATGCCCAATAACATCATCAGGGATACATAGCCCCTGGACCAGTTCCCATGATGCTCAGCCCCATCACCTGCATCCTGTATCTCCCATTCAAAGTGAATCAGACCCTCTCTGCTACCCCTCTCCAGGCTCCAGTAAGTAGCACGACGTGTGGGTGCTGGCACAGATTACAAAGAGGTCATTGGACCCATTCGTACAATGGATAATGCTGTCTGACTTCCGAAGGGGCTTAAATGTCCTAGGAAAGACCTGAGGCAATTTGACCCATTCTGACCCATTTTGGAAGTCTGGGAATTTAAGCCTGATATCCAAAATAGATTCTCACCACCCCCAAATAAATCCACTTTCTGCAATACCACATTCTGAATCCTGATGCATCTATGGCAGGATGATCCACCCACCAACCCCCAGTGATCAAGTTGATCATGGTCTTGTACATGCTTACTTGGAATTTGACTTGATTTAAACTGAATTCAGTCACAAGTCAGCATGCTTAAGAAGATCACTGCTACAGTATGAAAAGGATTTCACAAATTTTATCCTGGTAAACTTTGCATAATAAATACATATAAGCTTGGTTCTTTTTAATTCCACTTTTCAGATAATGGAACAGGCACTCAAAGATGAGAGCTAGCCCAAAGAGCTCTGACCTAAGATTTGAATCCATATTTTCATAGTCGAAACGTAAGGGTCATTTTATAGTCATTTATACTTTAAATGGCTTTTCAAAAACATGAAATCTCTGGCTCAGGAATAGGGAACCTGTGACCCACCAGAGGTTGTTGGACTACAACTCCCATCATCCCTTACCATTGGGCATTATGACTGCTGGTGTTCTGGAGGGCCACAAACAATTTCCCCATCCTTGCTCTAGCTTTAAGGCTCTTTCTCTTGAGAAATATTATTGCTTGCTGCTGCTGATCTGCAAAGTGATCTTTTTTCTCTCATTACTATCTGGGTGTTAATCGGTAAGCTGTACTTTTTTCAAAGAGTAACTCACAGCAAAGTAAGTGTAGTAATCTCAATCTACAATATGAAAACAAATAAATGTAATGCAACAAATGATGGGAAAGTGTTATGAAAATGAATTTGATTTTAAGGGTCCTATTTCCATATTTATCAGTAAGGTTCATCCCAGTTAGGAAGCTTCTTATTATTCCATTTGCACAGAGGGGAAATAATGTTGTTGAGTTGGTATTGGAGCCCAGGTCTCCAATACTCCACTCCAATCCACCTAGAGTGCCATTTTTGGTAGAAATAAGGGGTACAAATCAAATAAATAAATAAATAAATAATTACCAATGCGGGAGCCATTTCTCTCTGGCTGGATCCCTTTCCACTCTGGTAATGTTCAAAGCATGTGAGATAGACGGATTACAATAGATGTTCCCAAGTAGATGTCACACCTTCTTCCTATGCCTGGTGGCACTGACATAGGACTTTAAGTATGAACCAGCCAGTCCATATGTGACTATTTGAGTAGACTGCAGAGTGGGATCCAGCCTGAGAGAAGCAGCTTCCTTGCTGCAATGGGGAAAGTATGACTCAGGCTTGAGTCATAGGCATTATCACACATCCTTGCATATGTACCTTATGCACAGATATGTTAAAAAAAGGGGCTTGCTCAACTTGTGACCCACCAAGCCAAAGGCAGCCCACCAACCCCTATACGGCAGTCTGGCAGGTACTTAACAATCCTCTTGTTTTTGTAGTCCTTCATAAGCACCAAAAACAGGAGCTACAGCTTACCGATTAACACCCAGATAGTAATGAGAGGGAAAAGATCACTTTGCAGATCAGCAGCAGCAAGCAATTTATTTATTGGTATTTATTTACTTATTATTTATTTGATTTGTACCCCTTATTTCTACCAAAAATGGCACTCTAGGTGGATTGGAGTGGAGTATTGGAGACCTGGGCTCCAATACCAACTCAACAACATTATTTCCCCTCTGTGCAAATGGAATAATAATACCTTCATAAGCACCAAAAACAGGAGCAGTCCTTGGTGGACTGCTATACATGGTTGAGTGGCTGTGTTTGGCTTGGTAGGCCACAAATTTGCACAGACCTAGTTTACAATGTGTGTTAAGCTGAGAAGGTATGACAAAGCAAGACACCACACACACACACATGGCCATAAATATCAATCTAGTAACGTCCCAAGTCCCATAGTTTAAATATGGGATTTCTGCTCATGAATAAAGTGAACTCCTGCGTAATATGCATAGGTCATTCAAATATGTTTGGTTTGCCTGCTATCACTGCATTACAAGCTTCTAACCCACTGATTTGTAAAGTACTTGGAGAGGTCTTGGGTATGAAAGCTTCTGTTTCTCTTTTATGCTGTAAATGACTCATAAAACACCTCTTCTTTAAGTGTATGTGTACACACACAGACACAGTTCCATATACACACACACTTAAATGGGCTGACATTTTTACGAGCCATTTTTAAAGCAGAGAATTTTCTTTCATATTGCACTGCTGATACTCAAGATATTGCAAAGCAGTTTGCCATGCACATGAGTTACTGTACATGCTGCAAAAGAGGCTGCATAGACAAATGCTGCTAAGGAGGAATACTGGCCAAGACACCAGGGTCATCTACTACTCTTCTGGGGAGGAAAAATGGCCTATGTTCTCCAGTTTTTATTCAACTAGCTGGCTGCAGAAGGCACAGTAAGCTGAATTCAGCATCTTATATCAGCAATGGGCCCATAAAATGCAAACACAGCTCCTTCTTTTCTTTTGTCTTCACTCCCCATCCCACAGTGGCATTGTAGTGACATGAGAATTTAGCAGACAATTGGGCTTGGGGGAACTAGGCCTTACAGTAGTACATACTGTTCTGTGAGGTACATTAGAGTCCACTGTACAAAGAACTTGGGAGTTGGGTGGACTCCATGTATTTTCTTCTGCAGTGTCTCAGGAGGGTGGAAGGAGCATTTACGCATGCGTGCAACTTGCTTCTATGCTTTCTTGTGCTGCTCCTAGCTCTCCAGTGCAGGTTGATTGAAGGTAAAGCAGAACTTCTTTAGAATACGGCTATAGGTTATTCAGTCAATCTTTCTTGAGAGTATGAGTATGGTCACTATGACACATCCAAGACACCAGAAATGGCCCTTTCAAATATCTCCTGCAAAAGCAGGAGACAAGGCAACCATGATGTGATACACAGGACCAAGTGAAAGAGCGTACACAAATGCAGCGTATTTACCTGTGAGGGCTCAGAGCGTCATGAGGTTGTGGGACTGTTACGCTATTAAATGGCAATATATTTCAGAAGCTCTGTCATTTTAGTCAGATGTAACTTGTAACAACGTAACCACTAACAGTCAGGAATCTTCCTTCTCTCAAAGGAATCACCATAAAGTCTGTTGTCAGCTGGCATCAAAGTTAGGCCTGGTCGGGCACCTGCTGAGAGCCCACACCCCAGCAGAGGCCCACCGACAAGAGCGCTGCGGAGTTGCTCCTCCTCTTCACCTCTGCAATCTCCTTTTCACCCGCCTCTCGCACAGGCCCAGGCAATGGTGGTGGTAAGAAGGAGCAGCAGCAGATGCCAGTGCCTACCCGCTCACTGACTCTGCCTGTCAAGCAAGCAAGTGGTGGCAATGATGATGAAGGTGCGAAGCAATAGCAGCAGGTGGCAACAGTGGTGAGAAGGTAGACTCATGGAGGGAGGGGGCACATTGAAGGCGCCTTGCCCAAGGGCCTGCGAAAACCTGGAGCCAGCACTGCCTGTTATACATCAAGAGATGGAAGGCAGGGGGTGGAGTAGCCAGTGTGACAAGGGACAGCGGATTTAAAGTGTGAAATACTTTTAATTTAATTAATTAATTTTAGACATTTTTGTACCACCCTTCTATTATTTCCCGCCCCCCCCGAGCAAATTCCTGTAGTTCATAACACACAATAAACAAAAAACAAAACAAAACACAAAACCAGCAATCAATTAAAGTGACAGTTGACAACAACAGTACAAGACAGTGTTAAAAAGAAGCACAGCAGGTATAAAAATACATCAGAGGTTAAATGCCTAGGAAAAAGAAGGATCTTTGCCTGACGCCCAAGTGCCACATCATTCATAGGCACCAGGTGAGCCTCCCCAGAGGACACAATTCTACAAGTGGGACACCACAACCAACAAGACCTGGTCAACACCTGCCTCACCTCATCTCAGATGGAGGGGGTACATGGAAGACAACCTCCAAAGGAGATATTAGCTTACAGACTGGTTGAGGTGGGAAAGACCTCCCAGAATCACAGTCCCAAGCTGTGCAGGGCTTTCCATTGTACTCAGAAGTGGGCTGGAAGCCAGTGTAGCTCTTTAAGCACTGTTGAGATGTGTTCCCAACATCTGGTCCCTGTTAAAAGTCTAGCAGCTGTATTTTGAACTAACTGCAGTTTCCAGGCAGTCTTCAAAGGCAACCCCATGTACAACACATTGCAATAGTGTAACCCTGAGAGATTATGAGGCTTGTAAATTGATGAATATTAGAGACTGGATTTAAAAAAGGGGCGTAGAATGTTATGAGTAGAATGGTCATTATCCATCTTTAAATGATGTTTTATGGTATCTTAGGAAAGACAATAAAGTCAAGATTTTGGGGGATGCCTGCATTAAAGCAACTTATGAGGTATGGGCTAAATATAAAAATAGGATCACACCAGGGTTATCACCGCTTACGTCTTATGTATACAATGAACAAATAAATAAGATAGAGATCTTAGGAGATTTTGCTACATGGGAAGGTAGAAAGGTTATGTTCTATTAAAGACTTTATCGAAGATGAGAATGTTATCAACTTTGCACAAGCACAACAACACATAGCCCCAAGCCAAAAAGGCTGCTCCAATATTTTCAGATAAGACATGTGATCCAAGCACTTTTAAGGAAATACGGGAGTTAGGGAGTTATCACTGTTTGAAATACTTTATCAAGTCCCATCCGGTAAAGGCCTAATAGCAAAAGTTTATGCAGTCATAAAATATATACACATTATAGGTAAATCGGGATATCAGAAAAGATGGGAGAAAGATTTAGGTATGGTTTTGTAATCAGGGGGTTGGCAGTGGATATGGGATACCAACCAGAAGAAACTTAATAGCAATGGATTTAAAGTAAAATATGTTTAAAACATTGCATCAATGGTACTTAACATCATGTAAGATAAAAAAAAAAGATGTGTAGATTAGAACATGATAGATGGTAGAGGTGTGGACAATTAAGAGCAGACAATTTACATATATATTGGTATTGTGAGAAAATCAAGTAGTTTAATTTAATTAGTACATTAAGGTTTTAGTCAATTAATTCATGGTGGCCAATTTTACTCAGCCATTTTTTCTTGGTAGGCTGTAAGTCAAAGCCATTTTATTGCTTGGAGGCAAATTTGGTTGTGGTATATACAATAACACAGAATGGGGAAAAAACATTTTAAAGATGACTTTTCCTTCTAAGAATGAATGATAGGTAGTGGTTTTGATCATCTGAAAAGGCATCTGTATTGAAGTACTGGCAAGTTGCACATTTATTTTAAGGTTAATTGATTAATCAATAATTGCGGGTGTAAGGGGGAAATAAAGAGCCAACTCAGCCAAGACACAGTTGTGAGGTTAAACTTGGGCCACGTTTATTGATAATCAAATACCTGCAAAGGGATGGAGTGCAGGTTAAATTAGGTCGGCCCTTCGGCCGGTAATGCTGCTCATTGGGCAATGCATCCAAAACTGCAGGGTGGCGTTGCCTCACACCGCTGCCCAGTTTTACATCTTCCCACTTCCCAGGGTCACCTCCTCTCAGAGTCGCATGACAACAAGCGGGTGAGTAAGAAGGCCTCAAAGGTGGTCTTATCTCCCACAGACTGAGTCTAAGGGCTTGTCATGTGGAGCCTCAGATTTTCGCCAGTCACCTAAAAGGTGCCAATGGATGCTCACTGAACCCTAACCATTGCCTAACCCGCACTTACCCGCCATGGAGAGGGACATTCCTATGGCAAATGTGACCGAATTGCATAGCCAATTTACAATGAACCCAGAACAAAAAACACCCTGACCCTGCTACAGTGTGGAGTAGGCGAAACACACACACCTCCCTCTAAGGTCAGTCAGGGAAATGAGCCAAAATTCCTACTCGGCCCCCTATCGGGCGACCAGAGGAACCCACACTGTATACAGGGAGGGGGGAGGGAGCTATGAAAGGGAAAAAAGGGTGTGGGTGGGGCCTCCGGACCTAATATTTGCCTCGGCTGCCCTGCCCATTAATACCTGTATTGGTCCTATGTGGTCAGGTGTGTGTCTCTCCCCCATTCCCACCCACCCACAAAAACCCACAGCTGTGCATGTTTAGGGGAAGATAAATTTCTTAAGAGGGGAAAGATGAATCACTTAAAATTATGTAACTAGGTGACAGCTTGCTGTCTACAGCTGGTTGAAGAAACAACGTTTTTTTCTAGTTTAAGCAGTTATATGGCACAGTTAACAGCATTAATTTATTCTGCTCTAGGGATGGTTACAATTCATTAGTGTGTGCAGTGATCTTCCTATAAAGATGACAAACCAATATATACACATTTCCACATAAAGTTATTTGGAGCCCTATAAACTTTGTAGCTGTTATTTTCATGCCTTCATATAAGTTCCACACACAGCATTTCTCTCCCCGCGCCCCACCCCAATCTGCTTTGCTTCTATGGATGAATGTCCATTCAGCTGTCCTGTCTACTTCTATGATGAAATATATGGCTGCAATCAAACACAGCCCGTGAGCCAAATACTTCTGGTCTAGTTCTGGGACTTCTGCTACCATTTGCTCATTGCGCTCTCCTCTTCAGAGCTCATACTCTCCGCTCCCCAAAGGCTTGGCAGGCGGCAGCCAGTGGTGGTAGGTTCATCTCACTGCTTGTCATCCTAATTATGGAGCACCCTAACCAGGAACTCTCAGCTGGTGCCTACTCATTTAGCCTTGGGTACCAGGTTAAAAACAGCCCTATCCTCTGGAGCTTTTGATGGCTGATATATTTAGTTTCTGCCTTGCCGTTCTCTGTTTTTATTGTTGCTTCTGATTTTACTGCTGTCTTGCTGGGGTGTTCTTTGTTTGTTTGTTTTAATTGATGGTTTTAATTTTTGTTGTTAGCCTTCTTAGGCAAATGTGTACTGAAAATGGTTAAATAATCAAATACTATAAATCAGATGCTTCTTTGGGGTTGTAATATTTGGATTTACTATTGTAGAATTGTAGATTTGGGGGGGGGGATATTTAGACCACCTAGTTCTGGTTTGTGAATAAGAACTCCAGGTAGGACAGGATTAATTTTTGTTTGTTTATTTTTGTAAACTAGAGGAGAGGCTCTCTCTCTCTCTCTCTCTCTCTCTCTCTCTCTCTCTCTCTCTCCCCCCCTCTAGGCCTTTGATCCATCACAGCCTATTAATATTAACCTATTAAATTAACCCATTAATAAAGATAGTTGTTCTCACATGGACAAATTCACAAAAGAGAGGTCAGGACTATGAAAGTCAAATGGAGCCACCATCTATATATATATCTTTCTGCCAAAAAAAATGGCACATTTTATAGTATAGAGGTATAATTACAGTCATTGTTCCATGGAGGCAAACAACAAGGCATTGCTATTGCATCTTGGCCTACCTGGGACCTTCTCAAGCAATCTTGCTGGACACTGTAGAAGACAGAAGATTGACTAGATAGGATCTTGAGGATAAAATGGAGAGGAGGAGGATTATGTAAGCCGCCTTGGGTTCCTTGCAGGAAAAAAGGTGGGGTATAAATATAATAAATATAATAAATAAATAAATAAATAAATTCTTATGTGCTTCAGTATGTGTAGGGAGGGAGGCTTGCAAAAGTTTTTGTGGGCTAGTGTTTTTTGTGGACCTCTTTTCAAGGCAAGCCAAGAACATTCCCTGCCCTAAACAAACCAAGTCAAGACTCCTCTATACTTTACATCATCAGATTAGTATGCCATAAGCAAACAAACAAAAACAGGAAAGAAAACCAAGGAGCAGCATGCCATCTGAGCTATTTGAACCTGCAAAACCCTAATTTAATTTTGTTATGAAGTACATGTAAGGAAAACAATCCAAATGGCTCAAGGAAGTGAGCCAAGTCAATGCAATATTAGAAGTATGGATTACCATTAATATTTGTATTGTTTTGAGTTTGATTTTGGATTAAAATGGTATGTATGATCTGTGTGTATGTGGGTGTCTGTATCTATCTATGTGTCTATCGATCTGTCATCTATGATTTTATATTGCAGAATATATTGAGGGTCTTGCTGGAGCAGAAAGGTTTGAGGAGAATATATTTTAACAGCTGGAACACTACTTAACAACCTCCTCCCCTTCCCCAACGATTGCTGGGAACAGACACTCTCCTAAGCACCAAAGAACACAAAGTAAAACAAGGCCAAGCAGTCATTCACACAGAATATCATGAGCATATAATTTAGTGTACTATCTTGAATGATGTGAGGTGGCCTGGGAGCATTTCAGGTTATCCAGAAAATAATGTGGTTGGAATGTCATTGCTTTCTGAGTGACCTATAACTGACCTAGATCAGATGCTGGCATTTGAAATATAACACGTTAACCTATTCTGTGAGCTCTTTGGTGGACAATTCTCCTGGTGCTTTCCCCTTTGGCCTACAGCTTGGATATCAGCTTGACCACCCTGGGCTGAAATGTCAGTATTCCTACCACAGACAGTTTGGACCTAAGGCTGAAATCAATTACCTCCAAGGAAATGTGTTTCAGGTTATTATGTTTTGTTTTCTAGATTCTTTTCCTTCTCAGACATCTCTGTAGACATGTGTGAAACACCCCCACACACAAAAGAAATGTTATTAATTTTATTGAACTTCCCTCACTTTATTTTGTTTTATTGAACTTCCCTCAACATTCCGTCAGGTATTTTGTCTGCACTCTTTTTAGAAGTTCAGTTAAAATAAATTAATACAATTTTTTTTAATAAAAAAAAATACCAACAAAACATTTCAGGCAAATGTCAGTGGTAAGCTATGTGGTAACATGTACAGTTGCCAGTTAAAAGCAAAAGTTCAAGTAGATGTTGGAGTTCTACCTCAAAAACAAACAAACAACCCTCTGGGAATATCAAAGTAAGCCAAAACAGGTTCAATAATGTTGGCAACCTTTCTCAGGTGGATTTTGGGTATCCTGAAGTTGTGTCAATGGGTTTAACCTGAAGTGAAACTCAGCAAGAAATTGAAGGGTCTCTCTTGAGGTGAAACATCTGAGAGGCTTCAAGGGGTAGGTGAGCAGAATTTTGATAAGACTAGGGTAAAATCTCAGGGAGACTCTGAATGGGGGTCAAGAGAAGACTTTCTCAGTTATCATTAGGGATGGCATGAGTGTCTGGCTGAGTCTGGCTTGGAGTTGAACCCAGGGAACTTGAAAGGCATGAGTCCAAATCAGACATGAGCCTTCTGACCCACGGGCGGCCTCTTCCAAGTGCTCAAAATCTGAGTGCTATGAGAAGAAATGTCCGTGCCCCATGCCCTCCTCTGCCGCCCTCCCACCAGCAGTGGTGAAGTAGTAAATTTTGAAGTGCAGGCACTCATCACGGCAGTCCCCATACCACGTCCTGAAGGAGAGTAAAAAAAATAAAAATGCAGGTAACTGCATTGATCCATATCAACAAACCAGTTCTAGCAGTTTTCATCTCTGTCAGGTGCAGCTCTTTTGTAAAGCTAATGGGTCTTAAATGCCCATATAAGACCAAGTCACACACACACACACACACACACACACACCACAGTACTTTGCATTATCACAGGGAACAGTATATTGTTGCTGGGGAAAATTCATTTCCCCTCAGCTAGTGTGAAGATTGCAGCTAAGCTCAGAGGGAGCAGGGAAGACTTGGGGGGGGGGGAAGAGATGACATCAGCATCCCTGCGAATAACATAGTGCCAGTGTTGCGTCCCTGTGAGCCTTGGCTCTGTGGCACCACTGCCCTCCGGTCCAAAGGGATCCCCGCCATCCCCCAAGCAAATTCCACAGTAAATGCACCCAGCATTATTCTGTGTTATCATAGATACAGAAGGGGGAGAAGCAGAGGAAGGGGGGGGAATCCCTTTTGCCACTTTTCTCTCCTCACCCCCACTGCTGCTCCTGTTCTGCTGGACCTGCCATTAGACACAAATGACAGGATTCACACGACGACACGTTAAACCTCAGTAGGCTTACCGTGCGGGTAAACCTACGAAAATTTAAAGTGGCATGCAAACCCAGGAAGGTTTAGTTAGGGTGGTTAAGGAGAGTCTCCTTAACCACCCTACTAAACCATGGCTTGCAGTAGGGTTTTCTTTCTCTACTGAGGTTTAGCGCATGTTGTCCAAATGCAGACTGACATGCTAACCCTACCGCAAGCCAAAAGGGGCATAGAGCCCACTGGCCAGAGCGGCAAAAAATGGCTACCATGCTGGGCATGGGGCTCTGGATGATGACAGCCAGCCAAGTGCCCGAGTAGCACTTAGTGCAGCTGTCATCAGCTCCCCCCCCCACGCTGTGGCCAATGTTGGGAGAGTGGGATTGCTCGTCAGCCTCATTTGTTGTCGAGAGCAAGCAGGTGCCTGGATCCCCCGTGCTGCCACCTTTGCCGCTGCCACTTTCCTTTTGGTGGAAAGGACAGTAGCGGCGGAGACAGACGGCGGTAGATAGCAGCACTGGTGAGTGGGGCTCAGGGAGGAGGGGGTGGGCCAGCTGGGGGGTGGCTTATTGCCCTTGCTCGGCTGGGACACAACCCCGCCGAGCAAGGGCAAGGAGTCTCTCTGACAGCTGCCCAAAAGTGCCGCTTGGACATTTTTGGGCAGCTGTCATTCTCACTTCTCTCCGCTCAGTGCTCCCACGGTGTCCCCTAGGATACCGGCCGGAGGACTGAGGGGAGAGGCAGTGCCTCCAGACCCCCGCTATGCCTGACCATTAGTCAGGCACAGCTGGGACCTGGGGCCACTTTAACCCCACAGAAGTTTCAGAACTTCTGTGGGTTTAAAGTGACATGTAAGTTTGGCCAATGAGTGCTGCCTTCAGGTGCTGTGAAGGACACTGTCTGATCGTCAATGTTGAGGAAAGATTCAACTGCCAGTCCATTTGGCTTTTTTACATGGAATGCTTGTCACCGCAGTCAGCAAAGTGTCTTCAGCCATCCCTGAAGGGAAGGGAGTGTGTTTGGGTGCTGGGGGTGACAGGGATGGCTTTGGGATGGTAGAATGTTGACAGGGGTGGGGCACCATCGCTGTGCTTTTTTTGGCATGGGAACTTTTCTGGGCTTCCCCTAATTTGGAGAGGTGAACATGAAGGAAAAAAAATGAGCCAAATCCAAACAGCCATCGAGGATTTCTGTTCCCCATCCCTAGTTAGCATCACCATGTATCCGTGTTTTTCAATCGATCTTTCAAGAAGAAAACAAACTGTCTAACACAGGCAGCAGAAAAATAAGTCTTGACTGAAATGTCAACTTGGGATAACTCACTGGAGACCAATCCCCTTCCTTTTAAAATGTAATGTTTAGCTTCCTCACAGTGCAACACACACCCCCAAATTCCTGCAGTGTCCCCAATTAAAGTAAAGCCTCAGGATGTGCTAAAGACTGGGAGGAAATCTTTGAAAGGTTCCTCTTAATTGGTTCTGAGATTCAGGCCTGTTATCAGAACTGAACAGAGAAGAATCAGTATTAACACCTGGACTCATGTCTATGCAAAATCCGGAGTTCCTAAAGCAGCAATTAAATGGCTTAATCTTAAAACCCTCCTAGGTTCAATTCAGTAGATCTGCACTGAAGGGCAGTGCTAATTCTTCATGAATTGCAGCTTCACATTAGCCAATGCTGTTTTAATTTCCATACCATCCCTGGCAGGCTCTCCTCTGAGCTCTTTGCAGGGCTTTGAAACTTTTTTCCCCCAGTGACTTTCTTATTTGTCCTTTTACAAACTCAAATGATAAATATTTGTGCCTAGAAGCACAGCCTTCTTTCTAACCCCCATCTCTCTCTCTCTCTCTCTCTCTCTCTCTATATATATATATATATATATATACACACACACACACACACACTCTGTCTTTTGATGATTTTTTCCACATTCCTTGCAAAAAAAAGTTCACTTGTTTACTTATATTGCCATCTCTTCATTCCTCATCATCAATTGATTTCTTTTGCCCTCGGTGATGTCCTCACAGAGCCAGATCTGATTTGGCTACATGACATTGTTATGCCATTTGCTCACTACATGATCCCTGACCGGATGGGATCACACACTAATGCAAGAAAAAAACAACAACATCATTAACAAGGAGAAATGGTGCCATAGGAGCAGAAACAATGACACCGAGCAAGATAAGGGTGGGGGAAGTGAATATTCCACACACTCAAAGTGTTTTTCCAGGAAATATGTGTACCCCTCAGAAATATTTTTCAACACCCAAAATAGAAACTGGAGAATATCTGGCACATCCTGGCATATTTGTAACATCATTAACGTGTGAGCTCGAAAAGCAGTAAAGCTAAATCAACCACATATTCCCTGTACCAAGAGTGCTTACATCCCCACCCCACTTATGCTTCAGCTGTATGTTTTAATGGAATATAAGTCCTTGGAGCATTAACAAAATTTTGGAGCTTTTAAATCAACGGTGACCTACTCATTCAGAGGGCTGCTCCAGTAATGCAGCGGTTCAGCAAGGTTAATGACAGATCATGACATGATACGATTTGCAGAGTGCTATTTCACCCATTATATTCCCCCAATGTTTGTGTGGGTCAGGTTATCACATCTAAATAATGAGACAAGTCACCCCTCATTCCCAGAGATAGCCTGTGATTACCGGAAAGTTCAGCATGCTGGACCAGGAGGCTCCAAACATTGCAGGCTGCTGATAAATTATTATGTCACGGTCGGAGGATGATAAAAGCAAGCCAGGGTCAGGTTTCTTGGTGACTGTGTGACACCTGCCTCCTACGGCTCCATTTGGCCATCTGGATGAACAGACGGCCGGGATGTGAGCAGAAATGAGACCTCTGACTCCCTCTCTGTTTTTAGCTACCAGCTTCTTCTTTTCCAGTGGGGAAGGTTAGCTGACCTGACCTGCTCAGCCAGATAATTTACAATGAGACCTGCCCATAATTTCTCCTTTCCTCCAACGAAGGCCACACATGGTCCACATGCAAACGCCACCAATGTGCCACTTTGAAAGCACAGTGGAGGCTTCCAAAGGTTTTCTTTTTGCATTGAATGCAGATGCCACATCAGAGTGAGCTGGGGCATCCCAGGCATCTAGAGGAAGTGAGCGGAGGCTATGTTGTTCTCTAACTGCAAACGTGCTTATAGAGCTAATGCAAGCGTTTCTTTTCCCAGTCCTGCTAGCCTTCATTTATTCTGCTGTGGTTGCTGCAAAGAGATGCAATTATTCTAAAATAAACTGAGATAGTCAGAATGGGCAAGCAATAGCTTTGAATGCTTTTGAATGTTGCAGGGTGTCTCTCCAATCTAAACTTTATTTATTTATTATTTATTTTCATTTTATTTATTATGTTTATATCTCCTCCTCCTCCTCTCCATTTTTTCCTCACAACAACCCTGTGAGGTAGGTTAGGCTGAGAGTCAGTGACTGGCTCAATGTCACCCAGTGAGCTTCATGGCCAAGTGGGGACTAGAACCCGGATCTCTTGAGTCCCAGTCCAACTCTCTAACCACTACGCCACACTGGTTCTCCAGTGTATAGAAATATTACATTTCTATCCCACCCAATAGCTGGAACTATCTGGGCAGTTTACTTATCTCATCAACTCATCTATTCATTTGTATGCCATTTCCCCACAAAATTGTGCCCAAAGCGGCTCACAGCATAACAAATGAAGAGTTGTAAATATAAACACTCCCTACATGTCTAAATAAATCTCCATTCCACAAAGGCAGTGTGGTTGTCTCTACATTTAGCCTTTGAACACCGATTGGCAGCTACACCTCTCACTGGAGGCAGCCTTCCTTCCTCCTAGCTCTCACCTAGGTCTCCTCTCACAGTCCCTCCCCTGTCCCTGATCTGGGGAGGTAAAGCTTGCCCAGTCCTCCTTCAAGCCACACAAGACACTCAAAGTTTTAACACTGCTCAGTCTCTCTCCACCAAGCACCCGTTCCAGCACTAGTCTTCCGGCAGCAGGCTTTGTTAGACTCCAAGGTGGTGGGGTGAGGCAGGCGTGAAATGTTCAGCCCCTTCAATGTTTATTTATTTATTACATTATTATTTTGGGCTGCTCGATACTGCCCAGCTAGTGCTTTCACGCACAGCACAGAGCGGCTTATCTCTGTTGGGTCTTCACACTTCATTTATTTTATTTATTTATTTGTTATATTTATATCCCGCCTTTTTTCCTGCAAGGAACTCAAGGCGGCTTACATAATCCTCCTCCTCCATGCCTCCATTTTATCCTCACAACAACCCTGTGAGGTAGGTTAGGCTGACAGGCAGTGACTGGCCCAAAGTCACCCTGTGAGTTTCATGGCCCAGTGGGGACTAGAACCTAGATCTCCCGAGTCCCAGTCCAACACTCTCACCACCAAGACAAACAGCTCCATGGAAGTGGTTTGGAAACTTTGCTTCCCCGAGGAACACTTTTCTCACTACTTGGTCTGCCAAGGAATCCCAGCACATTGGCTACGGAATCCTTGCCCATTGCATCCCCCCCCCCTGCCCCCAGATTGTAAGCCTGCAGACAGGATCTGGTGATTTTAATATTGCTTGGTACTAGGGCTTCACCAAATGGACAACAATGACCAGTTTGCAGCTATTTCATCCACCTCGAAATGTGGTGTTTTGATTTGTCTATTTCAGGCAGGAGGTAAAATTGTTTGAGGGAGGGCAACCGGACTGGAGCCATTTTGTTCCCAGATAGCCCTGTTCTAACTACTAAGGTGCATTCTGGGAAATTCAAATGGGTGGCCCACATAAAAAATGGCTGCCTTCCTTTGCCACTGGGGGCTGCCATTATAGTAGACAGCTGTTAAATAGACACAGAAGAATCATACAGTTCTGCAGAGTAGGCAGACGGTTTCTCCAGCAGCCCTTTTATTTGATAGGAGCAGTGTTAAATACCCTTTCAAAGAAAAGGAAGTGACTGAAGCAGGCTTGCCAAAATATAAAGACAGAATAAGCTGATCCATGCAAACACATTTTTTAAGCCTGAAATACTAGGAAATTCTTACTGAGCTTTTAATTTTATTTATTTATTCCATTTCTATACCACTTTTCTACATGAGGCATTTATTGTGCACTTGCCAGTCCTTTCTCACGGTTGTTTATGGGTTCTTTAGATGATCTCATGAGCCTCCAGTTTCACTTCTATTTTTTAGCCCTTTCTCAGCGGTGTTTTAGGGAGAGGAGAATGCAGTATTATTTGAGAAAGTGAAAGAAAACCCATTTTCCTACTTGTGCAATTGTATCATTCTGCTATAGCACAGCGCCACCTAGTGTATGTAGTGGAAAAGCAGGAACGGAAAAGCTCTTTGTGCAGAGTTCAGATTTCAATTCTGCGACAAAACCAAAAGTAAATACAGTGGATTATAGCATCTCCGTTTTTAGGCATATAAGAAATAATATTGATGATGATGGCAGGAGGAAGAGGAGGATTATTTTGGATACTGGGCTGTGATGATCCAGGGGCACCTCTATTTTCATACAGATTACTTACACACACACACACACACACACGATGGTAAGCAAATCCCTTCCCTCCTCCAAACAAGTTAAAATCTGTCCTTGCAACCCTGCCCCCTGCACTTTTCTCTGAAATTTGGCAGGCATCATTACCTCATAAGGGGCAACTTTGCCTGCAAATTCCATCCATTGTGCCAAGGAATTAAACAGTTATAGGTGTACCTTAAAAAAAAAAACACAACCCCCCCGAAAAAAAAACTCCTAAAACTTTAAAGGTGCCTAGCACAACCTCCACTCTGAAACCTGGCATGGAAAGGCATCACAACAAGACATCTACCTCACCAGGAACTAGTTCCCCAGAAAGATCCTGGGGTTCAGCAACTCTGTGTCCAGAGGATTTTTGTCTTGCCATCTTCAGAATCGGAGGATTCTGGCCATGAGGACACTAGCATGCCACAGCCACTCTATGTTGTTGCAGCTTGAGGCTGCTAAAACCAGTGTCCTTTAAGAGACAAAGTCTCAGTCAGTGTAGACTAGAGGTTGAACAAACCATGCAGCCAAACCCTTACTTAAGGTTCAGTCTTAATCTGGTTCTTTCTGAAGCAACATACAAACAACTTTGTCTGGCCTCCAGCCCCAGCCCCAGCCCCAGCCCTAGCCCCACTTGGAGCTTTCTGTGGTGTTGATCTCTTCCCATCTTGCTTCCCTGCAAAACCTGACCTAAGCTGGACTTCCGGTTTGGGCAGTGGGGGCGATGGTCACGGCCGCTGCTGCTCCTGTCTTTCGATTTGTTTTTAGCGTTGTTTTAACTTTATATTTTTAATGAGTTTATATTTTAGTTTGTTTTAACCTTCGAATCTCAGTGTGCCAGACTTTAATTATCTGGACATTTGAATAGTGTTTTGGTTTTGGTGTGGGTGTTGCCTGCTATCTCTCTCAGCGTTTTTGATTATTGCCTGCAAGTGATCTGACTTATGCCTTTGGAAAGTTTGAAGACCATCTGGGAAGAGTTGGTGAGCGGGAGGGGCCAGCATTCCTTGGTTTATTTGTGGGGTGCCTTCTGAGAAGCCTGGGTTGGACCCCTATACGTGAATGGGGAGAGGACAAAGGGGCAACAACAACCCAGTCTTGGAGCTCTGAGTTTGTTTTAGTTTGTTTCCAGCCAGACTGGGTTTTATCAAGGTTTTTATAACTGTTTTAACTTCAACTAATGGAGGCAGGTTGCTCCAGTTTGTTTTAGTTTGATTTTAGCGAGCTCGGGCTTTTATCAAGGTTTTATAATTGTTCTAACTTCACTGCTGAAGCTACTGACCGCAGCTGACGGAGGCAGGTTAATATCTTACTGCTTACCAGATACTTGATAGGACTTTTACAAAAGGGGGGAGAGAGCACCTCAATCAAGCCCCATAGGCTTCCAGTGTTAAAGGCAAATAATAATTACCACACTGCTTCATTATAACTTGTTTTAAATGGACTGGGGGCTTGACTTGGCTAACTGACAGTGTGTGTTCCTCTCCCTCTCTCTGAAACCTCCCTAATTGGGATAGCTTGACTGATATGGTGCTTACTAGAAAGGGATATAAAACACTGGGAATTAGGCCATCCCCCGTGAACATATCCCAAATTGAAAAGAAGGAGAGAAAAAGACAACTAAAAATTACACAATTTCTTACACCAGCAGAGGTAGAGGGAATGTTTGAGCCCGGGACAAAAGAAAAGAAAGGGGCATCCGAAGATCTACCCCAGTCTTTGAGCCCCCCTACTTCCATACTAGATTGGTCTCTAGACCTTAAGCATAAGAATTACAAATTAGACGAGGATCCATCCTCTTTAAACCTTGCTATAGAATTGGCCTTAGCTGAGAATTTAAGCTGAGACTACAGCAGCGGCCACCTGAGCAATTTGAAAAGGATAGTCAATTAAACCAATTGATACTAAAGCAAATCACGGAATTAGCTGACAGCGAAGAGCTTGTAAATGAGAAAGAACATCATAGTTGTGTTGTCAAAACAACGGGGGAAGGCCCATCGATAGAGGGATGGCTCTTTATGATAACACAAGATATTGAACACATTAAAACTTTCTTGTCCGAATGCAATAAACTTCTAACGTTACTCGTGCAAATGCAAAAAAAAGCTGGAACAGAGCATGCAGAGCATGTGGATAAGGTCCAGGTGGAGAGAAAGCCGAACAATGCCAGGGCCCAGACAGCTTACCCAATAGTTGGCAAATTAGGCAAGAAGAAGGGGATTAATCCCCAAATGAAGCCCAAAAACATCAAAAATACTAAAAATTCGAGGGCCATTCACTCTAAGAAAATGGACTTCAAGAAATTGTTTAGCCTCCTAGATAAAAGCCCTAAACAGAATGTAAAGCTACATCAAAAAAATATACCTATGACCAAAGGGGAAAACGCTGCTAACACAAAAATCCATCCTGACAAGGAAGCTGTTCCAATACTACAAACCTCTCCAATCCCTCTAGCCCAGGCACAGGAACTTGTCTTAAAGGATCCCTGTGCCCTTTTGGCCACTGAAGTATGCCAGCAGAAAGGTGTTAATGGGAAAAATTGGAGCCTAGTTCTGAATCGAGAAAAGCTGGTTCTAATAAATTATCCTAAACCAAAGGGAATGCTGACACAAATGGTTCGCAAACATAATCTTTTGAAGACCTTGGAGACAGCCCTCCCAGGCTTGTTCACTACAATGGATATAGTCTATGTGGAGTATCTTTATTATAACTATGTAAACGCCCGTGTGGTGGTCACTTTTAGAGAGTGGGGGAAAGCTAGTTTATTATACTCACACAGAGATGTATTTGTTGAAAAGAATATACTAGTGGCACGGCTTTTTGAAAATTCAGCACCCCCTCAACCTTTAGTCATCTCCCATACCCTTAATGGGAAAAACAGCCTGACAACAGAGAATAACATCTCTACCAATCTAATTAATTTTGACTCAGCTAAAGTTGTCCCTCCCCACATTAAGGTTGCAGGCATGCAAGAGCACAATGGGCCCAACTGCGCCTGGGATCAAGACCACACACAAATTTTGGGCAAGGGAAGGGACTCCTTCTATGAGGAGGAAAAGACACTAATAAACACCTTTAGCAACCTCCCCTTGTTAGCCCAAAATGAAATCTTGACAAATTTGGACCACTTGAAATCCCATTTGATGGATATCCAAGTAAGGAAAGGTCGAAGCCATACAACTGAGGAGGTGGCATGGCAGACTATTGATGATATCACTATAATATCTCAAGATATTAATCAGAAAGAGATAGTGCAGACGTCTACCTCAAGTCATCAAGTGACCGCAGAAATAAATCTTATTGGAAGTAAGCTCGATCGGAGAAACCCCAACATGGATTTTATCTCCTTGCCAACCAGGGCTAATTCTGTGGCAAATAAACCATACACCTCATGGCATGACATGAGATTCCTGGGGGAAGATGAGATGGGCTCCCCAGTGAAGGCTGAGAATCCTATAGGACATCTGGTAATGAAGGATGGCCCAGTGATCACAAACGTCAGCAGACTGAGCCCAACTATTGATGTGATTGATTTGTTGGAGGACGAGCATAGTGCACCTGGGTCGTGTATAGAAACAAATTACAATCAAGTATGGAAATCAGAGCAAAAAGAATCCCTGATGAGGAATCAGAATTTACTAATAACAGAGGACCCTCCGGAAAACATCAGGCAGGCTTTTAAAGAAAAGAAAATAGTGCTAGCTGAAATTGATTGTCATACTATCCCAAGCATCCTAGACAACTCTGATACATATTGTAAAAGCTCAGGCCTACATTTAAGACATGCTGATGGCTTGAACCCGTCGATGGAAGGGATCCCTTCACAACTTGCCAAGTGACAAAATCCTATCTGTAGGGAGCCTCTCCAGTGTTTATCTTGGAACATTTCTGGTTGGCATAATAAGAAACTTGATATTTCCTTCCAGAAGTATCTTAATCAGTTTGATATCATCTCACTCCAGGAAACATGGTCTGTTAGAGAGATTTACCTTAATGACTTTGTGACCTATTCCATACCAGCAACACCCTCTAGTTACAAGGGGCGCCCTTGGGGTGGTTTGATGTGTGCCATAACCAACACAAGGAGAATAAATTCTCACTTAATAGGCAGTCCGGGCCCATGGGCAATGGCTGTCTCTATTGAGTTTGCTACAATCTCCTATGTGCTGGTAAACACATACATCCCACCTCAGAATTCTAAACATTATTCTGTCAATATATGGGAGCACCTAGATGATTATTTGTTTACACTGGAGGCTCAACACCCTAAGGCTCATTTCATCTTGATGGGGGACTTCAATGCACGAATAGGAACAAACTGGGATGTTCTGGGCCATGTATTTAACTTTCCCCCACAAGCTCTTTCAACTATGTGGGACAGACAATCTAAGGACCATAAGATTAATATCCAAGGAAAGTGTTTTATTAATACAATTTCCCAGGCTGGCCTGGTCCTCTTAAAATGGTTCTATCTCGGAGGATGTACTGGGAGAATACACCTTTATCAACCACCTAGGAGCTAGCGTGGTGGACTACTTGGCAGTCACACCTGCATTGCTGGAAGCAATTTTGCTCTTTAGAGTGGACTCCTATCCGACCAGTGACCACCAGCCAATTGTCCTATTGGTAGCTTGCCCTTATGAGATCAAATCTACCCAAGTTCCCGTGGACCCATCTTCTATGCCAGATTACTTTAAACACAGAATCAAATGGGCTAAGGTGAACTTGGAAGCTCTAGATTCCTTGCTGTATTCAGAACAACTCTCCAGATTAAAGAATAATCTACTAAATCTCAATAACACCAGCGAGGTCCTCGATAGTTATACTCAGATAATTGCAATGCTCCAACCTTGTTTATCCCAAGTAGCTCGACAACGGATTTCTGGACAAAGGAATTCCAACCCTTGGTTTGACTCTGAATGTAGGCAGCTTAAAAGAGAGTTACAACAGCAGCACCAAACTCTTAAGAACTTCAATGTTGTTCCTCTCCCATGCCAATTTATAGAGCTACGGAATTCATATAAAAAGCTGATCCAAGAAAAAAAGATTGCATATTTTCAAACACAATGGGTTGAGTTAGAACACGCTCTTGGATGTAAAGACAAGACCAAATTCTGGCATGCTATAGCTGCCAAAAGGTATATTGGATCCCCCTCTAATGATAATGCAATTTCAACACATGAATGGGAGAAGTATTTTCGCTCCCTTTTTTATGATGAAGCTGCTGGGGCTTTGCCTGCACCAGAGGCTGACTTGGACCTACCTGAGTGGCCTCCAGTTACTTGTGATGAAATCGTTGCATTACTCAAGAAACTTAAAAGGGGAAAGGCCCCTGGGTTTAATTGGATCCCACCTGAGCTTTTGTTGGATCACGCAGACTGGTGGACACCAGCTTTGGCCGCGTTGTTCACATTTATTGATAAAACTGGATATTACCCAGACAACTGGTCATTGGCAATAGTGGTCCCTATCCACAAGAAAGGCTCCAGATCTGACCCAAAGAACTACCGCCCAATAAGCCTCCTCGATGTGATCAGTAAACTCTATGCGAGGCACCTTCTGGACAAGTTAGACTTTTGGGTATCTTCTAATAACATCCTGGCAGAAGAGCAAGCGGGATTCCGACAGGGCAGATCAACAATTGACCATTGCTTTGTACTAAATCATCTAAGGGAAAAGTACACACGTCCTCCTCATCACTCCCTCTTTGCTGCTTTCATTGATTTGAGAGCTGCTTTTGACTCTATTTCCCAGCCTCGTTTATGGCATAAGCTGACTCTCCTAAACATAGATCGTAGACTCTTGAGAAGAATCCAGGGGCTCTATGAGAACTCACGACTTTGTGTCAGAGTTTCGTCGAGGGGTGGCCTCTCAGAACCTATCCCAGCAAACAAAGGTGTACGGCAAGGGTGCTTGTTGGCTCCCCTTTTATTTAATTTATATTTAAACGACACAGTCCCCTTTCTGTCAGGCCTTGAATTCTTCCCCCCCAGTGTAGGAGGTAAATTTATTTCCATCCTACTATATGCTGACGATGCTATACTGTTCTCATATGCTCAGGTAGGGCTACGTAGGCTCCTGAGAGCCCTAGGGGAGTACTGCCGGAAAGAACTCTTGGCTGTGAATTATTCCAAAACAAAAATCGTGGTATTTGGCAAGGGAAGACAGAGGTCCTCATGGCAGTTGGACAATCACCAGTTAGAACAGGTCACGGCTTATAAATATTTAGGGGTGACTTTCAAGAATACTGCGTCCTGGATTCCCCACCTGAAAACTGTTGCATCAACAGCAGGGGCAACTTCTAATGCCATTATTTGCTATGCAGCCAGTTTGGGGGGGAGGCCCGTGTTGCCCCTCCTTGAACTGTACAAAGCTAAACTATTGCCACAGATACTGTATGGGGCAGCCTTATGGGCTTTTTCTGACACCACAGTGCTAGACTCGGTACAGCACAAATTTTTAACAAGAGTCTTGGGGGTTCCTAGATCAACTCCCAAGGCGATAGTGCAAATAGAGTCAGCATGCTGTTTAGTTAGAACTTTAGCCCTGAAAGCAGCTATCTATTATTGGCTCAAGATCATTTTCCAGTTGGCCCCTCCTCTAGTCTTAATGGCATATGAGGAAATGGACCAGGCTGCCTGGGTCTGTGCAATTGGCAACCTTGTATCGGAACTGGGCCTTTCGGCGGGCCATTTGATAGCTGGGGGGTATAATGGAGCTCGGCGGGTGGTTGCAAGGCGATTAGTTGAAGTGGATTTCCAAGACAGCATCTTGTTGATGATAAACTGCCGCTCCAATACATTCTATAAATACTTCCCTGTCTTGCCAGGAAAGCTGCCTGCTTACTTGATTTCTGAGTGCCCGTATGACCTTAAAGGCCTTCTAACTAAATGCAGGTTGAATGTTATCCAGCTTATGGAAGTCTTGGGACGGTACGATGGGCTCCCTAAAGCAAAAAGACAATGTCCCTATGGCTGTAGACAAGTAGAGGATTTGTACCACTTCCTTTTAGAATGCCCCCAATATACAGATTTGAGAGCCCAATATCTTCTTCCTCTCATTGGTGTTTTAGTAGATGCTTCGCCGTTAAGTAAACTTGTTTTTCTGTTAGCTGGAACGGATTATTATATATCCTATCGAACTGCAAAGTTTGTAAAACTGGCCTTGATAAGGAGAAATAAGCCTTTTTAAATTTGCTTACGAGCCTCGTAATTTAATCAATTTTAATGACCATTTTAAATAATAAATACCGGTAACAATTTTTTTTTAATTTTTTTTTTTTTTTAACAAAAGTATTTGAGCCTTTTACGTTTTAACTTTGTATATAATTTTAACATATATATTGCTGCTTAAGGATATATGTGCATGTAAATACATATGTATATATCCATTTTAATAGTGTGTTTTGAATGTTCTTTTTAATGGTCACTTTTAAACTATGTGTGTAGTCTGTTTATCTATGTGTGCAACAGCCTGGTCGGCTAATGCAGAAATAAACTTGAACTTGACCTAAGCTGACTCCTGATAAAGATCTGGTCCAGAACAGAGACCTGCAACCCGGGCTACAATGCAGAACATCAACAGAACCCACAGCCTGAAACAGTACAGCCCCAAATTCCCCTGCAGTTGCCCATTGCAAGATAATATTGGTAAGAATGGACAAGCTCTCTTTTGCCTTCCATTACTGATCTTGTGTGTTGTCTGCATGCTTTCGCGGGAGTAGGGCTCTTTTGCTGAGGCGAGCCCTGGGAAGAGGACCAACCCCCAGAGAAAGGGAGTGCCGTGGTATTTATATAGTAAAGAACTAGTTTTGTTGTTTTATAGCTCTACTTGTATCTACCAAAGTGTCTCCCCACCTTTCTCCCTCTTCCCTCATTCCCCACCTTTTATTGTAATCTCTTTTACCTTAAATAAACTTTCCTGGTTTTACCCCACACGGTGTGTGTGGTTCCTCTGTAGTTCAGTGCTAAATCCAGTGTATAGACAAGGGCAAGGCCCTGAGAGAATCAGTGTCAAGACGGCAGAGCTAAGGCTGGCAGTTTTGCACCTTGATCTCTGGTCTTGAGAAAAAGACCGGTTGGCAGTCCTTCACAGATCTTCTCATTGATAAACTCCTGGCAAGTTTCTGCAAACCCCAGCATGTCTAAGGACATAGCTTGAACACCATGCTCAGTGTTGGTAAGAGAATATCAAGCATTTCTGTTGAATACAGACCACAGCTGAAATATGTTGGCACTGGGAAACAGATTTATTAGGGTTCTTTACTTCCAGGATTTATGGTTTGGTGAGTTACAGAAGGAAAATCCAAAGCAAGTATTTTTGTTACCAAACCAGACAAGTAGCAGATAAGAAGAAAGGAAGACAGATAGAACTCTGTATTTCAGAGAGAATTAGATTGACCATTATTTTTAAAAAATGTGCCATCAATTTCTATCATGGACAAAAGATCTGTGGATCACAGGATACAAGGATTTGTTCTGGAGGAAAGAAATTGATGATTTAAAAATCCAAACTGGAAAAAAAACAAACCAACAACCCCTCAGCCCGTTAACAGGGTTGTTTAACTTCCCATGTCGCAAGACAATGACAAATGGGACCCAAGTAAGTTAACAAGTGCTAAGCCAAAGAACCAATATTATTTAAAATGTGTTTCTTTCAATGCATCATTCAGTAAAGAAGCTTAGCTCCCACACCTTGTAGATAAAAATTTTATTGGCAGACAAAATCAAAACCTGGGAAATGCCATAAGACACAATCATGTGGTGGCCATTGTGAGGGCATAACCGAAAAGAAGAATGTGGGCAATAGGAAATGACTGAAGCATTTCATTAAATTGTGAGCACTTGCCTCATTAACATTGTAATTCTGGACCAATTTTAAGGCTGTCTTCAGCACTCATTAACCCAGCTGCATTCTAAAATGCACTTACTGTGAAAATAGAGGGAAGAAACCGCTTTAGAAACATTTGCTATATAATTACTTCAAAAAGTTTTGCACACTTCATTTGGCTGACGGCTTTGACATTCTCTGTTCTTGGAAGCCCCTCGATGTTGTCATCACTCACTTGCATGCGTCATTTGAAGCCAGTATCTTGTCGGCAGCCATCTCTGCGAGCCCCACCAGGCCTGGACTCAGTTTTGTGTATCAATGCAGGTCGATGACATTAAACACCCACTGAAGTATCTCAGACATCAGAGCAAGGCTTTAGTCCCAGAGTGCTGCTGGGGGGAGCAGGCTGAGCCAGGGCTGTCGCTGTGGGGCAGGGATGGGCAAACTCTGGGGGCAGCACTACCATCCTGGAAGCCACCAGAGACTGCCACCACTTCTGCCACCACCAAAATTGCCACCACCAAAATTGCCACCACCAAAATTGCTGCAGCAGTGGTGGCAAAAAAAGGTGGGGATTTCCCAACCAAACAAGCAACACAGGGAGCATGTGCCTTGTTTGCAAGCAGAATTGTACTACGGGAACGCTTCTAGGTGGGTGACTCTACTTGCCAACAAGGAGTGTGCTCCCTGAACACCTTGTTTGCTTGCAAACTTGCTGCTTGATTAGCCACCTTGGCAAATTCAGTGGCGGCAGCAGGGACAGAGGGCTGCAAAAATCACCACAGGGGCATGCATGAGGGCCATGGTCAGTGTTGGTAAGAGAACACTGGGGTGTTGCCCACCCCTAGTATAAGGGGAGGGGGCTGCAAGGGCACATCCCTTCAAAAATATTCTCTGCCTGTTTCCTGGAGTTTTAGCATTCATTTTCTTCCCTTGAAGACAAGCATAGTTTAGGAAATTAGAACTATCAAGGAACAGTGATTCGACTAAAAACTCATTACATTGACCCAGTAATTTGAGGAGAAATGGTTTCATGAAATTGCTCTCTCTGTCATTTTCATGTTGTTGATTCACCAGCACATTTACTTGGGAGTAAGTCCCATTGAACTCAATTGGGTTTTTAGACATGGATATACACTGTTAATTTCTGATTTCGCCCCTCCCCCTCCAAAAATAGGGCATAGGGCACCTTTTCAATCTTTGGGTCTGTTTTCAAGCAAAGCATGTTTGGGTTTTTGCAAGACATTCTATTTGCTTCCACTATTTCACCTGCAAAAACTGATGAATCAAAACAACTGATTTTTATGAGAGCCTAGAGAAAATATCTGTAGGTAGCATCCTAACTAATTGGGCACTAATAAGTAAATCTACTCATAGTTTCAAATTTCTAGCCCATGAGTGCAAAGGCACTGTAAGACTGACTCTTTAAAAGTTATATATTAAAACCTAAGTTGATTTATTTAATCAATGAAATTCCCTAAACATTTGTTCAGGGTTTTATAATTTTGCACTGATGGCCCCATGCACTCATCCTCGACTGTACCCTTAATTCCTCCTAACCTAAAAACAGCTTCTTCTGAGCTTTTCCATGGCTGCTGCATCCATACTAACAGTGATCCTATGGTTCTGAGACAGCATCTAGGGGGGCCATAGGATCATTTAGGCTCCCAGCTCCGAGGTCAGAAAAGAGCTCCAACCTCATACCTGGGGATCCACACTCAGAGCGTCATCCCCCCTCACAGCTGGCATGGAAAGAACTGTGTTCCAGTGGGTGGTGAGGGCAAGAGACTGGCGGTGCCAAGATGAGAGCCAGTGTGGCGTAGTGGTGAGAGTGCTGGGCTGGGACTCAGGAGATCCGGGTTCTAGTCCCTGCTCAGCTATGAAATTCACTGGGTGACTTTGGGCCAGTCACTGCCTGTCAGCCTAACCTACCCCACAGGGTTGTTGTGAGGATAAAATGGAGAGGAGGATGAGGATTATGTAAGCCGCCTTGGGTCCCTTGCAGGAAAAAAGGCGGGGCATAAATATAATAAATAAATAAATGTGGTGCATCTTGATCGAACCTCATCCTCCTTCCCTTCCCCTCCAAAGTGCAGCAGTTAGACGGCCTGCTTTGCAGGGCGGGAGGAGCGTGGAGGTGACCTTTGCTTCCACACCCCTGCCACCCTGCATAGGATGCCCGTAATCCTCCAAGTTCAGAGGGTTACGGGCAGCCTCATTGGATTGCACCCTAAACTGCTGATACAAATGCTGATACTGGGGATGGATCATTCTGTCAGTTTCGATTTCCCTCCATTTCCCATTTTTTGAATCATCTGGAACTTTGAGAATTTCTCCAATTGTAAGTTTGGTTCATCTTGAACTTTGAGGATTTCATTAAAAAAAAACAAAAGAACCTTCACATGAACATTTATAAGCATTTTAGTGCATATTTATCTGAATGCATGCATCTTTGTATGCAATTTTGCCTAATATATGCCAGCATAAAATACAAATATTTTATGCAAGCAAATTTCCTTATATAATGCATTCCTTACCATTATTTCACCAAGTATACACATTTTTCTATGCAGCTTTTGACTGGAGAATGCCATTACAAATTCAGAGAAGTGCAAACTTCAAAGGATAGGTGAGTTTTGGTTTGCGTAATGGTTTGATAGTGTGAAATTAGGTAAGTTTGCACCATTGCAAACTGAACCAATTTATCCTCCATCCCTAGCTAATACAAATGCTGATCTAAATCAAGGATCACTACCTTCTCGGGGGCCACTCTACTCTCTAGACAGCAGTCAGGGACTGAAAATATTGCCTCACATACTGACTCCCGTACAAGTGGCTGGGATCCATAATAACATTGCTTCAGTAAGGGCTTTGCTGTTATGGAGAGCAGAGGGCAGACCCACTATATACAGATCTGTATACTTTAGGAAGCTGTCTTACATCAAGTTAGACTTTCTACTTAGCCAAGTTTAGGAATGTGCAAACCGGCAAAACTTGAGCTTTCCAACGTTCTCAAATTCCATCTCAAAGCTTGTTCCAACTCGAGTCTGTATCAGAGTCAGGGCCGGTGCAAGGCCGTTTGGTGCCCTAGGCGAGATCAGATATTTAGCGCCCCCCCCCCCACTTGAGCCCTCCCTCCCTCCAGCCCTATGCCCATTATGAGATAAAAGTCAATTGGCAAAACCGAAACAATTTATTAACATAAACATTGACAAACATACATAAAAAACATGTTGATGTAGTACCAATTTGCTATATAGAAACATTCCTGTTGAAGTGTGTCAGAAACTACTTTTAATGTTTAAAACTTCATTTTCCTTGCCTTTTTCTTGGCAAACTGGCAAACCATTTCTTTAAGTTCTACAGAAGATGCTAACTCAGATTCAATTGAAATGGTTGCCAGCCAACCAGTCTTTCTTGGCACATTGTTGAACGCAGATAATTTTTTATTAATTTCAATTTTGAAAAACTTCTTTCTCCACTGGCCACTGAAACTGGTAATGTTAATAGTATTCTGAGTGCCACTGAAACATTGGGGAAACTTTCAACCAATTTATGCTGCAATAGAAAATGCAGGACCTCCTGCGGATGCATAGTTTTGGGAAGCCTCCTGGCAATGGCTTGCAGCTCACCACACAGTTCCTCTGCATCTATATCCTTGCTGGTTCCATGAGTAAGAGACTCCTCCAAAGACTTGCACTCACTAAGAATATCCTCTGTGGGTAGTTCGGAAATCTTGACGATGTCATACAGGAACCCAAATAATGAGCCGTGTTGTTCAATCTGATGGAACCTTTCATTTATAGATTCTGTTGCCACATCTAAAATGAAATAATAAAAGTTAACCTTGTAGTTCACTTTGGGATCCTGGACAGCCTCATCCTGGGCTTCATAATCAAACTGCCTTCTCTTTCTCCTTTGTCTCGGTCGATTTGCTTCAAAAGTGGGCTCAATTTCCAACTCTTTAGCTATTTCCATTGCATCCACCAATATTTTCTGGAAGCTCTGTTCACTTCGGAGAGTACTAATGTACTTTTTGGTGTTTTCTAGCTGTTTAATTCCCACTCTCAAGTCAGTTGTTTTCTCTTGTAGAAATTTGCTAGTGACATTCACTTCAAACAAAATGTTGTACCAGGTAATAAGCGATACTATAAATGAAAATTTAGCTGTATTATTGGCCAGTGTTTGTGCCTCAGATTGTGTCATAGCTCCAGCTGACCCCTTCTGACCTGTATCTTCAGATATCTCAAACAGAGCATCGTAGACTTTGTCCAGGTTGTATCTCAGTGGTTTCAGAGCATCAATTCTACTTTCCCACCTTGTTTCACTGAGTGGTTTTACAGTCAGACCACCGAGATCAGTGATGTGACTTTTGAGGACTCCCCAACGCCGAGTAGATCCTGAGAAAAAATTGGATATTTGCCGCACCAAACCAAAGAAATTCACTGCCTCTAGGCAACTCTTTGCTGCATCATTGACAACTAGATTCAGTGAGTGAGCACTGCAAGGTACAAAGAAGGCACGTGGATTTAGATTCAGTATCCTCTTCTGCACTCCATTTTCCTTGCCCTTCATGTTACTGCCATTGTCATAGCCTTGTCCTCTCATATCTTCAACTTTCAATCTCATATCTTTGAGCTGCTCAAACAGAACTTCAGCCAAGAATGCCCCTGTAGTCTCTTGTAACGGGATGAATCCAAGAAAATGCTCTCTGATTTGCGCTTCGGTTTCATTCAAGTGAACAAAACGAAGAATCATGGTCATCTGTTCAGTGTGGCTGACATCTGGGGTGCAGTCAAGGATAACCGAATAGTATTTTGCTGACTTGACTGCTTCTGTAATCTGTTGCTTGATTGCAGTAGCTAAAATTTGTATTAACTCATTCTGGATGTCTTTGCCGAGATAATGTTCATAAGTTTCTTTGTCAGTAACCCTCCGCAAGTGTTCCATCATCAGGGGATCAAAGAGGGCCAAACACTCAACAAATTTGAGAAAGTTCCCATTCCCAGATGTGAAGAATTTATCATTTGATCCACGGAATGCTAAATTTTGCATTCCAAGTACCCTTGTTAATGCAATGAGGCGCTCCAAGACCGGTTTCCAATATTCCTCTTGTCGTTTAATTTGCTGTTGATTTGTCTGATCTATTGTCTTGCCTTCTGCTAGCCGCACCTCCAATTCTCTCCAAGCTTGATAGCTTTCTAGGTGTGATGGACTTCTCTCATGTGAGGACAAAATTGCAGAAAGATTTTTCCAATCTTTACAGCCACTGTCTTGCATAGACGAGATGCCAGCCTTCTTGATAAATAGCTTACAGCAAAAGCAGAATACTACATCTCTAGATCTGGAATACATCAACCATGGGCGGCACATCTCCTCCCCATTTGCAAGCCTTCTTTTGTAATGGAGCTGAGAAAATCTTCTATTGTGTGAATCCCTTGGGAAGTCATGGGCACAAACCTGCTGTGGCCCCCTTTGCACTAGAAGTGCAGTAATGTTTCCAATATTATCAGAGGGCCATGTGGCAGGGTCACTGTAATCCAGCTCTGGTTCAACTTGTTGCACGACTTGAACTGTATTGTCTTGATTATCATCACTTATCTCTGCCTGGTTTTCCTCTTTAGTTGGAAGTGGAACCGTGACTTCTTTATCTTGCTCATCTGGACAATCTTCCACTTCAATAGTTTGGGTCCCAGGTTCTTCTGGCAGTTCTGTAGATGACTCTTGCTTTTTAAGGTATTTTAGGAAAGAGCCCTCTTGTTTTGCTTGCTCTTTGGCCTTTTCAGTCCTTCTCTTATGGAATTGTGCCCCTGAAGGCTTTTTATTATCCATATCTCTGTAAAGGGTGAAATTCACAGTACAATATATCTGAGGTTTCAGATACAGAGTCAGCGTAAAAAAATGTGTATTTTTAAGTAAAGAGAGAAAGCATAATAAACTGAAAAAAATAATAATTTCACTACAGTTGTAATACATTTTATAACATTCTATTATTTGGACTAATAAATCAAGCCCATGAGAAATGCATTTAAGGTTCTGTTACAAACGCAATGCAGAAAGACACTACAGATTTCCTTACTAAATTAAATTACAATAAAAATGTCATGTAATATATAACATAAATGTTTATTTTATTATAATTATAACATTATAATTATAATGTTATTATAAAATACACATGCCAAAAAAATTATGAAATTCCGTCTACTACAAGTCAAGACATATGATTGGTAAAACTTTTACCAACTTTTACCTACAACTCCCAGCATGTCTAAACAAGCACAGGATTGTGCCTTAAGTGTCCATTGGACCAGGCCCGTGTATAACCTGTCTGGCCATGGACCCTTTCAGACCACCTCCCCTCACCATGTTCTAGAATGATCTCTGGGTCCTGCAACAGGAGGTCATTCTAGGACATGATCCAATGAAGGGAGTTACAACTTCCCCTCTGGAAATTTAAATCAGTCTGTCTTCTATCATCATCATCATCATCATCATCATCATCATCATCATCATCTCCTCTTATTAAACTTAGGTGATTAATTTAACCCTACTAAAATGACACAATGGGACTTACTTCCGAGTAGACTCGTAGGCAACACACAGGCAGCGGAGGCACGATTCACTCGGTGGTGGTGCCGGCATTTGGCGGCACGCGAGTAGACTAGTAGGCAAGTTGCATCTAAACATACAACACAGCCAGGCACAGGCAGCGGAGGCACGATTCCCTCGGCGGCGGCGGTGCTGGCGTTTGGCGGCACGTGAGCCACCGCGTGGGGGAAGCAGCGTCGGAGGCAATTCCCTCTGCGCAGCCACCTGGCGTTTGGCGGCGCACGCACCCAGGGAGCAGGAGAGAAGAGCCGCTGTGACGCCTGGGGGAAGCTGCATTTCTTTCTGCAAAGGGGGAACTGGCGGCAGCCGGCAGGGCAGGGGTCCTCCCTTCCCCCTCCCCTCTCTCAGGGATTCCTCCCTCTCCCCCGCCCTCTTGGAGGTCTCCAGTGACATCTGCCTTGGCTCGGACGGTTGCCGGGTAACCGCAATTGGAAGGCGGAGGGGGGTTATTCCCAAAGCTGCCGTCCGTCCGCTGAGGGAGATTTTTCCTCCTCCCCTTCCTCCCCCTCCCCTTTGGCTGCGAAGAGCCTGCGCTTCTCAAAAAGGCTCACCCAGGGCGCCACGCCAGCCAAACAGCTGTTTGAAGCAGAAAATTAAAGGGGTGCCGTGGAGCGTTTCCGCCTTGTTTGCCTAGTGAAAGCGCTGGCCCTGATCAGAGTGCAAGCTTTGTTGTATTTTGTCACGTGAAAATCCCCGTGTATTTTCATACGTATTTTTCCTAATGTATGCATCAATTGTGCACATCTTTGAAATGTACATATTCTTCTTGCATGGATTAAAGCATATTTTGTGCACATTTTTCAAAAGTACACATTTTTTTTAGTCCACGAATCACATTGCAAGCTCAGAAACGTACGGACTTTGACCGCAGATTGCATCCTAGTCTGTACTGTCTGGAAGGTGCGAATTGCATAAATTCTTATGAGAAATGAACTGAAAGTAATTTCTCATACATCCCTACGGGCGCCACACATTAGCTTTCTACTCAGCTTCTCCTTCCACATCAAAGCTCTGCTCTAAGAGTGCAGCAAGCAAAGTGATGCATTCAGTTGCTCGGTAGGAAATGTTCTCTGTTGCTCCCGCTTCTTTGATGACAACAGCAGTCTTTTTCTTTGACCACCCCAAAACAAAGCAAATTCCTCATACATCTCTACCAGTATTGTGTATTCTGACTGTCTGCAGCTTTCCAGGGTTTTCAGCAGAGGTTGTTCTCATCATCTGCTTCTTGATCCTTTGAATTAGGGATGAAGGGTTTTGAACCTGGGTCCTGCTGCATGCAGAGCCTGTATTGCACCACTGAGCTTTGGCTCCTCCAGCTTGAAAACATTGGCTATTGCTGGTGTCTGAAGCTCTAAGCCAGGGGTCCCCAACCTACTAAGTGCATGTAGTATTTTGAGAAAAGGTCATGGGTGCTATCGCAAAATGGTTGGCCCATGTAGGTCCCCGAGGAATTCCAAGGAAAGGAAATAAAGATGGCAGGTAGCTGCAAGCCAGGTGTTTCACTGCGTAACTGCCCAAAGTTTTAAAAAGACTACATACACACACACACACACACACACACACAAATGTGGGGGAAGGAACCTTGATGGAGGTGTCTGTGGGTGCATTGGTGCCTCATGGGCACCACGCTGGAGACCCCAGCTCTAAACATTTTCATTCTTCTTTTTTAGTGCACACCTTGATGAAAATAAATAAATATAATAATTAAATGGTTTATGGTGGGGTTGTAAATTGTTTTAGCGGTCGTATTTTATTAACTTGTTTTAGTGATATTTTTAAAATTGGTTGTAAAATTTTTATAATGCTTTATTGTTTATATATTTAACTGTTTTTTATTGTATTTTTAATTGATTGTTGTACACTGCCCAGAGAGCTTCGGCTATTGGGCAGTATAGAAAACGAATAATTGAATAAATAAATAAATAAATTTGGCAGGGCTTTCCAAGACCAGATCAAATTGGCTTGGGGGCTGGATACAGCTGGCACAAGCAGCCAGGTGGCCATCCCTGGCCTAAATCTTCACAATATTTTATAGAGAATACTGCACACAGTCATGCATTTGTACTGCTGACATGGGAACAGCAGGTCCCCGAAAATCTCTTAGCAAATTGTCTGGCTGATTATTTTCCATCCTACCTGGCGGTCATTATTAGCTAGTTAGTGCTCTTTGATTATCTGACGGGTGGCTATAAACCTTGACAAATGCCCCCTGTCAGCAAAGCAAAATGTGAGCTCCCTCCCCAAAAAGTTCGTGAATCCTAATAACATAGATTCTTTGATTGATGCATACCATGCCATTTAATTACGGGAATAAATGAGGAAGAGGAAATGTGTCACTTCCCCATTTATTATCCCATAATTAGACTGAAACTAATCAGGCTCTCTGATTGGCTAAAGGGATTCTAGAGGTAGTTTACTGTAGCTTGCCAATGCAACAAGATAAAGGGGAAGTATAAATTATCATAAAATGCCAGCACAAAACAAAAGTGTGTGTGTGTGTGTGTAGTAAACAGCCCTGCATCTTCAGTCTGTCAGGTGAGTAATTTATGGCAGCAAATGAAATGCTTCTCCTGTACAATGACAGAGTACTTTTTCAGTATCTAATATTTATGCATATGCTATTTTGGAGTGTAGCATAGATCAATACTGTAGTGGAGAGCAAAGCATTTATCTTGGTTTTGGCTTGGATATAATAAATTCTGCATACTTTGCTTAACATCAAAACACAGTAAATAGACCAAATGGATGATGATGATGCCACATCTCCGGGGTCATTACATCTTAATCATTGCATCCTAATGCTGAGTGAAAAATTTAATTCAATATTAAAATCAATTAGATTTTGCCAATTTGGCTTGGCTGACGTGCCAGCTTTTCTTTGATGCTGTCCTATGGCTGGGTACAGATGCTAGTTTTCAAGTGACATGAAGGGTGTTGAAAGTTGTATGACTGATAGAGACACTGTATTTGATTGCCATGTTGTCCAGGCACTTTCATTCCTGCCTTGGTAGAGTCTTAGCTCAAATGGATTCTGCAAGATTTGTAGTGCTTCCAGGATCTGTAAAATCTCTCCAGGTTTGACCAAAGTCCATTCCCCCGGGGTAGGAGAGGGGGAGAGAGAGAGAGAGAGAGAGAGAGAGAGAGAGAGAGAGAGACATACATTAATATGCCTCTCACCAAAAGCGTTCATCCTCCTTTTGGTTAAGTCCCAGAAGTGTGGGACAGGAAGTGCATGTTATTTCCTTTTCTTTTCTTACCACTTCTATAGAACATCCAAAGTGGCCCTCAGAAAAGCAATGTGGTCCATCCACTTGCAGGGAGACTAATGACCTTCTTAGCCCCAATTCAAAGATGTACCTTTATATTCTCAGCAATCGGATTCTACAGATCAGATTCCAATCACTTCTGGGCTGTAGTTTTCCCACCTTCGCCTGTGTAGGATGTGTTTATAGTGCTTTGCTGCACACCTGTAAAGGGGTGGAGGGACAAAATGATAAAGGCATTCACTTTGTAAAATAGCCATGCCCATGGACAGGGTTTTTTGTCACAGGGTCCGAGGTACAAGGGAAAGACATCAGGGATGGAGAAATCAGAAAAATAGTATGCTGTAGCTTAACTGGAAGTTACTAAGATGATTATTCTAATTTGCACTGTGCTCAGCACCATGTTGCTGCTGGCCACCATTTTAATTTACCACAGTGACGCTGACATAGTGTCACTCTGGGTCATTCTGGGAAATGAAAATGGTGATCCCCAGACCCAGCGGTGTTCTGCATGCTGCAATCTTTTTTAAAGGGTTGTAGGCATCAGCAGTGGGTCCTGTCAGGGAGCTGAGGCCTGATAGCTGCTTGAGGGTGCCAGATGCTGGGCCTGAATGCTTTTAGTCGGCCCCTTCTCCTGAGTCTCCAGAAACAGAGTGTACCTGAGAGGGGAGTGGATGCATCTTGACGCAAGTGAAAATGTGTGTATTAATGCATGCACACATGTCTACAAAATGCCAGCGTGCCACTTTCCTTCCACTGCCTATGCCTGGCTATCCAATGGGCCAAAGTATTCAGCCCAGAGGTTTTGTCAGTTTCAGGGGTGGGCAAAAAAACTGTAATAATCTTCAGGGGGAGGACAAATTTACAACACAAGGCAGCACAGTGTTTCTCCTTCTTTTTCCCCCCATTTACAAGCCCATCAGTCTTCCTCCCTCCCTCATTTCAAACAGAATCCCCCAGTGGGAACAACACTACATCCTGACATTCCCAGGGCCATTGCTTTGGGCAGGAGGATAGCTGGCTGCGCCCATTGAACCAGTGGCACAGTTGCTTTTGTGTGTGCATGTTTACAGGGAGAAGTAGAATCCCTCTTCTGCCTCCCATGTCGTGGTAAGCCATCCCTGAACATTATTAGAATTTGCCTCCCCCAAAAGTTGCCAAATATACCTCCCTTTCATGGAGGACAAATGGACCTGCAAAGGTGTGGGGAGGCAATTTTTGGCATAGCACTAAAATCTTTTGAGTTGTGAATATAATAAAAGTAATCAGATCAGGTTTTGGTTTTGATTTTAATAAAGGGAATGGTTATGGACAGTTTATTAACATGACCTTGTTGAAGTTTTAGGAGCCAGTGCTAGTCAAGCTACATGTACCGCAGGGCATGCGATCACAACACCTAGTAGGCAGAGAAGGGCTTTTAGCAATGTGGAACAGGGGCTCGGATAGTGATCCTGAGTGTGAGAATAGAGGTTTTAGATACACATGTCCCTATTTCCAATAGTGAAATGCTCACAGATATTAATTGCAGCAGGTCAGACATATCACGATACAAGACAGAGGCAGGGGAAGGTGTGGAATCCAGACACCGTGGCTTCCCTAATGTCATCTAGTGAGTTAATAACAGGGATGGGGAGGATTCATACAGTTCTCATTTTAATGTGAACTGACTTAATCGTGCACTTTCGAACCAATACACGAACTGAAAGTCAGTTATTCTCCAAAATTCACACTTCTACAAAAATTGCAATGGTGTTCTCCAGTCAAAAAAATGCTTTCAAATGTGTGGGTGTACACACACACATTTTTAATGCATTTTTAATTGCATTCAAATACGCGCACGCGCGCACACACACACACGCATTAAAAATTATGTTAGAAAAACCGCTTGCAAAAATGTGTATATTCGGGTGGAATCCAATGAGGCTGTCCATAGCTCTTCAGACTTGGAGGATTATAGGCATCTTGTGTAGAGTGGGAGGAGCATGGAGGTGATTTCGGCCATTTAACTGTGGAGCTTTGGAGGGGAAGAGAAAGAGGCTGAGGCGCTGCCAGGATACATTGTATCTTGGCACAGCAGTTGTCCCCCCCCTCCCCACGCCCTAGAACTCTTATGACCTCAGAGAAGCAGCCGGCGCAGTCCTTTCCACGCCAACTGCGAGTGGGGTAGGGGGGTCCAAGCGTGGATCCCCAGTTCCGAGGTCAGAGCTCTTTCCCAACCCAAGATCTGGGAATCTGAACAATCCCATGGACATCTAGATGCTGTCAAGGGGCCACAGGATCACTCTGTGAGGGAAAAGTGCGCACAACAATTTATATCTTCGTGAAAATAACATTACAAATTCATTATATCAGGAAAAGCGATTGCAAAAATAGGTGGATTAGGCAAAATTGCATACAAAAATGCATGCATTGGGAGAAACGTGCTAAAAAAATGTGTACACATTTTTCAAGCGAACCACTTAAAAAAAAAAAAAACACCTCTCATGAAATTATCCCAAAGTTCAAAATGGACCAATCTTAAGATGGGAAAAAATGAGAAACTGAGAGGAACTGAAATTGACAGTTTCATCCACCCCTAGTTCATAGCAGATCTTAAATGTAAACTGGATCACACAGTGGTCTCTTCAACGATATTCCATACAGAATTTCAGCAAATGAAGCTTTTCCTGCTGCTTATCAGGAAAGATTCACCTTCTGAATCTTCTGTGGGATCAGGCTAAGATATTTAATCACACAGTTCCAGGGCTAGGTGTGTGTGTGTGTGTGTGTGTGTGTGGACATCCCTAGCTTAAGCAAGGCCCATTTCACTATTATTTATCTGCCCATTCGAAACTTCTGCATGGCTGTTAGAAACATCTCCTTCCTTTCTTGCTCCGCTTCTTGTAAGCGGAAAAAAGGTAAGAATTCTGAAGACGTTGCTGCAGGGAAGATTCAAAGAGGAGAATCTATTTTCCAAGCAGAGATGTGGTTCAGGAAAAAATCAGCAATGTCTTGAAAGCCTGCCCATGTGACTATAACAAGTCTGTGGTAATGATATGCAGCTGCAAGCTGTTTTGCTCCTAGCTGCAGTTGCTAGAGAACCCAACAGCCTCGCCTCGCTATCTACCAATTATATATTCTCCATATTATTCGCCCAACCCAAAATGCCCCCATGCAACATTAGCCTATACTGATCTCTCCATAACTATTTGTTTTGTCAGTCCTTTCTATTCTATTATATGCATGCTCTGATCCAAACGTTAACTTCAGGGGGGAAAAAACTATCTATACTGGAGTGGGGTTTTTTAGATGATGATGATGATGATGATGATGATGAATTTTTGCACTCTGGCTGCCCTTCCAAACTTACTCCACCTTTGGAATACTCTCAAACACAAAACTCTCAGGATGCAATCCTAGGCACATTTACTGGAAGCAAGTCCCCTGGAACTCAACATGTAATGTTATAAGCAACATTTGTTCATTTTCTGTTGTATATTTCATAATAATTGCTATCAACATACCCCTTTTTTAAATAAAAGGGGGAGCTGTCTGTCATGCATACCTAGTGCAAAGACTCATTTAGAGCACAGTCCTAAAGGGTTACCACTCTTTAGATTGAGGGCTCCAAAATCAGAGCCCTCCACCCATCTAATATGCCCTGCCAGTAAGAGCCAGGCAGGGCAGGTGGAACAACAGAAGCTTTCACAGGCTCTCCTTCCACCTTGAATGCAGTTTAAGCCAGATGAGCCACTGAGTCCATCTAGCTTCCCTAGATGGGACAGCAAGGGAGAGGCTTCCCCCTCCCTGCTGCTGCCACACTCTGTTGGCTCCTCTTACCTATGTATAAGACATGCCAGCAGGAACTAAGGAAGCTGGGACTTGCAGTCACTGAGAAAAATGACACATAGGGTGGCACTCACCTCTGTGTCTCTCAAACTACAAGCCCAAGAGTTTCCTTTACAAGCAATCTCTTGGTCTGAGTTGGCAGCTCACTGTTCCAATCTTTGCTTGTTCTGTTCTAAGGCTGCTTCTGATTTCTTCCAGCAACTCTCTCACAAGCTCTGACAAGATCTGGACACTCCATAGATACAGGGCAATACATTTGCATACACTTCTAGGAGCATAGTCTACAATTTGGCCTCATGGTAATGGGCTTGCAGTCCAGACCCGGACTCCTTTGACCTCTGGGCCCAGATAATGCATCCCTTTCCCCCACCCCACTGCTGGGCCCCAGGTACTTCTGAGGGATCACCAGATGTGATCTGAAAGGCAAAAGGGGAGATGCCCCACCAGGTGTGCTCCCTAAACCATACCCCCAATGGCAAGCTGCAAGTATTGCTCAGGGTAGTGTAATATTTGTACATTTTATTTCCACATTATTTTATTTCAATATATAATAAGTTTTGCATACATTCTCCCAACAAATCTGATTATAGTTGCCACTAGTAAAAACTAATAATAATTTAGAAGTCAGCACTTGCAAGGATTATAATTAAAATAATTATTGTAGGTATTGTATGGCAGTTTATTACAAAGTTGTTTTCTCTCTGCTTTTGATACAATGAGTTTCAATGAAATTTATTGAGTTACAAGACATGAAAATAATGAAAACGAAACTGGTAATCACACTACACCTAACGGCTATAAATATATTAGATAATATCCATTTGCTACACTACTTAATTAGCTGCCAGCCATCTTCACAACTGGATGAAATTTGTTTTACAGAGTCACACCGCAGAATTGCTAATTTTTTTTGCCCATTTAGGAAAGTTAACAATGCAATTAATTGGGAAGGTAAACACATCCAGTTGTTTGCTAAGCCCTGCCATAATGGTGTGCAAACACATACGGGACATTTTGATCAGTTTGCTTTCTACAATCTGTGGACTGATAAATACCAATTTCCTACATCGGATGCAGTGTTCTGCTTACAAAAAACATTTCACCTAGGCTTTGTGTTGTTTTTTTAAAGACAAATTGCAATAGACAAAACAAAGAGTATTTCAAGAGTAAAAGTAGCAAATTTGCCTTATTTGTAAAGCTTCTGGAGAGATGTTTGATTTCACACACCCCACAGTTTACATCAAGCTTGCAAACCTATATCCATTTAGTTAGGAGTAAGTGCCTCTGAACTCAATGGGACTTACTTCTGAGTAAATATTTATATGGATTGGACCGCAAGAGACTAATTTACAGCACAATCCTATCCAGATAAGTGGATATAGCAAGGATGGGGAATGTGTAGCCTGCAGCTCCCACAATGCCACACCATTGGCTATGCTAGCAAGGGCTGGTGGGAGTTACAGTCCAACAACATCTGAGGGCCACATATTCCTCATCCCTGGGGTATAGGATTGCAGCCTATATGCAGCAATACTTAATTTGCTTTGGGCTCTGTCGTAACATGCAGGTGTCCCTTATCCTCCATCACGTTATGAAACTCACTTAGTTTGTGAATCTATAGATGCTCTGATGGCCAAATTGATAACAGAATGGTATTACGTTGGTATTTTCTAGGAACAATACTTATATTTCCTAGTCTACCCTGTCCATAAATTACCGGGAATATCTGCTGGCCCATGTTGAATGAATGAATATATTTATTACAGTCGACGACCAGCACCAAATAGATAAAACAATATCAGACAAGCAAAACATATAACATACATTATACCATTATGCCAACAATACGTCCCAAAGTGTATAGAATTTGTATCAAAATTTTATGTCAGAAAACCATAACGAGGAGGATAACAAATCACTTTGTTAACAAAGAGGTTCGGCAAGCTATGGCAGCTGCACAGAATTTGGCCACTTCGTTGGTAATATGGGGGACCTTGTCAGAAAGTAGCAGCAAGCTGTAATATTCTTTGGATCTACCTGGGGATTTGTGTAAAGTAGGTAAAATAAGTTCTTTACGAAGGTCCCGATAAAAGGAGCCCATGTTGAACTCCTCTAACTGCAGAAGCCTCAGCTGCCTGAAAATCTCCTGCTATACTATCTTCAATAATTCTGCCCATTTCCCCTTGAGGCTGTTTATGCCTAGAACTCTCTTTGCAAACTCCTACACTGTGCTGCCTCACTCTTTCTTGAAATCTCTCTTGAAAGCCCACCTTGTTTTGCAAAGTCCAAAGTTTAAGCAAACATCGGTGCATTTAATCATGTTTAATCATATTCATCCCATGTTAAGAACATAAGAAGAGCCATGCTGGACCAGAACAAAGACCTATCTAGACCAGGATTCTGTGCCCATAGTGGCCAACCAGATGCCTGTGGGAAGCCCACAGCAGGATGTGAAGGCAACGGCATCCTCCAGCTTTTGTTCCCAGTGACTGGTATTCAGAGGCATGCTCCTTCTGATCCTTGAGGTAGTATGTAGCCAACATGACTAGTAGCCATTGATAGCCTTGTCCTTGTTGGTCTTGCCTCACCTCCTCATACTTCTCTGTTGTTTGTTACTCTTTCCTCTGTCTTTTTTTTAAAATCAACTATAAGCTCCCTGAGGTAGATACTTTTGCTTTCGTTACTCTGTAAAGCATCACGTACACTGATGACTTTATCGTTATCATTGATCTCCCCCTCTCCTTTACAACAGATAAGTAGTAGATTGTATCCATAGACACAATCACCTTATTTTCCCCCCCTGTTTCACATATGCAAGGTGTAACATGATGTTGTAGCCATCATACATTGAAAATATATGCGTGGCTGTGTGAGCTTGACCTAAGGGAGGAGTGGCAGAAGTTCAAGTATGGCAAGCATCTGGCTTTTCTAAGGCTGTGTTGTCACTGACAGAACTATGACAAGGGATACTGAATTCGTGGCTTCTCTGTCATATTGGCTTTTCACTTCCCTTTTCTCTGGCACTTCTTGTCCTTTTATGTGATGCAGCGGCTTTGATTCCAACTCCAAACAAACAGACAAACAAACAAATAAGATTCAGACAATTATCGGAACCAATCTTATAACTGTGGCTGGGCTTAGCAACCTCATAATTGTGGCTGGGTTTCCCCACTCCATTTAGACCATCTTAATTGGCTCTTTCACATCTCAGCTAATGCGCTGGCATCTCCTTTCATGCTCGTGGTGTCCTCCTCCCCATTTACATCTCTCTCAGCCTCAGGCAGCAGCATATCTCCCATTGGAGTGAAGTGCATCTATCTGGCAAACAAACGCAATGTGATGGCTTACCGTAGTAGAGCTAGCTAGGAGAGGCTCATGAGCTGGATGATTTCCCCAGGTGTAGGATTTATTAAAAAGGGACTATGAATAGGGAAAAGCAGACAGAGATTCAGCTTGAAGTTGTCCCGTTTATTTGTCAACAGCCAGTCAGGATGGGTGGCTATAGTAATTGCATGACTGGCTCATAATAGCATTGTTGTACCTGCTGGTATAAATAGATTTATTTGCCTCTGTGGTCTATGGAACTTTGTCTGCTCATACCAGTGAAACCCACACTGATCATATGTTATAGTATGACCCCCCCCCATGTTATGCTTTGATAAAGTGCTTGTTAGACATGGGTCATGATCCAGAGGTGGGTCCTGAGCTCCTGGGTGGATCACATAATCAGGGGCTTATTTCCATGGGCTTTTTTCTTTCTTTCACCATATTGACAGCACCCCATTACTGTTGCACAGCCCCTTTAAGAGACTGGCTCCCTCCCACCCCTTCCCATGTCATACTTAAATTCCATTCAAATAATGCTAACTTTATATTGATTCATTTAGAAATGTATACCTCCCCCTTCTAGTGCTTTCACACTACTCAGAGTGGCTTCTAACAGTTAAAATATAACATTCCCAAAATAAAAGACACACACACACAAAGATAAACATAATACATCTATATTAACTTTAAAAATGAAAAACAAAATAGAAATCTGTTCAGGGTTAATTATTGATGTGATATTCTCATTTTTTTAATGTTGTAGAGAGAAAAACTAGGACTCAAAAGGTGGAATTAGTTTATGGATGCGTTTCCTGTTCCTTGGGCACTTGAGGTTCACAGCAGAAGCTGTAATACCTGATGGAGTCAAAGCAAGAAAGGCCCTGTTGGGTACTGCCCAATACCACTAAATGCATATATTCAATAATGTATTTTATTAATAAAATATGACAGATATGATGATGGAGAGGGCTGGGCTGGAGTGCTCCTCCCCTCACGTGTTCATTCAACATGGAAGAATGAACACCTGAGGAGGGCTTCAATGTTCAGAACAAACTTAATTTTGTCCTGGAGATTGGATAAATTATCCAAGTTCAAGATGAAGCCAACTTAAGATTGGAAAAAATAGGTAACTGAGAGAAAGCAAAATGGACAGGTTCACCCATCCCTACCGTGAGTAAAGTCTCCCTTGTTGTGTTAATGTATTCTATTTCAGCTGAGCATTAATTTGCGTAAGGTAAGTGCTTTCTGTGCCCAGTGACTACTCTGGTGTATGATCCACCTAAGTCTATTGATTTACAGGGATGTTGAAGAGTGCTTGGTCTCGAGTCACGAGTTGAGTCACGAGTCTTTGGACCCGAGTCTCGAGTCCGAGTCCTTGGTCCAAAATGGTGACTCACGAGTCCCGAGTCCCGAGTCACTCCCAAAGCTGACTCCATGAGTCCCTATTAAAATCAGTGGGGGGTTTTCCCAACAAAATAAGGCTACTTCAGATGTGTGGCTTAAATAAATTCTAAGCACAAGTGTGCCTTTTTATTTCAAAACTCTGCCACTGATTTTGGCAAGAACAGACCAGGCAGACAAACCCAAAATAACCAGGCAGGCAGAGGAGGCAGGGAACCCCAAAGCAGGCAGGCAGAGGCAGCCAAACCCAAAATGTCTGAAAGGTTGCATTTTAGGAAAATGATTTTTAAAAATAAAATCTCCGCCGGCAATTGCACTTCTCTCCACTCTTTCTGGCACAGCCCAGGGATGTTGAAGAGTCCTTGGTCTCGAGTCCCGAGTCGAGTCTCGAGTCCCATTAAAAATATTGGGACTCGAGTGGGACTCAAGTCAGAGGGGGGACTCAGTCCGACTCACAAGTTGAGTCCTAGAGTCCGAGTCCCCATCCCTGTTGATTTAGACTTAGAATGCTTTGCATTCAGTTGACCCCTTAGATACCATTTTCTCTTGTTCTAATCTTCTGTCTTGGCCTACTTAGCTGAATTAGGAAATGGAGGCTCCTGTAGTGATCTCTGCTCTGTAAGGCAGCAAGGGTTGGACCTGTGCCAACCTCCCTCCTCCCCCCATGCTGAAACATTGCAGAATGAGAGGAATGTACACTGCATATTGCCAACCGGCTTTCAAGAAGGATTTTCCTCATCAGCCTAAGCTCAGTATGTTTAGTGAGCAAAGAGGACCTAAAAATCTGCTTAAACACCCTGCTAAACTCCAGACGTCTGTGGCTTGTCTTTATCATCACAAAGGGATTTGTCCTATTTCTTGCATTTTCCACAAAATACAAAAAATAAAACAAAAAAACAAAACAAAAGCCAAACGCAGCAGAAAGTAATCCCAGCACAGACAACCTATACATTTCTTATGCCTATTACAGACATGAGATACAATTTAAATTGTACCTGAAATATGAATTTCAAAGACATGTATTTCCATTTTCCAGTACTGCTGCCAAGCTCTGGCAACAATGTGGTAAGAGGTTTTCTATTGTCAGCCTCGGTGCCTAATTTTAGGCTCCAAAGTTGGAAAACTGTCCCTCTGTGATTCATCGAGTTTGTGGTTTTTTTTTAAAAAAAGCCTGCTGACAGCTTGATGACACTTTGAAAGATGTTTTTTTTTTGTGAAAAATTAATCAATTATTTCACACCCAGGTGCAAGAATAAAATAAATTATATTTTTAAACTGTTTACTGCTTCATAAGGTCATTCATTGCAACAAGAGCAGTGATACATTTGCTGGAGGTGGGCACTTGTGAAAGGGAACCGACCAGCTCTTAGTTGGAGTTTGAGAGACGTGACCACAGGCCAACAAAACAGCAGAGCTAATATATCGCTAATCAGGCCGGCAAACATACATGGCTCTAGGCTGAATAGGGATTTGTTTTCTCCTTCTTTTTCAGGACAAATCATTGGTTTTTCTTAGATTGAATTGAGCATGTAGAAGGGGGAGGGGGAAATCAATAGTAATTTAATTTTCAGATGAACTTCAAATACTAACCACTAGCAGCAATAAGACAGTTGAATACTTTGTGGGATAAAAAAGCAGAGGTGCGTGTGTGTGTGTGTGTGTGTGTGTGTGTGTGTGTGTTCTCTGCAATGATTGGGCTCTTACAGGAATACCAGGAGCTTCCAGATTTCATACTTGTCAGTAGCACAGATTCTACTGCAAAAATGGCCCATCTCTAAGGACCTTGGAGGCATACAGTATAGTGGAATTGTTTCCCTTGCCACTCTCCTGTAGATGTAAATGGGAATTCCCTGCAAGTGGCAAATGTAGTGTTTGTGTTCTTGCATAGATCAAACACACTTCAAGATCAATGTGGACAAACAGTATTCCCCTGTGGCACTGTGTTGTCTCAGTAGGGAAACCTGTTTAGTGTTATATTTAGTGAAGCATTGCACTTAAAAAAAAAATCACATGTGTGAAATTAACATTCTGTCTCAATGGCTACCCCAATTAAATGCATGCCAGCCATACTCTTTCGCGTTCCTATAGCACCACAGGGCAGCAGGGCTATGTATTCAGTCGCAGACATGGGATTCCACATGCTGTCTTTGTTGCCAAATGTGCATGAGCTTTCCTCAGCACCAAGATGTCCTTAGTCTCCATGGATATAGCCACCACTTCCTGGGAATGACTCAGTGGTTGAAAACTGTGCTAACAGCATCACGCAAAGCAATACTGTGGCTTTATCCCTGGAGGCCCCACTTCATACAGGTCATTCACTAAGGGGTATGGCTATAGCTCAGATGTAGAACATATACCTGAGTTCAGGTATATTGAGGAACAGGACTAGGAAAGACAGGACTGAGATTCCAGAGAGCTGCTGCCAGTTATTGAGGACCTACTGGGCTAGGTTACCATTGCTCGGAATGCATCCTTGGAGGCACTGAGGTAGCATTACATGGTGCTTATGTAGAAGAATATCTACACTGCAGATTTAGAACTGGTTTTAATGGGCTCTTCTGCTGTTATTTATTATGCTTATATGCTAATTTTCTTCACTTTACATATTGTTTTCAAGAAGTCTCCTCTCCAAGTGTTCTGCCCCAGACCCCATAAGTGTCAGCAGTTGAACCATATCATGTACCTTGGGAGGATCTGTAGCTCAAAGGTAGAGCACATGCTTTGCATATAAAAGGTCCTTGGTGCCATCTCGGGCTGCTTCAGAGTAGACCCACTGAAATCAATAGGACTTAAGTTAGACATGCCTAAGTTAAGTCCCATTGGCCCATTGAGGGCCAGTGTGGCGTAGTGGTGAGAGTGTTGGACTGGGACTTGGGAGATCCGGGTTCTAGTCCCCGCTCTGCCATGAAACTCACTGGGTGACTTTGGGCCAGTCACTGACTCTCAGCCTAACCTACCTCACAGGGTTGTTGTGAGGATAAAATGGAGAGGAGGAGGAGGAGGATTATGTAAGCCGCCTTGGGTTCCTTGCAGGAAAAAAGGTGGGGTATAAATATAATAAATAAATAAATAAAATTGATTTACATGGGTCTGCTCTATGCATGACTAAGGGCACAATCCTGTTTTTTTAAACAGAAAAAAAGGCTTGCAGCCATACTGGTGTGGAATGCTGGGAGTTGTAGGCCTTTTTTTTCTGTCTAAGCATGCATAAGATTGTGCCCTAAATCTGCATCCAACCCTTGGGAAACTGTGCACACAAAAAATGCTTGCATTTATGAACATGCATTTAAAATATATTTTGAAAGATTTACACAAAAATATGTGCTGATTTTCATGTGGACTAAAGAAAAAAAAATGCAGTCCAATGCAGAAATGGGACAAAACAAACTTAGTGAAACTGAGCTTGACATCCTTACCTCTGTCTTCAAAAAACTCCTGTGAGTTAGAGCATACTTTATTGGGTTTCATGCATCAACAGTCTGGCTCCATATAATGAATGTGAGAAAATGTACATTTAGCATTAAATGACCTGTACATGTAGCATTAAAAGAAAATCAAGTGGAATTACTAGACTTACCATTTCTCATCCATTTTTAGTTGTAGGAATGATATGACTGTTTAAATATGTATGTACATATTTGTACAATGGCTTCTCTTGCTTTTTCTCTGTTAGGTTTTTGTTTTTGTTTGAAATCTGAATCTTTCCCCCATGTTGTGCAATCTTCATTTAATGTGGCATTGCTACACTTAGCTAATTTATCAATATTGTGATCCTCATTCTTCCAGTCTTCTTCGCAGCCTCTTTCTTAAAAGCTCCATCTTTCTGCAGATCCCTGTGATTAATGAACCAATTGTAGCTATTCTTATAAAGTACATTGTGGCACTGGGGCATATGGCATGAAAGGTCAGGAGTAGCTGTACCATAACATTGATTACAGTGCTGAAAATGAGCTATGGACAGAGAGATGTTGCCTCCCTCTGAAAATCAAGAGAATAGGAGGGGGTCATTAAACTCTCTTTCTTGATTCTTGTCACTGAGCCACCCATTAACCCTTTAGGTCCTGGCTGGATTGCAAAACCAAAGCTTAATCCTGTCAAATCCTGGTTGGTATTTTTTTGAGCACCCCAAAGAAGGAACCATAGCTGAGATGAGGACTGCTTTGCTCTCTGTATGCTTAACACACACACACCACACACACTTCTAAGCATGGACACAGTAGGGATTGGGGAGAATGGGCAGAATCCAATGGGGCACTTATGCCCCTGGCAATACTCTCCTGCTCCACCGATTACGTTGAGCAAGCAGCCTCCACAGTTTGCACAATGGTGATTTAGTGCTTTTGGGGCAAACTGAAATGAGAATAAACACTTTTTTTCTGGAAGGAGGCAGGTTGGTGTAGCTCACATGAGGGAGTTGTACCCATCTGCCTCCTTCCAGAAAAGGGTGTTTCTGGTCGCTTCAGGGCTTCCTCTAGGAAGCACTAAATCTCCCTTGCGTGAGTGGTGGGTCCCGCTTGCGCAACAGAATTGGTGAGACCCACTGCTTGCGGAAGGGAATCGGTGGGGTGGAAAAGAATCAGCCAGGGGGGCATAAGCACCCCATTGGATTCTGCCCATCATCTTTACATTCATTTTTTTTAAAGTAAGAGCTTACCAACATTTTCTAATTTCTTCATATACTGGACAGAAGGATCTTGAAATTAACAAAATTCAAAAGTGGGAGAAAGCGAACTGACAGATTCATCCATCCAGGCCCACAACTTTGAGTGATTAGCTCTTAAAAGTCTGGGTTGGAACCCAAGCTGAATTAGGGCGACCACCACTTTTTTCCTGACAGGCTTCTTCAACATATCATTTTTAATTGTATTTTAATGCATATCATGATATATTTTAATGTTTTTAATTTTCTTGTTATCTGCTAAGAGATATTTTTAAATATGGACAGCAGTATATAACTCTATTAAGGGAGCATTCCTGTGGCCCCTAGACAGCATCTGCAGGGCCATAAGATATTTTGGATTCCCAGATCCAAGGTCAGAGACAGCGCTCTAACCTCGGAGCTAGGAATTGGAGCTCCGACCCTGTTCCCCCTCGCAGCTGGCAGAGAAAGACCTGCTTTATACAAGGTGAAGGGCATGCTACAAGGAATTATCAGTGCAGGAGTCTAAGTACTTAAGCAGCACATTTTAAGGGTTTTCACTCATATGCTGGACAGTATGCACATGTTCACATACACCAGTACAGCTTCCATCTGGGCCATGAATCACTGGCATGCAAGTGCTACATGCATGACAGCCTGTGCGTAGTTAAGAGCCCTTGAAGGATGGTGCTTGGTGATATAGAGCACAGGTAACTGCTTTTCATGCGCTGAGCAACTCATTTAAATTGGCTCTTGACTTCTGCTATGCACAGGGCAAGCTACTTAGAAAGGTTTCATTTGTACTGCCTTCTGGAGGCATGACCTTGCTTGTTTCACTTGCTTAAGACATTCACTCTTTGTTAACAATATCATTAGAAATCCCTCGGCAGAGAAATGTCTTAACCCATCACTTTGCCAGACTGCCCAAACTCTTAATTACTTTACGAAGTCACTAGATGCATTCCTGGTCACTATTGCTCGGGTAGCCTAGAGTTACTATGAATTTTTGCCTCAAGCAAAAAGCTGAGGGGTGAAGACATATCAACCTCAGAGAACCATCTTGCTTGCTTGCTCAGTCTCGCAGCTCCCATAGTAACACATCCCAGAGGGGCCTGGCATGTGTTACTACTGCTCAGTTGCCTCACCAGTGTTGTTGTGAGGACAAAATGAGAACATCTTGTGTACACTGCCAAGATTTCTGGAGGATGAGTTTGAATGAATGTGATTAATAACCGTGTGCAAGTCCCACTGAATTAAACAGAAGGAGGTTGTATCCAATGGTGGCTTTGCCTTACTGGAAAGTGCTTCTACTCACATGTCAAGACACCCACATTCTGCCCCCTTCCTCGTGCAGCCCACTATACAATATCCCACACTGTTCCAGAAAGTCCCCTAACCCTTAAAAAAAAAAAAGCAGCTTTGTGAGAGGCTTAAGTGGGTAGAAGAATGTAATAAAGTGATCTGGCAAGTTTGGTAGCTGGGCCTCAGGAGGTGTCTGTCAAGAGGCAGGCCCCTCCTTCATGACAGAATCAGGGTGGGGGAGAAATCATAGCTTTGATGACAGTTGGACTTGTCAGTCATGGAATAGCAGTTAGCCAGAGAGAGGGTGGGGGTGGGGGTGGCAGATTTGATCTAAGCCTGTCAATAGCCCTGTTCAGGCATTCTGTACCTTAATAAAGCAAACACATAAGGAGAGCAAGAATTCTAGCCCCACCTCCTCCCTTGTCACATCCGTCGCCCTCTACTCATAGAGGGCAACTATTTGAATAGGAGAGTCTCCTGTATCTGTGGTCTCTCCACATGAGCCAGAATGCTGGGGAAAAAAACTGTGTTCTGGCTTGCATGGATATAGGAAGCTCTTCAGACAGTTGCATTGCACAGGTAGAGGGTGACAAATGCAACAGTGGAGGGGGCGGGGCTGGAGCAGAACCTCTACTTGTCTTTTTGTTCTATTCAGATGCGGAATACCTGAACGGGGCTCTTGTCCCATGCTTATATCTAGCCCTGGTACCTTTTAAATGACCCCAGGGTTAAAGTTCGTGTCGCTAGGGATTGTAGAAAGATCGTTTCTTTTGTTCCTGAGTACATTCTGTATGTTGATCCTTGTTTTCCATCTACAAACCCTGCCTTTTTGTCCATGGTTAAATGCCATAGGAAATCCTGTGGTGTGATTTTAGAGCTTCCTCCCTTATAGACTTGTCCCGCAATGCCTTATCCTCAACCTTGCTTAGTGAGTCTGGATTTATAAAGATCAAGAGCGGTCCAAGCCCACCCAGGGGAACATGGTGAACAGGGAATGGTGCAGTGACAGTACCTGAGAAGACCTTGGGTATAATTAGTTATTTCTTAAAATTGGAGAGCCCCACTCCCTCCCTTTATTTATTAAAATTCATAGGGAGGTGTAACATGTCACAAAGGAATGGGCAAAAAATGGGTGCCCTGCCTTGAGAGAGCAAAGTTAAGGATACAACACTATGAATATATGCCAAGCCCAGCTGCAATCTTATGCACACTTGTTCAGGAGTAAGTTCCACTGAACTCTGAGACTTTATTTCTAAGTCAACATCTATATGAATCAGTTGTTAATTATAGTTTTTGCTTTATGGCCATAGCTTTATTTTATTTTATTGATTAATATCCTGTCATAAGGATTTAGGTTAGCTAACAGTAGCTTCATTATATATATGGGTCCATGTCTCTTAAAGGGCTCACCATTAAAATGTACCACATGCAGGCCCAGTGTAGACATAATTACAGGGAAATTATAGTTTAGCTTGTAGAGCTAAGTTCTGAACCCTGATGATCAGGGAAACTAAATAGCCCCTCTTCTCACCAAGCAAGCAGAAGGGAGGGGAAACTGTCTTAAACATGGTTAATGCAAACCATGTTTGGCAAACCCTGTTCAAGCCATGGCTTCGCATCTTGGATTGCATCCAGTTTTTAACCAGGGCTTAGATATTCAGCAACTAAGGTTGCAATCCAATCGAGATGCCTGTAAGCCCCCAAACTTGGAGGAGTATGGGCATCCTATGCAGAGTGGGAGGAGTGGCAGAGGCAATCGTCACTCCCCACTCCTCCCACTCTGCGTTTTTGCTAAACAGCCATTTTTGGCCATCTACCTGTGGTGCTTTGTTGGGAGGGGGGAAGGAGGCTGGAGTAGCTTCAGGATACCATGTTTCCTGGCATCTCCAGTCTCCTCCCCTCCCTGCCCCATTTAAGCCCTCTCTGAGGTTGCTTTTCTGACCTTGGAGAGCAGCCAGTGCAGTTCTTTCCACACCAGCTGTGAGGGGGAGGGGGTGGAGCTCCAATCCCCACCTTCAAAGTCGGAGCACACTCTCCAACCTCAGAGCTGGGAATTCAAATGATCCTATGCCCCATCCCCGGACAGTGTCTAGGGGCTATAGTATCACTCTCTAAGAAATTTTATAGAAAGAAATAATTCCTAAATTGGTCTGGGCCCAAATGGTGTTGGGAGGAGAGAGACAAAGAGGAAGAAAGAAAAAGGATTTGGAAATATTAAAAAAATAAAATTCTTCCCACACGTGGATGGTGATTTTAGTTCACATCCTTCACTGGTTTAAATTTTAGAAATGTAACTTTATATTGCAGCATAAGGTATTTGTTAGTCACAGTTGATTGCAAGAGCTACATCAGTACAGGCAAGTGGAAAGTCATCTTTAATGCTGGTATTTTCAGAATAAAACAAATGTGGTGCACCAGTTCAATGCTTTCTTCATACCAGGGATTTAGAGCTAATGGAGCAAATCTGAGTAGCACATTTATTTTGGTTCTTTTCCTTCCCTGTTCTGCACAAGGGAAAAGGAATAAATTTTTTTGCTTGCAATGAAGATGTTCTTTTTAAGGCTGCTTTGGTACTGTACTGTGAAATGCCAAGATCTGCTGGGGAGGAGTGTGGAGCACAAGCTGTTGCATACCGAGCAGATGGCTGGAACTCTGCTAATAAACAAGCATTAACCTGGTACCTGTTGGTGCATCTGGATATCAGTCCATAAGAAGCTGCAGCTGGTAATGGAATAAAGAACTAATGATAAGCATAAGACTGATGAGAAAGGAAAGGGGGGGAGTACAGAGAGGCGAGTAAAGTGGCACTTAAAACATTAGAGCTTTGTGTGCTTGAGTTTTCAGATCAGAAACTGTCTTTTCAACAAGGGAGACTTTTTTTCCCCCTTTTACAAAAGGAGGCAATCAATATGGACACTGGGAAAAAAATCAACATTGGAAGAAGAGAAGGCAATAATAATTGCCAGACAGGGTACCCAGATGAACTAGTATGCTGCATGACTTCCAGTTTAAGCCTTTCATGAACCCAAAACACTCATCCACAGGGCGAGCGGGCTGATTTATTTATTTATTTATTATATTTGTCTCACTTGATTCACTACGTAGGGATGGGCAAATCCGTCAATTTCAGTTTCCCTCAGATTCTCATTTTTCCTCTTATGTTCAGTCTGTCTCAAACTTTAAGCACATTTTGTACAGTTTACATGAAAATCCATACATATTTTTGTGCTGATTCATCCTGACGCATACATTGTTGTATGCATTTTTGCTTAATGCACACATTTGTGCCAGCAATTGTCCTAATATAATGAAGTTTTGAATTTTTTTCCCCACTTGTATATGTACTTTTATTTAATACACACAAGAGCACATTCCAAAGGATAACTGGGTTTCAGTTTGCATATTGGTTTGACAGTGCAAAATTGGGTAAGTTCGCATTAACGGAGGCCAGCAGCACCAGGTGTTATAATATTCCAGTTGTTTGGAGCACCTGTATATCTATGACTGTGAGCTTCACAAGAGTACTGTGTAATCTATGTGAAAATATTTTGGCACCTTATCCCTTGCAATATATATTGCCATGAAGCAAGTAGTAAAGGTGGAGAAGTGCTTGTAGTTAGGTATTACTGTATATTATTTGTCTGTCCCAGTTCTGCTATCGGGAGACACTCTTTTTATGAGTCTTTTCAAGCAGCAATAAAGTGGGATGCAATGGAATAAAAAAAGAAGCTGGTAATGGGGTGAATTCAGCTGCGTGCAAAATGAGGGTGGAATACATGGGGGGGGGGACTTGTGAATTTCCAGTGTTCTTGAGCTTAAAACTATTGTTGGTGCAATAACACTTTGATGGCAGAAACACAAGAAAAGAAAGTCAAACTTGTAGAAACTTTTTGACAGCACTGCAGACAAAAGGCAAAAACCAAAATCAGAATGAAAAATTCACCCACCTTTCCATTGCATATAATTTGGGGAAGTGAGACAGAGAAATAAAGTAACTTATTTAGGAAAGAAAACATTGCGCAAAATGACACAGAGCCCAGCCAGGCTAATTGACTGTGAAATGATTTCCCAAATACTGTGTTGTGACATCCTGTCTCCTTAATGGGGTTATGAAGAATGCAGTCAAAAAACACAGTCCTGTCAGTGTGATGGTGGCGAGAAGAAAAGCATCGGTGGCATTATGGAACAATGTTTTTGTAGAGAACTCGGATCCATGTTTGGAACATATGAGGTAGAGTGCATTTTCCTGGGTTTTGATGTAGGGATGCAGACTCCTACCTTGGCTCATTGGGTTGCCTTAGTCACAGCGCAAGCCTTAGATATGTTTATGCCTGAAGTGAAAAGCCAAAATAAAACCTCACATTCATGCATCTGTTAAGTGGCACAAAACAATGAAAGTTGGAGGTAGGAAAATCCCAGAATTGGGTTGTTGTTAAAGACGCACTGGGGGTTGGATCCAGGATTTGCCTTCTGTGAGAGGAAGGGCTCCACTTGCAGAAGGTCCTTCCTCTTGATTTTTGGGGATCCCCCTCCCCCCTACACTGCAGGTCATCCCATGTGTAGCATTTCCAGGGGGCACTTCCAGGGGGCTGCTGTAGGATGGAGGGGGTAGGGAAGTCCACTTCCACCAGCCCAGTTACTCACACTTAAATCTGAATCCAGCCCCATTTCAATGTTGAGGCTGAAAATAGAGCTTTTGGGGGAGGGGTAGAAAACATGTTCTGAAAGCCCTCGATGTTCACCTTTTTTGGAGTCTGACCAGTGCTGTCTGCTGCCATAATTTCAGATTCTGTCACCACTTTTGTACTGGTTAAGTGAGGATCATGCCGTGAATATCAAAACATCACAGTGCTATGTAGCCAATCAGATTTGGCTATGTGATGAGATCCAATCCAAGAGCAAATGAAACCATCTGAGAGTGAGGGCAATGCTTACAGCTTTAGTGACACAGACGATCTCATCCAATCAAATCACCAATTGCCCTCCAAGCTCTGGATAGGTGCCTATTTTCATACGCTTTCAGTATCGTCCCTCAGAAATCATGGGGAATGGGAAATTTTCAACAGGGCTGAAGCTGTTTGTGGAAAAGTGCTCTCCTTTCAGATCAGGCTTAGTTGCTGCATTTTGGGGTTATGTTCCTCTTCCTTTCATAGCAACTACTGCTATCATGAAGCTGAGATTCAATAATTTGCATCTCTGATTCTCTGAAATACTGTATTGTTCTTTCAATAGTAACAAAACACATGAAGGATGTCTTCTGATTTGAATAAACACCTTGAATAAATTTCATCAGATATGTATAAACGTGACACCCATGTATTACCAGTCCAGCATCTACCAAAAGATAGAATTATACAGTTTCTGAATTCCTGCTTGTGTATAGCTCCACATTATTAAAAAGTTCATTTTCTCACACATAATTATGTGGGAGGCCCTGTGACAAATATAGTTTCCCAGTTTCTTATACTTAACTGTCATAGGAAATGGGACCTAGTCCTTTAAGAAAAACACAGTTCTCAGCTTTTCAAGATTCCACACTCCAGTTGCTTTAATGAATTCCCAAGCTGTGTTCCAAAGAGAAGCAGTATTTCCTCAAAAAGAAAAGAAAAAGGTGTCCAGAGCACACATTTCCCCTTCCCAGGAGGAATACCCAAACTAGCAAACAACCCAGTAATACAAAACAGTCCTTAATGTCCACTCCTTCCAACAGGTCAAGTAAGCAGTCCTTGTTTTCTTCCCTTCCTTCTTTCTAATCCTCACAAATGTCCCCTTTCTTGGGTCATTGATTGATTGATTGATTGCATTCCTAGATCAGCTGGTAACCCGGCTACTCATGATTGGTTCTCAGAGGCTGAAAATGTTGGAGAAATCTGCAATGGATTCAAATGAGTTTGAATTTCTATGAATTCAACCCATGGATTCTGCAGTGGACTGGCTTTGCCTGAGTTGCATGGATTCCACAGACTTGTGGACTGGTTTTTTTGTTTTTGTTTGTTTGTTTAACTTCCCGTTACGCAAATTTAGTTGTAGAAAAATATGAAAAACAGAAAAAACCAGCCAAAAATGCACATTTCCCCCTAGACTAACACGTGAAAAATTATATTTAGGAGGGATTTGTATATTTGGGGGGGATTTGTGCATTTTTGTAAGTGCAAATTTGGGCAAGTGCGAGTTTGCACAAATACATATGAATGCATTTGTAAAGAATCTGATTTTTTCAATGAGTGGACAACAGAACAAAAGGTGCCTGACATTCCATGAAACGCAGACCGAATGGATTTCACAAAGTCCGTACTGAAGCCACCTGCCACCACATTATCCCAACCTCAGGTGAATCTCCTGATTCCAATCAAGTTACCACAAAGTTAATAAAAAGAAGGGAAACAATCACTGCAGTTCAAATAGATCTCAAGACGTTACTGCATAAAGCCCTTATTTTAACAATATCCAATATTTTCTATATTCAAATGAAACAGGTATGTAATATCCTATCAAACTATCTCATTTCAGTCAGCAAATCTCTCCCCCTCCCCATTTTGTTTGATCTCTGTCATTTTATGGAACCGCCACCATCAAAATGCAATTTGAAATAACCCCTTTCTGTGTTTTTTATATTCCATGCAAGTTGCTCAAAACTGGTAAAACTTCTAGTCATGAAAGTTTCATTGCATTTTTGCAATGAAGTACACATATCTGCATATACTGAAGCAGCCTGGGCAGGTGCCTTCTATTTCATTATATGTTGAAAGAAAAACCTATGTCTTGCACGCCGATAATAATCCCTAGTCAAATTTACCTTTCCCCAGCAGTACAACCACATCACTAACTATTCTTGCAACAGCAAAATCTGGATGAGAGAAAACTGAAAGTAAAGGAGATTATGTTTGTGCCAATGTATTTACCCGTATATACTCGAGTATAAGCTGACCCGAATATAAGCTGAGGCACCTAATTTTACCACAAAAAACTGGGAAAACTTATTGACTTGAGTATAAGCTTAGGGTGGGAAATGCAGCAGCTACTGGTAAATTTAAAAAATAAAGATAGATACCAATAAAATTACATTAATTGAGGCATCAGTAGGTTAAATGTTTTTGAATATTTATTTCAAAGAAAAACAGTAAACTAGCTCTAAGTGGAAAAGGGGGTCAACAAAAACAATATGGTATCAAAAATACCATACCTTTAAAAGTACAACAACCTTAGCTCAATCAGCAACCAAGCTAAAACACAAGAGCTAAAATCCTTCAAAACTGGAGTTCTCCTCATCATCATCTGTATGTCCAAACAGAGCTTCAGCTTCAGCTGGTGTGAGTCTATATTTTCAATCTAGCTAGCCTTTCAATCTAGTAGCCAGAGAGGCAGAGGCTGTTAAATTAGCATTACAAATCCTGGCGTTTGTTAGTAGGATTAGCATAAGTGCATAGAGGTTTTGGTTTTCCTCAGTTGGAGTTAGAAGAAGAAAGTTTATGTAGATGTACCACCAATTAAGAGACAAAAGCTTGAGTTTCTGGCAGCTATCTCTCAAGCGAGCTTCAACTTCACGTGACTCGGGGAGGGGGGACTAGCTGGAAGTGATTCGTGAGCCAGCTACTGAAGACTCGCTCCCGCTCCTAAAATTTACCGTATCTCTTCTCTTCAGCCTGCATGTTCAGCCGCTCTGAGCTGCGCTTCCAGACCCGCCCCCTGCCCACAGCACAGTGACAAGCCAATCACTGTCAGTCACTGTGCACTGCAGCCAACAAGCCTATGTATGTGCACTGTTCATCGCACATACATAGAGCTTTCAGACCAGACGCTGACTCGAGTATAAGCCGGGGGGGGGGCATTTTTCAGCACAGAAAATGTGCTGGAAAACTCAGCTTATACTTGAGTATATACGGTATATATACATTCCCCAAGCAGTTATTACAATATTACATAGCAGAATAGGTTTTGCTTTTACCTTCAGTCTATCCTTTTCCTCTGCTGCGATCCAATATTTCAGTAGACCACAAATACCTGATAATTCATTATTGCAACTGAAATTACTTTCCTGAGAATCCCATCACTGACAGTAATATTTTGTATAATTTGGGGCTGCCAGTCCACCATTCAGCCCGAGCCTGACCCCTTAGTGCTTTAGAGACCCAGGGCACTACCTTATAACACGTTGGACTTTTGCCATATATCGTCTACTCTGATTGGCAGTGGCCCTCCAAGGTCTCAGGCAGTGTCCTTGCTCATCACCTGCTACCTGACCTTTTTGGCACAAAAGGGAAGGCATTGTGCAGGGAGAGAAAATGCATTCTTACACTTGGAAGATATATTTTGTTATGAGGGCAAAATTAAGTGTGTGTGTGGTAGGGGGCAGAGAACCATATATGCTGCCTTCTCCTTGGAGGAAAGGTGGGATATAAATGTATTATTTATTTATTTTATTGTATTTCTACCCCGCCTTTTTTCCTACAAGGAACTCAAGGTGGCTTACATAATCCTCCTCCTCCTCCTCTCCATTTTATCCTCACAACAACCCTGTGAGGTAGGTTAGGCTGAGAGTCAGTGACTGGCCCAAAGTCACCCAGTGAGTTTCATGGTCGAGCGGGGACTAGCAAATATGGCAGCGCCACCAAAGGTTTTGCTTGTTTTTTTCTGCTAGAGTTGCCACTGAAATATGAGGTAAAGATAAATGTGAAGTTAATTTGCAGGTTCTTCATCAAATGAAACTTTGCTAAATCTCGTAAAGTTTCTCAGGAAACTCCACACACACCCCTAACACTGGATTTTGCCTAACCAAGGTGCTATTTGAAGATCCTCCCTCAGGCCAAATGTCCAATGGAAACCAAAATAGTTTTGGTACTACTGGCTAAATTTCTCAGGCGTGGGAGGGGGATTTGCACTTCCGTGTAATTGTCTGCTTTTGCTTTACGCAGATTTTGAATGTGAACGTTGGGTGCATGATATACAGTGCAAACAGAGAATACTTCACCCTCACAAGTGGTCCAACCATTGGTTTCTGTGCTACATATACTCCATCCCCCTGCCACAGATTACATCTTTTTTACGCAAAGCAAAATGCTTCCCTGGGTTACCAATGGTGTCTGGGGACATTTTATAAACAAAGCAATGAATGTTGCTTTTGTCACTGCACTGTGGCATCAAAATGTGATGGAGCATGCTTTATTGGTCAATTAATGCATATATATTTTTGTTTCACTGTGTGTCCAAGTGCTTTTAGCTAACAGAGGTATATATTAATGGGGCAATAAACCATACCTCAGAGTGTCCTAATGCTATTAAACAAAGGTTCTTTAAGTTTCAATTGATCTATTAAAATGTCTTTTTTAAAACAGTCTGTAAGCTTCAGATAATTCATTGGGAATACTTCTTTTTTTAAACAGATTTTTCTCTTAAAACAAAAAAAACAAAAAACAAACTCTCCCCACCACCACATCAACTTGTAATGTATCACTTACTGTTTAAAATATTTGCAATAAATGTCTTTGCTGCTGCTGTAATGACTTTCATTCCTTTTTAAAAAATAAATAAAAATTAAATGATCATAATTGGTCCTAGATTGCTGGGATTCTCTTTCAGCAATTGTAAAGGAGGGGGGGGCAGACTTCTGGCAACTTGCCCTCCAACTTACTGCTATTTCACCACTCATTCTAGTCTGCCTAAGTTGGGGTGAGTGACATTTCCAGGACCTGTGGCTTATTTGCCTAGGAATAGGGAGTTTGGCGGCCAAGCCCCCAGCCTGCACCAGTCAAGCATCCTCTGATTTCTCATTAAGTTAAAGCAGTAACTCAAGTGGTCTGGGCAGTGTGGAGAGAACTCTGTCCCTTGGGTGGTATAGGAATCTAGTTCAGCCCAGGTTCCAAATAAATTACATTGTATTGAAGAAGAATATAAAGGGGGAAAAAATAGGAGAAAGGCCATGAGTATGTACAATGAAGGAAAATAAGATGGCTTACTGGTCTACCAGTCTGATGTAGGAAGCACATTTAAGTAGAGTCATGGGCACTCCAGCATTCCATGGAGCCTCTGGAGATGGTTTGGAAATGACAAACCATAGGGAAAAATATATTATGGGGTCTAACCAGGTGGGTCATCAGTGGCAGCTGAAGGGCTATCCACCAAAGGGTAGGTTGACAGGGTTAGGTTAGGTGCAACCCTGATTGGTGCGAGCCTCATGTGGGCAAGTAACGTCTGTGAAAAGAGGTGATCAACACCAGGCATCACCTCGATAAGGTGAGAAGTAGGAAGGATATGGCCAATGCTTTCTTCCCAGAAAAAAATGTGAAGGTTTAAAGGAGGCTTGTTATTACATGACCTGGAGGGTTTAATGAAATGGTTTCTTGTTATCCTGGACAAAAGTACCAGGATCCTTAAAGCTATAGTATTTCCAAGTGTCTTTACCCATTCTGTACCTTCTTTCTGGACAAGATCATCACGCCAGTGCATACAGTCACACCATCTCATTAAAGTTAAAATATAAGGAGTGCTTCTTTTATGGTAATAGAAATAAAATCCACAAAAAGATAGGAAAGTGAAAATCATGTGCCCTATAGTCCACACTGCAACAAATCTCAGGATTTCATGGTAGCCAGATGTCTGCGGATACCGCCTTTGCACATTTTCCCCTTTAAAGAATATGTGGTGTGTGTTTTTCCTGCAGAAAGCTAAATCAGGAACCCCATGTTAACTTTCTACATAAAACCATAACTTTAAAAAAAAGTAGCTTTGCCATCTCTGAAATGCTAATGATGGCAGTGGGCAAACTTCAAAGGCATTGCCACCTAGGTTCAAATGTCCACCAGCTGTAGCAGTTCACAGGCGGAAAACCTGCTCAAAGGCTTGACTTTACCAGAGAAGGCAAATTAGCTCCCTCTGAAGTACTACAGTCAGGTAGGAAGACCACGTTCCCTTTGAAGTTTGGCTACTACTAGCAGTGCTCAAGCAACTGAACTTCAAAGAGAGAGGCTGGATTCCTCTCACCTGTTTTGGCTTGTATGTTCCATAGCATATATATTAGAAGGGGCTGGGTTATTGTTTCTGTTTCTCCCTGATTAACTTTTTAACTCTGAAAAGAAGTAGCTGGGTAGTTGTTGTTTTTTCAAACAATGGCAGAGAACTAGGTTGGGTGCATACAAAATGCCCCCCCTAAATATATTCAAGATTAAATATCAAAGAGTGTATTTTGAGAGCATTTATCTTAGTTACTTTTTAAAATATCTGTAACTGTGGCAATGCAATCAAATTCAGGTGAAACTCTTCTGACACAGATATTTTTTGAAAGCAGGGGTGGACAACTTCAGGAGGTCTGGGGGCAATTTGTGTGTGTGTGTCCCAGCCCCTGGTGGGTGCCAAAAAATTGAAATGTAGTATCTGTGGTAGCTACAGAGCACCAAAAAGGGACTAAAATAGCTTGCAAACAAGCTAATTTTGACCCCTTTGGTGCTCTGTAGCCACTATGGATGCCATTTTTTCATTAAAAAAATGAATTTGGAGGGCAGCAGCATGCGTATACAGCCCACCCCCGGTTTAAAGCAAAGGGGCCTGAGTCTTTGAAATGCATACATTGTACATAGGGCCATTTAACAGTTTATAAATATATTCCAAGTGTAGAAGTAGTAAGTTAGTCATAAATATTAATATAAGTGCTCCTGAGGAATAATTGTGTGTAGCCTGAAACACAGACAGAGGGATACTGCCCTGCTCTTTCTAAAAGATATCCCTCTTTTGAAATTGTCTATGCTAGTAAAGCACATATGCTATTTCATTGTCAGTAAATTATTTAAAACATGTTTAGTGAGTAGATTTCTACTGAGTTGGAGCTGGGCCTCACAAATTATCTGCCATGAGGAGGCCTACAAACAGCTTGTCATGGCATGGTGGACTGCTGCACACAGTGGGTTAGTTGCACTTAGTTCCCATGGAAATCAATAGGGCTTAAGTTAAGTCATGACTAACTGGCCCCACTGATTTCAGCAGAACCTGCATGACCAGTTGCCGTCATTATGGTTCCGGATGGCAAACTGGACTCTGACTTAGCAGATCTGGCTGAACTGGAAGTCTCCATGGGTGACTCATGCAGAGTTCCTGAAGGTCTGAAAACCACAGTCTCTGTGGCCAATACAGAGCTATTTGCATCACCTGTGCGTTCAGCAACCTCACCTTCCACAGAACTTTGGAGAGCAAGGGAAAAGGGAGGGAAAGCATATATTAGCCCCTGGTGCCAGGACACGGACATCGCGTCCACTGCCTCCGCTCACAGATCTTGATACCTGACTTTGGCAATGGCACTGCTGGCAAATAGGTCTAACACTGGAGTTCTCCATCTGTCAGAAATCCATTGAAAAATGTTGTGATGAAGACACCATTCCCCTTGCTGAATTGCCAAATGGCTCCACCAGTGCACCTGTACATTAGGCTCCCCCAGACATACTCTGCTGTGAATGAGGTCAGGTGGATCCCTGCCTATGTTAGGAGTAAGTCTGTCTCCTCCCATAGAGCACAGGACCAAGAACTGCCTTGATGACTTATATATGCTCTTCTTGCTATGTTGTCCATGTTGAAATATGTGATGAGAAGATGTCAACTCTGCAGGGGGTGGGGGGTTAAGTTGACTGCCCAGTAAAGGGTTAAGATAGACTGTTATAGTCTAGATAAAGGGCAAAGGTGGAAACCAAGCTTCTCTGAGAAGTCAGGGAGCAGAGTTCAGTGGAGCAAACCACTTAGTGGTATCAGGGGAGGGAATGCTGGACATTGCCTAGCAGCAAGTTAAAAATTCCATTCTCCCTGACAGTTAGGTCATTCTACAGTTAACAGACTTAACCGACGCTTTCTAGGGTTTAGCAAAGGAGACCTGTTCTGTGGTTATCCTTACCTCACAGTATGAATAACTACACTTACAAAGTCTGTAACCATCAAGCTTATACTACCTAAGAAATCATATGTTACTTCTGTTATTTACTTTAATAGCATCTACTTTAGAAACAAGCCTCTGTGTGTGTGTGTGTGGGGGGGTGAGGTCTGAAACCAATGAGGAAGAAGAGGGTGAACATGATGACCCACTGGATGCAGAGGAGGGGACCTCCTCCTGCCATGGTGCCATTAATGCTGCCACCGCTGTTCGCCCTCCATATGGGACACCCACCATTGATCTGGCAACCTCAGTAGTTCCCCTGGAAGGGCATCAAGGGCTTCTGGCCTCTGGGTGGGGCCAGACGTATGTTGGCTACAGTCGAGCCTGCTACAGGAGGAGAAAGAGCACTCTGCTCTGGTAGGCCTGCTTCCAAAATGGCCGCTGGAGTTTGCCTCAGCGAGGCAGAGAGGTTTGCTGTATGTGGGCTCCCCTCCCCCTCACTTAGCGACTTACTGACTCCATTGGTGAGTCACTCATGATGGCTTCCTTAGTCCGAACATGCAGAGGTGGTGAGGGATAGAGTCCCAGTTGGCTCGCCTCCTTCTGAGAAGCTGTGACGGAATGCCGACTGCTCAGTCCCGTCAGGTTCCCGCTGATGCGCTGATGCAACATCAATAGCGCTTGCTAGCACAATGGATTTCTCAGGAAACCTGTCTTTCTAGCAAGCACTTTTCATGCCATGCAAGTGTTGGGTTCTGCTAGCACAACATCAATTGTGATAGTGGTAGTGCACTGTTGGATCCTTCTCAAAATTCTAAGGATGACTCCATGAAAATGGCCCAGCAGCGCTTGGGGAGCCTCAAGGGAGCAGCTGCCCTGCACCTCCCCACCTCTGCCCAGGGAAAGCCCAGGTCGGCCTCGAGGGACAGTTTCAACAAACTCCTACTCCTCCTCACCGACTAATCATTGATGGAATTGGGGTAGAGAGAGATAGAAAGTAGGCTCTGTTCGCTCTTTTTTAAATTATTTTTTGAAGTAGCTGAGGAGCAAGCTAGCCATCCTGCAGTTCCCTAGAAGGCAAAGCAAAAGACTGAGGGGGTTTCTCCTCTCACAGCTGGAATGTATCCCTCTTTAGCCCTGCTTTCTCATGGAGGAGAGGAGTTAACACATTCCTGTTGGCTCCACCCACTGCTGACTGAGAACAGCACAAATTGGTATGCACAAATCACTAGATACTTCTCCAAGAGTCCAAGCAAAGAAGGGTGTGTATAGTACCTCATTACTGGGGATGATCAAAACATTCCTATTAAAGAGCCTTATAGTCTTTGCAAAGTATTCAATTTCTCTCTCTTTCTCTCTGATGATGATGATTAAAATCTCACACTAGAACTCTTACAGGTCTGAATAAAGGATGAAATAAGGATACCATTCATAATCCTGGATAATGTCTTTTCTCTGAAGCGTATTTCCCCAACTGTCATTCACCACAAATGCTGCGAAGCTGGGTGGATAATACTAAGTCATTGCACTACAGTTATTGCAAGTTATCAAAACAGAGCAGGGATGTTGAAGTGTTCTTGGTCCCGAGTCTTTGGACCCGAGTCTAGAGTCGAGTCTAGAGTCCGAGGTCCAAAATGGTGACTCGAGTCGAGTCCCGAGTCCCGAGTCCCTCCCAAAGCGGCAGCCCATGGAGGGAGCAGGAGGGTCTCCGCGAGAGGAAGAAGAGCTGCCCTTCCTCCCGCGGAGACCCTCCTGCTCCCTCCATGGGTCGCTGCCGCTGCCGCCCTCACCTCCACCTCCGCCGCCGCCCTCACCTCGCCAACGCCGCCGCCCTCACCTCGCCTCTGCCACCGCCGCCGCTGCCCTCGCCGCCGCTGCCCTCGCCGCCGCCGCCCTCACCTCCACCTCCGCCGCCCTCACATCACCGCCGCCGCTGCCGCTGCCCTCGCCGCCGCCCTCGCCTCTGCCGCTGCCGCCGCCGCCCTCACCTCCTCCTCCTCCTCCTCCTCCTCCGCCACCGCCGACGACGACCTCGTCGCCATCGCCGTAGCACACAGTACGCCGCGTCACGCCGCCAGCGCCGTCACTCTGTTTTTGGCGGGGTTGCTGTGGTTCAAAAACAGAGCGACGGCGCTGGCGGCGTGACGCGGCGTGACGCGGCGTGCTGTGTGCTACGGCGATGGCGACGAGGTCGGCGGCGGAGGAGAAGGAGGAGGAGGAGGAGGTGAGGGCAGGGCCGGTGCTACCATTAGGCCAACTAGGCGGCTGCCTAGGGCGCCGGGCTAAAGGGGGCGCCAGGAGTATAGGGCTGGAGGGAGGGAGGGAGGGCTCAAGTGGGAAGGGGGGGCGCTAAATATCTGATCTTGCCTAGGGCACCAAACTGCCTTGCACCGGTCCTGGGTGAGGGCGGCGGCGGCGGCAGAGGCGAGAGCAGCGGCGGAGGTGGAGGAAGAGGAGTCCTTGGGCTCGAGTCCCGAGTCGAGTCTCGAGTCTCACATAAATTATTGGGACTCGAGTCAGAGGGGGGACTCAGTCAGACTCATGAGTCGAGTCCCCGAGTCCGAGTCCCCATCCCTGAAACAGAGCAATGGAGAGTGTAAAAAGAACAACAACAATAGGGACCCCATTCTCAGGTTCTGTTCATACAATATGCTTTCAAGGAAAGCAGCTCACAAAAGCAGTCTGGTGTATGAATGGCAGAATAATGCAGGTATAATGTTGCAATTTTCCATTTCATGGGAGAGGAGCCACAATCTTTTTTTGCTCTACCCTTACACAATGCTCCTGCAAGTAAGGAGACCACTCACATGAACACTCTCCCCCCCCCCACCGCTCGTGAACCTACTTTTTGATCATCAGCACTGACTCTCAGAAGCACACTTCTGTAAAAGTGCTGGAACACTTGTGAAACCACAAGAGCAGTTCCTAGATGCCGCAGTGCCTCCACATCTGGGAAAGTACAAAGAAGTGTAGCACTTACTGCAAAAGAGCAATGGATAAGTAAACATCACCATGATCCTCTCTCATATTATCCTTTTCTGAGAGTGCTCTTGAAGAAAAGTGACTATTTTTTACAATAGGCTAGAAAGCTGTATGTTTCCCTTTCTGATTGAACTTAACTTCTTCCTGTCTATATGTCACAACATAATATAACCAAGTAAAAGAAGTGTGCTTGAAGAGTATAGGAAAGTTTACATGTATGGTTGGATGAAAGGATCTGTGGATGAGGCCATTTTCATGGAGTCATCCTTAGAATTTTGAGAAGGATCCAACAGTGCACTACCACTATCACAATTGATGTTGTGCTAGCAGAACCCAACACTTGCATGGCATCAAAAGTGCTTGCTAGAAAGACAGGTTTCCTGAGAAATCCATTGTGCTAGCAAGCACTATTGATGTTGCACAAGCATTGGTTTCATAGGATCATAGAGTTTGAAGGGGTCTACAAGGCCATCGAGTCCAACTCCCTGCTCAATGCAGGAAACTAGAGGAGGGGTGGGTCTCCCATCCAAGTAACAACCAGGCCTGACCCTGCTTAGCTTTCCACACTCAGACAAGCTGAGCCAGCATGAGCCACAGGCCAGAAGATTTCCACTAGTGCAATTTCTATAGCTCTAGCAGTAGTACATTGCTGGATCCTTCCCATTATTTTATATCCTACCTTTCTTCCATGATAGAAGTCAAGGTTTCATATGGTTCCAGGCAAATCTCCCTTCCAGGGACCAACCAGGCACACACATGCTTAGCTCCAGCAAGGCTGCTGTTTTGTGTGCCTTCAAACCAAAAAAATAAAAAAAATGTAGTTGTACCAGCTTCTGAAGAAATTAGATGGAATCATTTCATTCTGTGGTTAGCAGACCACTTCATGGGATACCTATTGCAGTCAGTGGGAGGGTCTGCATGACACTTTAAGCCCAGGATGGCTATGTAGCCACCCTGACTTAAAGTTAGCCCAGGGCCCTGACTGTGCCCGACACTTGCAGGAGCATTGTGTAAGGGTAGAGCAGAAAAAGATGGTGGCTCCTCTCCCATGAAATGGACTAACGATCAGGCAAAGTGCAGGTCCTGAGGCACCTCCCCCCTCCCCCCTCAGTCCCCCTGCCGGTTTTTCAGGGGAGCGGAGCGGGGAGAGCAGCTGCCCCAAAGTGCTCAAGGGGCACTTTGAGACAGCTGCCAGAGGCTCGTGTCCCCCTCCCCTTGAGTGACAGCTGTGCCAAGCAAGGGCAGTGAGCCCTGTGGTGCTCAGCTTCCTCGAGAGGAAGCTGAGCACAACAGGACTCGTCCCTGGCCTTTGCTCAGCATGGCTGCCACTCCGCTGAATGGGTGGCTGCACTGAGTAAGGTCACTTTCTCCTTGGCCTCCTCCTGGGGAGACCAAGGAGAAAGCACCTCCTCTCCCCCCGCCTGCCAGTGCGATAGCCTTGCAGTCATGCCAGAAGGTGTGTGGGGGGGTTGCTTTCTCTTCAGCCTCCTCCCAAGGAGACCAAGGAGAAAGTGCCTCCCACTGCCTCTCTGGTTGGCGAGCTCCTCGCCAGCTGGGGGGGGTGCCTCTGTTTGTCATGGCCTCAACTGGTAGGGCACCCACAGGCACCACACCAGCCAAGGGTGGGGGATGAGCCACGCTCCCTTTGATCACCGTGGCAGCTACTCAGAGGCCAGGGCAGTTAGCAGTGGGGGGGACACAAGCTGGTGTCTGCTGCATGCCAGCCCCTCAAGCCCCAAGTGGGGCTTGGGGAGGTGGCATGCCACAGACACCAGTGGTGCCACCACGCGCCCCCTCCTCAACCCGAGTGGGGATGGGGAGGAAGCACACAGATGACAGCTGCCCAAAGTGCCACTTGGGCATTTTGGGTGCCTTTCCTCAGTACTCGCCCGGAGCCACTTGGCGAGAGCGGCAAGGCTTGCTGCTGCTCTGGCCAAGCGGCTCTGTAGTCTTTTGGCTTGGCCATGGCTTTAGCGTGTCATCCAGGTTCAGATGACATGCTAAGCCATTGGGGGTTTAGTAAACCCTCATACAAGCCATGGCTTCTTGGGGTTGCTCTGTAGCCTCCCCGAAGCCACCCTGTGGGAAGTGTGCCAGGTTCAGATGACACGTGACTGGGATCGAAAAAGCTGTTTCCACTTGCACAATGGAACTTCAGAGGCTCCTCTTTTGGAGATCGTTCTATGTGCAGTCCAAGAAGTCACTTCTAAAATGCAAGGAGGATCTGCAGCAATTTATTTATTTATTTATTTATTTAACACAAGGAGTTACTATTATAATAGGAAATGGGAGAAGTTAAAAATGGAATATTACAATCCCCACCCTCTTTTCTGGCTTAGATTTTAATCCGAGTTGAAGAAAAACTATTTCTTCCCTTCCTGCCAAGTTGCCAACCAACCCTGATAGTATCTCTTGCAGCTCTAGTGGCAAAGACAGAGGAAAAGATGTTCCTCCATTCCCCTCCTCCTTTCCCTCTTCTTGTCCCTCCTTGCTGCTCCAGTGCCTAAAATACTGGGAAATGCAGTGTTCCAACTGTGCCTGGTGACACCAGGTGCCTCTGCGTAAACTTCATTTCCCAATTTGCCAAGCACAAGGGATGGTGGAGAGAGAAAGTGGGGAAAAGAGACAGAGAAAAAGGCAGCAGGAGGAAGAAGAGCAAGGTAGGAAAGGTCAAACTCCAGAATCCCTGCCACCAGGGCCAGCGCTACCACTAGGCAAACTAGGCGGTTGCCTAGGGCGCATAGCTGAAGAGGGTGCAGAAATGCTGCGCTCCTCTTCGCTGCTGGCACGCTCCTGCCCCACCCGGCCGCCTCGCCGACAAAGGCACCACCAGGTCAGTGCGGGGGGATTGTGCCCGGAGGTAGTGGTGGGGCTGAGCCTGGGCCCCGCTGCTGCCGCCCCCCACTGCCACCCTCCGCTGCCGCTGCCACCCCCCGTTGCCGCCGCCACCCCCCACCACCCCCCGCAGCCGCCGGACCCCCCCCGCCACCTACCTTCTCCGCACCGCTTCCGGAGCCCCACCCACGCTCTGTTTTGGCGGGAGGAACCAGGGCAACAGGGCTTAAACAGCCCTGTTGCCCTGGTTTCCCCGGCCAAAAACAGAGCACGGGGGTCCTGTCGCGTCACTTCCTCCTCGGAGGAGGCGGCGGCCAGGGCGGGGAGAAGGTAGGTGGCGGGGAGGAAGGTAGGGGGGCTGCAGGGGGGGTGGCGGTGGGGGTGGGGATTTGCAGAGCAGGGCTGCTTTGCTCCAGAGCCCCCCCCATGGCACGAGGGCCCCCCGCTAAATATAATTTCGCCTAGGGCGCCAAACTGCCCTGCACCGGTCCTGCCTGCCACATAGTCTCCTACAATAACAATTTAATTTCTCTGTGGTCTTTTGGCCCCACCCCTCCTATTGTGTTGTGCGTGGTCTTTCATTTTTATTTCAGATATTTCACTAAGGCTATTGAGATCAGTCAGACCCCAGCTAAAGTGAACGGGAAGAAAGGAAACCCTGCAACTCCAAGGCATCAAGATCTATAATGCCCAAGTGATAAAAATGCTCAGCGATAATGTTGATACAATTGTTAAGGGAACTATTTGGGGTTTGGTTTTTGGTTTTTTAAATTCATACATCTGGGACTTGCTTGAGTTGAGAGTGAGACACCATGCAAGTTGACTTACATATTACATGTTCCCCAAATACCATCCCTCAGTCTATAGTTGTACACCTGAATTACACACTAATCCTTATTTCATATTGGTTTTTCATTAATCTGGAGTCTGTGCCAAATATAATGACATAACTGGGGTCCACTTGGCCCCAATATCAGACTAATGAAGTGCTTTTTTACAGGAACAGGAAGATCTAAACATGAGGAGGGAGATATAATGTTAGAAGCAACCCTTGACTTGATCTGGCCCTGAAAATGTGTATTGATTTCTTTTTCCTTGTCACATTATTGGAACAGTTTCCTTCCTAGCTGTGATTAAGACATATAAAACTTGGAGGGAGAGAGAAAGGCTCTGCGTTTGCTGAGCATACACTCGTTACACAAGCCTCAGCTACTTAAGGCGCTAATGGAATATGTCAAACAAATGCCAGATCACTGGTGATGTCAACGCATAGCCTTGGCATTGCTGTGCTGAATTGTACTTCACTCTAGTCTGGGCCATTGATGGAAAATGAAATTGCATCATGGAGCTGAGACATCATTACTTCAGTGAAATCAGGGTTATATAGCAGGTGGCTTGAAGTGAATGTCAAGTAGTGTGTAAAAGAGAGTGGTTTATAAGCTTAGGATTCCCCCAAATGAACTTTCTAGCTGTCGATAATCTTATGTTGAACTAGCCTTTCTTTTTGGCCATGTAGCGCTAAAGTTGTTTATCAGAAACTCTGAGTCATTAATCCTTCCTTGAAGCCACATAATTAAAATTTGAGGAGGTATCATTTTGAATTAGGATTGGAATTTTGTACATGATGTCACCGTGCAAAGCTCCCTCGTATTCCTTTCTAACCCAGCTTGCTTATAAAAGAAAGGCCATTGCCAAGCAAATTGGCCGCTAGCACTATCAGCATCCTGCAGCGTTTTTGTTAATTATCTTGCCATAGTTGTCTGATTCAGATAACAATCTTTCCAAAAGAGGAGACAGATTTAAAGAGGCAGAATTAATGAAAATTGATTTGCGCAGCCTGTCATGGCAAGATCTGTTGGGAGACCCTCCTCCCCACCATGAGCCATGTTGATGTAATTCATGGCACAGGTAGGGTCCCCACTGTGGAATGCTAATTATGGTGCCTGAACAGGATATGTCTGCTATGATTGACAGCTGAACGCATGAAAAATTCTCCAGAATGGAGTTCATTTGTGCAGTATCCAGGGAGGACATGGATCCAACTGCTTGGGAGGCTACACAGGAACAAAGATCAGAAAACAGAAATCGAGATGAGGACTGTATTGTTTCAGGCACACGCTTGGATCCCATACAAACAAATCATGCATATGGTGGACATTGGTGGTTAATGTAAATGATATTGATAGCAGGACATACCATTACCAGAATTCCAGCTATTTGTCTTGGCTGTGTGAAAATGCACAGTAAGTACAAGACAAATGTTTGAAAGGTGAATGCTTCCAGGCTCTGTAACTCGCTGCCAAGAGAAGCCACACTAGTTCCATCTTTGTTGTCCTTCCTTCCACTGGCAGGAAGAACAGTTGTCTGGCTTTTAAGCTGATTTATTTGCTGAAGTAGGTTTTAATATTTATTTCTATTTGACTGATTTTTTTAAAAAAAATGTTTCAATTATACTTTTGTATTTTATCTTTCATTTTACTGTTATCCACTTTGAGCACTACGTATAGAGGAAAGGCAGGATATGATTTTAATAATAAGGAATGTTTTGGCAGTCCACATAGTGCCCAAGCCAAGAATGTTGTTGGAATTATATTGGCTTTGGTTTAGCACTAAACTGGCTGTTTTTGACTGTGAAACTATGTGTGGCCTGCATATCTCAGAAAATGCCTCTGTCCATATGAGACTGCCCATCTGTTGATAAGATCCACTGGGAAGACCTGTATTCCAGTTTTACCAGGGAGAGTCTCTATTTTCTAGGGATGTGCACCAAAGACAAGATTTGGTTCAGATCCTGCTTTGGAATTTATTTATGTATTTATTACATTTATACCCCGCCTTTTTTCCTGCAAGGAACCCAAGGCAGCTTACATAATGCTCCTCCTCTCCATTTTATCCTCACAACAACCCTGTGAGGTAGGTAAGGCTGAGAGTCAGTGACTGGCCCAAGGTCACCCACTTAGTTTCATGGCTGAGCTGGGACGAGAACCCGGATCTCTGACTTGTGCTGCTTCAGAGGCCGCCTGCTTCACCCCTGCTCTGATTCAGAACTTTGCTTTGAAAAATCCAAAGCTTCATGTCTCCCCATTGACTAACATGGGGAAATCAGCAAATGGCTATAACTTTTTTTACCTGTTGACAAATGTGGATGAAATTTGCAGGCACAGTAACCCTTCAGAGGGGCTGAAGTCTGCCACATTTCAAACAAATAAGCACAGAGGCTTTAGTGCAAGTAGCCTTTAAATTTTCTGCGTTAAATTTTCCCAGTGAGTGTTCCTGTTTTTATCTGCGAAATGGCAGCGAGGTTACATTGCGCGTGTAGAGGAGAAATAACGACTCAGACACAGTTGTGGGGTACAAATTATGGTAAAAGTAATGGGCCACATTTATTGAATCATCAATAGGAGATCTACGAAGGGATAAAAGTGCAGGTACTAATTACACCGGCTATCAGCCGGTCACCATTGCTATAGGGCGAAACATCCAGCAAGGAGGGTGAAGGCATCCAAATCATCCCCTCCTTGCTTAACACCACACGGTGCTGGGAGGTCTTTCCTGCAGTCAGCCTCGACTGGACCAAGAGGTACCGCCAGGTGAGGTAGGATGACCTCAGAGACGTGCCTCATCTCGGCAGTCCCGAGCCATGAGGAAGTCGGCGGCAGGAGCCTCGGGCACGCCTCTCACCTGAAAGGTGCCATAGGATGATCACCGAGCCCCTAAAACTGCCTAATCCCGCACTTAACCGCCAATGTGACCGAATTGAAAATGCCACTAAGCAGCCAAAACCTGAAATACAGTGCAAAGTAGGTGAAACACGAACATTGTCCCCGGCCAATTAGGACAATGAACCAAAATTCCTACTCGGCCCCTGGAAACAGGCGACCAGTAAAACCTACACTGCAAACAGGGATGGGAGGGAGGGAGCCACGTCAGAAAGGAGGCAGAGGGAGAGGCGTGCGGGCCTAATAACGGCTCTACCGCCCCTCCCATTCTGCCCCCTGATTGGAAGATCAGGTCAGACCATTGTGGTCTGATCCGCTATTCCCCCCACGCGCAAATTGTCCCCCCCCCCACAGCTATGCATGGCTGGGAGGGGCATTCTATAGCACCCCACTGGCTACAGAATTAGCCCCCTGCTGAAATTTTTAAATGTAGTTTTAGAAAGAAAAATACCACATATCTGTTCCAGTGGGTCTTTTGTGATACTGCTGTGTTATCGCTGATTTGGGGGGGGGGGGGATTCTTTAGATTAATCTATAACTTGAGTATAATTTTATTGGCCTATTTTACATAGTGATTGCAAACCTTACTATGATTGTGTAAGCAAAGAACTTTGAGCACTACAGGAAAGGCAGGGCTATATAAATATGAGTACTATTAGGAATAGAATTGAAGAATTAAGGCAGGGTTCAAGGAGTACAGTAATACTGGGAGAAACTGGATAAAGATTGCCCTGTAATTAACCAATTAGCCTGAATGATTGATTAAGACAGAGAAACCCATAGATAGTTTTTCCCACCCATTGCCATCTTGTATTTGTCACTCATGCTCCTAATAAGATGAACATATGAACACAGCCACAGCAAGAGCCTGAAAGAAGAGAGCAGGGTTATCCTTTGCGCCCAAGGAGCAAGCTCATGTTGGTCTTTAAGAAAGGATGACTGACCATACTCCAAAAGCAACTGATCTTCAGTTTCTTTTAGAGAAATGAACACGACAGAGTGAAATATATGTTTAACAACGTCTCCCATCAGAGATTTGCACCAAAGGGAAGAGGGCTTTGCTAAAGGTAGAAATTCCATAATTAAAAAACAGATTAAGGAGAAGGACAGATTAAAGAGAGAGAATACACACCAAAGGTTTCTTTGACTTTCCCCATGCCATTAATTCATTGTTCTGTGAGTTTACTTTGTCCTGCATTCTGCTCCTCCTGAATCCCAGTTCAGCTAGGAAAATGTCTAAACATTAATTTCAGAACTGGAGCATGTGTAGTTTACCTCTGCTTTTGTTTCCTTCATCCCCCCCCCCCCAGCATCATTGTGTTACTGATGTGCATACACACATTGATAAAAGACTTCAAAAAAGCAACTGTGATGTGATGGTACATTGTGATTCTTCTTGTGGTATTTCACTGCAGCGCCCATATACTCCTGTGTGTTGGTAAAACGCCACACAAAAAGAATCTTGATACATCCATATGTGCAATCACATCAAGACTGCTGTGTGTGTGCATGATGTTTTATCAATACACACATGTGCTTTGGCAATGCAGCTACAATGCACCAGGAGTGGGGAAGATGTGGTCCTCCAGAGGTTGTTGGATTCTAACTCCCATCAGCCCCAACCAGCATTGGCAGTGGTCAGGGATCATGGACCACACACTTGCTATACACACTTACCTGGGAGTAAGTCCCATTGAATTCAATGGGACTTACTTCTAGGATGCAGTCATGTACAGGATTGCACTATGAAAAGGGGAACAATAACAGGATTGTGAATTTAACTTTAACTTCAGGAACTAAATTAATTAATTAATTTGGAACTACAATTTGGATGAGGAGAACTTCAGAAAGATTACTATTATTATTATTATTATTATTATTATTATTATTATTATTATTATTATTATTATTTTACTATTGCAGGAAGAGGAATATTATGAATAATCTATAATGTCTTTCCGTCCTTTTCCTTAAGCTAGTGCTTAGTGCTTACATAATATCATTTTATTATTCTCCCTGCTGCTTTTTCTTTTCTCCTATACTGCAGCTTTCCTTGACTAAAATAACTCATAATTGCGGTAAAGGAAGTGCTCATCAAGATTTGAAAGAAAAATGAAGTAAACTACTAGCAACTTCAAGATCATTTTATGTCTTCTTCATTATACACATAGTGTAAAAGATGGGAATGATCTAACTCCATTTCTCTAGGCAACTAGGAAATAGAAAATGTCACTGGGTGACTTTGGGCCAGTCACTGACTCTCAGCCTAACCTACCTCACAGGGTTGTTGTGAGGATAAAATGGAGAGGAGGAGGAGGATTATGTAAGCCGCCTTGAGTTCCTTGTAGGAAAAAAGGCGGGGTATAAATGTAATAAATAAATAAATGTATGTATGGGGGAAATATTTAAAATGTGCTTTGCGGAAACGACATTCATTGTGTGGGATAGAAGACTAGTATTGCCTACAGCAGTGGTTTCCAGACTTCCTGCCCTCCAGGAAAACTTCCCAGATCAGTTTGTGTGCAACGAATGCCCTGCATGTTGCAAAGGATCCTGGAGCACACCCGAGTACACACTCGAGAAACACTGGTCACCTCTCTTGAACCTCATCATTTTCCAACATGAACTGAGAGTGGGCCCTAAAACACATCTAACATTCTTCTTCACCTGCATATTACAGGGGAGCTTTAGTAGTGGTGACCATTCTGCCTTCCAGGGAAGCTCAACCACCGTGACTGACTCATCATCACCTCATTGAGAAACCTCTAACAAGAAATCATAACGAAGTCCCCAAGAAATCATAAGGTTCCTCAGAACACAGTTTGAAATCCACTGGCTTATGCACACACATCTTAATCCACATGCTCACCTCTTGTTCCCTTATGGAGGTGGGGCATTCATTACAACGAAGGGGGCATTCCACTTGGTAAATGTCTCTACATGTTGTGGCTGCTGCATGGAGCAGCTGCCACAAAAAACTGCTTCAGTTGGCTTGGGGACACCCTGATGGAAGTCTGCTATTGTGTTTTTATTTTGTTTTTCATGATGCCATGATTTTCATGATCCATAAACCTAGATGTCAAAACAATACTTTATAACAAAACAGGTATCTGTTTATCTACTGAAGTTGTTTCCCATTAAACTGCTTTAGATTTCTAGATATATCTGTTATATAGTCTACTGTACTGTTCAGCTTGCATCCTACAAGCTACATTTCTACCTGGTAGTGGAAATCCCTCCAGGGCTGATTCAAGTGTGTGAAGTGACAATGGAACTCCCAGTCTAACATCTAATCCCATAGGAGGCTTGGTTTACTCTATGCTTAACTGCTGCATTCATGTCCTGGGTTTTGATTTTTAAGTTTATGAATCTCCCACTTCCAAATTTTTCTAGTAATCAGGGTAACTTGGATTACATTTACATGTGTACCAAATTTCTGCTTTCCGGATGGTGCATAAAAGTACCTTATCAGCCTTACCCAACCTCCCCCTCCCACCCCAGATATTTTGGACTGCAACTTCCTTCAGCCCCATCCAGCATGGCCAATGTGAGAGCTGTAGTAAAAAAAAAAAAAAAAACACACATCCAGAGGGCACTAGATTGGGGAAGGCTAGAGTACAGAATGAGTCCCCCAGTTGAAGGGGAGACTCATCATCATCATTATTGGTGATCAGACTGTCTTAGACCAGGGGTGGGAAGAAAGTTGATCTTCAGATTTTTTGGACTTCAGTTCCCAGCATTGCTGACCATTGGCTTTGCTGGCAGGGGCTTCTGGGAGTTGATGTCCAAAACATCTGGAGATCTACCATTTGACCACCCTGTCTAAGACTATGTGCACACCATATTTCTAAATCACAGAACAATTTTGAATGTGTGAGTCAGTGCGGTGAATGTGAATTTCTATAAATAGCAAGGAATTTACTTCATTCATGCAAGGAGGCTCATACTATATCTTGACATTTTGTACTATGTTCCTTTATAGAGACACTCTTGTTTCCCAGGGAAAACAATTTGATCAGGACGCTTTTAGGTCACATTCTATATATCGGCAACTGCACTTTCTGTGGGCCACACATCTGCACAACATTTCAGTCCGAGTCTTTGTCCTAAGATATCACCATGTCATCTTGAGATTCCTTTAAACAGATTTTTTCCCCCAGTTTCACTTGTTAATGAAGAAGCAAGGTGACCTGATTCTCTCCCTCCTCCCACCCTTTATTGTTTTTGTTATGAAACTTAGACTGGAAATAATTGACATACTTCAAAAAGTCTCTAAAGACCAATTAGCAACAGGGAGTCATGTATTAAATCAGCCTAGCTTGAATTAAATGCCTGTTCCAGGAGGAACTCAACTGAACTCAAGCAAAGTTTTTGAAAATTAGATGGGTTAGTATTGTAGCTGGATCTACCATGGAAAGTCACCTAACTCAGATTTCTAGAGGGTTGTTTTGTGCTTTTTTTTTCTTCATTTGAAACAAATGATAAATTTAATTATACACATTTGTAATCAAATGTAAAAACTTCCTCAAAATTAATTACATTTGAATTATTTCAGTGGGACTAGTTGCAACCTGACCCTAATTCGGCTTACTCAGATGTAAGTACCATTGCATTCAAAAGGGGCCACTTTGTAATAATAACTGTACTTATGATTTCAAACCTACTTATACACACATTTGCTTGCATTGTACCTGCACTTCGTAGATACTTTCTTGGCCAGAAATACCACTACTCACATAATGTTTTCTCCAAAGTAGTCCCATAGACCTCAATGAAATTGCAGCCATATTACTAAGTATTGAGTTCTCAAGCAAAGCTAAGTGTGATGAAAGAGATAGAATAGTCAAGGACGACTGAGTTGCATAAATGACAGGTAAATCTGCAGAAAATAAATGGCAGGTTTGTGAGCAAAGAAGGTCTTTGAAGGTTAATAGAAACTGTACACAACCACAATGTTAAGTTTGAGTCCTGTTTCTGGAATTCTTATCTAAGTATAGAAATAGACCCAAAGTGAGAATACATGAACCACGGAAAAATCTCTGGGACTGGTGGTAGCATGGGGCGAGTCAGAAAGGTGCCATGCATAAATGAAGATAATGCTTCCACAGCATTAACTCTGTCAATGATGTCTCAAAATATCAGGTTATGGAGATGTTCTTCATAAATCGTACTGGTGGCGTTGATCTGCTTAGCCATGGGTTCATCCCACACTGCTTTCAAATGATTTAAAAGCCCAGTACCACTTGCTCTTAATTATGTATGACTAATCAGTGTTTTGACATATATCCATTATTCATTTCAGACAGGGTTCAGGCCCGGTTTTGGCACAGAAACAGCTTTGGTCACCCTGTATGATGACCTATGCTGGGAGAGAGACAGAGGGAGTGTTTACCCTGTTGATACTCCTGGATCTCTTGGCAGCTTCCGATACCATCAATCATAGTATCCTTCTGGGGTGACTGTCTGAGCCGGGGGGGGGGTACTGCATTGCCGTGGTTCTGCTCCTACTTGGATGGATGGCTCCAGAGCATGGTGCTTGGGGAATATTGCTCGGCCATATGGATTCTCCAGCATGTGTTTCCTTGGGGGTTGGTCTTATTCCCCCATGCTATTCAACATCTACATGAAACCACTGAAAGAGGTCATCCAGAGTTTTGGAGTGTGCTGCCATCAGTATGCTGATAACATGCAGCTCTTTTTCTCCTTTTCATCTCCATCTGGTGAGGCTGTGGATGTGCTAAATCCATGCCTGCCTGCAACAATGGACTGGATGAGGGCTAATAAACAAGCTCAATCAAGACAAGACTGAGATGCTGTTAGTGGGTGGTTCTTCTGACTGGATGGAGGGTGCTCAACCTCTTCTGGATGTGGTTGCACTCCACCTGAAGGAGCAGGTTCATAGCTTGGGGGTTGTCCTGGAGCCATCTTTGTCACTTGAGGCATGGGGTGCCTTCTATCAGCTTTGGTTGGTAACCCAGCCATGCCACTATCTGGAGAGGGATAACCTGGTTTCAGTAATCTATGCTCAAGTTAGACCACTGCAATGTGGGGCTGCAATGCACTCCATGTGGGGCTGCCCTTGAAGACTGTTCAGAAACTGCAGCTTGTGCAAAATGTGGCAACCAGATTAATAACTGGGACCAGAAGGTCTGAACGTATAAGACCAACTCTAGACCACTTGCATTAGCTGCCTGTATGCTTATGAGCCTGATTCAAGGTGCTGGTTTTAATCTATAAAGCCCTACACAGCTTGGGACCACAATACCTAGCAGAACGTCTCTCCCAACCTGAATCTACCCAGACACTATGTTCTACATTTGAGGCCTTTCTCTGAGTACTACCTCCAAGTTCTTTTGCAGGAGTGCCAAACCTAGTTCCTTCCATTGCTCCTCTTAACCTTTTATACTTTCTACGCATTTCATAGAATTGTGGGGGAATTGTGGGGGAACTGCTAGTACGATAAGATCTTTTTACTTTGCTCATCTGTCTTTTTAAATTCCTACAATCACCATCAAACCAGACATTAGCTCTTCTGGTTTGATAGTACAAGAGAGGAGGCTTTCTAAAGGGGATCAGTTGTGTTTGTGTGAGTGGGGAAGACATGTGTATAAGATGGAGAGGCCTTTGCCAGTGGGGGTGAAATATGTCTGCTTGGGTATATTATGAAGTGGAGAGGCATTTGCCAGTGGGGGTGCAATAATCTGCTTGGTTATGTTATGGGTCTCCAAATGTAGGTGTGTGGGTATTGGAGGTGGGGGGTTTCTAAAGAGTGTGTATTGAATATGTAGGAGTTTCTCTAAAAGTGATGAAGGTAATCTAAGGGGAACTGGATGTCCAGCAGTGTGTATAAAAGATAAGATGAAGGCCTTCCTAAGGAAATGTGTGTGTGTTAGCAGGGACAAGGGAGCAAACAGAGATGGCAATTGGAGAGACAGCTGTTTCAATGTTTGTTTGTTTTTCCAAAAGAGGGAATAAATATGTAGATGACTTTAATTGCATGTTTTAATTGAATGATTTGGACAGCTTAATTGTATTTTATTATTTTACATAAGCCACCCTGGGGATCCATCTAGGCTGGAAGACAGGATAACAATTAAATAAATCAAAACCAGCAAAACAGAATAAGATTTCCCCTAAAAGATAATTTCATCACCCCCCTTTCCTGACTTAATGCTAACTGGGAAAGACCTGCCTAAACAGGTAAGTGTAACAACACGAATTCCAAAAGGGACCGTGGCTTGAACTCTGGGATGAAGTTCCATAATTGGGATCAGTTACTGAGAACACCTGTCTTCATCTGCTAGTTCAGGGGTGGGCAGAAAGTACATCTCCAGATGTTTTGGACTTCAGCTGCCAGCATTCCTGACTACTGGCCATGCCGGCTGAAGCTGATGGGCATTGAAGTCCAAAACATCTGGATATATACCTTCTGCCCACCCCTGACCTAGTTGTTTGAATCTGATGCATGAATTGAATTATTTAGGAGAGCACCTTTGGTGGATCTCATACATCTTAATGGGACACAAAGGAAGAGTATTATTTGGCCCCACACAACCCTAGACCCCTAGCAAACTGGGGCTCATGAACAGCTGGGTCAGGAAAGATCTCCCTTTATAATGCACACATTCCCATTTCCCAGTAACAAGACATGATGGGAACTGGTTACATCTAGGTTTGTGAAGGTCTCAGGAAGTCTGGATTTGTATGCAGCCACGTGGTAAAGCATTGAATTTCAGGTGGCAGCTTCTCAGTGAATTTTCTTCAGGCCCTGGACCAACTCTTCCCATCCTGGTGGGCCATTGGAGAAGAAGGATTACCGTATATGTCTTCCTGTTCCAGTTCAGTCTTGCTTGAGCAGCAAGGTCCTCCTGAGCTCTGCTGTGTTCCTGTATTTTTTTGGTTATTTTTTGGTCCTGAGACTTCTGACTTGTTCCTTGAACCTGCCACCTGGTTTGTCCTTTAGACTTGACTTGTTCTTCTGCCCTGATTTTCTGCCTTGCTTCTCAACCCTACCCTGGTTTGGCCTGTGGTTCTGCCCTGCTCTTTGGTCCTGGCTACTGGATGGCCCCACAGCTCCTGGTTCTTAGCTTCTGGCTCACCCCAGACTGTTCTCCACAGCCCAGCCCTGACAGAAGAGTATAAACAACTATCAATCAGGCTGATTGCTTAAGGCCAAAACCAGGCTGAAGGACACTAGCACGTTGGTGATCCAAAAGGAGGACCTGATGGACTTCCTCAATTACAATTTGCCCACAATGGAGGTAATGCAGTTATTCTGTGAGCTCTATATCAGCTGGTGACACCAGATTGGCCTACTGGAAGGAATGGACATCTCTGTCAAGCTCAAGTTCATGGAGCTTCTCATTTTTCCATTTCCAAGCTCATTCCATGCTGGTTCCGTACAAGCTTCCCCACCCTGAACACAAATTTGTACATATTTTTGTGGGCCTTTTTCAAAATCTTGCACTTTTGTACATACACATACCCCCATTAACTAAATCATATTTGTGTGCGCTTTAGGAAGGTATGCCATTTTCTTTGCACATTTTTTCAAATGTGTGCATGTTAATGAATACTCCCCCCCCTTGCTTCGTGGAATAGATTTCATAGATTTCATAGATTATAGAGTTGGAAGGAAATGCATTGCAAGCATGGACATTTTTGGATTTCCAACTGCAAATTGAATTTGGATTTGGATCCAGGAAGTATGAAATGAGTAAATGTATTAAAAAAAAAACCCAAAAAACCTCAATAGAGTAAATTTTTCACCCATCCCTACCTATTGGCATCACCTTCCTAGGCGAGTAAATTGTGCTGTAGTGTGTGCCCTTCCAACATCTGATAAACGGTCCCAGTGGTGAAAGGAGCTGGTGTGTCATCCACAGGACTGCCAGTTTCAGCCAGGCAGAACCTAATCCTATTTGCTTGCTTCATAATGAAGTTAAACCCAAACTTGGGTAGGCTAGGAGGAGAATATGCTTTTAGAACAACGAGTTTATATAAATAGAACATCTTTTAATTCCCATCTGAATATAACTAGTTATCTGCATGCCTTGCTGAAGTCATTCTCCATCAAGAAAATGTTGTCAATCACTTATTAATAAAAGAGAGTTAATTTAAGACTTCTTTAAAGCTTTGATGTTTAAAAACTGTGACTCAGGAGGGAGTTTTTAATGAAGGTCGTAGAAACAGAGTTATGTCTTTGTCATTTGTGATCTTGGCACAGAAATATCTGTTTAAGGCTCAGATCACTCTTAACCATACATCTCTACCTCGTAAATAGCAGAAAGCTGATATTTTATGCTATGTTTTAACTGTATGCAATGGGGGCAGAATAATTTTGATGACATGCAAAGTAAATGTTGCTGTGTTAAAATATAGTGGGTATTTTGTATGGAAAATGAATATGTCCTATTGGTTTCATACGGTTCTTTCTTTCTTTCTTTCTTTTGGAAGGATAAACAAATGTTGGTTTCTTCGTACAGAATAAAATCTTCCCCCCCCCAAGAAAAAAAATGCCCCAAACCAAAAATTCAATTTTCTAAAGTACCCTTAAATTACATGTTCAAAAGCAATAAGTTGCTGCTTCCTAAGAGGATTTCTGTTGATGGCAGACCTGATGAAGTCAATGCATCATTCTGACACAAATACTCTGAAACATTTGAGTTAGAGTAGGGGTGGGCAGCCCCCCAGATGCACCTTTCTTGGTACCTGTCAAGTTGTCCTACGCTCCCACCTTAAAACAAAGAAACAAATAATAACTCATAGCTGCAATTGTTGTGAAATAGGTTTTGTTGGTGCTGAAAACTGTGAGTTCAAAGGAGTTGTTTAGCATGTTGGAGTTCAGACCCCACCTCTACCTTCTACTCAGTCTTTGGGGTAGGTTACTTGTCCTTTGCCACACCTTCCATGACAGCCATTTTGTGGTGGTGCCCAGGATAGTCCCTTAAATTGCCAAATCTGTCCACAGGCCTCAAAAGATTGTCGGCCCCTGATAAATAGCATGGAGTCAAAAGTTATTTGTACTGCAACTAAAAACCTAAGGGGAGCCATTCAAACTCCCCGTGCAAGATAAGTCTATTTACTTCAATCAGGAACTGGATTCAGTGAAGACCCTGATTGAGGAAAGGGCAGTGCTGCTGATTGAAGCCAAGTCAATCAGGGGGAAGTGTAGGTATGGAAAAGGCCATCTGTGAAAAGCTATTGGGGGCTTGAACAATTCCCAGTGCATGCAGTCCCCAGGTTACGAACGAGTTCCGTTCTTAAGAATGTCTTTAAGTCGAATTTGTATGTAAGTCGGAACAGCATAGCATTCTATACATTAAAATCGGCATTTATGCAAATTGCGTAGTATACTATGTACTCTGCATAAACGACGTAGCGCGCTGGGGAGGCCAGAAGTCCGTTCTTAAGTATGGGTTGTCTGTAAGTCAGACATTCTTAACTCGAGGACTGCCTGTATAGCAAAGGTGGATAGTCATAAATCCAGGAGTTGTTCTCTTCCTAGAAGAGTCTGACATTATTATAGTTCATAGAATCATAGAATCATAGAAAAGTAGAGTTGGAAGGGGCCTACAAGGCCATCGAGTCCAACCCCCTGCTCAATGCAGGAATCTAGGTCAAAGCATCTCTGACAGATGTCTGTCCAGCTGCACCTTGAATGCCTCCAGAGTGGGAGAGCCCACGACCTCCCTAGGTAGTTGATTCCATTGTCTTATTGCTCTGACAGTCAGGAAATTTTTCCTTATGTTTAGGTGGAATCTAGGTTCCTGTAACTTGAGCCCATTATTCCGTGTCCTGCAAACTGGGATGAACGAGAAGAGATCTTTGCCCTCCTCTGTGTGACATCCCTTCAAATACTGGAAGAGTGCGATCATATCTCCCCTCAGTCTCCTCTTCTGAAGGCTAAACATGCCCAGTTCTTTCAGTCTCTCCTCATAGGGCCTTGTTTCCAGTCCCTTTATCATCCTTGTTGCCCTCCTCTGAACCCTCTCCAGTTTGTCTATGTCCTTCTTAAAGTGAGGTGCCCAGAACTGGACACAGTACTCAAGATGAGGCCTAACCAGTGCCGAGTAAAGGGGAATTATCACTTCCCGCAATTTGGAAGCTATACTTCTATTAATACAGCCCAAAATTGCATTTGCCTTCTTTGCAGCCACATCGCATTGCTGGCTCATATTCAGTTTGTGATCTACCACAATTCCAAGATCCTTCTCACTTGTAGTATTGTTGAGCCAAGTGTCCCCCATTCTGTAACTCTGCATTTGTTTCCTCTCCCTAGGTGCAGCACTTGGCATTTATCCCTATTAAATTTCATTCTGTTGTTTTCGGCCCAGCGCTCCAGCCTATCGAGGTCACTTTGAATTTTGTTTCTGTCTTCCAGAGTATTAGCTGTTCCACCCAACTTTGTGTCATCTGCAAATTTGATAAGCATTCCCTGTACCTCCTGATCCAAGTCATTAATAAAAATGTTGAAGAGCACCAGGCCCAGGACCGAGCCCTGTGGTACCCCGCTCGTTACCTCTCCCCAGTTTGAGAAGGAACCATTGATAAGCACTCTTTGAGTCCGATTCTGTAGCCAATTGTGGATCCACCTGACAGTTGTTCCATCTAGCCCACTCTTAGCTAGCTTACTAATCAGGATATCATGAGGCACTTTGTCGAAAGCTTTGCTGAAGCCCAGATATATAATGTCCACAGCATTCCCACAGTCCACAAGGGAGGTTACCCGATCAAAAAATGAGATCAGATTAGTCTGACAGGATTTGTTCTTGACAAATCCATGCTGGCTTCTAGTAATCACTGCATTGTTTTCAAGGTGCTTGCAGACTGACTTCTTTATAATCTGCTCAAAAATCTTCCCGGGGATTGATGTCAGATTGACTGGCCTATAGTTCCCAGGTTCCTCCTTCTTGCCCTTTTTGAAGATGGGAACAACATTTGCCCTCCTCCAGTCGTCTGGCACTTCACCTGTCCTCCATGATTTCTCAAAGATAATAGACAGTGGTTCTGAGAGTTCTTCTGCCAGTTCCTTTATTACTCTAGGATGCAGCTCATCAGGCCCTGGAGATTTAAACTCGTTCAGAGTAATCAGGTGCTCCTTGACCATTTGCCTATCAATCTCAAGCTGCAATTCTGCCCCTTCAGTCTGCACTTCAGGTTTGCCAGGGGGGTCATAGACCCTCTTTTGGGAGAAGACCGAGCCGAAGTAGGAATTGAACACTTCTGCCTTTTCTTTGTCTTCTGTTATCAATTTGCCATCCTCATTGCGTAGTTGAACCACCAGTTCTTTCTTCTGTCTTTTACTGTACATGTATCTGAAGAAAGCTTTTTTGTTGCTTTTAGCATTCCTCGCTAACCTTAGCTCATTCTCAGCTTTAGCCTTCCTGACACTATTCCTGCAGTTCTGTGCTACCTGCCTGTACTCTTCCCCTGTAGCCTGTCCTTCCTTCCACTTCCTATACGTGTCCTTTTTTGTTTTCAGGTCATCTTTGAGTTTATTGTGAAGCCACATTGGCTTCTTCTGTTGCCCTCTGCCTTTTTTCCTTGTGGGAATTGTTTGCAATTGTGCCTTTAAAATTTCCTTTTTTAAAAACTCCCACCCCTCCTGGGCTCCCTTTCTCGTGAGAGTCACTTGCCATGGGATCTTACTAATCATTGTTCTGAGTTCGTTAAAATTGGCTTTCCTAAAATCCAGGGTACGTGTTTGGCTACACTCAGCTTTTGCTTCTGTTAGAATCAAGAACTCAAGTATAACATGGTCACTTTCCCCCAGAGTTCCCGAAACTGCCACTTTATCCACTAACTCGTCTCTGTTGGTTAGAATCAGGTCAAGGATAGCCGATCCTCTAGTTCCTTCCTCCACTTTCTGTAGGAGGAAGTTATCAGCAGCACAGCTCAGGAATTTCTTGGAGGGGCCATGTTTGGCTGAATAAGTCTCCCAACAGATATCAGGGAAATTGAAGTCTCCCATTACTACCACACCATGCCTCCTTGAAACAATGGCAATTTGCTTTTCAAAAGTTCCATCCTCGTCTTCTCCTTGATTGGGTGGTCGGTAGTAGACTCCAACCGCCATGTTCGTTTTATTCTTTGCCCCCTTTATTTTAACCCAGATGCTCTCAATGGGGCTGCCAAGCTCCTCTTTCTGTATCTCTGTGCAGAGATACGTATTTTTAACATACAGTGCAACTCCACCTCCCTTTAATTAATTATAACTGCAAACATCTAGATGGACACTGAAGTCTTACAAGGCCTCTACATACCTTCATACGGTGTAAAGAGAATATCTGTAGGTATGGGGCTGCCTACTCTGCTCCCAGGTTTGCACCCATGTTTGACCTAATGTGAAAGCGGCACATTGATCCCAGCAGAGGCATACCAGGCCCGGGCAGGGGGATTGCATTCACTACATTTGTTTGTTTAAGATTTATTTCTTTAAAGTGTTTGTATCCTACCTTTTCAGCCAAAAGGGGTTTTGTGTGTTTTGTTTGTTCAAGCACATACAATCAATTAAACACGGCACTGCCTGCCTGCAGGCTTATCATCTAAAAGGACATGACAGCAGGTGAGGAAAAAGGGGTGGGAAGGGAAGAGGTAAAAATAGGTAGCCTTTCCACAGGGCTGGTGGAATGTTCCTGCTTCCTCTCTCATCATCACCCTCTGTTAATAGTAAATAGAATGATGGTCAGATGTGTGGAAGCAGGACGGGGATTCAGTCCTGCACTCACCACAAATTCAATTCACACAACTTACTGAAAGCATGAATTAGAAGGGAGCAGGAACATCAGAACATTTTGCTTTGAACAGTTTTGGACAGAGGGTAGCATTGCTGGCTGCATCATGTTCTGCCCAGATTTCAGAATGGATCATGGACTCTAGAAATAAGAGACTTGACTTGTTTGCTATCTAAATACACCATGGAGGACACATTGCCCCAATAATGTAAGAAGTACTTGTGGGTGTGGTAGAGCATATGCCCAAATACACATTCCAGCTGCAGCAGCAGGGCAGATTCACACCCCAGATTTGTTTGGGGAATTCTAAAGGCAAAGTGATTCTAAGGGCAATGTCTTTCACAGGACCATAAAAGCAGGGTCCTCTTGCTGTTCTGCTCAGGTGAGTAAGCATAGAGAACCTAGAAACATTTATACTGGTTGGGCAGTAGCACATGACCTGCTCTGGCCTATTGACACTGAAGTTCCTTCCATTGTTCAGAGTCCAGTGGTGTGAACAAGCCAATTACTCACCTAATATCTCCTGGGTTCTGCATCCCCTGTGGCTGAGGTCTCCAACGTGGTGCCTACAAACACCTCTCTTGGCATCTGCCAGGCCTCCTGCCCCTCCTGATTTTTATTGTATTTGTTGGTTTTTTAATGAATTGGTTTTTTAACTGACATGCTGTAAATCAAAGTGCTGCCCTCTGGTGCCACCTTTACTTGGGTTCAAAAAATGGTTTTGTGTTTTGGAGCTTGCTTGGACCCTACCTCCAACTTGTACTTAGGTTCTTGGGTAAGTTACTTTTCTTTTACCAGTTTGCCTTCTGGGAAATGAGTGTTTTGTGACTAGCCATGTCCACCATGGCAACCATTTTATGAATGGGCAAGCACCACATCACAACCATTTTGTGAGAGCACACAGAACATGCTCTCAAAATTCCAAATGTGCCCACTGACCCAGAAAGGTTGGGGACCCCTGTGGACTCAAATCCTGAAAGCCTCTTGCTCTTCCATTTGCCCAAACAAATGTGTATCCTATCAGAGCTGAACTTAGGCAAATATTCCAAGCTTTGGTGATAAGAGGGGGCACCTTAATATTTAGCATAACAAGTGTGCACCATAGAGAAATTCTGAGCAGGCTTCTATTAAGTAAGGCTCCTCCTCTGATATTTTGGTAAGCCCCACTTGTTTTGAGGTTTGCATTTTCAAGTGCAAGATAAGCTCAAGTATTCAAAAGCTACATCTGTTCAAAGCTTACAGATGGTCTTTTGTGTTATCTCTAGCTTCTGTATAATTATGTGCGACACTGCATTTCTTTGGGAGGTGTTGCTGTGTAGAGATGCATTATAATTGAACTTGAATCTGTGCATGCTCCATAGGGCTTTCCACAATGGCTATAATGAATTCTTCAGTTTACACGTTGAAACCTCTTGAGCAAAGATTAGATTTGTAGGCATTAGACAGTGTACTTATTGCTACAATACTCCCAGCTAGGTGGGGAAAAGAGGTTATTTTTATCCTTTTAAAAAAAGGCAACAAAAAAAAAAGAAAAGAAAAGCTAAAGACATCTTATTCTCTCTCTAAACCGACCTCCTGCCCGCCCGCCCAACCTTTGGAGAAAAAGCTCTCTAAAGAGCAAATGGTAACATTTTGTTAATTGAGTCATCCAGCAGAAAATTACATTAGTGCTATCTAATTTATAAATTATACACAATAGGTAAGATGATGTCTTTTACTGGGACAATAAGCATTTGTTGGTCCAATAAAAGCTTTCTCCTTGCCTATTATGTACCTTATTCTCTGGAAACAAAATGATGGCAACTGCCTACACCTGTTTCCCTTTATCGAACAGATGTGACAGAAAGCAGGATTACAAAGGCTTAGATATATATACATCTCTCCAGGAGGTGGGGAGAGGGGAAAACTTCCTTCCTTTATTATAATGAGGCTCGGAGCCTTTGGGGCCTGAAACCCTTTCATCAGGAGTGCTTTCCCATAAAGACGCCTCTTGTCTTGTGTGCTGTCAGTTTTGCTTTCAATTTTTTATATATATCAAGTTATTTCTTTCCCAAATATGAATAACTTTGTGAACTTGGGTAAATTTCTATAAAAACGAATTGAAATGAAATTCTCACCCATCTGTGCCAGCCAAATTAAAAAAGTACAGCTATTCCCAGCACAGAGACGACTATGGCATACTTGCCTGCCATAGAGCTGTTAAAGATCAAGATCCTGTCAGAAAAAAAAGTGGTGGCAACCCTAATTCAGCACTATCATGGTTGAATATACAGGGATTCAAACCCCCAAAGACTTTTGGAGCAAAGCACGCAAAGCCCTGAGACCGGATGGATGAATCTCTCAGTTTCAGTTTTTCCCACATTCAGTTTTCTTAAATCTCAAGTTCTTTTTGTCCCAAATATGGAGAACCTTCCAAATTTTGGTAAATTCTTACCAAAACTGAACTGAAATAAAATTCTCACCCATCCTTAGCTGCTGCATTGTCTCCTAGGCCAATGGCTTTCAAACTTTCTTTTCCTTCAGGGTACCCTTTCTACCAAGGATGGAGTGAGAATTCCAATCATGGGTGTTCAACTAGGTGAGTGCCCCTGCTCAAATTCTTGCTTTTGTTTGCAAGCCCTCGAGCACCCTCCTCCTTCTCCTTCCCTTTCTCACAAGCAACCCCCCCCCCACTAACCTTGGGAAAGGTGACAGAAGAAGCAGAAGCAGGCAAATTTTTGTGTGGAATACTCAGAAAGCCCAACTAGTTTTGGGGTGAATGAGAGGGCTACTTCCCAGCCCGAATTCTTTCATTGATCCGTCTGCTGAGGAATCCTTTAATCTGGCAGAGAAGTCCAGTGCACTGCAAAGATATGTAGCACATATTCTAGGGCAACCTTCTCCAACTTGGTGCCATCCAGATGTGTTGGACCTCAACTCTTATCAGCCCTAGCCAGCACGGCCATTGGTCAAGAATGCTGGGAGTTGGAGTCCAAAACATCTGGAGGGCACCAGGTTGAGGAAGGCTGTTCTAGGGTACACAATCTGTTCATGCAGAGTGCTGGTCACAGGCTTACTGTGCTTCACTGTGTCACCCTAAGAGTATTCTAAAATTGGGACGTGCACGGAGCTCGATTGGGGGGTGGAAGTCTGGTGAACTCACCGGGCTCAACCCCCCCAAGCTCCGCTCGCCCTACCTTTTCCCAGCTCGACTCGCGTTCTCATGAGCCGAGCTGGGGAAAGTGACTTCTGGGTTCCGGCGCTACGTTGTTTACATAGAAAATGGCATAATGTGTGCAAATTATGGCCAAATTTGTGCAAATTAGGCCATTTTCTATGTAAACAACATAGAGCTGGGGACCCAGAAATCTGGCGAGCACCTCAGCTGGCACTCATGCTTGACTCGGCTCATGCAGCAGGAGCGCTCGGCTCATGCGCCGCGAGTTGAGTGCCGGGTGGGTCTCCCATCCCTAAAAAACACCCAACACTCTCATGTGGCTGCATAGTACATGGGAAGTTTGGTTGATTGCTATTTCTGTCAATCTGTCTTTCAAGGACCCACCAGATCCACTACATCTTATGACCCCTGAGAGATGCTGTTTAGGGGCCATAGGATTGCTCTCTTAGGCTGCAATCCTATGAACGCTTATTATGGAGTGAGTCCCATGGTATCAGTGGGACTTACTTCTGAGTTAACATGCATAGGATTGCACTGTTAGACTATTAAGAATGCAAAGGCTAAAAGTATTTAAGGAGGCTTTTGATATGGATGCTGGGAAGCATGTGGGAATTTGGTATGGCTGAGTCATAGATATCAGAGGACTGAAACAAAAAAGGGGGAAAGAGCAATGATGGGTTATTTATTATTTTGGCAACTCTTTTTAGGGGGCTAGGGATTCACTTTTCTATTGAATAAATAACAGGTTCCCAAAGGGACCTCTGAGTCACTACAGTGAAATCTTATTCTTCATAATACAAAGAAAAGAGGTGCCCTCTTTTACACAAGCTGAAGTCTTCAATAGCTAAGTGGTACGAACAATGAACAATATTTCAGCAGGGTGTTCTTTAAAAAGAAAAGAAAAAAGAAAAGACTATACTGCATATCTTATCATATACTTTGAAATATATTGAATTTGTGAGGTCCATGGAATGAATACTGTGAAAAACATCGCATTCTTTCCACTTGGTTATTTCTTTGTGCTGCACAGCACGGGTAGCCTGATTTCTTTGTAACCATGCAATTAGGTCCTAAGTGTTCATCATTTATCTAAATAGTTAATTGCCACAATGAGTAACAATGCAGAAATGACTTCTGTTGCCTATCTTCCAAATCAGAACGCTGGAATGACATGTGAACTGGAAGGGCTGGTCTTTTTTCGCTGCATGCTGGGTTCCCCTTGACAACAATAGGAGTTTGCCACATAAGGAATAACCAGTTCATTTCCCTATTAGTCATTTTTTCCAGAAGCTTCTTGGCAGATCTTAAGTAAAATGTCTAGCCACGTATTAGGAACATAGGAAGCTAAATTACATCTAGTCAGAATATTTGTCCATCTAACCTGGTATCATTTATTATGACCACCAGCAGCTCTTCACTCAAGAAGAGGTCTTTCATATCACCTTCTACCTGTGGGGTCTCCAGCTTGGTGCCCATGAGCACCAATTCATGCAGACATCTTTCTGGGTGACTGCCAGGCTCCCTGACTCTCCTGATTTTTTATTTTATTTTATGTGTAAAGATTTTTAATTACCGGTAAGAAAAAAATAACTGGGAGGATGGCATGCTGCAAAGAGAAGGGCTGCCCTCCAGCATCAACTGTGTTGGGGTTCAAAAGAGTGGGTTTGTGTTTTGGAGCTCAGACCCCACCTGTGCCTAATACTTAGGTTCCTCAGCAAGTTACTTTTCTTTTAGTCTCGTCACGTCAGTTCGTCTTCTGGGAGATGAGTATTCTTTTGACAGACCATGCCCACCACTACAGCCATTGTATGAATGGACAACCCCCCATGGCAGTCATTTTGTGAGAGTGCCCATGAAACTGTCACAAAATTCCAAATGTGCCCTCTGACCCCAAAAGGTTGGGGATCCCTGTGCTACCTGATCCATTTAACTGGAACTATCAGCGTTTGCACCAGGGAACTTCTGCATGTAGAACATGTGCTCTGCCACTAAACTATGGTCTCTCCTGAGAAGGCTAGTGTTCTCTTAGTTTTATGAACATGACAAATCATTTTGCTGTTACCTATTAGGCTGCTTAACCCTTTCCCTTCTACTGTATATTTCCTTAAAATCTTTCCCCAAGTAATTGCTTTCCCACCTATGGGTGGGAAGGACACATGAACATGGTATCTTTTCTCCAAACGGGAGAAAAGCAGTAGGGATGATTTATTTACTGTCAAGCAGACAAGCCCTTTCCCTATCATTCTAATCTATGATAGGAGCTATTGGTACAAGGAAAAGGAACCCATGGCACCGTGTACAGCTGCTCTGTGTGCAATGAACCACTAGAGCCGCAGGTTGTAGTATATCTGTAGCCACTAATGTGTACGCAGGTACTGGAGAGTCTCCACCCTCCCAGGCTGTACATTGGCTCTCTTGAATAGGAAAGGCTATAAAGGCTTCCTTTTCAGGCTGGGACTTAATGGCTATGGCTCAATCAGCCCTTCCTTTGACTTTACTAGTGAACAGACCTGGCTGGCTTCACATGGGTTAAATTGCCCTCAGTTTGATAAAGTGAAGCCTATAAGTCAACTTACTGTATGTAGCTGTGAGAGTTGGGCATATTCTGTCCTCCATGTCAGAATCAAGATGCCTGCTGGCAACCCGAGGCATGGCCTCTGCCATGGTGCACCCCTATAGCGCCCTAAGGGAGGGGTCTGTCCACTCCATTCCCCTGAGGGAGGCTGCCCCGCCCCACAGCAGAGGGAGGGGACAGACATAGATCTGGGTCCCTTGGCCTACTAATTTCCCTTGGCTTGAAACACTATGGACTGCCAAACTATCTGCTGGTTAGGGAATACTGCTCCTAGTGGCAGAATGTGTTACTGCATGCTTCAGCCTCACAGAGACGCGTTTAAATTAATTACAAATAATTAATGCATTTTAAAAACAAAATAACCCCAAGGTGCACACCCCTAGGGATTCCTTAATATGCATGCCAAGGTCTTGGCACTATGGCACTGACAAGACAGATGGACAGAGGACACACATCCTCTTTTATTATTATAGATCCAACAGAATGAGGTGCCACTTCCAAATGTGGCGTAAAACAGAAAAAAACAAAGTACACAAAAACTATCCAATTCCAGACTAAAAACAGCAACTAATAGCTTGTCCCTAGGTTGTCCACTGTCATCACAGCACTCAGCTATTTTATGACAGTTCTATTCTCTTCAAAGACTTGTCTGTACATTCCCATAGAAGTACTTGAGGGTATTTAAAACTATCTTCACCCCACCCCCAACACAGAATAGCTTTTGCAAGTGATTCCTTTTTTCTGAGGAGACATGCAGAAATGCTTTTCATGAGTAGATTAGGGGTAGGACCCTTCAAGGTATGAAGGCCCACCCTTGCATATATAGGGAAATGGCGGGGGAGGGGCAGGTGGGCATAATTGCACACATATTGACATATAGTGGGGGGTTTTTTACATTAAAATGTATTCAAGAAACAAACAAAAAAGTTGCCAGTTTTTGGCAGATATTGTGTTACTTTCTCCATAACAGATGTGTATTTTGTGAGCAATTGTAGTTTCCTTTCTGTTTAATATTTTTCAGAAAAACCAGAGCAGTTAGGAAGTTCTAGGATAGCTTTTCCCCTGACATGCTAGGTTTGAAGGTATGAAGAATCTCTGTGAAAGAATATTCAGGCTGTATATCTCTTACTTTCTCTCCTGCAAACAGGAGAGGTTACCTCAAGACTATCTGAAAATACCACCCTTCTTCTCCTTTTTTATAGTCTTTATTAAGTTTTCAGTGAGAGCCAGTGTGGCATAGTGGTTAGAGTGTTGGACTGGGACTCGGGAGATCTGGGTTCTAGTCCCTGCTCGACCATGAAACTCACTGGGTGACTTTGGGCCAGTCACTGACTCTCAGCCTAACCTACTTCACAGGGTGGTTGTGAGGATAAAATGGAGAAGAGATGATGATTATGTAAGCTGCCTTGGGTTCCTTGCAGGAAAAAAGGCGGAGTATAAATATAATAATAAAAATAAAATAATAATTAAAAAATAATAAATTTCATAACATAACAAATATCAAACATTAATTAATCCATCAATAAACAATTAACTGTATAACCAAATCTAGAAGCTCTTTCTTTAAGCCCTGATTTGAGGGTGCTACAGATCCATGTCTCCCAGACATGGAAAAATATATGTGGTGCCATTGTGATGTCATTGTGCCACAAGTAGCAGACAATGAAGCAAGGGGGGGGGGGCAGGAAGAATGTTAATACAATAATGTTGCATGACACATTTTTTCAGCAGCTACATTGTACCAGTGAGTTGCAGGGTGCATTGAACTGTGTCTTGCATCTTCCCCATACCCACTGGAAATTCATACAAACTGGTGTTCAAACTTGATATAGAAAATAATGTCCTGAACATGCACACCAACCTCCATCCCAATATCTTCATCTTCAAGGCTGATATTACAGTATAATGTATTTTTGCACCTTTTCTATCCTCACTCAAATGCCAGGTGTGGTAGATGATGTCAGGAAATGTAGAATCGAATTCTGAACATGGATATCAAATTTTAGTTCAATGTTTCAATGCTCAAGGGGGAAATATCAAAACACAGACATACCACCTCATCTACTGTTGGGAAGAACTATGCCCAAGTTGTAGTTTGCACATGGAGCATAGAAACATAAGAGGACAGAAAATGCTTCTGGCAAAATATTTGTTAAAAAAAAAATCCTTCCTTTCCAATTAGGAAAATGCTGACGAACATTTGATAGTAGTTACTGCACCACCCACTCCAATTGTGATGAAACATTTGCTTCAGTAGAACATCTGTTGGCAAATTGTGTGGGACGGAAGCACAAGAAAGCCATTGGCAGCAGCTATTCGGTGCTCCTAGGAGGAAGATGAAGGAAAATTTGTTTCAAAGGCGTAAGCGCTAATAAATCGCATCAAAGTGATCAGACATGTCTAACGTTCATTTTTCTGCTGCTTGAGGCAACCTGCATGTCATAAAGTGAGAGCCTTTGGGCATAGTTTGTGTCTGTTTTTCATGCATTTTCTCCCACAATCATAGTGTACAAAGTATTTACAACTGCAAAGTTCAATAGAGAGACATGAAGGCAGCATTAATTATTATACTGGAAACATTTATAACCTCTAGGTGTTTTTATTTTTTTATTATTCAGCAAACAGGAATTAAATACATTGATATTTTATTTTACCATATGCAGTTAGACTCAATAATCTTCCTTATCACTCTCTCCCCCACCACTCCCTCCCTCTCTCCGTATATACCTGTGGCAAAGAAAGAAAGAAAGAAAGAAGTACTGAATTTCAAATGTATTAATAAGAATTTATCTGATGGAGTTCAAGGAGACTTGCTCCCAAGTAAACATGCATAGGGTTTCAGCTGTCAGCTTATGCTATTCAGAAGTAAATCTCACTGATTTCAATGGGGCTTACTCCCAAGTGAGTGCAGCTGCCAGCAATCCTATGCACACTTACATGGCAGTGAGCAAGCACCATTTAAACCAGACTTGATTATCATTATTTTTGTTCTTATCTGCTTGATAATGTAAACTCAGATGAATATATGACACTTTAAACAGCCAGGCGAGAGACGGGCAATAATGCTTAAGAGAGTTGAAAGGGGATCCAATTCCCATGGTGGGTCAGGTATACATATTTCCTCTCACAGTTGCCTCAGTGATTTTTAAAAGCCTGCAAAATCTGCTTGACCAGAAGGGAAAGTGGGATGATGAAATCATTATCTGTCTCCCATCCAGACATAAGTGTGAATGGCATTAGGTCCCTGCCTTGAGAAACTTACAGTTTAAATACAGTAGTGGTGGATTATCCCCTCACCCATCTTGTAATTATTTTCACATTTTCTGGAATTTTCTGGAAAACGCTCCATGACATTCCCCCCACTCTCCACAAGTTCTCTGGAAGTTTGTAATGTTGGGAGAGCTCTTTGCCAGCCCTTTCTGCCACTCATTCCCCACTTTCCCAAAATCTACCTTGTTAAGGCTGGGGGCAACAGCATGGAGGGGCGGATGTGGAGGGCTTGTGGCAGAGGCCTTATCTGTAAGGCCTGCATGCTCTTGCAGAGCACCCATTGCAGCCAAGGGGTGTGGGAAATGAGAGTTCCCAATTTCTTCCATTTCAAAGGGTTGAGCTGGGAGGCACTGGGAATTCCATTTCCCAGGCTCCCTGGCAAAAAAAAAAAAGGATTCTCTACCTGAGTATACTCAGATGGATTTCCTGAATCAGCAGGGAGTTGGACTAGATCACCTCTGAGTTTCCTATGATGCTATAATCCTGCGCTTGAAGAGCTGCTGCTGCTACTGCAAGCCCTCCGTGTTGCTGGACATCTTTCTTTGCCTGGGTGCATTTTGGGGGAAAGTGCACTGATGATGGAAGGAAGACTGCCTGGTGGTTGGGAAGTGCTGGCACCAGAGTGAGCCCACTTTGAGGAGGGCTTAGGCATGGCTCATTATGGCTCAATATATTGTGGAAGCTGATTTCTGAGCCTCCTAATTGTAAAGTTCACCACCACCATCATCAAAATTTAGAAGGGAGGGAAGATACAGAGCAAAAGGGCAAAAGAAACATGCATAGGATTGTACTGTAAATGGAATAGGGAGAAGTCTATGATATGCCTTTATACAGGCCTGTGGCTCATGCTGGCTCAGCTTGTCTGAGCGTGGAAAGCTAAGCAGGGTCAGGCCTGGTTATTACTTGGATGGGAGACCCCTCCTCTAGTTTCCTGCATTGCACAGGGGGTTGGACTCGATAGCCTTGTAGGCTCCTTCCAACTCTATGATCTGTGAAATCTATGAAATCTGTGCTGCTGTCTCATGGATATTTAGCATCGCCGTCCAGTTCATTGCATCAGTCTTGAATGAGTGAATTGAGGTGTGCAGCCATGCAAAATAGACACTGGGCAGTATCCAACAGCCCGCCAATTCTCTTGTACCCTGCCAATTCTCAGCTGCAAGTAATGCCCACCACTTCCATAACAGAGGTATAGAACTTCCAGGGGCAACCGTAAATGAGTGAAAATGTTAGTTTCTGGAATGGGGCAGGTCAGCGGAGCTCACATAAGGGAGCTCTGCCAGCCTGTCCTGATCCAGAAATGAGTGTTTCTGCTCATTTTGGGGCCTCCTCCGGAAAGCATTAAATCTCTGTTGTGCAGATGATGGATCCCACTTGTGCAACAGCATTAGTGGGACCCACCACTTGCACAACAGTATCTGCAGGGCACAAGAGAATCAGCGGAGGTGTAAGGACCCCGTTGGATACTGCCCACTGGGCCCAATGAGATTTCCACACATAGCTGGAAATCTCAGCTTCCAGTGTTATGTGTGTTCTGACAATGGGAATTTTCCACAGGTGAGGCTATATCACTTCAAAGGGGCAGGGCAAGGATGGGATGCTGTGGCCTGTGAGTGACAGGTTCCCACCCATGGTTTACAGTGAGATTAAGACTTAAGATAGAGCCAGTGTGGCATACTAGTAGTGGTGAGAGTGTTGGACTGGGACTCGGGAGATCTGGGTTCTAGTCCCCGCTCAGCCACGAAACTCACTGGGTGACTTTGGGCCAGTCACTGACTCTCAGCCTAACCTCCCTCACAGGGTTGTTGTGAGGATAAAATGGAGAGGAGGAGGAGGATTATGTAAGCCGCCTTGGGTTCCTTGCAGGAAAAAAGGTGGGGTATAAATATAACAAATAAATAAATAAATAAAGATAGGCTAATGATGGTTCTAAAGAGATACACAAAATTCCAAATTGAAAATATCCTAGATATAAAGCAGTTTAAGACCAAAGAATGTGATATTTCCTGCATCCAACTTGCATAAATATATGCTACAGGTTAGAACAGGCCTGGACAATGAGTGTCCCAACAAGCCTAACCCATCCGACCAGATATTTATTGTTATGGATGCAAACCCTCCTGTTTACTGCTTGCAAACCCTCCTGTTCTGCAGGAATGGCAGGCAATAAAGATAGGAGGTTGATTGAGCTGCTGGTGGTCCACCATAAATAGCTGGACAGCTGTATTTGGCTTGACGGGCCATACATTGTGCAGGGATGGGTTATAGATTGCTAAAGCCTTCATTATCTTCCATGTGTCCTGGAGTGACTGGCTCCTGTACGTAAGACTTGATCTTAAAACTTTCAGTCTTCCAGAGTGTTTAATCAAAGCAGAGGGTTTCACATCTTGCTTTTTTAAAATCTCTCTTGCATGTTTAGTACCCAAGAGCATGTAGGTTTAATCTGACCACAAATGTATGATTTCATTGCTTGTCGTGGTTTTTTAAGCCTAGCAGTAGCCTTTGGACCTCTGGTTAATTAAATTTTAAATGCTGCCAGGCAAAGAGCATGCCCAGCAAAAAGAGATTTTTTTGTTTTTTAAGTGTGCTTTCAGATCAGTGGTTTTCACTCCTTGTTCCAAAGCTCTGTATGGAACCTTGTAGTCATTCAGCCATTCATTTTTAATAGACTGGCACAGGAAACTCTCTTTCACATTAAAATATAAAGCCAAGCAGTGTGGTATGCTGCAGGAGTACCTAATTTATTGAGCTTGAGGAGGCAGGATCATCATTGGCCAATCTGTTTAGGGACTGAGCCCTCCGCTGGCCATGATGTCAACACTCATGTATGCATGCTCCATTGAACTTGGTTGCAGAAGCTACAGAATCCTACCAGTGCTGAACGAGAAGCCATTCCAGAGGTCTTTAAGATAATGCAGAGGTCTGGGGAATCAATTCATTTTGTTCTAGGAGGGGCACTGGATGGGTTGGAAGCTTAGCCTGGCCAATGTTGCCCCCTGAGTGAAGCTGATCAAAGAGCAGTGATAAATCAGGCACTTACAACATTTGAGAGAGACATGACAATCAGGATGGAATTGATCTAGAGGACAGAGTTGGATATGTGAGATCCAACCACATTCCACCTCTACCATGGACCCCCTTGATGCCTCCAGGGAAACTGCTAACTCTTATTATAGAGCAGGGGCACAGAACCTCAGGTCCAGGGACCAAATCTGGCCTTCCTGGGGTTCCAACCTGGCTCTGGGGTTCAGGTTCCCCAGAGGACCATGCTCTCTTTCCCCTGACTACTGACTGGTGGTTTCCTGGCTTTTGTTTTGAGCAGTTCTTTCTCCATTCTAAATGCTTGAAATACCTCTCCTAACAGTTACTGGCAGTAATTTTTAAAGCTAAAATTTGCTGGTAGTTTTGATATTTTGGCCCAATCCTTTTCGCCTTTTGTCCTGCTCCTTTTGTCTTCAGCCCTAAAATGCAGCCCCTGAGAGATTCTCTGAAAATTAATTCAGACTGAAAGAGGTTCAAAACCCTTGCTATAAAGGGCATCAAGGGATATCCATGTGAGATCCTGTTTCCCAAAGTGGAACATAGCAGAAGCCTTAGAGGATGCTTAGAGAGTTTATTTGGGGACTAAGAATGCTAAGGGCATACATTGGTAAACTACAGTTTGCAGCACAACAAAAATAGCATGCAGTGACAAGGAGAGGTAATTCATGTGATCTGAATTAATCTTATCTAGCTCAGTGTACTGTGTGGGATGTACAAATCTGTCAATTTCAGTTAATACAGGCAGTCCCCATGTTACGAACGAGTTCCGTTCCTAAGAATGTCCTTAAGATGAATTTGTATGTAAGTCGGAACACCATAGTGTTCTATAGGGGGAAAAGATCTGCATTTATGCAAATTGCGTAAGTTACGCAAATAGCGTAGTATACTATGCTATGCACGCTACGTAAACAACATAGTGCTGGGGGACCCGGAAGTCTGTTCTTAAGTATGAGTCGTCTGTAAATTGGATGTACTTAACTCGGGGACTGCCTGTATACATTTTTCACTTTTCCAATCTTAAGTTCATTTTGTCCCAGTTCCCTATCAGTTTACAAAACAAAATGTGAGGTCCACATGAACATTCATATGGACCTCACATTAATGTACATTTCTCCTAATATATATGGTTTGTACCCAATTTTGCCTAATATATGCATTTTTTTGCAAGAAATGTTGCCTGATGTGGGACCTTGCTCCAGTCGAGGAGGGAGCTATAGCCTCAGACACCGATTCTGACTCAGAGGGAGAAGCGGTGGAATCGGGCTCAGCCGTGGGAAACCAGAGGCTTGAGAATTCAGTTCTGCCAGGCCTCTCACTGCCTAGCGAACAGAGTGGGGGTGAGGCACTGGTGACTGATACAGCCTATCTTCCACAGCTGGAAGTCCTGACCTTGATGGAGGCTCCTGCATCTCAGCCAGGGATGTCATCCTTGGAAACAGGGCAGCAGGAGGAGGTCTCTGCAGGAGAGGGTGTTTCAGGGGTATCTCCTTCGGTGTACTGTCAGCAGAAGAGGGCAGTGCAGAAATGCCCATTGAGACACAGTAGCTGCTTGAGAACCAGGTTTCCCTGCCAGGATCGAATGTCCGACAGTGATCCTTAGCAGTCACTCCCCTGTATTTAAACCAGGGCAGCTTCCAGTAGCCTTTGCAGGAGACAACATACTGAGAAGCTGGAAAGTTTTCCACCGTCTTTGGAACTGTGATCTTATTGGAATTTATTCTCTGTGTTGGACTCTGGGTGATTTCCTCTTTGTCTTGATGTTGCCTGGGACTTTGCTGTAATCTGTTTCTGTGTATCTTTATTGCAGCTGTAAATGCTGATAACTAATTACTGGAATTACTGAGATAAAAGGTTTTATTGGAACTCTTTCCTCCACTCTGGGAAGCCAGGTTCTGACACCTAATATCCAATGCTGTCACAGCGCTAGTGCTAATGGCGTTGTTCTAGCATAAGCCAATGCCAGCCAGGGCAAAATCATGAGTCCTTGTTAGACAAAGGGAAACAGCAGTGATTTCCCACCAAATTTCAGCCGCACGGTTTGCCACTGAAATTTGGTGGTGAATTGCCCCGTGTCCCCTTTGCCTGGCAAGCACTAGTGACGTTGCCCTAGCAGTGGTTCATGCCAGCGCTGTGACAGTATTGGATACTGTCCAATGCATTTTTGTGCACATTCTCCCTTTATAGATGCATTTTTGTTTGCATGTTTTGCTTGGAGAACTGCATCGCAAAATTTGGAGAAGCGCAAATACCAAAAGGATAACTACGTACATTTTGATTCACGTATTGGTTCAAGGACTGAGAATTAGGTAGCTTCCGAAAATGTAAACTGAACAAATTCCTCCCAGATCCCTAGTAAGCTTCTGTGATGGATTTTAACTTCTGCCACAGAGTAGTACTAGTGGCTCTGGGCAAGTCTGTTGGGGATGCTGCAGCATCTTTTCTGCATTGAACAGGGTGTTGGAGCAGGTGGCCTATGAGCCCCTCTCTAACGCTATGACTGTAAGACTTTCACTTTCACCCTTTCTACCTCATCTATAAAATGGGAGCAGTGCCCTAGCTAACAGAGTTGTGGTAAAGGCAAACCGAAACCATAAGGATTGTAATACAGTACTATACCACTTTGAAAATGTTACGTTTGGCTTTCTGGAGCAAAGCATATAGAAATGTGCAATTAAACACTGTAAAAATATGAATGTTATGTAACAACCGATGCCCTTTTTAAAAGATTGCAGATCTGGCAATCTGTCCTCCATCACTAAAAAGCTAGTTTCAGATCTGAGATGGTTGGGGTACACTTTATTTTATTTTATTTTTTCAGAAAAGACTGTGGTGTCTTAATTGCCTAGCCCAAATATAGCTTTGAAAATGTGCTTTGCATTTCATTTTTTCTTACAAAGAAGAACTCTGCTATCTAGAATTCAATATTTGCGTCTACTTTCCTGCCCATGGGGAATGGATATGTAAATCAGTTAGCCAGGATTAACCTCAAATTAGGATAAAGCTAATTAAAAATGTAGTGTTTCCTGTGGAGAAAAATCTGTTTTCTGAGCTTCCCCATTTATTCTTATGTGTAAACTTCCTTTTAAAAAAAAATATGAAAGAAAGAAAAGCACAATATGACTAATTTGGGTTTTAAAAACAAAAGCAAAACAAAGTCGGATGATTATATCTATCTATCTATCTATCTATATATATATTTGGCATGAATATTAAAATATATATTTAAGTACCTGTGCATTTTTCACATCATGGTAGATTTTAAAAATGCCTGTTTAAAATTAAAGAGGCATTGAGGGAAAATACCAGTGCAGTTAAATAATTTATTTTATATATTGAACAATTTTGTATTTGGCTTCAGTTACAAACATTTAGCTATCTTTCATATATGTTCCTACCAAGTCAGCACAATTTGTGACCCATAAAGGTGACCCATTTGTGACCCAACCTTAATGTTTGGTTTGGTTTGGTTTTTGCAGTTCTAGGCAGCCAAAAAGCACAGAAGGATTATTGGGTCCCAGGCAGGCCATTATACCTGGCTGGTGAACAGTCTTCTGCTCTGGCATATCCTTTGAGGAGACTCTCTCATCCTGGCACCTGTGTTTCAGATTGTGTGTGATTATTCCACACGAGCACCTTTATGTCTGTTTTTTGTGAGCTCCAAAATAAAATAAGAATGTCCAAACCCCTCCTGAGAAATTTCACTGGCTATACCAAAGCTCTTCAGTGCCCCCCCAAATTCCTCAGATATTTTGTCTGATGTTTGAATCTAACTTTTCTACAGAATGTCCATTCAATAATAATAATAATAATAATTCCAATAAAAAGAATTCCGTAAAACAAGGGTAGGGCACCTGTATCCCTCCAGATGTTCCTGTACTCCAGCTCCCATTAGCCATGCTGTCTGGGACTGATGGGAGTTCGAGTCCAACAACATCTATAGGGCCGCAGGTTCCTCGTGATTGCCATCAAACATCAGATGAACAATCCAGTCAAATCCAGCCTCTCATATGCACGTGAGAAGGGATTCCTACAGGGCCAGCCCAGGACATTTTACTGCATTATAAGCCAAAACATCTGGAGGGCTACAAGTTGCCCACCCCATCTTAAACTAAAAAATTGGGCTTATTTATTTTATTTTTTTGAAAACAAGGATGTACAAAACAAAACCTCAGAACAAATTCTGAATGTACCGTCGAACTCAAATTGGGCACCTCAACTCATACTGCATGTCTCAAGGAGTGCCCATCAGTCCCCATCACAAGATTGCTTAAGGCATCAGTCTCAGTTTTTGATAGCTTTAAGGCACAATCCTATGAATGTTTAGATAGAAGGAAAAGACCTGCAGCTCCCAGCACGCCCCAACCATCATGGCTGGCTGGGGTATGCCAGGAGTTGTAGGCCTTTTTTCTGTCTAGTCCCCACTGGGCCATGAAGCTCACTGTGTGACTTTGGGCCAGTCACTGACTCTCAGCCTAACCTACCTCACAGGGTTGTTGTGAGGATAAAATGGAGAGGAGGAGGAGGAGGAGGAGGATTATGTAAGCTGCCTTGGGTTCCTTGCAGGAAAAAAGGTGGGGTATAAATATAATAAATAAATAAATAGGATCACACCGTTATAGGATCATTTCATAAGCAACAGACTCGGCATAAGTATGCATTCATGTAGAGATCAGATTATCACCTTTGCTTAAATTTCATGATCTCCTTGTCTGTGTGTGAAATAAAAGGGCTTGAGGGCAGGAAGTGTGGCATCTGTTCTTCTGCTGTAGGTAATTAATACAATGAGCTGTATCAAGTGTACTCTTATTTCACTTGCTTCAGGAGTATTAAGGCAGATGTGAGTGCCCTGCAGGGTTGAGAGTTGACATGCTTAGAACCACTTTTTTGTCTAAGATGCTTGGTATTGTTAGAAACCCCTTCATTTATTTAAATCACATTGAAATACGTAGCCTCCCCCACCCCATGATAGTGAGTATTATTTTAATAAATGTATGCCTTTTATCCTGTATGCTTAATGTGTTGTGTATGTATAAATTAGGGCCTTACTGAGCTGACAAGGACCATTTCTCAACCATCTCACCCACCCAGGACTCAACTGCTCATTTTAGCTATTTTGGAGGATGTGAGGCAAAATACTTTTGGATGGAGTTGAATCAGTCTGGCTGCCTTTTTTGTTCTTTTCCCACAACGCCCTGTTCTGGGGTGGTTTTTGAATTCTGAGAAACCATTTTTTAAAAAAGGCAACCTCCTTTACCACTTACCAGGAGCCATCATTATAGTGAACAGCAAATAAACAAAAAGAACTATTCCAAAAAAGTACAGTAATAAATAGCATCATGCTGAGAGCAGCCCAAGCCGATGCACATTCTGCTTGCACAGTGTGCTATAGGATTGCGCGCGCAAAAGAGGAAATAAGAGTCGAGACACAGAATGATGGTGAAATTATGGGCCACATTTATTGATTCGAGGATCTGGGAAGGGACGAGTGCGGGTGCTAGCTAAACCGGCTCTCGGCCAGTATACCCTTCAATGGGCGAAGCATCCCAATCGGAGGTGTGGCGCTGTAACTCGCCACTCCCCAATTTTACACCATGCGGTGTCGGAAGGCCTCCTCCATGTCACCGCACGGGGCCATGAAACGCCATGCGGGTGAGAGGAATTGGCCTCAAAGGCGGACCCTATCTCCCTGGCCGTGCCGTGAAACTGGGCTCAGGTGAGGCTAAGGTATCGCCAGTCACCTGAAAGGTGCCGTGGGATGATCACCGAACCTCACCCCACTGCCTAAAACCCGCACTTACCGCCACAGAGAGGGACTGGCTAAGCCAAGTCCCCTCTCCCCCACCTGCGCTGAATAAATTCGAGCAGGGCCCTTCGCAGATCCTCCAAGAAAATATCGTTACCCCCATCAGAGAGATGAACGCCATCTGCCCGATACAGCTCCCCCCGGGCCAAGGAGATCACAGGGTGAGGAATCGCAAAACCTACCCCTCCGAGGCCCCTACAAAGCTGACGATTCAGCCTTCTTCCCGCTCTGTTTAAGGCGTTGGGGCTGCACCACCCCGCCACAGAAACGAGACATGTGGGACCAGAGAATCTGGACCCCAGGCCAGCACTGCCACACAACAGCAAGGTCCGTAAACGCTTGCTCAATCAAGGACTTGCCCTCGAGCAATCCAAGATCATTCCCACTGAGGTGCACCACCAGCACGTCTGGGAAGATGGCCTGACCGGAGCAAAGTCGGAAGGAGGCCGCTCCACTGCATTCCACGCCGACCCAGCCATTGCCCGTCAGCGATCCGGCTGATCCCAAGCTGGGGTCCAACACGCGACCGTGCAGCTCTCTGGGCAGCCCAGTACACCATGCTGTGTCCGAACACGAGCACACGAATTGGCCTCGATCCACTCCAGTGACCTGCAACAAGAAGAAAGGCACAGCAGCAGCACCACTCACGGTAACTTTTCGAATATAAGAATGATAGTCAGCTGAGCGCCACCGGCCCACAGCCTGTATTTCAGCTGGTGGAAAATTCAGAGCAGCGACCGTCCAAAACAAACAAACAAACAAACAAAAAAACAACTGATGACTGTAGAATGTACTGATGTACTGTACCAGTGACTGACAGGAGTGTCTTAAACCAACACCACACCTCTCAAAAGTGCGGAGAAGCAAAAGCTCGGCCTTGACTATCAAGTCTGCAAAGGCCACATATTCTGATATTGTTGATCAGAATAATCGCAAATGCAGGCAGCACTTGGGTAATATTATGCTTCTGCAATACAGCCATTCCAGTGCGTTCGAAGAACAGGATGTTGCTTTCATGTGCGATTGCAACTACAGGGGAGGCAATACATTGCACTCCCTGCCTGGGCCAGGATTGGAGTCGGCCATCGTCGTATCTATGGACACTCATGGCAGCTGCCTACTGCTCCAGTAGTAAGAGAAGCCCCGTAGGCTAGGCAGGGGCTATAAAGGGAATCAAACAGGTGGCTTGTATTTCACGGCCGGCAGACAGGAATTAGCATGTGCCGCACCTTGACAACCGAGGGTGCATAAAGCACGCCCGACTATAACTATACACTTCATGAAAAACTGTCACAGACGCAATCAGCAATCTGGGTCAAACATAGTGCATGGAAGCACATAGGTTGGACGAGCCTTATTTTGTTGCATACCATCCTAGCACTGCCAAAACGGTTGCAGCCTCTGACAGAAAAACCCCTACTTCCTTAGAGGAAATAAAAGGGGTATGGAACTACCTAAAAGGAGGCCTCGAAGAGGAAATGCGCTTATGGCAACTGAGCCCCCAATTGATGCCGTAGAGGCAAAGGATTGCTGCCCATATCTTAGGGATACCCACTTGCTGATACCCCAAGCAGTCTCCCAGGAAGGCAAAAATGAAATTGGGCCCTTCCCACATTAATGAGAATATGAGCCCGCCCAGCTATAGCTGGCACCCCATGGCAGTCCATGCCAGAAGATCAGAGGGCAAAACCAATTATACTAGGACATGGATCACTCTATTGAAAGCATGAAGTAACCCAAAATTGGGAACCCATCCCCACCTGTAGGAGGCATGTAGCCAAGAGAGGATGCCTGAAGCAAAGTCCACCTGAGTACTGCCCAATGACAGCCAATCACACTGCCTACTACCCCTAACTCAAGCAAAACAGGGGAACCAAAATAAATAACATTGAGGATGAAGGCAAGTCATTATCAGGTCCAGGAACTAGATGGGCCAAACGAATCCCATAACTCTGGGAATGGAAGTAACCCTTTCAGAGTTACCTGCTTGAAATTGTCATGAAGTGATGAAAGAAGTTCAAGCCACCAGAGAAAGCACATGGCTTAAGAGCATTGGGACTCACGATTATGCGCTGGGTGAAGAAATAAATGATGAAAACATCTCCTCAAAGGACTAACAGGTACGCTACTGCAGATCCAGGAATTGCCTCATGGAGAACACATGGCTTAAGAGCACCGGGGAAAACAGCAAAAGAAAACATACAGTATTAATATCAAGGGATGGCATGGCAGGGGACAAAACCATGAAATGAACAAAGACGTCATAATACCCAAGCGGTTGAGGCAACGGGAAACAGAACGGGGCTGCACGTGGGTGTCAGGTACTAGCAGGGCGTATGTATCAATGCCCGCTGAACTGCAAATAAAAACGCCACACGAACTAACAGCACGACTTGGCATGATAAAATTGCTCTTGCAAGCCCAGAACATGACTTGGTTGGCAATGCCAGGACAACACGGATTAAGAAAAGTGAGCAATGCCACATTCGCTATAAAAACCTTAAGTGAAGCAAGATTTGTGTGGGCGTATGTCCCGCATTAAAACAATTAAGATCATACGAAAATTAATAGGGTGAACATGAAGTCCCTATCATTAACACGCCAAGACCACTGACTGGATAAACTGAATCAGACCATTGGGCCATCCAGTCCTTTACCCCCGACATTGAGGAGCAATGGCCATCTGGGTTCCAGGCAGGAGGCCCCAATGAGATGCCTGGAACCTGTTCCCGGGACCCCCGGTACACAAGCCAGAGTTAAACCATAGAGCCACAGCCAAGTACTCATGGAAACACCTCTTTCTTTTTCCCTGCCATCAAGCCCCCCATCATGAGGCAACTCAATGCCAAATAATATAAGGGGATCACCAGTGGCAGATTTCTTCCTGCTGGATGACTATACAGCACATAGAAATCCGCTTTATACTGAGTCAGATTATTGGTCAAACTAGCAAAATACAGTCTGCTCTGACTGGCAGGGGCCCTCCAGGGCACCAGGCAGGGATCCCTCCCAGCTCCACCTAGAGAGGCCAGAGACTGAACCCGGGACCCTCCAGCATGTAAAGCAAGTGCTCTACCACTGAGCCATGACCCATTCCTAAATTGAGAAAAGTTAATGAAATGAGGACCACCAGAACAACAGACCACTCGGCTCAGTACCACCGACTAGCAGTGTCTCTCCATGATTTTAGGCAGGATTGTTTCCCAACCCTCCTAGAGATGCTGATGACTGAACAAGTGGGCATACGCTTGCAAAACGGGTGCCCCACCTACAGAGCAATGGCAATTAACTTGCACCAGATTGTTTTAATTCACTTGTTTCAGTACTAGAGCAATCAGTGTTTCACATACTTTCTCGCACAGTGATCTTGTGAGGTAGACCGGGATACGAACCCCCTATTTTAAGGAAGGTATTGTGTAGTATTGTACTGGTATCCCGCCTGCTTTCCTGCAAGGAAGCCAAGGCGGCGCACACAATTTACTTTACATGTTATCCTCACAACAACCCTGTAAGGCATGGCAGGCCGATAAGGCATAAAACAAGAGGGGGGAAGGTAAACCAACCCGTATGTGTAAGGCAGGGCCAGAACCTGTGCAAGAAAAGCAAATTTTACCGCCAGACCATAGACAATTAAGGATATAGAAAGTATGAACAAGCGAGCTGTCATTGCTCAGCTAATACCATTAGTAACTAGTCACAAAATTATATATATATATATATATATATATATATATCACAACAACTCTGCAAGGTAGGAACAAGGCAAAAATCAGTAGGGTAGGAATCCAATGCCCAATTGTTGCCACACGAGCCAGACGGGACCCCTCACATAGGCAGGCAAGAATCAGGGTAGTAGCATGGGGGCAGGGCGGCCACGTGAGCGAGCAAGGCCCCCCCCACAAACCAAGGGCCTAGAATTTGTGCTCCTTTATTATCATTATTATTATTGTCATTGGAATTAGTATTATTTAGTTATGTATATCAATTATTCATGTGTATGTATATATATACATACACACACATATACAACAACCACCCTGGAAGGTAGGACAGTGATGGAAATTGGGGCCCACAATCACAACAATATCGAGGTATCTGGTTGGCAACTGTGAACAACAACCCCATGAGGTAGCACATCAGGCAAAAGAGCACAAGTAGCCATTTCTCTCCTAACACACAATATGCTTATCAAGGGAACCGAGGAGACGCCTCAAAGCCTAAGAGGGCAAAGCCCTATAGAGGCCTGCGAAGGAGGCCCCCACTGGAGCCCCAAAATGGCCTGCAAACAGAGGCCTGCTAAGGAGGCCCTCACTGGAGTCCTAAATCGGCCTGCAGGCAGAGGCCTGCTAAGGAGGCCCCCACTGGAGCCCCAAAATGGCCTGCAAACAGAGGCCTGCTAAGGAGGCCCTCACTGGAGTCCTAAATCGGCCTGCAGGCAGAGGCCTGCTAAGGAGGCCCTCACTGGAGCCCCAAAATGGCCTGCAAACAGAGGCCTGCGAAGGAGGCCCTCACTGAAGCCCTAAATCGGCCTGCAAACAGAGGCCTGCTAAGGAGGCCCCCACTGGAGCCCCAAATCGGCCTGCAGCCAGGAGGGAGGCCCCACCAGATCCCACCCTCCAAGCTGTGCCTAACGTGCTAGTGATCCAGCACCTACTCCCAGTAACAGGCAAGGCATAGGGAGGGCCCTGGACTAGGCCAGCAATCCCCCCCACTCACCCCCAAAAAAGCCCACAAAGGGGGGGAGGGAAACAGAATCAAATAAAAGTAAAGTAAGAGAGAGAAAACAAGAAGAGATGGGATCAGAGAGAGCAGGGAGTCCCAGGACTCCACCCCTACTGGTCCCACACAAACCACAGTAAAGGCACCAACTGGCACAGAACTTATCTCCAGCAGCTGCTTTGAGAAAAGATATAGTTACAAAATAAATCCAATAGTTCTTTAAACTTTACAAATTTCTATTCATTACAAATGAACATTAAATACAATGAATATAATTCAATTATTTCAATTTTTTCTCAAAACAATTATTTCATTTTTTTCAAAAAGTCCTGGCTGTCCAGAATAAAGTCCTTCCTATAACCAGCGTTGTTTTTTCTTATTTCTTTTTTCTTCTTACCAAATGGTAAACAGACCACCAGGTTATATGTAATTGTTGTCACTTTGAGGTTATAGTCCTACAGGAAACCGGTTTGTATTCCCGTTTCGTTGTCTTCCTCAGGGATACTTCCTCATTATTACTTTAAACAAAAAATAATTTCTCCAATGTCCTGGACTGCTTACAGTTTCATATTTTGTTCTAAAAATAAAAAAATTTATCATAACACAAATAAGCATTTTACAACAAGCTAACCCCCGTTAGCAAACCTGCCTACCAGAGGCCCCTCCCCAAACTTACATTTCTTGTCAGCATACTGCTTTCTCATTCGTGTGTTCATCCAGAGTCCTCTAGTGGTCAAACTTTCAATTACTTTTATACTCTTTTCTGGCTATTAACTCATTACATGTCCATTAACCCTTGCCATGACTTTTTCATACATAAGACATTAGCAGACCCCCAGTCATCATAAACAATATTAATTGAACAGCAAGCTCATTATAAAAGAAGAACAACCTTTGACTCGTAGAAAAACAACATTGTACTCAAACCTCCCACCTCCTTTGGCACCATTACAAATAACATGACAATTCCAGATTTACATTAAGTCCCTGTGGGGCTTTAGTGTCCAAATTAAAGATCCAGAAGGCTTCCTTCCTTAACAGTTCCCTTTCAATACTCTCCCGACTGCCAGATTCAGCCACATGTAGCACTGCAAATTTAAATTCAGTGCTATCTGGATGGAACTGCATGAAGTGATTTACTAGAGGTGCTTCAACTGTTTTGTTCTTAATTCTAGATATATGTTCCATTATCCTCGTTCTTACAGGTCTTATAGTGCTGCCAATATATAGTTGCTGGCAGTTACACATTATAATGTAAACAACATTAGAGGTGCTGCATGTGGAGAAGTGATTTAGAACAATTTGTCTGTCTTTGCCTACTATACTCAATTCCTTTCCAGCAATAACTCGAGGACATACCTTGCAATGGCCACAGCTGTAATGTCCTTTAAACTCCTTCCTCTGTGGTTCTCTTGTCCTTAATTCTGTATTCACTAGGGTATCTTTAATGTTTTTAGTTTTCCTATACCCTATAGCTGGTAAGTTCTTACAACCAGGGATATCGGAGATTAAATGCCAATGTGTCAAAATCACTTTTTTTATTCTTCCCGCCAATGGTGTAAAATCTATTGCCCAATGGAGTCTATTATCTGTTTTTTTAATACTAGATCTAAACATATCACCTCTATCCATTGTTGCAACTTTCTCCCTAGCCTGTTGGATTAATACTCTGGGATATCCACGATCTATGAAGTCACGCTCCAATTTCTGGCTCTGCTGTATGTACTCCCTTAAGGAGGTAGAATTTCTCCTTAGTCTAAGAAACTGCCCATAGGGAATATTTTTCCTCAAATGAGATGGGTGAAATGAGGAATAAAGTAAATAAGAATTTTTATCCATCATTTTTTTATATGGCCGTACGCCAATCCTATTCTTGGTTGTTCTGTACGTTATAATGTCCAAAAAAGGAATTGAGTCCCTATTGTACTCCCAAGTAAATTTAATATTATTATTGGCTGTGTTCATCCATGTACAGAATTGTGTAACAGTGTCCCCATTGGTAACTATAGTTATTACCGTGATCCTCCTTTGTTTTCACAGCTTTGAGAAAAGAGGCAGAGGGTGGAGCAACGCTGCCTAATAAAGGCCTCCACCGCTCCTCCCCCCGCCTTGAGCCCATAGGTGGTTTCTAAATTAAACAGCCTCACCTCTCATTCCTCTACGCGCGCAAATAGTCCTCCCACCAACAGCTACGCGTTGGTGGGGGAAGGGGATTGTGGCCTGAAGCAATCAAAGCTGCTGAGCGCCAACTTGTTTGCACTGACCTTGCTCCTGTGCATCTAACAACTACCAAATATGCAGAAATTAAGTAAGGGCTCAATCCTATGCAAGTTTAGACAGAAAAAAAGACCTACAACTCCCAGGATGCTACAACCAGCATAGCTGGCTGGGGCATGCTGGGAGTTGTTGGCCTTTTTTCTGTCTAAACTTGCATAGGACTGTACCTTAAGTGAAGCTGGGATAGTAATGGAGCTGAGGCTGACCCTACCATTATACAGAGTGAGAAGCAGCTTCCTCAGGCAGGAAGAAAATTGTTATTGAATTTATTATTGTTGTATTTTACTGCCAGTGAGGGGAACAGCACTTAATGGATTCTCTGCTTCAGTTGCCAAAATAACTTGACTGCCATTGGGTACTATGACTTGGGGAGGGTACACCATTTAGTGTTCTTCTGCCTCAGGTAGCAAAATGTCTTGGGCTGGCGTGACTGCCCACCATGCCTTCCACTGCATTCCCAACGGCTGAAATGGTTTCATTGTTCATCTTTGCAAAGAGATGAAGTGTTTCCAGAACGTATTAGGATGACACACTCTCCTGGCACACTTTATATCAGCAAAGAAACGAGGATCTTACTTTAGATATCAGGCAGTGAGATCTCAGAGCACCTTCTGCACCAAACACTATATGAGCAAAGGAATGAAGATCTTGCCTCAGATATTATTAGACAGAGTGAGTCTCTTATTTGAGGAGAGTCTTGAAAAGCAGGAAAGAGGGCAGAGAGGTTACTCCAAGCTGTCTACTTGGGAATAGCAATCTATTGCATTAAAAGTTTAGAAATGAACTGAAGAGGATAACAGGCTTCATAGCGGGTGAATTTTCTTTTAATTTCCAATGAGTGGAGCAAATGTGATTTGAAATGTCATCAGTTAACTCTTTAAATTGCTCCACAAGCTCTTGTATAACTGGTCATAGCTGTAAATAGATGTCCAAGGGCTGTTTTTCTTTGTGCCTGGGAGAATTGCCCAAGGTCTCTAGGATCCCACCTAATAACTTTTAGTAATTCATATTCTGAAAGGTGAGGTGTTTGCCAGTTGGCCACCAACTAATGAAAATAGACCAGGTCATGGTAGCGTAATGTATATTTACTTTCTTCTGGTTTTGATTTTTCCTTTTTGTTTGTTTTCCACATTTGATCTATTTTCCGCATTTGATTTTATTGTAAATAAAGTTCAGTTATATTGCTTGGAATCACATAAAGACTGAGGAATGGACTGTAACTGGCTGGTGCGACTTGAGATCCACCAAGTCAAATGTTGCCTATCGGCTGTATAATGGGCTATTTGTTTGCTGTCCCAGACACGCAGCAAAAACAGGAAGTGTATCAAGCCAGAGTTGCCTATAATGTTCAGGAGTCCACTCTAAATATTACTAACATTTCTCACGCAGTAGGATCTGGGGCTGGTCCAACCCAGATTTTATTTATCCGGGCTGCCCTGAAAGATTCTGGTAGGCCTCAATTTAAGTACTTATTTAAGTCTAAAGTTGTTGAAATAAAACCATACTTAACTTAGACTACTTCTCTGCATTTTCTTGAGTTCCTGAGTTACATAGACCACTGACTGCGCACGAATGGAAGACTCCATTTGGTATGTTAGGTCACATTATATGTTATACTTCACATATTTTTGAAAAATATGTTCATTGTGCAGTTGAAACATGGAAAGCACTTCACATGTATTAGCCCAGTAATCCTTACAACAGCTTTGCAATATAGGCCAGTATTATTAAAACAGTAGCTACCAGCAACATTGAGTGGTGAAATTGCCATGGAAATGTCATTTTTCAGGGGCGATATAATGTGTGCTCTGGCTGAAAGATGATAGGATGGGAAGGGAGTAGGACAGTGATGCACAAACATTATATCTGAAAGTAGTGCTTTGGGCACCATAGAATGCCTCCTGAGAGAACCTTACACATGCCTTACTTCATTTCTTTTTCAGCTTTTAGTGGGGAGGTGATGGATGGAACACACCCTATTCCATGAATCAATGTGAACGAGGCTTCCTTCATTCGAACTGCTGCTATGTGGCAAAATTGGGAGATCAGCCTGGTTGTCTTGGGAACCAGGATACATAGTTTACCCCCACTTGCTTCTACACAAGACACAAACATTTCTGTGCCCTTTGAAGCCTCCCCAGTCACCATAGTGGAGGGAGGACTTTGAGGTGTGTGAAAATGATCTCATCAAAAGTCACCCTCCCACCCCACCCACCACCTTTTGGCTCAGCTCCAGCTGTGACTTCTGGAGAAATGTATACTTGCCACAGAAGCAAAACCGAAAATGCAAGTTTTGTGGATGCTGTTGTGCAACCAATGGCAAACATACAAGCACTATTGTACAATTAACTGATTCCGTTTAACAGAGCTGTGTGGTGAAGGAATGAAAGGGTTTGCAAAGAATACAGAGATATTTTGCAAACGCTGTTATAAAGTATATTCCATTCACGTCTGATCCCTCTCATTTCTCTGAGGACTTAAAAAAAAAAAAAGCAGAAGAATTGCAGTATAGATTCAAAATAGTTTGCCCGTTGACCTGTCTTTATGGTCCTGGTAGAAGAACAGCATACAGGAAGAGCTTTGAGCAGCTGGGGGGTGGGGGGAGAAGTATTTTCAGTGACAGCATTGCAAAGCATAGAATTAGGGGGCGAAGCAAAAGTAGGAAAATAGGTGTCCAATGCTAACACAGTTAGGAGTATTGCTGTTGTTTATCTCATCAGTATATGTGACAGAGTAGCACAAGTTAAAAAACTAAGAAGAAGATATTATTACATCTTAGTCAAATACAACTTAAGTAAATCTGACACATATGCGCGCACAAAGCAAACTGCGCATGCACAAGATTCAGAAATAGAAACAGAAATGCAGAAATTTTTGCGAATCGGGGTCAAGACAGACATTACTTTAAATGTGTGTCTAGCAAGTACATCTTCTTTTCATTTTTACTCTAGGGTAACCCCCACCCCCACCCATCATGCTACTGTCGCAATCCAGATTGGGGGCCCTGCACATACTCTAGAGTAAGAAGGGGGGCGGGAAGATGAAGCTCATAGACACACATTTAGAGCGGTGTCTGTTTTGGCCCCTAGTTCCACAGAAAGTAGCCGAGAGCCCTGTTCAGGGGTTCCAGCCCTCATTCAGTTAGAACCATGTGAGGGGAGAGCAGGGATGCACTAAGGGGCCCTGCCACCTCTGTCACACCCTCATTTCCCAGTGCCACCGCCTTCCATGAGTTGGAGGGCAAGGATCTGTGGTGGGGAAACTGCTGTAAGCTTGTAGCCTCCTGACACACTTCAGAATGTCGTGCGATTAGATTTCTAAGGCACAAAATGGACATTACTTTCAATCTGTTCTCGCAGCTGCCTACACCTTCTCTTCATTTTTACTCTACAGTAGGCACAAGGGCCCAATCCAGATTTAAAAGTCCCTCTACTCCCTCCCCCCCCCCACATGCTAGGATCCCAGTCCTAATTGGGGGCCCTGCACCTATTTTAAAGGGAGGGGGAAGGGAAAAAAAGATGTAGCTGTTACACAAACATTTAAAGTAATGTCGGTTTTGGCCTACAGGCCTGTGGCTCATGCTGGCTCAGCTTTTCTGAGCGTGGAAAACTAACCAGGGTCAGGCCTGGTTATTACTTGGATGGGAGACCCCTCCTCTAGTTTCCTGCATTGAGCAGGGGGTTGGACTCAATGGCCTAGTAGGCCCCTTCCAACTCTATGATCTATGAAACCTATGAATCTTTATTGCACAGGGAGCCTACACATAGAGGGCAGCTAGGCCAGGTGATGGGGATGCAACAGAGGGGTGAGGCCAGTGAATGCATCCCAGCTCTCCCCCATCACATGAATGCTACAATGCCTGAAGAGGGCTCAGGTGATTTGGAATTCCAGGATCTAGTGAGAATGCTGCGGGAGAATTTCAGAAGTATCATAGGAACATGGGAAGCTGCCTTACACTGAATAAGACAATTGGTCCATATTGTAGACCATGTTGTTGACACTGGCTGGCAGTGGCTCTCCAGGGTTTCAAGCAGGATTCTTTCCTAGCCCTACCTGGAGAAGCCGGGGATTGAACTGGGGGGACCTTCTACATGCAGAGCAGCTGCTCTACCACTGAACTACAGTTCCTAACTGATCTAATACCTACAACAAGTTCAGTATTACCTGCACTGCCTGGCAGCAGCTTTCTGGAACATTCCCATCCCTTCCGCTTAACATCCCTTAATTATAGATAGCAGGGACAGTGATGCCATCAAGGCAGGACTTTGGGCTAGACATACAGGGCTCCCTTAGCAGAATGGGCAGGAACACCCCCACCCCCATGCAATATGTCCATATTGTAGACCATATTGTTGACACTGGCTGGCAGTGGCTCTCAAGGGTAAGCAATATGGCTTACCATATCTGGAGTAAAGTAATCATCAGGCGATCACTCGTGACCGAGTAAGATTGTCTTCCGGGATAAAAGGAGGAAATTCTAAAGAAGATTGTGTAGACTCTAGCGATGGGTCCGTAAGTGACTGTGGAGGCCAATTCTAGATCCACACAGCTTCCCACAGTGAGGACACAGGTTACCAGATAGAAGATGGTCCTGTAAAGGATTCATTTGACGTGCTTTTCGCTTAGCACGTTTCTCCCTTTCACCTTGCACTCGGGCTTCTTCAAAGTCCATGGAACCTTTGTGAAAGGCCAACCTCCATTTAGATCGTTCATGGGCCAGAGCTTCCCAGTTTTCGATGTTTATATTGCATTTTTTTAGATTAGCCTTATGAACATCTTTAAACCTCTTATATTGACCACCGATATTCCGCTTTCCATCCTTGAGTTGGGAGTAAAGTAACTGCTTTGGGAGACGGCAGTCAGGCATTCGAACAACATGACCGGTCCACTGAAGTTGGCGTTGAAGGATCATTTTTTCAATGCTAGTAGTCTTTGCTTCTTCCAGTACACTGACATTTGTTCGCCTATCTTCCCAAGTAATTTGCAGGATTTTCCGGAGGCAACGTTGATGAAACCTTTCAAGGAGGTGGAAGTGACGTTTATAGATAGTCCATGTTTCGCAGGCATACAATAAAGTTGGTAATACAATGGCTTCATAAACCAGTGTTTTGGTCTTCTTGCAAATATCCCGATCCTCGAACACTCTATGTTTCATTCGAGAAAATGCGGCACTTGCGGAGCTCAGACGATGCTGGATTTCACTGTCGATGTTAGCTGTAACAGAAAGATAGCTGCCAAGATAGAGAAAATGATCGACATTTTCCAGTATTGTCCCGCCAAGCTGGATAGATGGCATCACCAAAGGATTGGCTTGCACTTGCTGATGAAGCACTTTGGTTTTTTTGATGTTAAGTGAGAGACCAAGTTTTTCGTATGCTTCTGCAAAAGCATTTAGGATAGTTTGGAGATCATCCTCTGAATGTGCAGAGACCACATTATCATCAGCATACTGAAGTTCCACAACGGAGGTTGTAATTACCTTACTTTTTGCTTTCAGCCTGCTGAGATTAAAAAGCTTTCCATCTGTTCGATATATAATTCCCACACCGGTGGGAAGTTTCCCCTTGACAAGATGTAAAACCATGGCGATGAAAATGGCAAATAATGTTGGGGCGATAACACATCCCTGTTTAACACCTGATCCCACTTTAAATGGAGCACCATGAGAGCCGTTGTTGTCCAAAACTGTTGCCGTCATGTTGTCATGGAGAAGTCGCAAGATATTCACAAATTTATTGGGGCATCCAATTTTCATAAGGATAGTCCAGAGAGCTGTACGATCTACAGTATCAAAGGCCTTAGCCAAATCAATAAATGCCATATAAAGGGGTTGATTTTGCTCCCGGCATTTTTCTTGGAGCTGACGTGCAGTAAAAATCATGTCTACTGTCCCTCTAGAGGGGCGGAAACCATATTGAGTTTCAGGGAGGATCTCTTCTGAAATAGATAGAAGACGGTTTGCGAGAATCCTAGCAAATATTTTACCTGCGGTTGCTAAGAGAGAAATGCCCCGATAGTTTCCACAGTCTGTTCTATCACCCTTCTTAAAGAGGGTGATAATTATGGCATCCCTGAAGTCTTCTGGGATCTCTTCTCTTATCCAGATTTTTTCGATGAGTTTATGAAGATGTTGTACAAGTTCGGGGCCCCCTTCTTTAAAGATTTCAGCAGGAATCCCATCTGGTCCACTAGCTTTGTTGTTCTTCATTTGATTAATGGCTTTTTTTACTTCATCCAAAGTGGGGAGTATTGCAAGTTCCTCTTTAATTTGTTTTTGCGGGATTTGCGAAAAAATCTCATTATCCACCTTAGATTTACGATTTAAAAGGTCATAATAATGCTCTTTCCAACGCAGTGCAATAGACTCTTTGTCTTTTAAGAGTTTGGTGCCATCTTTGATTGTAAAGGGTTTGTACCATAGGTTTTTGGTCCATAAATGGCCCTTGTGGCCTTAAAAAAGCCCCGTGCATCATGAGATTCTGCAAGTTGTTGAATTTCTTCAGCTTTCTTTTTCCACCAAGCGTTCTTAAGTTCTCTTGTTCTTCTTTGGACCTCAGCCTTTGCGCTAGCGTAGGTTTTTTTCTTGGCAGCGCAGTTAATATCATTTTGCCATATTTGGAAGGCTTTCCTTTTTTGGTCAATTATATATTTAATCTCATTGTCATTTTCATCAAACCAATCCTGATGTTTCTTAGTTTCATATCCAATAGTTTGTTCACAAGCTGCAGTAATGGAGGTTTTCAGCTTAGACCAATGGTCCTCAATGTTGTCAGGAGGTTCCGTAGGTAGATGTTCCTTAAGAAGTGATTGAAGACGAGTTTGCTTAATAGGATCTTGAAGGACTTGGATGTTCATTTTACGCCTTGGTTTCCTTCCTTGAAGCCTACGTTGGGGAGCAATGTTGATAACCATTGTGGAACGGATTAGTCGGTGGTCTGTCCAGCAGTCGTCGGCACTCACCATGGCCCTAGTAAGAAGTACATCGCGGCGATCTCTAACACGGACAATTACATAATCCAGAAGATGCCAGTGCTTTGACCGTGGGTGCTGCCATGATGTTTTAAACTTATTCTTTTGTCGAAAGAGCGTGTTTGTGATAGTGAGATTATGCTCTGCACATATAGACAAAAGTAAGAGTCCGTTCGGGTTGCTATTACCAACTCCGTCTTTTCCAATAGTTTCTGGCCATAAATCAAAGTCACGCCCGACTCTTGCGTTAAATCGCCCAGGAGGATAATTTTATCCTCCTTAGGTATCTCTGACAGGAGAGTGTCCAACTGGCTATAAAAACTTTCCTTGATGTCATCATCAGCATCTAATGTTGGTGCATAAGCGCTCAAAATAGTTACCTGTTGGTTATTGGCGAGCTTTAATCGAAGAGTTATCAGGCGTTCGTTAATGCCAGTAGGAACTTCTGACAAAGAGTTCACTAGTTCATTTTTGATGGCAAAGCCTACACCATGTATTCGTCGGTCCTGCTCAGGTAGTCCTTTCCAGAAGAAGGTATAACCTCCTTTTTCTTCTTTCAGCTGTCCCTCTCCTGCCCTTCGAGTTTCTTGAAGTGCTGCTATGTCAATCTTAAACCGTCTCAGCTCCCTTGCAATAATAGCAGTCCTACGCTCAGGGCGTTCACTATCTATGTTATCCAGCAATGTCCGTATATTCCATGTTCCAAAATTCAAATGTCTTTTTCAACCGCTAAAATGGTGACCCCACTGGACGCGGTAATCCAGTCAGGGGAGAAAGAGGTAGACTATGTTTAGGGCACCTTTTCTAGCCCCCTCCCCATACGGGGTGAGCAGAGTGGATCCTAAATAGGGCTGCTCAGTCATGGATACAGCTGCCGAGCTGCTCGACTACCTCGTTCCTTGAACAGGGCGACTGAGTCTGCATCCACCGCCCATGTGCTGGTCCATGACTAGGGGCTTCCAGATTCACAGTCCTGCCCCCGTTGCCATTCGCCAGTCGCCATGGGACTTTTTTTGTTTTTGTTTGGTTGGGTTGGGTTGGGTTGGATTGGAAGACGCCTGTGCGTGAAACTGTTTTATGTGGGGAGATCGGTGCACAACGAATCACCACACAAACTTGACAGAGTACGGCAGAGATCCAATGGCACGGTTACCCTGACGATTGGAAAACCATTCTCTGCTGCAGCCTTCATCCGCCTTCACAGCCGTTGTAATTTAGGTTTAATTATCTTCCGCCTGTTCTGCCGTTGAGGACTTTATGTTTTGGATCGTTCTTTGTCTGGTTCCTCTCCCCGGACCTTACCGCCATGGGTGACCCTACTGGGAGTACATAGCTCCCGACGGCATTGCTCACAGGATTCATCGGAACACGCAAGCCCACTCACCACTTCAAGGTGACGATTACTGCCTAAAGAGGGGAGCCCCTGCTGAAAGGCCATTGTCCAGGATCTTAAATGACCTAGCTACACCACTGAGCATGGGCTGAAACTGAGGACTTACACATGCAGAACATGTTCGTTGCCACTGGGCCTTTCCCATTCCAAAAGAGCATGTTTTCAGTTCATACAGTATTTTACAGACAATGTTCCATTCCTCAGCAGAGGAGGAAACCCTTTGCTAATTGAAGTTTATCTCAGACTCATTTGAAAGTAAGCTTTTCACATTCAGAAGGATTCTGATTAACTAAAATAGGCTGTTCTTTCCTTGCCGAGGCTGCTTGCTAATTTAATTAAGATCATGTAATGAGAAACAACCAGTCTGTTATAATATCCCTGTATGCCTCTTTTGTATGACTAATATTTTAATAACTGAATGAGCCTTCCCCCTCATTCATAAAAGCCCAGTAGATAAAGTCAAGTTGGATAAATAGTCCTGAAATTTACCCTTATTAGTGTTCTACAGACTATTCATGTTGCTAAATAATGGACGTCAAGGCGCATGTCAAAATTATTTGTGTTTAAAAATAAACACTGAATCACTCTTTCCATTAAGTTTTCTACAATAAAGATAATCCAGCAGCAAAAAGGATTCTTCTCCACAATGAATGAGAAACAAAACCAACCAATGCAGAACAGCTTGGATAAAACAAAACTCTCACTTGGGATCAGAACCTTATGGATTTTGGTTAAATCTCCTACTAAAATGAACAATTATGGCCAATTCCCCTGACATATAGGATCTGTCTCCCCAATAGCATATCAAATATCGTCTATGGTACACTGTATAAGAATGTATTCTCTGTCACAAAGAAAGAGAATCAATAGCTCACACATTTTTGTGTAACCTTTCTAATAATGACTGCTTTTGAAACTCCCATACAACATATGTATCTGTTTCTGGGTGGGGGGAGGAGAGAGAGAGAGAGAGAGAGAGAGAGAGAGAGAGAGAGAATGCCCCAGTGGTGCACTTATGCAATTTTAGACTCTGGATTTAACGGTATTATAGGGAAAGGCTCTTTCAATGGTAATGTGTGCTACTTTATGCCAGCCCTGCTGTGTCTGGGGGCCCTCCTGATAATTCTGATGACTGGGGCCTGGACACCTGCCCCAAAGTCCTTCTGATAGCACCACTTATCTGCCAAAGTGGAGTACCTGCTTTCTTTATTTAAAACTAGAGCTGGACCAAACCTTAAAAAAAAAAGAAAGAAAGAAACAAAAGGGAGGGCGGAAATGTCAGCCACCTCAAATAACACTATGATAAACCAACCCCCACTCCATCCCCAAAATTTCTTAGAACCTCACTGCCCTGCAAAAGCAGCTGAAATTCCCCTCCCGCACTTTCTCAGGTGAAGGGTTTGTTTTGTTTGCACAAATGGGTGGGTGGGGATTTTCAGCCCACCTTTATTAAAGTGTTCTTTCTGTGATGTAGTAGTCCGGATTACGGCAGGGTTTAAAAACAAGCAAGCAAAACAAAACTATTCCCCTGAGTACTGATTAATTGTAGAATCAAAGGCACGAAAATAAATAATCTAAAAATATTATTTAGGAAAAGTAGTAAAGTTGCATTGAAGAGTCACCAGTACAATCCTAGCTCTCTTCAGGTGTTCAGCGTAGGGACAGTGAATGTTGGCAGGGGAAGCATCACACACACAAGCCTACATGCATATAGTTTACATACTTAGGGACTGTGCACAATCTGGTGAATGTAGTGTAGGGAGTTTTAGTGAATGTGAGTAGGGCTTCCTGCCAGGCTACCATTCTCTCTCCACATGGTCAGAAAAGTGCTACAGAGAGTTCCTACAATGGATGGGCCATAGAAAAGTGGTAGAGCACATGCTTTGCACAAAATGTCTCTGGCTCAATCCCTGGCATTTCTGGGGAGGGCTGGGAAAGACTCCTCAAGAATTCCTGCCAGTCAATGTAGGTCTGGAGGCTCCCACATGGTGCCTATCAGTGTCACCTCTCTTGGCACCCGCCAGGCTCCCTGCCCCTCCTGATGTTTACTATATGGAGTTTTTAAAATAAAAATACAAAATGAACTGGGAGGCTGGCCTGTTGCAAAGCAAAGGGCTGCCTTCCATCTCCATCTTCGTTTGAGGGCCAGTGTAGCATAATGGTTAGAGTGTTGGACTGGGACTTGGGAGATCCGGGTTCTAGTCCCCACTTGGCCATGAAGCTCACTGGGTGGACCAGTCACGAACTCTCAGGCTAACCTACCTCACAGGGTTGTTGTAAGGATAAGATGGAGAGGAGGAGGAGGAGAAGGCTTATGTAAGCCACCTTGGATTCCTTGAAGGAAAAAAGGTGGGGTATAAATATAATAAATAAATACATTTGGGTTCAAAAGTGTGGCTTTGTGGTTTGGAGCTCAGACCCCAGCTCTGTCTTATACTTAATATCTTGGGCAAGTTACTTTTCTTTTGGTTTCACCAGTTTGCCTTCTGGGAAGTGAGTGTTTTGTGACCAGTCATGCCCTCCACAGCAGCCATTTTGTATGAATTGGCAACCCCCCATGGCAGCCATTTTGTGAGAGCACCCAGCCACAACACTCTATCAAAATTCTGAATATGTCCACCGAACCAAACAGGTTGGGAATACCTAGTGTAGACAAGACTGTGCTAGATGGACCAACAGTCTGACTCAGTAAAAGGGCACTATGTGCAGTGTATTGGGAGGGCACTACTGTGTATTGGGAGGGCACACTACCTCACATGCCAACTCCTACTATTCTTCAACTTAATCAATATATGACTGGTGGCAGGCGGAGTGTGTATTGAATTTGGAGTCTTCCTAAATAGCTGAGGCCTTTTCGATTTTCTTTCTTTCTGAAAAAGTCTAGCTGCAGCAGTTTGGCAAAGAAATTGGAGGGGATCTAACTAATGGCTAAGTTCTAAGAACCTTCCCAATCAGATGATCATATAATTTATTTATTTATTTATTTATTTATTTATTCTTACATTTGTATCCCACTTTTTAAGCCTTGGATCCCTAAGCAATAGGATACCCTTTTTGCCAACCTGAATTTAGAAGCATTGGCAAAGCGCTTTGATAAATGTTTCTCTTCCTTCTGCCATAATTTGACCTGAAAGTTGAATCTCCTCAAATGGTGGACCAGGCCCTAGTAATGCAATACGAGCCCAAGGCATTTGGCCCAAATTCAGACAATGATCCCTGCCTTGGTACCACCTGAAGCAGCTTGCTTCTCCTTGCTTCACTGTAGGTCCAGCTCTGTAGTAATGTCAATGACCCATCTAACACAGTGCCTTCTTTTTGACAACAGGCCTAGAGAAGCCTACATGGAAGACAGAAGGTGTGGCTTTTATCCAGTGATATCTCATTTGCAATCATCTCTCTAGGGGAAGGAATTGCAAATGCCTCCTATAGTTTATGAGCCACTTATTCAATCTCTGAAGTCATTGCTAAATTTGTTAGATAACAACAAAACCTTAGCCCTATGTGCTTCCAGCACTTTCATCCAATCACCATGGAGGCCTTTAACTGTCTATATTGGCAGCTCCGTTGACATAGCCTTCATCACTCTCTAATTGTCCATAACTCCTTCCCCTATTTTTCCTATTAAAGTTGGGATGTTAAAAGCGGTTCAATAGCTTAGGCACGTCAGAATCTTCAGTAATTTAATCTCCTTCCACACTTCTCCTTTTCAAATGAATTTAGCCTCTTGAAAGCTGAGGCATGAAGAGCCTGTCATTCTGACGGCCCCCATTCGGAACAAGTGAAATGCAGCTGTGAGCATTTCAGAGCCACGACAAAGTGATATAAGAGCACTTGGGGGGGGGGGGTGGAGGGAGGAGAAGAAAGTAGTTCACCCACTACACCCCTTCAACACTTAAGCCTCTGTGTTGGAACTGCCTGAAAGGCCTTCAGTATAACGTAGGGGATATGTGAGATTTGTAAATACTTACCTTGTATCTTTTATTTTAAAAAATCCATTTTCCAGTCCAGTGACAGTTGTACATGTTAGCATGCATGCACTGTGGCCCAAATTGTGGCTGTGCAGCCTGTGACCAACCAAGCATAATACAGCCAGTATGCCATGTATGGTGCGGCCTACCCACTGCTTGACAATCCCTCATGTTTCTCCAGTTTCAGGAAGGCAGCAAAACTAGCTGGCTTATTGAACCCAAGCAGGCCACCATATACATGGCTGATATGTCAAATCTGGCTCAGTGAGTTACAAGCTGTGCAGGCCAGCCCAAGATTATGGATTCTGAAGTGCAGCAATCTGAGATTTCTGAGGTAGCCACAGGTTTGCTCAGTGGATTTGTATGGAGTATGACTGTGACGAGGCTCTGGCCGCCATGCATGTTTTGTGGCTGCATCTGTGGCCAGAGCTAAACACCATTATGAGATCCACAACATCAAGATTTGTGAGCAGTCACTCACACTCAATGCCGTATGAACTCACAAAAAAAATTCTATTAATTTTCAGAGAGTAGGTGAGTAGTCTTGGAGAACTGGGTAAGGAGGTTTTGGAGAATATATGAACATTTCAGAGCCACAAATGTTATGTAAACATAAGAAGCTGCCTTATACTTAGTCAGACCAGTAGTCCATCTACTATGGCTCGTGGCGCCTCTTCAGGGTGGCAGACTGAGCTCTTTCCCAAGTCATGCAACCAAAGCTACTTTTAATAATTTGGAGGTAACAAATGGTGACTGAATAGCAAAGAATGAATCTGGGAAATGAACTTCCATGTACCAAAGCAGGGGTGGGAAATATGCAGCCCATGGGCCACATGCACCCCCTACCACCTCCCCAGTCCTGACCCCTGCTGACTCCCAGTGTCCCCCGCCATACTGCCCAAATGCATGGTGGTGGCAAAAACACACACATCATTTTACCACTACAGAGTGGTAAATAGGTCAAATTTAGCTTGTTCTCAAGCTAAATTTGACCTAAAGCCTAATTTGACCTACTTACCGTTCCATAACCGTTTGTCACTGATTTCCCCCCCAGCACTCCTTAGAGTGAGCAGTGGCCCATGGAGTGTGGCCCATGCGGGACAGTCTGGGGAGGCAAAAATGGCCTACCTGATGTCAGGGATGTTGTAGAGTCCTTGGTCTCGAGTCACAAGTCGAGTCACGAGTCTTTGGACCCGAGTCTCGAGTCTGAGTCCAAGTCCTTGGTCCAAAATGGTAACTCACGAGTAACGAGTCACGAGTCACTCCCAAAGCTGACTCCACGAGTCCCTATTAAAATCAATGGGGTTTTTTCCCAACAAAATAAGGCTACTTCAGATGTGTGGCTTAAATAAATTCTAGGCACAAGTGTGCCTTTTTATTTCAAAACTCTGCAACTGATTTTGACAAGAACAGACCAGGCAGACAAACCCAAAATAAAAATAACCAGACAGGCAGAGGAGGCAGGGAACACCAAAGCAGGCAGGCAGAGGCGTTTGTCTTGGACAATTCAAATTGTGGAACTGGTTAAGAAGAGACCAGGCAGGCAGAGGAGGCTGGGAACCCCAAATAGGCAGGCAGAGGCAGCCAAACCCAAAATGTCTGAAAGGTTGCATTTTGGGGAAATGATTTTAAAAAATAAAATCTTCGCAGGCGATCGCACTTCTCTCCACTCCTTCTGGCACAGCCCAGGAATGTTGAAGAGTCCTTGGTCTCGAGTCCCGAGTCGAGTCTCGAGTCCCATTAAAAATATTGGGACTCGAGTCCGAGTCGAGTCAGAGGGGGGACTCAGTCCGACTCACGAGTCGAGTCCTCAAGTCCGAGTCCCCATCCCTGCCTGATGTTGCCTACCCCTTGTGCCAAAGTTTTGTTTAATTGCCATTCTGCAATGAAAGGATTAATTCTCTATTTTTCTAAGGGCTTCTTACAATTTCCTTCCTTCTTTTTTGGACATCTGCATTGTTGTTTTCTTCTCTTTTCTTTTCTTCTTTTCTTCATCTGGTAATTATAGTCAAATGTGCCTCTTGGCTTTTCTACCCAGGGTTGTGTAAGTTTCCTCTAGGCTGTCTTGCAGGTTACTTTTATCTCTTGGCATGTAAGGTTGTCTAGGCAGCTCCTTTATTAAAAAATAAAACAAACATACTTTAAAAATAGATGCTAGTTTCTTTTGAATGGACTCACAACGAGAGTGTGATTTCATTTGTCAAATAAGAAATATAGAAGATAGCATTTTAGTTTGCTAGGAGGGGGCTATGCTTGTCTATAATCAACACTCCAGTTGGTACATTTATTATGGATCCGCATCTTCATACAGAGAAGTGATCTTTATGCTTTGCTTGGTAGTACATAAAGAGCCTGTGCTTTTAACCATGAGTACACTTATGCTTCCTAAGCTATACTTCAAGAGATCAAAAAGCACTGATAGCAAAGTCTAGCAGAAAACTCATCCACACACATTTTGAATGGACCATCAGATGTCACACAGCTGCCTTTGCATGTGGCACCAATGCTTATTTATTTATTTATGTATTAAAGGACTTCTGTTCTATGCCACTTTTCAGGTCATGATAGTCCTCACAGGGTGTTGTACAAATTCCAAGATAAAACATAGGAATATCTAGAATCATCAGTTTAAAGTACATTGCACTCCTTAAAAATGAACAGTGCAAATTAATACAAAGCAGAGCAATTAAGGAAATGCAGATTGAAATAAAAAATGTCTTGGGATGTGCTGTTATTGTTTTAATTATGATGGGGCTGCACAGATTTCAAAGGAAGTGAGTTCCATAGGTGCTGGGCCTATGGTTAACAGCTGTTACTTGGGCTGAGGTGGTCGTGTGACTAAAGCACCATTCCCCAACCTGGTGAACTCTGGATCAAATGAACTTCTGCTCCCAGCCAGCATGGCCAATGCCCAAGAATGCTGGGAGTTGTAGTCCTAAACATCTGGAGGGCACCAAGTTGGGGAAGGAACGGACTACACTATGACTCTCCAAAATGCTTTTCATTTCACGTCTATGACCTGATCAATTGAGAGAATTTTGAAACTTTGATTTTGTTGCTGGCATGGTGATCATTTAACAGAAACATGGTGTGATGGGAGCCTGAATATGATGAGATATAAGTATAACTGCCAGCACTCAAAGCCAGGTCCCATGTAAGAATGTGGAATACAAAACTATTCATGATGATGCATCTGGGAAGCACATGATTTGCCCATGCATGTGTGCTAGAAAATAATAGTGATGGAGTTACCTATTTATTTGTTATTTATTATATTTATACCCTGCCTTTTTTCCTGCAAGGAGCCAAAGGCAGCTTACGTAATCCTCCTCATCTCCATTTTATCCTCACAACAACCCTGTGAGGTAGTTAGGCTTGCTGAGAGTCAGTGACTGGCCCAAAGTCACCCAGTGAGTTTCATGGCCGAGCGGGGACTAGAACCCGGATCTCCCGACTCCCAGTCCAACACTCTTCACCACTACACCACACTGGCTCATTGTTTTTAGTGTGCAATCACTGGAAGGAAGACACTTCTTATAAGCCACACTGAGCCTGAGAAATGTATAAAGGTGCTTACAAGCACTTTTCAGATTAGGGACATTCTATCCCCATCCTCAAAGTGTTCTACTGGCACAAGCCTCATGGAATCGAAGCCTTTATGTGATTGAAAACAGGCAACACCGACAATACGAACAGCTTCAAAGGACATGTAGCCCTTTCTCTGGTCAAGTTTGCTTCCATTGTCAGTATACTGCAACTGATGAAATGTTGTGTTAGGGTGGTGCAGCACCAGGTTCAAATTTCCACTTCAGACATAAAGCTCATAGGAAAGCATAAGTATCACTCTCTCCACCTAACCAGTATGATAAGATAAGAAATGCAAAAGCAATTTGTATACTGAAGATGAAATACAGAAGTGGGTAGGGGGAGGCTGTGCATGAGAAAGGCCTCTTCCTCCACCCCCACTAATGTGACCCCAGTCAGGATTGCTGAAGTCTTTTCTTCAAAGTGGTGGGGCTCCCAGTTCTTGGTGGGCCTCACAGAGAGTGGCAGAGGGTGACATGCAACTAGGTAACTGACAGCCCTGGGAACTTAATCAAGCCCCAAGGACTTCCTATCCAGCCCCTAGCATAATTCCTGTCATGGACCGGTGATGCCCTGTTCCACATATAGAAGGGAACCCAGGCAAAACAGTGTGCCCCATTCCTTTTTGCCTTTCCCTTCCAGTGACCTTTTCTGCTCCCAGCAGGTGGAAATCTCCCCCACCCCACCCTGGCTGCCTCCACTAACACAGCCTTAAAACTCCTTGGGTCTCAAGTGTCTACTTTTTATGTAATGTGGGGACACAAAAATCCACATGAGCAATAGGGTAATAAAATAACTAGGCATAAACGCCTGCAGCTAGCCTACCTAGACTGTGTCTCTATTTCCTCCAAGTTCCTTCCCAGCAATATCTTACTGCCAAAGGTCTAGCATTCTCTTCCAGTCCTCCAGATCCAGCAGCTCTTCCCTACCTCTAGGACTCTGAGCATTTTCAGTTATCCCCCCCCCCATCTTCTCTCTTCTTCTTCTTCTTCTTCTTCTTCTTCTTCTTCTTCTTCTTCTTCAAAAACTGCCCTTCTGCTTCAGGCTTTTATCCTAAAACACCCTGTCCCCTTCCCTCTCAAACCAATCAGGAGGATAGTTCCTTGTTCACCTTTGCTCTAAATTTCTATGCCCGCGTCCTTCCTCTGACCTTCAGTTGCTTGCTGCAACCTCTCCTTACTTTTTTTTCCTATGTGCAGACTTCATGACTCCTAAACCTCCTTATTGTTTCTGACCCATCTGTTGAACCTCCTGCCCAGTTTCTTTCCTCTTATTCTGCAGACGTTTGGGCACCATGAGCCATCTCTAAGCCCTTGGCTTCCTGAGCACACATCTTGATTCAAATAATAATTAATTAAACTTTGGATCTTTTGGCTAGTACTAACCAGGACACATACAAAACGGATTTAACCCAATAATGTCCAAACTAATATATACAAAAATATATGATTCAAGGACATGCTGTTCGATATTTTAATACAGTGGGATAGAAGGGTGAGTGCTTGGTGTGTGTTTAGGAGGGTGAGAAGCAGTGTTGAGGGGGTCAGGAAGAAGGCAGGGCCACTTTGAGAGTAGTTACTTGAAGGGTCACCTTCACCCATACCAGCCTGCCTACACTCTGAGCAACATTAGAGGCCCTTCTTGTGTGCCTGCCTGTCAAAGTAATTAGACTGGCTTAGAACCTTCTCGGTAGTGGCTCCCCACTTGTGGAACTCTCTTCCACCAGGCTGTCCTGCTCCAGCGTCTTCCACACCAAAAACCTCAGTTCCGATAAGTCCTTTATTGCTACAATCTACTGTTCAGTAGATTGCTCCCACAAAGCCATAGAACCCCTTCATTAGCTTCATGAAGGGTGTAAGTCCAAGTCCATAAATCCAAGTTTGAAGTCCGTAAATCAGTTCAGAGTCATTTCAGGCAGGCGATCAGCAGGTAGAAATCCAGGGAGCAGAAAGGGCACAAGAAATCAGAGTCATTGCTTCCTACAACAAGTCCCTGTCAGTTCTCCCATTATGTACCTAGCTCCAGCCTCACATTCAGTCAGAATCTGAGCTGGGGTCCTGACAGGGAAAATGAACTTGAAGCCACCTACTGTGCCATCTCCTGGTCAGGTGCCTTTCCATGTGCCGCTTCTCCTGGTAATGCTTTGAGGGCTGCAGCCCAGAGGTCCCTTCCCCCATTGAATCAGCCTCGCTGTTCAAGGTCAGGTCCCGCAGCTGCAGCACGTTAGTTGGTTCCTCCTGGGTTAGCACTCCCTCCCCCTGTTCACTGAGGGGAGGGGGACTTGCCAAGGTCGGATGGCCTTCGCTCCAATCTCCTGCAGCTGGATTCCCCTCTCCCTGCCCCAGCTCAGAGTCTGAAGCTGTTTCTGAGCTGGCGCCTGTCTCGGGAATGGAACAAGTTCCCACACAGGCCCCATCATTACAGGCCTTCAGTTAGGCCCTAAAGACTTACCTGATTGGCCTATACTTAACTTGGGACTTTATTGGTTGCTATGATGTATATGCCGTAGGGATGGGCAACCCGCCCAGCACTCAACTCGTGACACGCGAGCCAAGTCAAGCATGAGCGCAAGCTGAGGCGCTCACTGGACATCCGGGTCACCGGCTCTACCTTGTTTATGTAGAAAATGGCCAAATTTGCACAAATTTGGCTGTAATTTGTGCAAATTTGGCCATAATTTGCGCACATTTTGCCATTTTCTACGTAAACAGTGTACCGCCGGAACCCAGAAGTCACTTTCCCCGGCTTGGCTCTCAAGAACTTCAGTTGAGCCGGGAAAAAAGTAGGGCGAGCAGAGCTCGGGGGGGTCAAGCCCAGCGAGTTCACCAGACTTCCTCCCCCCATCGAGCTCTGCACATATCCCTAGTATATGGTGCTATTTGGCTTTAATTGTTACTTTCTTGTTCTGTTATTATTTCAAGCATTGTTTCATGGTGTTTAAAAAAACTGTCGTATGCTGCCTTGGTGGAGGGGGGTGGGTATGTGAAAAGGCAGCTTATAAATCTTTTATATAAATAGATAAGTAAATAAATAAATAAATAAGTTCCTACATTTTCAAACACTGCAAAAAAGAATCAGAACAGGTTCTTATGTGGCTTGAGAATGTAAGCTGGGCTCTATCTGTAGCAAAGTCTGTGATGAACCAATTCCAGTTAATAATTGTTTCTGAATCCTATAATCTTTTCATGTCTACATAGGATCCTTATACATTTTGCACCTTTTTCATATCTGCACCACTGCAAGTAAATCCATGCATCATCTTTCAGGTCAATGTGTTTTGTGCCTCTTTTCCCCCCCATATACTCCTTCAGTAGAACACACATTCTTCCTATCTCCCACCCAAGAGGAAAAGTGCATCAAGGAAAAACTACATGAAAAACCACAGCTTGCTACCCCCAGAGACATCGGAAGTCACATTTCTTCTCCTTTCCAATCATCTCTTTAACTGTCTTCCATTGCCTTTCCTCCTGGGTAAAGAAACCACACTTAGTTTGGAAATATGTCTCCCAACTCTTTTCAGTGGTAAAGGTAATTCCTCATGGAAATAGCTGTGAATCCGCCCCCCTCCCTGCTTGTGCCTTAACCACCTCCATTTCTCATCAAAACACCTGACCATCTGTCGGACAACAATTGGTAAAAAGGCATGTTTGAGACAGTTCTCCGAGAAATTGATGCTGGCACATTCTCTGTAGGTGTCAATGCCATTGATTTGAGAAGGGTTTTCTGTTTCAGTGAATGACAAGAGAAGTCAAGGATACAGAACATGCATATTTCTGCTGTCAATCATCCATTCTCTCTTGGCTTTCCGAAGTATGCTTGGAATTGTCTCTCACGTTTTCTCTGCAAATTTATGCCAGATTTAGTCATATTTCATTTACGAATCACATAACTGAAGGAAGTCATTATAGCCATTCTACCTGATCCCCCAAGGGAGAGCCATGCATGCACAGCTGATGCAGATGTGCATTGTGAGTGATGCTCATCATCCTCTTTCAACCAGCTGGATACATCTGATGCTGGTGAGACAGTGTTCCTGTCTGGGACAGTAGCTGCATGTAGCAAAAGGAGAGTAGAATAGGGTAGCAGCCATTAGGGAGGCTCATATTCAATCCTAAAAGATCAGCAGAAAAATATAATGGTGGCCATATAAACCAATTCCCACAACTCCAGGCTTCCTTGAATGAAGCTGATGGCCATCTGTCAGGGATGCTTTGACCTGGATTCCTGCATTGAGCAGGGGGTTGGACTCGATGGCCTGGTAGGCCCCTTCCAACTCTACTTTTCTGTGATTCTGTGATTTGGATCCATTCTGATCTGGGTTCAGGGCTTGTTTTTGGATGGTGGATGACCTATACTGGGAACTGGACAGGGGGAGTGCATCCCTGTTCATTCTGCTGGACCTCTCAGCAGTATTCAATCCCATTGATCATGGTATTCTTTAGGGACATTTGGCTCATATGGCACTGAGCCCTATGGCCATTGGCTTATATCAGAGGTGCAGAACCTCAGGTGTGGGGGTGAAATCTGGCCCACTGAAGATCCTAATCTGGCCCTCCAGGGTTCCCCAGATGGCTATGCCCCTTCCCCTGGCCCCCCGCCCCTTTCCCCAAACCATTGATCCTTTTGTGACTTCCTGGCTTTTGTATAGTTGTTGTTGTTATTGTTTGTTTGTTTGGGTTGTTTTGGTCACTTCAAAAGGTTGAAATCTCTCTCCTAAGGCTTAGTTATTAGCGGCAAGAGCTTTAAACTAAAATTTGCTGGTATTTTGTGACATTTGGCTCTGCCCTTTTTGTCTTCAGCCCTGCCCACTACTGGAATGCAGACCCCGAGATCTTCCATGAAATGGAATTTGACATTCACGTTGAAAGAGACTCTTCATTCCTGCCTTATAGGTTTCCTCGGGGCTCTATATCATTCCTGATGCTTTTTAACATCCGCAGGATAACTGAAAGTTGACTTTCTCCAATATGACCATGTTTGTAATTCATCAGAGGCTCTGTTGTGTGTTCCACCACCAAGAGAGGCTAGGTTGGTGGATACATATAGGGCAGGACTTTTCTATACTGTAGCAGTACCCTGATTATGGCATTCCCTCCCAAGGGGTCAAGCTGGCCCCATTCATATTGAGTTTTTAATAGTAAAAAATAGCACATGCCTTGGGTGGGTTTTACTATTGTTCTGGCTTGGTTTAAATAATGTTTTGTTCCTCCTTTGTGTTGGGATTTTATCATATTGTTGTTTTAAATTCTGAATGCCCTGGTGGGCTGAAAAGTTATTTATACATACTTTAAGGGTGCAATCCTATGAAGATGAACCTAAGTCCCTGAACTTGGAGGCTCCCACTCATTCAATGCATTGCGAGATGAGTGGTGGAGGCAATCTTCACCTCCCTGCTCTGCATTTTTGCTAGACGGCCATTTTTGGCCATCTAGGAATGGCATTTTGGAAGGGGAGGGAAGGAGGGTGGAGTGGCATCAGGATACCTTGTATCCTGGCTGTTCCAGTCTCTTCCTCTTCCTCTAACCTTTCCCTCACCACACCCTTTCCCCCCTCTCCGAGGTCACTTTCCCGATGTCAGCTGGTGTGGTTCTTTCCATGCCAGCTGCAAGGACAGGGACAGAGCTCCAATTCCAACCTCTGAGGTTGGAGCACCGTCTCCAACCTTGTAGCTGGGAATCCGAAGTATCCTACACCCCAGCAGATGCTATCTAGGGGCCATAAGATTGCTCCCTCCATGATTAAATACATAATTAAAAAGTATTCCTTTCCTTTCCCTCCTGGGTTGAAAACTACACTTGGCTTTGGAAATACCCCCCCCACACACACACACACACACACTCTTGGTGAATGGTTGTGATTTATTCTTATGGAGAAAATTAAAGTGTTGCAGAGTCTGCGTAGGGATGGGGTGAAATGTCATTTGGTCCATGTTTTTAAGCGAACCAGATTAATGTGCAGACTGGAACACAAATATCCTTCAGATTACACACTTCTTTGAATTTTGCAATGCAGTTCTCAACTCAAAAATGCATATATTAGGGCAAATTGTGTAGAAGTGAAAGATATGTACAAAAAAGAAAGGGAAAGATCTGTAGAATAAATGTGTATTGGGGGGGGAATGCCTACAAGAAGCATATATTAGGTAAACATGCATATGAAAATAAATGTGAATTTCTGTGCATGTTTTTGTTTGTTTTTAATCAGAGACTGATGTGGAAATGGGACTTTTGATTGAATTACTTAGCAGAGAGTAAGCAGGTAAAACCTTCTCAGTATCCTTGACATTGTGTGGCTTGACTCTCACCAACAGGGTTCCTGAACTGGTGCAATGTATCTCTTTGCTTAGACATACATAGTGCACTTCCATGGGGATTTCTTCCATTTATAGGTTTCTCATCATATCAGTGGGCACTTTGGCTACGTATCAAGAACTACCACATCCAGTTGGCTTCCAAATTCAGGAGGATCTCTTGATGTGGGGATTCAATGAGCGTTAAAGATCTAGAAGCACGATACTGTTAGTTGCTGGATAATGCAGCAGTACATGAACCTTGTTTTCTGTACACTTGCAAAATCTAGGTCTAGCTTAAACCAAAGTGGTAGAAGAAATGTTATGCATTGAGTCCCATTTACATTATGTCACCTTGAATATTTTCTTCCCGACGGTTTAATATAATCTACTTTGCAATTTCATATAGGAGAAACTGCAATACCAGAAATGGATCACTTTAAGCATTATTATCAAAATATTCACCCTGGAGGAATACTCTTCCCCTGAAGCATTAGACTCACTAAGTCTGGTGATCAGTTGTTTTAGAAATTAATAGAGACAACAGAATATGGGTCATTAACTTTCATTGGCCTTAGTCTTAATGTGTGATCAAACCTGAATCTCTGCCAAGATTGTGAGTGACGCACACAGGAAGCAGACACAATTTTCAGTCCTTCCACTCTCCTTTGCTCAGGTACCACTTGGTTATGAGGTGAAATGCTGGAGTGACTACTTTATCTTCTGAGATGGCCAGATAGAAAGATATTATGCACACTGGAAGGAAGTGTCCATCACTCATTTAGATGGAACTGATGGCACTTGGATTTTCCTGGGTTGTTGTTGGTTGTTCTCCTGCAATGGTTTGCATGGATGAATGCACGGCCATGAATTTTTGAGAGGCACAAGCTCAGATAAATTGCCATGAACATGGTGAGATTTCTTTATTGTGAGTTTGAGGTTCTCTTGTTCAAGCAGAAGCTTGTAGAGGAGCTGCTGTCCAATGGTGGGAGTAGGAGTGTGTGGGAATACCTCAAAACCCAGCAATAAATGTGTTCAGGGGTTAGCAAGTTGGCAGCAGTGGTGAGTATGTCACTCAAACAAGGAGTTTGGGATGGCAGAACATACGTATTCTGACCAGGGTCCTGATTGTGGAGCTGGAAACCAGGCTAAGATCAGCAACCATATATCCTAGAGCAGCCTTCCCCAACCTGGTGTCCTGTAGATGTTTTGGACATCAACTCCCATACCCCCAGCCATCTTGGCCAATAGTCAGGAGTGCTGGGGAGGCAGGTTTGGGAAGGCTGGTTTAGAGTGTTGCTCCGGTATGTGTAGTATCCAACCAACTAATCAAAAGTTTTCTCAAAGCAGTTCTCTTCGCCTCTGGAGGTCTTTGCAGTGGAGAGTTCTCCTCTATCCTCTTCCTGAGATGATCCAGGAAGAGAGACCCCACTAGAGTAAGGTCTACATGATACTCTCATAGGTTAGCTCATGTCCAGCATGACTGTATCATGTATTTTCTTTCTAGTAAGCAGCAACTCTGGGCAGTTATTCCTGCTGGTGCATATCTAAACAGCAACTACTGCTGGAATTAAAGTTTACACAGCAAAGGATAACTATGACATTGTGGCCTACACACTTACTTATACACACACACACACTTCTCTGAGGCAAATTTATGCTATGTAGTCTTAAATAAAGTACCCACCTCTTTGTTTGTTTGTCAATTTTTGTAATACCATTGTGGTTTTCAAAATAATTGTTTATATTTTGAAGTAGGGCTGACTAAAAATGGCCTCCCAAAATTTTCCACTCTGGTCTCAACATTTTAGATGTTCCTATTGTTGGAGTCAGGAAACTGGGAGTCAGAAACCTTTTTGGATCTACTGCAAATCACTCAGAGATCTACCAGTAGATTCCAAGCTATCTTATGCCCACCCCGATACATAGAATGGATGTGTAGAAGAATATGTACATGATTAGGAACATAGACAGCTAACTGTCTATAACCAAGTTAGATTATGTATCCATCTAGCCCAGTTATGACTGGGCTTGTCTTGGGAAGTACCAGAAATGCTCCAAAAGAACCTGATTTGGCTCAGACCTCAGACTTCATCTAAATCCAATGCACATCTCTAGCAAATGTCCTTCAGCATTTTGATATTAGGCCTATCACTCACTTATTAGGGACACAATATATGGAGTCCTTAGGTGTTTTGTGTGGGGGTTCCTGCGATGACACGGCCCTTTACACTTTAGGACCACGCGCATAAACCCTTCTCAGGCTAAGCATCAACATTTAAAAATCTGAGGGGAGGGTCAAATGAAACCTTTCCCCTACTAATGAGGGAAAAGATCAATACTGGCTGTTAAGGATCAAGCTTATATTTAAGATACCGTGGCTACAAAGGTGTGTGTGTGTGTAGATTTAATAGTAATGCAGGTTAATAACACCAAGCTGACACATAGGATTGGGTAGCAAACAAAATAAAAATAAGTTTATTTTAATTCTCAAAATCTTAGTTCCAGAAAATAACTTTAAACCTGCCTACACCAAACACTTTGTAATTAACCTAAGTCCCTATAACTCCAAATACTCTCATTCATACAATCACTGATTCCTCTTAAAACTCCTGACAAGACACAAATAACCCACCTAACCTAACTCCCAAACTCTCTAACACTCCCAACACACTACAACCAACCCACCAACTCCCTTAACTAACTCTGACATCACTCAAACACTCCTTATATACTCCTCCCCCCACAAACCACACCCACTCGGTTCAACATTCTAGACACACTAAACATACTAATGCAGACATACACCAGGGAACTGAATTGGGTTACGCCACAGTCCCCCCCACTCTTTTTCTTTTTGGTTGTTGTAATAATATTACCAGAAACTGTATGCTCATTAAGTTTGCAATGTAAAATGAGTTAGTAGAGCAGTCTCCCCTTGAGCTTCTGAACTTGCATACACTGTGATTATACTTTTGGATATTAAGTTTCACTTCAGTTTATGAATCTTTACAACTGTGTCTGTCACCTACAGCTCTCTCAGCTCTCTCTGTATGTGTCTTCCATGCCCTTCACAGATCAAGACATTTCTATATACAGGTACTTCTAGGGCACTGTTGTTGTTCTGGGTACCTTATTCAGCAGTACAGTAATACCTTGGATTGCAAGTAACTTGGTCTGAGAGTGTTTTACAAGACAAGCAAAAATTTTAAATTTTTTTTTACTTGATAAAGAAGCGATGTCTTGCAATACAAGTAATGTAGGATGTAACTGCTCGCCTCGAACAGGCGCAGGGGAAATCGGCCCCGCTCACGCCCGCCAGAGACTCGCTTTGATATAAGAGTGTTTTGGATTACAAGCACAGTTCCGGAATGAATTATGCTTGCAATCCAAGGTATTACTGTAGTCCTTCCCCAACCCCATCCCACCCTTTGTGTGTCGGGGGCGGCATTTAGGGCAGAATCCAAAATCCAATTCAAACCATCTTTTAGCAGCATGTATATAGAAAAAGTTGAAAATGTGAAGACACCTCCCTTCAAGGGTTAGCAAGAAGCTTGTTGAAAAAGATCATATTCATGGCACATCCTACAAAATAACCATTGCCTGATTAAGCGTAAAATATTTTTATTAATACAGGAAACCAGCCTCGTGGCATTTGGAGAGTTTCATATAAATCACTAACAACCACACACACACATACACACACAATAGAGCCTTAAATATGACTAATGTGCTCAAATGTGACAGTGTATAAATAAAAATGGATTTTGTTTACTGCCCAAGAACTTAAAATGTGATAAAGGAACCCTTGATAACCGAAATTTATTTCCAGGTTTCAAACAGGTCAGACTAATCCCCAAGTCATGGCTGTGCTAGAGCAATGGAAGGTTTGTCCACCATTGCAAGAGCTATAACACCCTATTGATTTGCATCATGCAAGCTGTCACAGGTATTTGTGGCAAGGAAGGTAGCCTGAAATCCCCCTCTTCTCTTTTCTTGAATATTTTTTAGGTGGTTAATCACTTTTTTCATCACAGGTGTCAGGGCATTTACCCCCCAGAAGCAGCTATTCAGTTGGGTTTCTAGAGTTGTTTTTCATATCAGGTCCAATCTTAGCACGCACATTGGTTCATTTTCAAGGCCCGATGGTGGCTATTTACCAAAATGCAAATCCCCTCCCTTGTTAAGAAAGGATTTAAAATATTTTGGAGAGATTCAGAGAGAAGTCAATTGAGTGTGCACTGCTGATAACCAATTGCCTTGCTATGGAACAGAGTTCTGGCCTGGCTGTTACTCAGATGTGCTCCCCAAAACTGTTTTTGAGGACCCTTAGGCAAGGCTCCCTCAATGTCCCCCTCCCTTACCACCACTGTTACCAGCTGCTATTCCTCCTCCTCCTCCTCCTCTTTCTCATAATTGCTATTCCTTGCTTGAAAAGCAGAGAGCCGGTGAGGAAGCAGGCAGTAACTTCTCCTGCTCCTTCTTCTCCCCACCACCATTGTCTGAGCCAGAACAAGAGGCAGGTGAAGAAACAGGTTGCAGTGGTGAAGAGGAGGAACAGGGGCTCTTGTCAGTGTGTCCTTGCCGCAGTGTGAGCTCTCAGCAGATGTCCGACCATGCCTATCTTTGACGACGACGGCGGCCATATCCCCAAACTCTTTCAAGGACTGACTGACTTGATAGTGCACAGGGCAATGGTTCAGACTTATTCCACAATGGGCTAGTTTGGCTGTTATGATAAATCATAGTTCAGCAATATAAGGAGGAGCCTAGTCTCTCCCCCCACCCTACCCTGGCTCACACATTCCCCTTCCTCCTCCAGTGCAGTTATGAGGAGGGTTTACATCTTCCTGTTTCATTATTATTATTATTATTATTATTATTATTATTATTATTATTATTATTAAGTACAGCTTGCTGTGTCATCCAAACCTAGACAAACTGTGGTCAGTCTTAACTATGGTTAGTGGAAGCAAGCCAACTTCAAACCATAGCTTATGAAACTGGCTTGTTTTCACTATTGATAGTTAAAATCAATCACAGTGTGGGGTTCAGAGATGAAATGCTGAACTTTTTTCTTCTAAGAAGTTTCTGAGCTCCTCCATACAGCCATGCCAGAGGAGAGAACAGGGAGAGGGGAAGGAAGCTCATGAGCCTGGGGCTTGCTGCAACTAATTTTTCATACCATCCTGTAGTCTCAATCGAGCCTTCTGGGGTTCCCCAGAGGGCCACAACCTTTCCCCAGGCCCTTTTCCTGGAATGCTGATCACTTGGTGGTTTCCCGGTGGGGTTTTTTCTATTTCTCCCCCACCCCTTTTGCCTTTGACCCCACCCCACCATTGGAATGTGGCCTCCAAGAGCTTCTCTGAAATTGATTTCAGCCCTTGGGCTGAAAGAGATTCAACACACCAGTGTTTTAAAAAAAAAAAAAAAAAAGAACCACAGTTGTCCATGTATAATGTGCATCTACAAAATATATGGAGTGCCATGCAAGCATTTTATCTTATGTCATAGTCTAAAATGTGGTTCTTGCCTCTCACCAGAAAGCCCACATCTCTAGTTATTGATAGAGCTTCTATAATGTGCAATGCTTACGGACATTCTAACAGTTCCATAGGAAACTCCACAAGTGAATGTCAACAAATGGTGCCAGTTGTTTTTTGGAAATGAAATGCCAGTTTGGCTGGGAGAAACCCCACAGAGGATTGAGGGACAGGAGGAGGACCATGAAACCAGATTGATCTAGAAGGGAACTCTGTTCCATTAACACCCTTCTTATTGATTTCAGTATCATTTCCTTTTGTTTGGCAGTGATTATCTCAAATGTATCGTGTTCTGAGAATGAACAACTCTACTCTTATTACTGGGCAATTAACGTGATCCCATTATTAATCATGAGCCAATAGTTCAGGAGTTTTTTACACCCATTTTGTCACTTCTGTTATTTCATGAGATTTTTGTCCTTAAAATGAGCATATGTCAGAAGTCATAATTACACACCCACAATTCTTCTCTCTCTTTCTCTTTCTTCCCTCTCTTTGAATGATTGCTTCTTCACTGGGATTAACTCTATTACAATTACCCTCTTGTCAACCCCTTGAAGGGAAAGAAATACTCTCATCTGTAATGGAAAATATGCTGTAAACTCTTTACCAGCTTGTTGTCATAATAAATAGAAGTGTCTATGTGTGAATGCACGGTTGATCTGAACAGTTATTTCAAGGGCTTATGGACATGATACTGTTGATGTGAGGATAAGAGGAAATGTCATGGGCTTCATACTTCTGTTCCCCTGTATTTCTGGGTGGATACATTTTTACTATACAACTGTATCTGAAGTGTGGCAAAATTCTCTTTACACTTGGCCAGATGATCCAGGTGAACAACCTCCTTCCAGGTGAGAAAACTCACCCTGGATTAGGTAAATTATTTGAGGTCACAACCAGAACAGAACTTTCACATCACTTCCCCATACTAGGGATACATGGACGTTGTAAAACCCATTCTATGTTTCGCGGATTGTCAGGCACCTTTCTTTCTGTCGTTCACTCATTGACAGAATTGGATTTCGCCCTTGCACAAATTCCCACACCCAAAAAATGTGCAACCCCGCACCCCCAAATAAGCAAATCCCCCCCAATGCAAATTTCCATGCTTTAGCCTATGGGGGACATGCAAAAGTTTGCTTTAAGAAGCCAAATTTTGCTTTTGGGCCTAGCCTGCAAGCAAGGCCAGCTTGACCTGAAGGGGGGGGGGAATTAAGACAAGGAAATCTATGAGAATAGGCTGTGGGAATTTAGGGTTCTTACCCCAGACGAGCCTGGCCACAGAGAACAAGTTGGGAAACTTGGGAGATTTCTGTAAAAATATGAAGTAAACGATGTGGCAATGTGTGTAAGCAAAAAGAGGAGGTATCCGAAGTTGAGGAGGGGGAATTGAGGAAGCTAGACCACCCTATTGTAAGTAATTGGTGGGATTAAAGCATTTTAGTTTCCATTAACCATAATAGGTAAAGGAGCTGACATAGGACTGAGGTGTAAAAGAACGGGCTTTCTCTATAGGCAGGGCTCTGCCTTCAGTCCAGATTCTTGGTGTTTTTCTTCTACTCCATTTCAGAGGGTCTTTGAGAGGAGACAAAACCTTTGCCAGCAAAATATTGTCTGCTTATTCTTCTTTTCTTTCTACTTCTGTATGAAGGATGAACGTTGTGTGTAAATGGTCCTTCCAAAGCCAAGGCAGACTATATCTCTGAACCTAACCCAAATAGACAGGAAGTAAACAGCTCTCTTTAGTAAGCCAGGGGCTTTGTTTAATTGGATCTTTTTGGCTTTACTATTTTTCCCCACTTACACTTGGTGCAGAGCGACTGAGCAACATCAAAAGCATTAATTTGTGGGGTTTGAAGGAGAAGGTGCAATCTTTACCTCCCCAGGTAAGAGATGGGGGAAGAGGCTGAGAGGAAACTCAGGTGAGAGCGGGGATGAAGGCTGCCACAAGTGTGGCAGTCAACCAATGTATGTAGGCTAACTGTGAGAACTCCATTTTGTTCTCGCAGAATGAAGATCTATCTGGCCTTGTCTGTAGTATATTTTATGTTTGTGTTAGACCAGTGTTCTCCAACCTTGGGTCCCCAGATGTTTTTGGCCTACAACTCCCAGCATGCCCCAGCCAGCTACGCCAAAAACATCTGGGGACCCAAGGTTGGAGAACACTGTGTTAGACTTTATTCTCCCTAGTGTTTGGTTCTATGCTCTTGAAGTAGGTCAATTTATTTTATTTTTATTTATTTATTTATTATATTTATACCCCGCCTTTTTTCCTGCAAGGAACCCAAGGCGGCTTACATAATCCTCCTCCTCTCCATTTTATCCTCACAACAACCCTGTGAGGTAGGTTAAGCTGAGAGTCAGTGACTGGCCCAAAGTCACCCAGTGAGTTTCATGGCCGAGCGGGGACTAGAACCTGGATCTCCCAAGTCCCAGTCCAACACTCTAACCACTACACCATGCTGGCTCATACACTTATTTCATACACTTGCCTTAGTTGTATATGGATTGAAGGATATTTTGCTCATGTATTTACTTATTGGCACTATAGTTTATTTGCAATTTTTTATGTCGGCCTTCTCCAACCTGGTCCAGATGTTTTAGACTTCAGTTCCTTGGCCATGCTGGTTGAGACTGATGGAATTTGTACTCCGAACATATTGATAGGACCAGATTGGCAAAGGCTGGATCATAGTATCTTTTTTGAATTGTTATGGTTATTGTTGTTCATTTGATATTTTGAGAGCTGCTTTGGGTGCCGTCTTGTGAGAAAGTGGCATACACATAAATGGTTGAATGAATTCATTGTCCATGTGGCTCTCTTTAAAAATGGTGTGGAAATTTCAGCTGTACACAATGTGACTACTAGAGTACTAAATCTAACTGGGCATTATGAGCATATTACGTTGTTTTATCATTTTCACTGGATCTCAGTCCATTTCTGGACTCTGTTCAAATTGCTTCTTTCATTATATTTCTATGCAAAGCTCTCTGGGTGGTTTATAAAGATTAAAACCTTTAAAATATAATATAATAACATAATATATTTTTGAACATAACTGATTTTATAACTATTTTAAACAATCAACAGTAACAAACAATAAATCCCAGTACTTGTTAAAAACCTTACCATATGCTTTCAAATGCCTGGGAGTAGAGCAATGTTTTTACCTGGCACTGGAAAGATGACAATGTTGGTGCCAGGTGGACCTAACTGGGGAGACTGTTCCATAAGCAGAGGGACCACCACTGAAAAGGCCCTCTCCTTCATGGCTACCGTCCAAGCCTCACTTGGAGGAAGCACTTGGAGGAGGGCTTTAGATGATGTGCATAGTATATGGGTAGGTTGATACCAGGAGAGGTGCTTGTTGTCTGAAGGACTGCTTCTTCTACATGTACCTACCTGAACCCTGAGATCATCATCTTTAGCCCTCTTGTGAGTTCCCCCGCCTAGTGAGGTATGGCAGGTGGCTACAAGAGAGAGGGCCTTTTCAATGGTGGCCTGTTGGTTGCAGCACACCTTCCCAGAAAGGCCCACCTGGCACCTATCTTCATATATTTCTTACACCAGACAAAGACCTTTTTGTTTCCCCAGGACTTTGAAATCATATTATGGTTTTACACTGTTAGCTGGATGGATTTTATTCCTTTGCCCTCCATTTTTAAAATTTATTTATTGATGCAATTTCCGCCCCCCTTTGTCCTCTGTTTTAAAGTGATTTGTGATTTTTCCAACGGTGTGTGTTTGTATTGGTTTTATTTCATTGTTTGATAGTAATTTTGTTTGTTTTCATCTCTGTAAGACGCCAAGAGAACTTTGGTTATACGGCAGCCAATAAATTGTATGGATGAATGAATCCATGGTTCAGCGGCACCATGCATCTTTTGCCTACATGAGGTCGCAGGTTCAATCCTTGGCATCTCAGCCGAAAAGGATCTGAGATAAAAGAGCTTGGATTCTATCCTTTGCATGAATCTTAGAGCCAAATGTTACATTAATCACATAGTATGAAGCTTAGGGTTGCCTTTTCATTTACCGTAGTGTAAGTGTGCATGGCCCCAATTCAGATCAGGACCACCATGCTCCAGGAGAGGAGGATTAGGCCACCCCCCCCATCTTCCCAAAATCCCACCTGCCATGGGGGATCAACAAAAGAAAATGGTGTAAATGGAGGGTGTTTTTCTCTTTTGTTAATCCCATCCCCCATTGGGGCGTTTTGGGGGAAAAATGGTGGGGAGAGGATTAGTTTTATTGCTTGATGGTTTTAATTATTTGTTGTTGTTAATTTAAATTTACTTGGATTGTAGCCCATTTTAAGTATTTTAATGTAGTTTTAGTTAAATTGTAATGATTATTGTTTGATTTATTTTGTATATTGGACTGCACTCTGGTGCAGAGTGCAATATAAATAATAATGATAATGATAATGATAATGATAATAATAATAATAATAATAATAATAATAATTATTATTATTATTATTATTATTATTATTATTATTATAAACCTCCTCACCCAGAACACAGTGGTCGCAATCTGGATCAGAGCCACACACACTTACACTAGAATAAATGAAGAGATAACACTGAGCTGCATGCTATGGAATTAGCATAACATGTAGTTTGGCACTTAGTGAGCTACTGTCAGTCAGAGTAGCAATTGTGGGCTAAATGGACCCATGTTCTGACTCAGTACTCGGTAGGGATGGGTGAGAATTTCATTTGGTCCATTTTTGAGAGTGTTGGACTGGGACTCGGGAGATCCGTGTTCTAGTCCCCGCTTGGTCATGAAGCTCACTGGGTGACTTTGGGCCAGTCACTCAGTCTAACCTACCTCACAGGGTTGTTGTGAGGATAAAATGGAGAGGAGGAGGATTATGTAAGCCACATTGGGTTCCTTGCAGGAAAAAAAGGTGGGATATAAATATAATAAATAAATAAATAAATAAACTTTTGCTCATTACTTCATAAATGGGGTGGAAAGAAATTGTGATTTAAAAAAATAAATTAAAAAACAAATGTAGAAGAAAGCAAAACTGACAGATCCATCCATCCCTACAAGCAGCGTCATGTAATCTTATTCCTTCAGTTTTAACTTTTGCATCAAGCAGTAGGAGGTCTAATTAAATTAAAGGCAAAGACACAGCTCCGTGTATGCTGTTCCGGTTTTGCTTTCACATTATTAGGGAGATGGCGTTCTTATGGAAAGAAATTGACTTCACTGCCAATTATGTGCGTGTTTAAAGCTGTGTAAAACTGGCTGTCACTACAAGGGATGTTTTCTGATAGCTTTTCACATGCATATGAAAGCATCATTACCCTTACTTACTTCTCTTTAATGCCTCTCCCCTCCGCCTTCTCTTTCCTGGATTAGATTGTGAGCTAACAGAAGTTCCTGTTTAAACTTATTTAACAGTATTGACTGAAATAACCCCAAATCTCTTCTGGTGCAAGCTGATTTAGCTACAAATCACCTGTTCCAGCATGGAGATCATTCATTGGCCTGAGGCTACGTACATTAGGAGGAATTTTCGGCACAGAAAGAAAAAAATAATATACGAACCACTCCTTGGAGGAGCTGTTACCATCAGATTAGCTCTGATTCTCTACAGGAGCACAAAATTACCCTGAAGTAATAATTATAATACATTAGTAGAGGTTTAATTTCCAATAAGTGCTGACTGTTTAAGTGATAGCAATCTCACCATGGCTCAGAGAACAATAGATCTCAGTACGGGTAAGAAGAAACCTGCGTAGAATTAAAAGATGGATCATTAAAAAAAATTGTTAGCAAATGGGAACAACAGTAGGCCCTGCAACTTTCCCTGTTGCTATTTTTATCGACAAAACTTAATTTACAAAATGTTTTCCCTGGGCGCTGGGAATATTCCCCTTTATCTATAGATAAACACTGGAATTCCTCATACTGTTCCAGAATTCACTCTGATGCTCTCTAGCTGGATCTACACATATAACATGAGATGATAGGATGGACAAATAGGTTCTGCAACAAAATTATCTGAGTACTAGCCAGACAGTCATGCCCTTTTCTAGGATACTCCATTCCATCCCCTTCCTTGTTTACACACACACACACACACACACACACACACGCTCCAACAGTAGTCAGAATGCTGTGGCCATTGAGCATGTTTAGTAACCTTTGGACTATTTTTACCCTTCCACTTCCCCCCCCCCCAAAGATTTTCCTGTACTTCTGCAGATATGTTCCCTCACTCCAAGCTTGCTGTCACCTCCCTCTTGTATGTGGATGTTGCCATTTTGGCTACATGAGAATCCACATTCAGATAGTGAATTTACTATTAGTATATAGGATGGCACCATTTCGGACTGTGCATGGGGGGGGGGTCACTTCTGAATGCTCCTTTTGGGGGAGGGATCAGAGTAGGGTGAGGATCAGAGCAGGGTGAGGAGCTGACCTAGTCCCCCACCCCACTAATGTGCTAGTTCTCTATTTGCAGAGATGCTTTTGTTTTGGGTTTTTTTTAACGGTGGGAAGTATTTTTAAAAATGGCACCTCCCACCTGCAACTGGGAGATGTACAGCTCGTTCTACCCCCTGATTCTGCTGAATATGTAGAGTCTGGCCAGCCTAAAGGCCGCCAATGTAGTGTAATGGACACAGTGTCAGATCCGGATTGTGAAAACATAATTCCAAATCTCCACACAGCTCTGAAGCTGACTGGGTAATCTCTGGGTAGTCACACAAGCCTTATCTGCCTCATGGGGTTATTAGAAGGATAAAATGGCATGATCCCATCTGCCTTAGAGGATGGAGTTGTTGGGGATAATGAATTCAGAGGAGGCTGCGCTTATGGCTCTCAGCTGCTGGGGTCTGTGCGTGATTCATGTGTGAATGGGTGTGTGTGCAAATGGGGAGTGTGAGGACAGAAGTTGGCATTCAGCAGTAAAGGATTCCCAGCTGTCCGTGATCTGCAGAGTGGGGTTGCAGGGATAGAAGCAGTGGCCCTGAACTGGTTAGATTTCCTTCATAACCACTCGCCCACATACTTTCCTCCACTTGACCAGAAACTCGGACTCGGAGGCAGGTGAGGAGAGGAATGCCTACGGAGGAAGGAGTTCAGATGGCTGCTTCTCCTACTACTACAGTGGCCCCCAGTTTGCACATGTGGGAATTCCATACTTCACTAACTGTCAAGTGTAACATGTTTGAGACGTGTGGGTAATGTGTACGGAGCTGCATTTCCCCCCCCAAGTTCTTCCTGCCTATCTCAGACAAATTGATTTTCCCTATGTTTTAGGCCAGTGGAACTTAAAATAGAGAGTGGGGGATATTGGGGTTTTCCATGCAATTCATTTTTATTAATTTAATATTTATATTACTTTTTATAAACTGTTATTCTATTTTTACAAATGAAATAGAATGCCTGAATGCCATACAGCTTCATATTGCCATCCATGATCTTAATGCTTGAACAAATTACCTTTGTAGAAAGGTGGACAAGAAGAAAGGTGGCAGAAGATCTTTCATCCCACATTACCAAGGGCACCAACCCCTCCATGATCTGGGAGTTAGGTCATTCAGCTTGCTGATAAATTTCTGTTCAAAATTAAACAGAGACAACTGCAAGCCAAAAACACATCAATGAATTTTTGTGAGTCTCCACTTGTACAGGATTAAAAGGAGGCTGCATACTTAGTGCAAGCACAGCTATAATGTCTATGTCTCATATTTAGAAGCTAGCATATCTTCCGGTTAGATGTGCAGATATTGCTGAGTTTTGACATGAGGATCTTTTGATAATTCTGTTGAGATGGATTTTATTTATTTATTTATTATATTTATTATATTTATACCCCACCTTTTTTCAAGTCCAGACAAGACAAAACAAAATTGGTCTGTGTGTATTGGAAATATTAGACAATCCAATAGGATGAAACACATTTGTTAAAAATAAGGATTCAGGCCACTAAAAAAATCTAAGAATTTTTGCAAATCTTTATATAATATATATCTGTTCCTGCAGTTCTCAGCTCTGATGCTAAACTCTTTGGAGCTGCTGAAATGAAAAGGTCCTTGTTCAGTTACACACCAAATTGACATGAAGGCAGCCCAGTAAGGTGCTCTGAATTCGGTACGCAGCAGGATACTTTTTGAATTATTCAGCACACAATGGCTTGAGTAAGATTATATTCTTAAAAATGGTAAAGTAGAAGCATTTTTAAAGGTTAGGATTCTAGAATAATCTGTGTACATTTAATCATTTTATGGAATAGATGATTTGATCTATTTATTCTTAACTTTGTGGGTGTAAAATGTTTTTTTATTATTATTATTATTATTATTATTATTATTATTATTATTATTATTATTATTATTATTATAAATGCAAGTAGCATGGCCAGTGACATTTCCTGCAAATAAACAAACAGGAAAGCAGCCAACCATGCATCCAACTACCAAAGTCACCACATAAACTTTGAATATCCATTTTTGCTCAGGGGTGGCTAAACTCCAAGGCTAAACTCCAAGCTCCCAATTCTGCCTGCTGGCTGTTTCTTTGGAGACCAGCATATGGAGTATTTATTCACTTCAAAGGAAGCTGCTCCGTGTCTTAACTTGAACATCAGTGAACATAACAATTCCTTTTCAAGTGCCTAGTGTCATCATCATCAGGCGATCACTCGTGACCGAGTAAGATTGTCTTCCGGGATAAAAGGAGGAAATTCTAAAGAAGATTGTGTAGACTCTAGCGATGGGTCCGTAAGTGACTGTGGAGGCCAATTCTAGATCCAAACAGCTTCCCACAGTGAGGACACAGGTTACCAGATAGAAGATGGTCCTGTAAAGGATTCATTTGATGTGCTTTTCGCTTAGCACGTTTCTCCCTTTCACCTTGCACTCAGACTTCTTCAAAGTCCATGGAACCTTTGTGAAAGGCCACCCTCCATTTAGATCGTTCATGGGCCAGAGCTTCCCAGTTTTCGATGTTTATATTGCATTTTTTTAGATTTGCCTTATGAACATCTTTAAACCTCTTATATTGACCACCGATATTCCACTTTCCATCCTTGAGTTGGGAGTAGAGTAACTGCTTTGGGAGACGGCAGTCAGGCTTTCGAACAACATGACCGGTCCACTGAAGTTGGCGTTGAAGGATCATTTTTTCAATGCTAGTAGTCTTTGCTTCTTCCAGTACACTGACATTTGTTCGCCTGTCTTCCCAAGTAATTTGCAGGATTTTCCGGAGGCAACGTTGATGAAACCTTTCAAGGAGGTGGAAGTGACGTTTATAGATAGTCCATGTTTCGCAGGCATACAATAAAGTTGGTAATACAATGGCTTCGTAAACCAGTGTTTTGGTCTTCTTACAAATATCCCGATCCTCGAACACTCTATGTTTCATTTGAGAAAATGCGGCACTTGCGGAGCTCAGACGATGCTGGATTTCACTGTCGATGTTAGCTGTAACAGAAAGATAGCTGCCAAGATAGAGAAAATGATCGACATTTTCCAGTGTTGTCCCGCCAAGCTGGATAGATGGCATCACCAAAGGGTTAGCTTGCACTTGCTGATGAAGCACTTTGGTTTTTTTGATGTTAAGTGAGAGACCAAGTTTTTCGTATGCTTCTGCAAAAGCATTTAGGATAGTTTGGAGATTATCCTCTGAATGTGCGGAGACCACATTATCATCAGCATACTGAAGTTCCACAATGGATGTTGTAATTACCTTACTTTTTGCTTTCAGCCTGCTGAGATTAAAAAGCTTTCCATCTGTTCGATATATAATTCCCACACCAGTGGGAAGTTTCCCCTTGACAAGATGTAAAACCATGGCGATGAAAATGGCAAATAATGTTGGGGCGATAACACATCCCTGTTTAACACCTGATCCCACTTTAAATGGAGCACCATGAGAGCTGTTGTTGTCCAAAACCGTTGCCGTCATGTTGTCATGGAGAAGTCGCAAGATATTCACAAATTTATTGGGGCATCCAATTTTCATAAGGATAGTCCAGAGAGCTGTTCGGTCTACAGTATCAAAGGCCTTAGCCAAATCGATAAATGCCATATAAAGGGGTTGATTTTGCTCCCGGCATTTTTCTTAGAGCTGGCGTGCAGTAAAAATCATGTCTACTGTCCCTCTAGAGGGGCGGAAACCATATTGAGTTTCAGGGAGGATCTCTTCTGAAATAGATAGAAGACGGTTTGCGAGAATCCTAGCAAATATTTTACCTGCGGTTGCTAAGAGAGAAATGCCCCGATAGTTTCCACAGTCTGTTCTATCACCCTTCTTAAAGAGGGTGATAATTATGGCATCCCTGAAGTCTTCTGGGATCTCTTCTCTTATCCAGATTTTTTCGATGAGTTTATGAAGGTGTTGTACAAGTTCGGGGCCCCCTTCTTTAAATATTTCAGCAGGAATCCCATCTGGTCCACTAGCTTTGTTGTTCTTCATTTGATTAATGGCTTTTTTTACTTCATCCAAAGTGAGGAGTATTGCAAGTTCCTCTTTAATTTGTTTTTGCGGGATTTGCGAAAAAAATCTCATTATCCACCTTAGATTTACGATTTAAAAGGTCATAATAATGCTCTTTCCAATGCAGTGCAATAGACTCTTTGTCTTTTAAGAGTTTGGTGCCATCTTTTGATTGTAAAGGGTTTGTACCATAGGTTTTTGGTCCATAAATGGCCCTTGTGGCCTTAAAAAAGCCCCGTGCATCATGAGATTCTGCAAGTTGTTGAATTTCTTCAGCTTTCTTTTTCCACCGAGTGTTCTTAAGTTCTCTTGTTCTTCTTTGGACCTCAGCCTTTGCGCTAGCGTAGGTTTTTTTCTTGGCAGCGCAGTTAATATCATTTTGCAATATTTGGAAGGCTTTCCTTTTTTGGTCAATTATATATTTAATCTCATTATCACTTTCATCAAACCAATCCTGATGTTTCTTAGTTTCATATCCACTAGTTTGTTCACAAGCTGCAGTAATGGAGGTTTTCAGCTTAGACCAATGGTCCTCAATGTTGTCAGGAGGTTCCGTAGGTAGATGTTCCTTAAGAAGTGATTGAAGACGAGTTTGCTTAATAGGATCTTGAAGGACTTGGATGTTCATTTTACGCCTTGGTTTCCTTCCTTGAAGCCTACGTTGGGGAGCAATGTTGATAACCATTGTGGACCGGATTAGTCAGTGGTCTGTCCAGCAGTCGTCGGCACTCACCATGGCCCTAGTAAGAAGTACATCGCAGCGATCTCTAACACGGACAATTACATAATCCAGAAGATGCCAGTGCTTTGACCGTGGGTGCTGCCATGATGTTTTAAACTTGTTCTTTTGTCGAAAGAGCGTGTTTGTAATAGTGAGATTATGCTCTGCACATATAGACAAAAGTAAGATTCCGTTCGGGTTGCTGTTACCAACTCCGTCTTTTCCAATAGTTTCTGGCCATAAATCAAAGTCACGCCCGACTCTTGCGTTAATGTCACCCAGGAGAATAATTTTATCCTCCTTAGGTATCTCTGACAGGAGAGTGTCCAACTGGCTATAAAAACTTTCCTTGATGTCATCATCAGCATCTAATGTTGGTACATAAGCGCTCAAAATAGTTACCTGTTGGTTATTGGCGAGCTTTAATCGAAGAGTTATCAGGCGTTCGTTAATGCCAGTAGGAACTTCTGACAAAGAGTTCACTAGTTCATTTTTGATGGCAAAGCCTACTCCATGTATTTGTCGGTCCTGCTCAGGTAGTCCTTTCCAGAAGAAGGTATAACCTCCTTTTTCTTCTTTCAACTGTCCCTCTCCTGCCCTTCGAGTTTCTTGAAGTGCTGCTATGTCAATTTTAAACCGTCTCAGCTCCCTTGCAATAATAGCAGTCCTACGCTCAGGGCGTTCACTATCTATGTTATCCAGCAATGTCCGTATATTCCATGTTCCAAAATTCAATTGTCTTTTTCGACCGCTAAAATGGTGACCCCACTGGACGCGGTAATCCAGTCAGGGGAGAAAGAGGTAGACTATGTTTAGGGCACCTTTTCTAGCCCCCTCCCCATACGGGGTGAGCAGAGTGGATCCTAAATAGGGCTGCTCAGTCATGGATACAGCTGCCGAGCTGCTCGACTACCTCGTTCCTTGAACAGGGCGACTGAGTCTGCATCCACCGCCCATGTGCTGGTCCATGACTAGGGGCTTCCAGATTCACAGTCCTGCCCCCATTGCCATTCGCCAGTCGCCATGGGACTTTTTTTTTTTGTTTGTTTGTTGGGTTGGGTTGGGTTGGGTTGGGTTGGAAGACGCCTGTGCGTGAAACTGTTTTATGTGGGGAGATCGGTGCACAACGAATCACCACACAAACTTGACAGAGCACGGCAGAGATCCAATGGCACGGTTACCCTGACGATTGGAAAACCATTCTCTGCTGCAGCCTTCATCCACCTTCACAGCTGTTGTAATTTAGGTTTAATTATCTTCCGCCTGTTCTGCCGTTGAGGACTTTATGTTTTGGATCATTCTTTGTCTGGTTCCTCTCCCCGGACCTTACCGCCATGGGTGACCCTACTGGGGGTACATAGCTCCCGACGGCATTGCTCACAGGATTCATCGGAACACGCAAGCCCACTCACCACTTCAAGGTGACGATCCAGCAATCTGCCTAGTGTGCAGGCTAGAGCACTGAAGCAGAAACACACACGATTCAGCTTAAATTCTAGCCCTATGCAGGTGTTCATCTGCAACATGCATCGGGCTAAAGTAGGGATGGGACATGTGCATGTGCCCTGCCCCAAAGCAACCCCATGCTCTAGCCACATCATAGACCTTTGTACATTGAACATGAAGGTCTATATAGGAGCCTGTAAGCATGTTTGGCTGAGTGCGCTTGCACAGTTCCTGATATAGGGAACCCTGATAAAGCAGGGTTCCCAATTGTGGGAGCTGTCACAGCTCCCACAATTGGGAACTCTGCTTTATGCTTGTTGCTGATTGCACTTACAAGCCCCTACACGGGGCTTTGTGTGCTCAACATGAAGTTCTATGAGATAGCCAGGGATGCTTGGGGGCGATGTATGCATGCTCACACACGTCTTGTCTCCAGTTTTGATCTATTCATGATGGGGGCAAACGCCTGGATTGGTCTTCTGTTTCCTATGCTTGGGGGAAGGACTTTTGGATCTAGCCTGCCAGGGCTTTGTAAGGGTCAAGAGAGTGAGAAGCCACCAAGTGAGAGGGTTTGCACAAGATCCTCCAGTGAAAATACTGGTTCTACTGTACTGTAAGCATCTGGAGGGTGCAGAGAAGGGTTTTACTATGGCTAATATATACAGGAAAGTCTTTACAAAGTTTGTATGGGTGTCTGGCAGAAATAATATTCTGCTTTGTATATATCAGAGGTGATGAACCTGTGGACCTCCAGATGTGGTTGGGCTACAACAACCCCTCTCCCCAAGCCCTGACTATTGGCCATGATGGCTGGGGTTGATGAGAGCTGGAATCCAACAACAACTGGAAGAGCACTGGTTCCCCAACCCTGGTGTAGATTATCATCTTAGAAGCCCTTGTTGAAGGTTCCTCATCAGTGGGAGGTCTGCTCAGCAAGTACCCAAAAGCAGCCTCCTCAGTAGTAACACCAATATTGCAGAATCTTCCCAGGAGGCTCATCAGAGTGCATATTTTCAAGTATATTGCTTGAAACAGTTTGCTAAAGTGGTTTTGGCATTTAATGTTTAGGTAGCTGCTGTTCACAAGGTAGAGATCTGTATTCCTGTTTTATACGAGTCTCTCTCTTTTGGTTCTAGATTTTAATACCGTCTTGCTTTTCGTTCTACACTGCTTTGTACATTTTAAAAAAAAATCTGGATTCTAGTAAATGGAGGCACCCATGCTCCACTAGCCATCTCTTCTATCTCTTCCCCATACATGACCCAGACATGTCATCAAATAAACTTTCCCAGCCTTCTTAAATTTCATTTTATCCAACTGCTTTCATAGATTACCGGTAACAAGCAGGATCATACTAGTTTTCAGCAAAGTTCTGTTTCTGGTGCTCCTGAATTTGGTGCATTCATTTGATTTCCCTCTTGACAGTTTAAGGTGTATTTTTTTCCCCTCGCCAGTATATATTTCCTAGTGTGCTGTAATGTGTGGGTTATGTATGAGGCAGTTGCTCAACTTTGTACTTTAGGTTTGCCCAAGTATTGATTTATGAAATCCAATGTGATTCCATTACTGTGTAAAGAGATTAATATGTTCTTAATCCTGCCAGGTTTGCAGTTTGATTTATATTTCTCACAAATGTACATAGGTGAAGGTTTTTCTTATTTTTCAGCTTGATAGATTTAAAGTCAGGGTGTCAGATACAGATCTAAATAAAAAATATGAGGGGCCAGACCTATATCTCTTACAGTAGTCAGTGACATACATACTGGTGTAAGAATAAATAGGATCTGGATCAGCAAGAAAATCTTTGTCTCGAACGGAGGCCTTGGGGAAAACTGTTATGAACTTCAGGCCACACCCCAACTAAATCTATTTATGTCAAGAAAAGCTGAGCAAGCTTTTGGAGATGTCAGTCTCACACTTTTAAACTACTGACCAACCCCAAAAACATTCTGCATAGAGATAATGTTGTACCGGTGCTGCTTTGGGGGCAAGTAACTTGAAGGGCCACCTTCTTCACCCATATGATTTATTATTATTTGTTTCTAGCATTTTTCTCCCACACTTTAGCCAAAAAGGCTCCCAAGGCAGTTTAGAAAGATAAGAAAGCCAAGAAAATGATTGGGTTGAAAGCCAAACTTTATCATAAACAGCGCCATGCAGAGAAGATACAGATGAAAAAGACTATTAAAATGCATGAAAAGAGGAATACCAAGCAGAAGAATGATGAGAAGACCCCAGAAGGAGCTTTGCCAGCATACCTGCTGGACAGAGAGGGCCAATCCCGAGCAAAGGTTCTCTCCAACATGATCAAACAGAAGCGGAAAAAGAAAGCGAGGAAATGGGAAGTTCCTGTACCCATGGTCCGTGCCCAGGGAGAGACAGAAGTGCTCAAGGTGATCCGTACAGGAAAGAGAAAGCAGAAGGCTTGAAAGAGAATGGTTACAAAAGTGTGTTTTGTTGGGGATGGTTTTACCCGAAAACCTGCAAAATATGAACGATTCATTCGACCAATGGTAAATGCTTTCATACCTTGGTTAATCGATATGTACTTACTGATTGTTCCATGGTTATTGTCTTACAGTAAAGAAAAAAAATAGTGGTACTTGAGAGCCAGTGTGGCGTAGTGGTGAGAGTGTTGGACTGGGGCATGGGAGATCCGGGTTCTAGTCCCCGCTCGGCCATGAAACTCACTGGGTGACTTTGGGCCAGTCACTGACTCTCAGCCTAACCTACCTCACAGGGTTGTTGTGAGGATAAAATGGAGAGGAAGAGGAGGATTATGTAAGCCGCCTTGAGTCCCTTGCAGGAAAAAAGGCGGGATATAAATATAATAAATAAATAAATAAGGCTTACAATCTAAAAGACACGTCACAAAAGCAAAGGGGATTGGGACTGCAGAGGTGGGGGGGAAGCAAATTCAGGCACTAGATTCCTAGTTGCAAAATTCAGCATGTCATGGACACAGTGGAAGGCAACTACTTCCTCTACCTCTGACGTCCTCAGCAGTGACAGTTGATAGCAGGAGGGAAGGGGGCTCTCAGCTGCAGCTGTATCCAGGTATGATAAAGGGAGGCAGCAATGCCCACACTCTGAGGCCATCTTCTGAAGCCCTATGCACATAAGCACACCTGAGAACAACTAGGTTGACAGGCACAAGTGAGAGGGCCTTTTTCCTGCAGTGGCCCCACATCTATGGAATGTACTGCCTTCGTTGTAGGTCTTAAACAGTTCTGTTCACAGAGGCTTTCTCCTAAACAGGTTTATTGGGCTGCAGACAGAGTGCAAATGACTTTAACTGTAACCAACAGTTAAGGGATTTTAATATTTGTATTTTAGTTTCATCTGCCAGTTCTTATTATTCATTTTTTTGAAACTTTGTGTTGTTGATGTCTTATGCTTTATGGACTATTGGAGGACACCTTCAGAGGGCTCTACCCTTAAAGGTGGCTTATAACTTTATTTGGAATAAAATAAATGACAACAGGAACTAAGCTCCAAACTAGACATGATGTGGGTAGCCAAGAGGGTAGTGTTGGTCTAATTTTAAATTTAAAAGGAGCTCATGGATAAGGGGAACTGAATTGTCTGCCACTATACATTTCGTTGTCCCCAGGCACCTTTCCCCCCCTAGTCCAACTTAATTAAGGGTGCAATCCTATGCAAGTTTAGAGAGAAAAATGTCCTACAGCTCCTAGCATTCCTGGCTGGGAGATGCTGGGAGTTGTAGGGCTTTTTTCTCTCTAAACTTGCATAGGATTGCACTCTAAGGTATCAAAGCCAGGCTGTGGGAAGAAAGAACACAGACAGTGGACTGTGTGGAGGGAAGCTTGCGGAGGGTACACCCCCACTACCACTCGTGTGCCCTTTTTGATGTTAAAATTAGAGTCATCTACTTCCTAACTTATACGTCAATGTGACAGATCCATGTGTTTTGTTGGGACTTGAAAAAGATACTAGGAGAGGATATATTGTGGAGTAATATCCTTCCTATCTCAGATCAGCAGAGTAGAGTCCCTCTCCAGCTTAAAAGAAGCTTAGATTTGGCTAGTGTTAGCCAGTTAGCATTTGGTAATCCAGGATGCTTTAAGGCAGACTGGATTTCCCTGGTTTTGCCCCCTTTTCTCTCCCTCAGAACAATAATCAGAGACACAGTCTTGTAAAAGTTAAAAGTAACATTTACTCACTCAGATTATGCAGTTTCATTCAGGCAGGCTTAAAAGAGTTGCTTACAGTACATTTGGAAATACTTGGGGTCTGAACTTGTGGAGAGGAAGAGGAGGATTATGTAAGCCGCCTTGGGTCCCTTGCAGGAAAAAAGGCGGGATATAAATATAAATAAATAAATAAGGCTTACAATCTAAAAGACATGTCACAAAAGCAAAGGGGATTGGGACTGCAGAGGTGGGGGGGAAGCAAATTCAGGCACTAGATTCCTAGTTGCAAAATTCAGCATGTCATGGACACAGTGGAAGGCAACTACTTCCTCTACCTCTGACGTCCTCAGCAGTGACAGTTGATAGCAGGAGGGAAGGGGGCTCTCAGCTGCAGCTGTATCCAGGTACAATAAAGGGAGGCAGCAATGCCCACACTCTGAGGCCATCTTCTGAAGCCCTATGCACAGTAACATTTACTCACTCAGATTATGCAGTTTCATTCAGGCAGGCTTAAAAGAGTTGCTTACAGTACATTTGGAAATACTTGGGGTCTGAGCATGTAGCAGCAACTCTGGCTACATGCTGCTACAAGGACCACGTGGAGACAACAACCTGGTGGTGCCACACTCACTAGAGTCTGAACAGAAAGAGGAAGAAGCTGGGAGCAACGCCCACTTCCTGTTCAGGCTATTAATAATTCAATGAGTACCTTCTAGGAAAACCACCCTAGAAGGTATCAGTGATCTTAACCATTTCACCCAATTACCTGGTGAAACATTAGCCTTAGGTTTTGACTGCAATTTTAATTATCCAACACACCCCTTCTCAGGCAAAACAACACACATTCATTCACTCACAATTTTATTAATCCACCCACAGTCCCATCTTGACTCGAAGATTCTGGAAACTGTCTCTTGTCTTGGTAGAGCCTTGGTTAGGATGTCAGCAGTCATTTAGTTTGTCAAGTCCACAAGTCCATCTTGGACAGCCTCACGCACAAAGTCTTTGATCAGTTGATCCAGCCAGACCACTTCTCTGCAGACTTGATCTTTGAGCTACAAGCCTTGCTTTGTAGCGCTGCACTTCCCCTTCTGCCCCTTGCTTGATTTTGAACTTCCACTTACTCTTCCTGTGGCCTTCTTTCCAGGAGGTAGGTCAGTAAGCGTCCCTGTCTTGTACTGATGCAGTGCATCCATCTCCTCCTGCGCAGCCTTCCTCCAGAGACAGGCTTCTGTGTCTGGCATCTCCTCTATCTCTTCCCATATAGAAGGTTCTTGGGATGGCGCCGACCCTGCAAAGTAGGACAGCCGGAGTGGTGGAACTCCTCTGTTGGATCTGGATGACTGTCTGACCTGTGGTTCAGGAACCTCATCAGCTTCATCCTCCTCCTCCAGTGCAGGCATGTCCTCATCACTCCGCTCCTCTTCGTCTGGGTTGGGTACGCTGGAGCTTTTCCCTGTTCATCGCCTATAGAGGGGGCTATAGCTTTTGAAGTAGGCAGCACACAGTCATAAGTTACATGTGGGAAGTACACGAGCTCTTGCATTTCCTTTTCTGATTGATCAGAAAAATTCACAACAGTTCCCCTTGTCTCAGCCTTCATGTGTTCATCAAAATGGACAACATGCCTTGGCCTGACTTGTCCTGTTTTTAGATCCATTATCTTGTAGCCTTTTCCTCCAGTAGCGTACCCGATGAGGATACCTGCTTGTGCTCTGGAGTCAAGCTTGTGCCTGTTTTCTTTAGGAACATAGCTATAGGCAACACTTCCAAATACACATATGTGTGACAGATTGGGAGTTCTCCCATGCCAAACTCAAAAGGTGTGCATGTAGCTCCCTTTGTTGGCAATCTATTCTGGATGTACACCACAGTGGCAGCTGCGTCTCCCCACAAACGTTGGGGAAGAGATGCATCTTTTAACATGCATCTTGTCATCTCCATGATGGATCTAAACTTTCTTCCTGCTACTGAGTTCTGTTGTGGGGTATATGGAACAGTTGTTATGTGTTCAACTCCTTCCTGTTCCATAAGGGCTTCCATGTTGTGTGAACAATACTCACGCCCGTCATCAGGACCCCTGGGCACCTCTGGAATTTGTTCTTCACCATGGCAAAGTACTTCTTGGTCATCTCCAGCACTTGACTCCTTTACTTGAGGAAGTATGCTGCACAATATCTTGAAAAATCATCAATAAATGTTAGGATGTATTTATTTTTCCCCAATGATGGAACATTCATTGGATCACATACATCACTGTAGACCACGTCCAGTACTTTGGTGCTGCGCTGCTGAGTGCAAGGAGGAAAAGAAGGTTTAACTGCCTTTTCAGTGACATAACTCACACACTTGGTTGTGCCCGATGCACTCTGGGTTACTTGCACTCCTCTTGCCAGCTCCTTGCGCTGCAGTTCCTTTATTGTGCTTGTTTCTCTATGTCCGAGTCTTCTGTGGCAAAGCTCCAGATCAGCCTCATCCTTCTTCTTTGGGCACGCCACTTTAGCAGACTGAGATTCTGAAACAATAACCTCATACACGCCATTGATCAGACTAGCTTCAACAAACACATTACCATTTTTGGACACTTTACACTTGTCACCTTCAAATAGTACTCTGAAGCCTTTCTTTGCTAAAGTGGAGACACTGAGTATGTTGCAACTTAATTTTGGAACGTAGAGAACTCTGTCTACACAGTTCTTTCTGGTTTCACCACCAACCTTGCAGAGTAGAACTCCTGAGCCTGCACCTTGTGCCTTTATCACATTGCCATCTGCAATCTGGATGTCCTCACTTTGTGATTCTTCAATCTCATTGATTTCTTTGAAGAATCCTCTCTCGTGTGAGAAATGGCTCGATGCACCCGAATCTATCACCCATTTGTTTGACTTACTTTTGTAACAGTTAGCTGCTAAACTCTTCTGTTGCATCAGTAAGTTATTCTCATCAATCCCCTTCTTTTCCTTTTGCTGCCTAAAAGATGGGAGCTTCTTTGTCTTTGGGGTCTTACAGAACTTGGCAATATGTCCCTCTTTGTTGCAATTAAAGCAGACAATTCTTTTGGATGTGCCTTTCCCATTCCCTTGGGACAAGTAGTTTGAGTCACTTTACTTAGAATGCCTGATTGGAGATTCTTCCCTTCTCTCAACACATTCTTCTCTCAAATGACCAATTATATCTTTTAGGGTTAAATTTGGGACACTGTCCATTCTGGATATAAAAATCTCAAACTTATATCCCAGTGACCCCAGGAAGTAGCAGACCTTCTGATCTTCATTCATCACGTATTCTGCCAGTCTTAACTTTTCAATAATAGTTAAAAACTCTTCCACATGACTTCCACAATCTTTCTTGCACTCAAGCTTCAAATGAAACATATATCTCACTAGGCGCCTGTGAGACCGCTTGCTTGCAAACCCAAATGCCTTTTCTAGATTATGGAGCACTTCTCTGGCTGTTTCCCCTTCTCCAGCATGGATCATTTGGCAATCAGTTAAATTTTCTATGATAACAGATATTGCTATCCTGTTTTGCTTTTCCCATTCTTTGGCTGCTGCTCTTGTCTCTTTACCAGCGCCACTGGGCTTATCCTCTTTAATACAGCCCAGGACTTCAAGTCTGTCCAAAATTACTTTCAATCACCTATTCCATTGTATGAAATTTGCTTTCAGTTAATTTGGGCAGCCTGGAGAAGCTCTCTCCTCTTGAGTTTCCTCCGCTCATCTTCAGCGATCAAAAATCAAGAAAAATGCCCAAAAATTCAAAATTGGGAAAAATGCCAAACTCAAAAGTGGAAAAATGTGCAAAATGCAAAAAACTGAAAATGCCCAAAACTCAAAAACCTTCACTGCCTTACTACTGCCTTCTGAGGAAAGGGGGTTTCTCTTTCACAAGGAGACAATGGAGTCACCATGTGCTCACCAGGGAACAAAGAAAAATATGGCCGCTTTGAATTCCTCTTCTCCCTGAAGAGAATCCAGTGGCATCCACCAAAATGCTACCATAACAATCTATTCTGGGCCCATAACCCGTGTTGGGACTTGAAAAAGATACTAGGAGAGGATATATTGTGGAGTAATATCCTTCCTATCTCACGTTAGTGAGATCAGCAGAGTAGAGTCCCTTTCCAGCTTAAAAGAAGCTTAGATTTGGCTAGTGATAGCCAGTTAGCATTTGGTAATCCAGGATGCTTTAAGGCAGACTGGATTTCCCTGGTTTTGCCCCCTTTTCTCTCCCTCAGAACAATAATCAGAGACACAGTCTTGTAAAAGTTAAAAGTAACATTTACTCACTCAGATTATGCAGTTTCATTCAGGCAGGCTTAAAAGAGTTGCTTACAGTACATTTGAAAATACTTGGGGTCTGAACTAGTGGAGTTCAGACCAGCAACTCTGGCTACATGCTGCTACAAGGACCACGTGGTGACAACAACCTGGTGGTGCCACACTCACTAGAGTCTGAACAGAAAGAGGAAGAAGCTGGGAGCAATGCCCACTTCCTGTTCAGGCTATTAATAATTCAATGAGTACCTTCTAGGAAAACCACCCTAGAAGGTATCAGTGATCTTAACCATTTCACCCAATTACCTGGTGAAACATTAGCCAGGTTTTGACTGCAATTTTAATTATCCAACATGTTTAAACACGGACCTGCTCCAACTAGGGATGTGTGAGAAATTTGCTCCATCAAGTTTTGTTTTGCTTTTTGTTTTAACAGATTGAACTAATGTGTGCCTCCCAGACTCAAACACAATTTGTGGCTGGAAAGCCATACATTTCAGAGCTTGTGATGTGTTATGCAAACCAAAAGAAATATTAGTTCGACAACATGCACACATCTGAAAAATGTGCAAAAAGAAATAAAGCGCTCATTTAAAAAATGTGCATAAACGTGTTTTAGTCAATGGGTGCATGTGTCCAAACATATGTATGTTTATAATGCACACAAATGTGTACATCACAAAAAAATGCATTCAAATTTCCATACATGTTTTTTTAAAGAAACAACCACCCAAAAATCCACACACTCCTGTGGAAACAGAATGCAATGAGCTTGACTTCTAAAAATAAACAATCTCATCAAGACAGAGATTGACAACTTTGTTCGTCCCTAAATTAATGTAGAAAGAGGAGGCAGGGTCAGTTCTTAATAGCAATAGAGCCACATGACTAAAAGTGCAAAACTCTCTCACTGCAATCTGTTTCCCGCACCCCAAGCACATTTCTCCTCACTGCATTTCAAGACCAGAAATGTGCTTAATTCTGAGAAAATCATTTGGAGAAACAGCCTGCAAGGACGTAAGCCTCAGGGTATGAGAGGGAAGATACTGCATACCTCCTCACCCACCTGCCCACTCTTTGGTTAAAAATGGATCCTAAGCTCTCTTTCTACATGATTGGGGCAGATACACATTTATACATGTGGATCTGATGCTGTCAAATCCAGTTTGGTTTTCAAGCATGTACTTGTTTGTGTATGTATCACATTGAAACCAGCAGAACATTCCTTTGGCTGGATCATGCCCACATTGTATTTTCTAACTTCACCTTGAACCATTGTGACTACTACTACCAGCCAAAAATTATGGAATATGACTTTCTCAATTCCATACATAAAAAGGCTTCAAGATTCTTGATTCTTCATTTCAAACCAGTTTGATTCTATATTGCAAAAATAAATAAATAAATCTGGGTAACTAGGGCAAGCCCAAGACTTTCACTTTGCATATGCCTGTGTTTTGGCTCTAGTAGCACTTCTCAATGTGCCATCCTCTGTAATGGCAGTTAAGGCATCTCATTTAAGAAGACATGCTAGTGTTTCCTTTGTTAAGGCAGTAAAAAAATAATTTAAAAAATAGCATTCTAATACTTGAATGCTATATAAAATGGTAATCGGAGTGGGGTCAGTCATACTAAGCTTTATAAAATTGAAACAGTTTGACCAATATTTCTGAAATTGTCATGTGCAAGAAGAAGCATTCATTGTACATACTCCAAGATGATTGGTGAAAGTTTAAGGGAGAAAGAGCACTCTAAGGGCAAAAAGCAAAAAAAAAAAAAAAGCATAACAAAAAACTCCCTCTGTCAAAAGTGACTTTGAAAAAAGTGTTGTCGGACATTTTGTACTCACATTTTCTGAAGAGACCAGAGTCTCCTGTCACCTGAAAAGTTTCACCAGAGTTTTCACCTGAAACAATGCTGGCTTTCTATTCTTCTTGTATTGGAGTTGGTGGGAAACTATTTTTCCCCGAAGTTTCATTTCATTTAGTCTTTAAAATAAGCATTTTTTAAACATGTAATGACAGTCGGTGGGACTAACCATTAGCACGGGCATGCTCAGTAGTGCACTCTATCGCTCGCTCACCCATCACAGCTGATTTAGAACTCTGAAGCAGGCGGCTCTGCTGTTTACCTCATATTTTTATAGTGGCTGAGAAGGAGAAAGAGAAAATGATGCTGTTTGACAGGTTGATGGTGGAGCTGAATCTGCTGGGAAAGGTGGGGTGGTGGGGAGGCCCCCCAGATTTGGCTGGGAAACCAGCACACAAGGAGGACTCTCTTCACACTCCAACTTCCCAGCAGATTCAAACCCTTGCTCCACATCCCACCAGACAGCCCACCAAACAGGACTTGGTAAGAGCTGAGAGGACTCCTTGAGTTCTACTGAATGGAGTAAGGTGCAGTGGTTAGAGCAACAATGTGCTGTGTGAGCCGTGAGTCATAGGCAATGATAAAAGGGAGAACCACTTCAGCTGCATCCAGGAAATTCAACGGGGGAAGATGGCAGTCTGACGATCTCTGCATGAGATGTTTGCGATTAGGCAGGGGGATGTCTGCCTGTGTTGATCTGGCCCTGATCCAGATTGGTCTCCCCCATGCCTGTAATTTTGCTTGCCAAAAAGTGTTCCATTTATTTAGTGTCCTTGCCTGTGTGCAGAGAGAGACAAACAAATTCATTAATTTCACAGTTACCCCTTCTGTCTTTGTACAAAGGGCATGTGTAGACTGCATAGTTGCAAGTCAGTATACGTAGAGTTACAACATAGACATGTCTACTCAGAAGTAAGTCACATTGAGTTCAATGGGCCTTACTCCCAAATAAGTGAATATGGGGGTGCTGCCCTAGTGTTTCTTTTTTTCTTTCTTTCGAGGAATATAAAAAACTACAAAAGGGAGAATTAAAATCAGTTATTTAAATTTGTCATTTTTCTTGGTGATTTACATCACCAATTTAGACTGCTTTGATTTAAATTGGCCTACCCTGTTCTCCCATTCTGCATTACCTACAATGAAAATAAGTCATTAATATAGACCTATAAATGCTAATTATTATTTTCTAATCTCTTTCTGTCCCTTTAATTGATTTTCTTGCACATTCTTCCTCCATTTCTCTTATAACTGTATTCATTTTTCTCTTCCCACAGACATCTATTTCTCTAATCTCCTCAGATTAATTTTTCCAGTCTCTTTACACAATTCTTTTTCTCTTTCCCTTTGTCCCTTTATTTTGCTTTATACATTGCCTTCCTTCCCAACCTATCTATTATTCATTATTTTTGTCTTTTTAATATACTTTTTACCCCTTCTAAATGGAGGGAGAGAGAGAGAGAGAGAGAGAAACAATTAAATAAAAGGGAGAGAGATTAACAGAAAGTAGAGAGAGGGGAGAAGAGAAAAAGAGCAAAAAATGGGCAGAGCGTATGTGAGAAGGAGAAAGAGGAATATATTGAAGGAATACATTTGAATCTTGAGGGTAAAAATTAGGGTAGCCAAGCCACATCAGCGTATTTCTGATCCATGTCACTTTTGTGTGTGTTCATTCCTAAATCCATCCCATTTCCACATTAATATGTTATTGTCATGGGCAAAACATTATATCTGTTAGTATGTGAGGGGAGGGGGAGTGTGAGAGGAGTGTAGAAGGTTGGATGTCTGCTGATTGGCTGAGAGAGTGAGAAGGAGGGGTGAAGCCTGTTAAATAAACAGTTGCCGGTGCTGTTCAGGGGAGTAGAGTGTGTTGCAGAGAGGAGTGGGGTGGCAGAGAGGAGTCTGAGAGGGAGAAGTGTGTGGAATCTGGAGAGGGAGAGAGAGAGAGAGAGAGAGAGAGAAAAGTCTGAGTGGAGTCTAGAAAAAGAGGGGGAGTATTGGGTAGTGCTGTCTGAGAGAGGGTGACGGGGGGGGGAGTTTACAAAGTTTAGAATCCTTTAACCGTATCTATTTCCCTACCCTTGATTGTAAATAAATAAACTTGTTTCCTTTTTTAAAATTTAAAAGGAGTGGTCTGAGTTGATTACCCTGGAGGGGGTTGGTGGCAGCGGAGGAGATTAAGAGTGTGGAGGTGGGATTTGACCATAATAAAGCTTAGTGTTCGAATCACAAGGTGGGGGTGAGGCATCATCACTGTCTCAGTTATTTTAAAAAAACTTACACAAAAATCTACATTTGAATACATATGTAAATACATATTTGAAACGTATTTCCTCTCAAAATATGCATTTTTTAAAGTATTTCGATCCATCTCTTGTGTCAGAACATTTGGGAACTACAAACGCCCAGTGAATAATTAAATTATGATACAGACATACTTTACCAGGAGGTATGGATCAGGTCCATTCATATCAGAATTCACAAATATCAGATTTCCCAAGCATCCCGTGTTAAAAGTCAGTCCCAGACATGGGACCACTGTTTTAGCAAAACATAATATTTACAGAGTAGACTTTAAAAGCAAGGTGGACAGGTGTGTACATGTAGTGTATTTGGTTTGCTTCTGATTTACAGAACTGCATAGTGCCAGGCAGCATGGTAAAAGAGTGTTTTATCAGAAAAAGAGGGCCTGGGAGTAGAGTAGAGAAACTTGATATTTGGAACTGAAGTCATCTAAATTACGGATAGGGCAGAATTTTGTTTCAGTTCAGTTTTGATAAGAATTTACTAAAATACACAACGTCCTCCATATTTGGGACAAAAAACTTCAGATTTTTAAAAAAGTGTATGTGGGAGAAACTGAAACAGGCTCATCTTTCATAGTATATGGTAGGCAGGTACATCATGGTCCTCTCCATGCTGGGAATAGCTGAACTGATTGAATTTGGCTGGTGCAGATGGGTGAGAATTTCAGTTCAGTTCAGTTTGATAAAAAAATTATCAAAAAAAATCATATTCTAGAAAGAACTTGAGATTAAAAAACAAATTGAATGCAGGAGATTCATCCATCCCTAAATTCCAAATGGATATGTTTATCTATGCCCTTTTAAATTAAATAAAGGCCTACCCCACCTCCCTGAACAATATCCAAGGATAAGGAGAGAACCATGGCAGTAATTGAGAACTATCTGGGAATAAGAGAAGAGCCCCAAATGGTGAATTCAGAAGTGATCATACTGTTGAAACTCCTGACCGGCCTGCCTGTTTCTGTTCCCCAAAATGTGAAACATCTGCATTCACCGACTGATGTAAATGGGCAGATCCCGCTGTATAAATGAAAAGCACTCCAGATAGTTGTGGATCACATACAACCACCTGCCAGTGTGCGCTGAATGTAGAACTGGGCTGTGGCACTGGACAGTGGTGGCTCAGGCAGATTAAGAAGATTGACCTTGATGAGCAGGAGCAATGGGGTAAGAAAGTTCTCTGTGATTCCCCACTTCAGAACAGAATAAAAATGGGGCAAAGGAAAGGGAGCTGAGGGAAGATTAGGACTAAGTGTGATGACAAGAGCTGGCAGATTGGGAAAGGCACACCCTTCTGAATATTTGCTAATGGCCCAGAAGCAAAAGTGCTACTGAGCACTCACTGAGACCCAAATTACACACTAGGATCAGGAAACTAGTACAGGTAGAGGGGTTTAACCCTCCCCCACCCCCAGCTGCGGTCCTGATTTGAACTGTGCTCCTGCGATTTGCATTGTCAAAATAAGGATCCATGGAAGGAATCAAATGGGAACCTTTCCACCTACACAAATTACAGGGGCAGAGTGAGAGTGCCTGATCTGAATTGTGGGCAAAGGGTTAAAAACAACCCTTCCCTACTGTGAAGGATTAAGGCCTACACAGGCTTGAGTTAGGATGAAGCCTGTAGGCCCAAACATCTGATGGGAGGGGGGCATTTATGAGTTTAATTCTACCTTCATGGAGGTAAAGTTTCCTTTCCCCCCAAATGCAATTAGAGTAACCTTTTCCCCTTAATAGAATTAAGTTTTGTTTCCCCAGTTTGAGGTCACCTGATCGTAGCCTCCTAAAGTTGTGAGAGTGTATATAAAGGGGAGGCAGAAGCAGCAGAGGGAGAGGAGCTGCAGGCACTGACACAGAGAAGCAGAGACTGAATATCACTGAAAACTGCAGAACAACCAGGGCTAGGCTGGGAAAGGAATCTATTAACTGAAGGTTACAGGTGAAAGAGTAGCTAGGTTAGAGAGAACTGTGTTATTATTTCTTTTATTTCTATTATACCTGCTTTTTTAAAGTATACAGCTCTATTTGTGTAATTACCTTAAGTTATTGTGAATCTACTATACCAAATTTACTAAAGTAAACAGTTATTGTTACCATTCAGTTGTTTGGAGTGTCTTTTGCACCACGCCTAAAGCCTAATCCCACGTTATTGGGAAGAGAAGGTAAAAGGCAGAGAATTGGCATCCTGAGAAAGGAAGGGCTCCTTAAAGAGGCAGATATCTTTAAGGAGCTGGTCAAGGTGTCCTGGTACAGGTGGAACCTTGACACCTACACTTTTAAGTAAGAAAAAAGCATGGATGAAGCCACATGCTATGTATGGCAGGTATCATTTGACTCTGAGAACTGGTGCCAGTAGAACATCAGAACAAGTACTACAATGGAACTTGAAGGCCTACCACACATGCCCCCTACTCTCCTGAGTCCTGACTATCCCTGGGTATGGGAATCACATAGAGAGAATTGTGGTGTGTATGAACTGGTGATCCACAGAAAACACAAGTGCTGTGATTTTGGCACTCATGTAATTGGGGATATGTTATGTCATTTGCTTGGTTAACATCCTTCTTCCTCCACATTTCCTAGCATAAAAGGATTACTGCTAATTACGTACAAAAATGCAAGTTAAGTGCTCAGTAAATCAAAATAATTTTTACATTTTATGGGTTCATCTTCAATAGATAGTCATTTCTTTCTACCCAATTAAGCTGAACTTTACTCTTTTCTTCTTCAGTTCGGAGCAGCGAACTATAGGAAGGAAGTCGTTGAACAGCCCACAAAGATTGTTACTGGTAACCCATATTTCAAAATTCTCAGAAGCACAACCCCCTTTGAGAAATTAAATTGGTTTTATCAGAATACTTTTGCCTTCCCACCAAATTCCTCAGATGATCTTTAAAAAGGAGTTTCCAAAATTGCTTAGAAATGGGATGAACACTTCTAATTCTACCTGATGAAGGAAATTCTGGACGGCCTGTTACTGACCCTCGGTGAAGAGTTTGTTGCCTTCCTGCCCCTCAGAAACCAAAAGAGCTTGCTTGGACTTTCTGCTGAAACAAACGAGGATCTCTGTCCAGCTGTGGCTCAGTCAGACTCAGTATTAGGACAAATTATATGGGGCAATCCAAAGGCAAGTAAGCAGACAAATTGTCAAGCACAAAGGTTTCAGTCTAACATAGGATCCTAGGGATGTGTAAATCAGCAAAACTTGAGCTCGCCAAAGTTCTCTGAATTCCATCTTGAAGCTTATCTCGACTTGAGTACATATCAGATTGGGAGCTTTGTTTCCCCCCTTTTTCTCATGAAAATCCCTGTGTATTTCCATGTGTAGTTTTTTCTAAATACATGCATCAATTGTGCACATCTTTGAAATGTATGGATTCTTATTCCATTGATTAAAGCATATTTGTGTACATTTTTCAGAAGTACGCATGTTTCAAATGTACACATGCTGTCCAATCCATTTTTTGGGATGGTCCACAAATACACCACAAGCACAGAAATGTACAGACCATAGATTGATTCAAGTCCATGTTTGGTCCAGAATGTGTGAACTGGAAAAATCCTGATAAAAAATGAACTGAAATGAATTTCTCATACATCCCTAGGAAAAGCAGGAATGGTCAAGATACAGGCAATGGCCAAAGCACAGTATTACTAGGCAAATAGGTGGCTTCCAGAGAGGTCTGAGGAGGACAAACACAATAGTCAGATACAATACCAGGAACAAAGTTAAGCAGGAGCCCAAGGGTCAGTAGCACAGAAATTCATCACAAGGTCAGGAATACAAGACACTGGAGGTGGTAGAATGATGTTGTTCCAACGACGGTTTGCCTGAGACTGAAGGTTTATATAAGGCCAGAGTTTCCTGAACCTTACCCAGAGCTCAGCTGCAGTTCGTTACAGGCCCTCTCGCAAACGTTATTGTGAGGAGGGCCTTGCTCAAAAGGTGTCCTTTCCTCTTGAGGAGTCCTGCTTTGTAATTGATCACTTTTTTATTTTTTTCTCAAAGGAGCCCTACTGAGGCAATGATGCTCTTAGGGCCTGGGGGTCTGCCTCCAGTAAATCAGACTCCAGGATATTTAAGCTTCTGGCCTTCCCTTAGGTATGGGGTTGACCACTGTGGGAAACAGAATGGTAGACAAGATTGGTTTGATCCAGCAGTGCTCTTCTTACATTTATTAAAAATAATGTTTGGTTTCGCTTCCTATTAGATTAATGTACAACTTTTTTGCTCACCTAAAGACTCACTGAAATTAAAATGTTCTGTAAAAATAGTTTATATAACTTTTGCTTTCAGGGGGAGAAATTCCCATTTAAATAATTGAATGGTAATATTTTTGTTGTTGATGTTCCCAAATGTCTCAATGGAACGAAGGGATAAGTAATCAAATCCATTTCTACTTTTGGCCAGATTTAATTACAATTCTTGAAAACAAATACACTGGTCTTTTTTCTTCTTTTTTTTCTAAACACTGAAACCTAATTGCTTGGGCAGTACAGTAATGATTACAGGGTATTATGAAGAAGAGAAATCATTGTAAAGTCTAATTTGCATTTAGTCACTCAAGCATCTTAATGATTAAGGATTCTTATCAAAGAAAGCTCTGTGTGTTTGTGTGCGTTTGTATGCTTTTTCTCTGCTCAGCAAAATCACCAACAAACTGGAAGGTAGAGTTTACTGTGAAACAAATGCAGTAGTCTATAAAGTGGCAAACTGTATTTAGGGGTGTGCACCAACCACAAGATTTGAATTGGATCCCAATCCGGTTTGGACCTACTTCGACTCGGGTCCAAATTCAATTCACAATTTGGAAATCCAAATCTTCATGCTTCCCATTGACCATCATTGGGAATGGACAAATGAGTATAATTTTGTGTGTGTGCGTGTGTGTGTTTGCTACTTGGATGAAATTTGCAGTCACAGTAATTATTTAGGGGATTATGCCTGCCAAATCTCAGATAAAAAGTGCAGAGGAGTTGTGCTATGCACCTTTAATTTATTATTTGTTTATTTTTAAAAGTGAACTGCTAACACTTTTTAAAAAAAATTCTTGGCAGAATGGGATAAAATATGTACGGATAGAATAGATAATAATTGTTCTGCATTATGTTGGAGAGGATGTCAGGAAAAAGGGACATATGCTCATGTGTGGTGGAGTTGTAAAAATGTATTGGTGTTTTGGCGAGAGGTTTTTACAGAAATATTGAAAATTATTGGTAGTAATTTAGAGGTCTGTCCAAAATTAGCATTGTTATCAATAACTGAGAAGCTTATTTGTGATCAAAATACGAAGGAGTTAATTGTAAACTTGTTAACTGCGGCCAGGCTAATGATAGCGAGAAATTGGAAAGTACAACATGTTTTCCTAATAACAGACTGGTATAAGGAAGTTTGGGACATAGCCCTAAATGATAAACTAACTAGTAGTATCAAATGCAAAAAAGGATTGCTAAAGAAGAATAATTTTATGGAGATATGGAATCAATTACTAGACTATGTATTAATAAAGGGGAAGGGTAACATGCCTTGTCAGGATATGTTATATTTTTGGAATTTAGACTTTATTTGATCAAGAGGATAGAAGTATATTAATTGGTCCCTTGGAGGGTGGGGGGGGAGCACTTTATGATTTATTGTATGTTGATTATGTTATATTTGTGTGATAATTTTGTATTTTGTTAAATATATTTTTTGTGTTATAATTTGTTTTGAAAAATAAATAAAATATTTTTTTAAAAAAATGTACGGATAGTTGCCCCTTCTGAGGGGATTGGTCTGCCAAGTTTCAGTTGAACAGGTGCGTGGAGCTTTTTCCAAGAGCAGTATTTACATTTTGGGGAGGGGGGCTAAAAAGGTTGTACATATTCCCTGATGGGTTTGTGTTTTTTGGGGGGGGCAGTTGTTGTGACAATGATATAAAGCAGTGATGGCGAACCTTTTTGAGCCCGAGTGCCCAAACTGCAACACAAAACCAACTTATTTATTTCAAAGTGCCAACACTGCAATTAAACCTGAGGTTTTAGTTTTAGAAAAACAACTCATACAGTTGTCCGAACTAATTATTTTGTCTTAAAAGAAAAGCACAATAACCGAGCTTTCAATGATACAAACAGTTTTTTGTTGGAAAAAAAAATCAACTGAAAACATTATTATAGTACTACATTGTACGCATAGCCTGAAGGGAATTTATACAAACTTTTAAATAATTAGGCACATGTATTTTTGGATAAGGGATTCTCAACTTGTAATATGATTATATGCCAGACTGAAATTGTATGGGGCAAGCTTTACTCCGGGTCCTTTCCCTGCTTCTACAGGTGTCGGATTAGTAAAAGTAAAAGTAAACCTGTACTGGGATGAGCAAGATAAACAAGAAAACTAAATGTGCTTAACACAATTTAAACACTTTATGTATTGGACTGCAAACACTGCATTAGGTAAAAGTTTGCATTGGGCATGCTTTTGCACAATTAATGTGATTTTTGCTATTGCATGCATGCTGATAATTTGTCAAACCTTGGCTCATACTCCGTTAGTTTGAGAGCAACACATGCAGCACTCAGGTGCTTTACATCCAAGCCATGCTCTGTGCATCATTCTTCAAAATCTTTTAAATGTGATAACAATGTAGAAAAGAATTCTGTAACAGGAATTCTAGAATAAAATCATTCTGTTCCACACTGTGAGAAAGAACAAAATCATTAGTGTTTTGCAGAAGGGGACAGTCTTTTCGCGATCTGGTGACCAATGGCTCGAGTGCCCACAGAGAGGTCCCTGCGTGCCATCTGTGGCACCCGTGCCATAGGTTCGCCATCACTGATATATAGCATAGAGGTGGCCCTAATGCTCATCTTCAGTTTCTGTTAACTGCTCCCTTTCTGTCTTTGCTCTCTTTCTGCAGGGGTTCTCTAGGTGCTGATCTTGGTTTGTTCCTTATCGGTTTTCCTTTCCCATCTTGCAATTAGTACTATTATTATTTTAACATTAACTACCAGTTTTATGCATATAAAATACTGAACTGAACGTTTTCCTCTGTAGCTAATATCACTTCCTCCTTAGCTGCCCTTTTAATTTGGATGCCCTGTTACTGTCTCAGGTGGGGAGCGCAATCCTATCACCCCCGTCTTTGAGGCACATAAGCCCATGAACTCCCTGCATCCAATGCATGGCACGAGGCCTGGCAGCAGTGACCTTCACCACACCACACCTCACGCCCTGCATTTCATCTAGATGGCTATTTCCGGCCATCTAGAAGAAGCTGTTCAGAGGGGGAGGGAAGGAAGCTGGGGATGGGGTGTCATTTGGATATGGGCTGGCCATTGGCCCCAGTCTCCTCCCCTCCCAGCTTCCTGGCCCACCCCTTTTCCTCCTCTCTGAGGCCGATTTGTGACCTCAGGGAGGCAGCCAGTGCAGTTCTTTCCACACTGGCTGTGAGGGGGCAGGGCGAGGGTGTGGCATTCGGAGTCCCAGCTCCAAGCTTGCAGAACCTCGGAGCTGGGACTCTGAATAATCCTATGGCCCCACAGAGAAGGTTGGAGGGCCATAGGATTGCACCCTAAATCTCTCAAACTGAACTTCTGGTCTGTCTTCCTCTTTATCACTTCCTCCTTCCCTCTCCTCATGTCTGTAAACTCAAAATTCTTTTAGATTCCTCTTGGCATGGATGAATGGGTCTATTTCTGGTCCATGTGAGTTTTGCATGTATTCAATCATAAGTCCATTTCTGTCCAATTTCTACATCAGTCTGCATTTTTTTAAACACACACACACAAGCAAACACGCACATTTATTTTTATACACAGCTTTCCCTAATATACACATTTTTGTATGGAACTTTCCCTCATATACATATTTTTGTATGCATTTTTTAGGTGAAGGTTGCTTCACAAAATTCAGAAAAGTGCAGCAGAAACCAAAGGATGACTGTGTTCTGATCTGCATGTTCATCCAAGAAGTGCAAATTAGGTCAATTCGCTTAAAAATGTGGACCAAAGAAAATTCTCCTCCATCCTTTTTCTTTTCCTCTTTTCCTTTGTGCCACTGTGAAATCCAGCTGTTTTCACTGGTTATATCTCTTTTTCTGTCCTGGCTGGGTTCTCCTCCTCTTTCAGGCTTTCCTAATTCCCATTTCCGAGCCCTTTCTTAGGTTCTGAAATCTGCCGCCTGTCATGCATTTTTCTACTTCCAGAAATTTCTCCTTTTCTTTCTACTCATCACCGTTTTCCTGTTTGATAGTGCATTCATTTTTTGCACCAATCAAATGCTTACATTCACTCACCCCTCACTCGTTCTCTCTTCTTTCCACTTCCCTATTTTCCTCTCTCTTTTTAGATTGTAAGCCTGTGAACAAGTCCTGATTTTGTTTTAATTTGTATAAAAACACTTGGTTTTCTCGCAGCACAGTATAAAAAACATTATTAACTAAACACAGCAGTAGAAATTGAGAGCAAATTTTCCTTTTCCTCCACTGTGTGAACTAGAGAAGGGCAATGAAAGGAGAAGGATTCCCCTTTTGTATTTTGTCAATTATAGCAAATTTTGCTCCAGCTGGGCATGGATGCTTTATTTTCCGCACTTGTGAGATGGGCATTGATTTTTTTCTAGCCTTAGAACAGATTGAAGAACACTTGGCTCTTTTGAAAAATGTGTATTCAATGATTTTGCTACATTAAATCACTTCAGATCTAGTACATTATTGGTAGTTGGTGTGCTTGGGTGGGAGGGAGTTCAGTTCCTCATTGCCCCTCAGTGTACCCCAATAATACCCCAAAGATACATTTAACCACACTACATACAAGAGGAGAAAGGAGAAATGCAAATGACTTTTTCTTTTCTTTCTGGTATAATACCTGAAGGGCAGATTCATTCAATTTTCCTCCATTCCAAAACAGACTGCACTAGGGCTGAGGTGAAATATCAGCCCTAACTTTGTATGCCTTGGGCAAAATTTGTCCATTGCGCTGGGGGCAGGGGAGGGGGAAGGCTGAGTGTCCCTGTATTGCCTTGGCAACTGGCAATGCTCCATGTTTTCCCAGTGGTTCACAACATAGTGAGGAATGTGGTCAAATTTCCTAGGCAAATTTCCCTACCTTTCCATGCTGGGCATCTGGCCACAAGGGAAGAATAGGTGTGAATATTGCCCTTTAGACATTATATTGGAAACAGGACAATTGGGAATGTAAGTCACTTGTGCTCCTTTCTCTTGATCCACCGCATGTTTGTAACATGTGAAAACACTCTGTTTTAAAGTTTTAAGTTCTGTTGCTTCACAGGAAAATATTTGATGTCAGTGCTAGGATTAAGTGCTAGGAATTATGTGGTTGCTTGTAGAATGACTTCTTGAAAGCATAGTGATTTAACATGATTTACATGTTAAAGATACTTGATCTTTGCTGTTTTGGTTCTTGATTGTCATTTATGAGCATTGGAGAGTTGGCCTTATCTGCACTGCAACACCATTGAATAGTACCACTTTAATACAACATGCTAACCACATTTTTGTTGAGTCGTACTTCTGTGGTGAAATGTTTTTATGCACTGAGCCGGAAGATAAAAGGGCATCTACCGTTCCATTTCATAAAACATTCGAGCCATAAACTTGTCATTTTCAAAAGGTCAGCATTAGAATTGTTCCACCTGAGTTGTGGGAAGAAAGGTCTGGTACTCCAAGCCTTAGTTCCCCCCGCCTTCTAATTAAAAAACGCTAATGAAATCATTGGGGTATTTTTCCTAATTGAAATAGTTTCATGAACAGGGGTTATCACATTTTTTAATGCATTGCTCTTCACCATGTCTTCTACAGTTTATTTGTTAGGAAATTTTCTCATTTCATAGATTTCATAGATCATAGAGTTGGAAGGAGCCTACAAGGCTATCGAGTCCAACCCCCTGCTCAATGCAGGGAAACTAGAGGAGGGGTCTCCCATCCAAGTAATAACCAGGCCTGACCCTGTTTAGCTTTCCACGCTCAGACAAGCTGAGCCAGCGTAAGCCACAGGCATTCTTTGTGTGGATCGCAAGATGGACTTGAAACTGGAAGTCTGGGTTTTAAATCCCTACTCATCTGGTACGCCCACTTCACACATGTCAGTTTTGAGGTGTACAACTAAAAGACAAAAGAAAAAAAAGGCTATATTTTTGCACAAGCTGATTTCAAAAATGGTGCTCCCATATCTATTGCTGTCAATTGGAGATGGGGACTTCAAAATAAGCCTTAGGCCACCCCAGGTCATACACCCTTGCTGCAGCAAGACTATCACCACTGAGATGCCCCACCACAAGATGCTCTCAAGCATGATGTCTCCACGAGATCTATATTTTTTTCCTTGCCAGTACACCTTGAATAAAGAACTGAGGACTTTGCCCACCATGGACAGACCCAACTCTAAAATTCTTTGATTCTAAATCCTTTCAGCATGAGGGGGAAGACCATTTTATTTCCTCAGGCCTTTTAAATATCAGTTGAACTAAACTGATAAAACTAAACAGAGTTTTAACTCTGCTTGTGTGTGGCGTGTTTGCTGCTTTGCTATTTTTAATCTGTTTTAATTTGTAACTGTAATGTTGGTTTTTATTATTTGCTTGCTGGTTTTCTATTATTTTTAAGCCACCCAGTAACACTGAACAGGAGCAGGGCATACCTCTTTAAAGAAATAAACAGTTTTAATTTCATGTACAGCTGTGATGAAAGATAGTGAGATATAGTGGATAAGGCGCTGGATTTGAACCTAGAGTTTAAATTTCTGCTGAACCATAAAGCTTGCTGGGTGACCTTGGGCCAATTTCTTCTCTCAGCCTAGCCCTAACTTATCTCACTGGGTGGTTGTGAAGATAACATAGGAAGAAGACCATAGATAAGGCCCTGAGTTTTTTAGAGAAAGACTGGCATGCAAATGAAACTAGTATTATTACTGAGCTTCAGCTATTGGGCAGTATAGAAATGAAATAAATAAATAAAATAATGTGAGTTTCCATATTGTTTTGGAGACTTATTGGCACCTTCGTGGCACAATTGACATCTCATACCAGGAGCCAGAACACTGTGTAAGTTTGGGGATATTGGAGAAGAAGGAATAAGGAGAAGACTGTGGGGGCGGGGCAGGATATTCATAGATTTCATAGATCATAGAATTGGAAGGAGCCTACAAGGCTATCGAGTCCAATCCCCTGCTCAATGCAGGAAACTAGAGGAGGGGTCTCCCATCCAAGTAATAACCAGGCCTGGCCCTGCTTAGCTTTCCACACTCAGGCAAGCTGAGCCAGCATAAGCCAGTTCACCCCACTGCCCATTAGTCTCCCTCCTGAACTAGTAGTGGTGTGGTCATAACAGGTGTTAAGCACTGTCAATATTCTTTCCCACATCTCCCAATTTACTGGCCATTCATTGACAAGGGAAGCAGCCAAGAGAACACACTGCCAATTATTATATGGTGCCCAGAGTCTTAGGCCAGAGTGGATCTATGCCCTCTGAGGTTGTGTGGATTGGAGGAAAATAAGCAAAACCATGCCCTTTCTCAGCTCACACATTTGCATTCAAGAATCCAAAAAAGGGAGGGGCGAGTTTATGTTTAGAACATTCTCTATGTAGCCACAACTTTTGCTAAATTTAAATATAACATTTCTAAGACATCTTATTAAACAAACAAATAGGTTCTGGGCTTACAGGGGCTTTTGCTCCCCTTGCTCTAATGGAGAGGAACAGCTGGATTTCCAATTACACAACCGGCAGCACTGGAATTACAGACATCCATAGAAACAAAACAAAGCAAACAAAGAGAAAAACACACATACAAAAAACTCTGAGCCTCAGAGGCACATAGCGACAAATCCAGACACCGTTGCCAGTTCCCCTGAATGTTTTCAGTACTGGTTTTCAGCCACACTACTTTAAGTATAAATTTTCCAAATGCACGCTGCTAATTAATGAGATTAAGCTGTCCTTTGGCACATTGCATTTTAGGATTCCCATTGGCAAAACTTTCATTTTAATAATTGTTTACATGTTTGCTTTTTCCATTTTATCTAGATGCAGAATAAGTCTGAACCATTTTGTTATTTTATCTTGAATTCTCTTAAGGAAACTCCCCCCCCCACTGCAAACATGCAAATGAGTTACGAGTTTGCAAATCAAACTTTAGTAGTTATATAATGTTTTGGGCCCGGGGGAGTTTATATAGAAAATGTCATCTGCTTATTTTCAATGCATTTGATTATAATGTTCCATTCACATCTAATGCTCAGTGTAACAAACTGGAAAGTCATCACTGGAGATTCATGGGGTAAAATCCAATAGAATTGCTACTTAGAATAGACCCATTATAATGAATGGGACTTAAGTTAGTTATGACTAAAACTAAGTCCCATTCATTCAGTGGGTCTACTCTAAATAGGAATTATGCTGGATTTTACCTATGATTTGAGATGCATGAAACATTAATAACCTAACATAGGAATTCTTAAGACTGGTTCAAATTTCTATCCTGTTTCCTACAGTGGCTAGCCACATGTTTCTAGGAAACCCAAAAGCAGCACATAAAGGCAGCAACACTCCTCTGTTGTTTGTCCCCAGTATCTTATATTCTAAGGTACACTGCCTCTGAACATGGAGGTTCCATTCAGCTGTCATGGCTAACAGCCATTGATAGGGCTATCCTCCAAGAATTCATCTAATCTCCTTTAAAGTCATCTAACCAGTGGCCTCACCACATCTTGTGATGGTGAATTCTTTATTGTAATTATGCTGTGAGTGAAGCAGTACTTTTCTCTTGCCCCTTCTGAATGTACTGTCAACTAATTTAATTATGTGGCTCTGAGTTGTAGCTGGCAAAAATCTGAGAGATGGTAAAATGTTTATGTTCTCCACACCATTCATGATTTTATAAATCTCCATCACGTCCTTCCTTAGTCATCTTATTTTCTAAATTTAATACATCCTAGACACTTTAGCCTGCCTTCGTAGGGAAAGTGTTCCAACCTCCTTGATTGCTGGTTGCCTTTTTTGGCCCAATGCCATTCTTTTTGAGATACACAGTATTCCAAACGCAGCCATATCACCCGTTTATATAAAGGCATTGTGTGTTTGTGATAGTCACCATTTTATTTTCAGTTCCTTTCCTAATAATTCCTATGTGACACTGCTCCAAGTGTAATCAAGCAATGCATTTGAATGTGTTGCACAGACATCTTATCTCCTATTTCTGTATATAGTTTCACCTATCTAGGATTGATCAATGGTAGGTGACTCGTCAAGTAGATCATTCTGGACCGGGCTTCTCATTGCTGTCAAATTGATGCCATTTACTGGTGTTGCTGGACCTTAGGGATGGGATTTCCAACCCTTGTCTCTCCCTTGGGTTGTTTGTGAAGGATTGAGGCCTACACAGGCTTAAGTTTGTTGAAGCCTGAAGGCCCAAACACTTCCCTCGATTAGTTGAAGCCTGAAGGCCCAAACACTTCAGGATGGGAGGGGGAGTTTGAGAGTTTTAGTCCACCCAATAGAAGTTAAGAATTATATCTCCTGTTCAAAGTCACATGATTATAACCTTCCAATCCTGGGAAGGCTATATATGTGTGGGGTGTGGTCAGCTAGAGGCAGAGAGAGACTGACTGCAGAGGAGAGAGGTAGTCTGAAGTTAAGCTAGAGAACCTTGGATTGTTTGTTTGTTTAATTTTATCCTACATGCTTTTGAATTATAACCACTCTATTAAGTAAATACCCTAATATAATAAGTAAAGTGTTGTTGTGTACCCTGAGAGTTTGGAGTGACTTATTCACCACGTCTAAAGCCTACACCCATGCTACTGGAAGCAGGCAAAGGATTTGATCTCCTGGAACGGGAGAGGCTTTGAGAAGAGGCAGAGATCTTCCAAAGGCAGGTCGAGGGGTCCCTGCAGTAGCGGAACCTTGACATTCTTACATTAATTTCTCATTTTTGATCCAGTTATCTTCTTGTTGTTGTTTCTTCCAAAGTGTCCTTGGCTCAAAGTCCTTGCCCAAAAACATTTTCAAGAGTCACATAAGGGATGGAGAAATTTATTCAGTTCACCAAATCAGTTATCTTTTGAAATTTGCACTTCTTTGAATTCTGCAATGGAGTCCTTCAATTAAAAAATGCATACAAAATCTACATATCAGGGAAAAGTGCACAGAAAAATTGTGTATATTAGTGAAAATAACATTCAAAGATACATTATACTAGTAAAATATAAAGGGCCTTTTCCCTTCTGGTGCCCCAATTGTGGAATGCCCTCCCTGGAGAGGCTCACCTGGAACGTACATTGTGGTCTTTTTCATGCCAGGTGAAGAACATTTTATTCCCCCAGACATTTTAGTTCTTCAGTTTTTATTGTTTTTGCATTTTTGCATTTTTAGATGCATTTTTTTTTTAGACCTTTACACTATTGCTGGGTTTTGTTTTGCTTATTTCTGCTGTAATTTTAAACTTTTAAAAGTTTTATACTCTGTTTTGACAGGTTGTTGTATTGTATGATTTTAACTGTTCTTCTGAACTTCATCTATTGGGCAGTAAAGAAATGTAATTAATTAATTAATTAATCAATATAACTTTAAAAATGCATTAGGAAAACTGTTTGCAAAACTGTGTATATTAGGCAGAACTGCATACAACAATGCATGTATTAGAAGAAATGTGCCCAAAAATGGATATGAATTTACATGCGAATGTTTAAAAAAATATCCTCCAAGTTATTATTATTCTGGATGAACCGAATTTAGGATTGAGGGGGGAAAGAGAAAGAAAGAGAGAGAGAAACACTGAGAAACAAAAATTGACTGATGATTTGTCTATCCCTACACACAGCTCACACTTCTTTAGGCTTCAAGCAACCCCTTTAGCTATAGTATATAGATTTCAGCATATGGATCACTGTCCCATCAACCTCCACTGTTTTACTGAATGTAAAACATTTAGATCAAATGTTTTAATGATTACCATCCACTCAGGGAACAGTCTAGAAGCATATGCTGTTCCATTACTAAAGTTAAGGGAGGGAGGGAGGGAGGGAGGGAGAAATCCTATGCCCCCTAAGAAAGTGTCTGAGGGGCCATAGGATATTTTGGATTCTCCGATTCAAAGTCAGAGATGGCGTTCCAACCATGGAGGGGAGAATCAGAGCTCTGACACGCACCCCGTCTCCCTTGCAGCCAGTGCAGAAAGAACCATGCTGGCTGCTCTCTGAGGTCAGGAACTCAACCTCGGAAAAGGGGAGAAGGGGGTGATTCGGTGGGCGGGGAGGGAAGGAAACTGGAGAGGCCAGGATACAAGTTATCCTGAGACCTCTTCAGCCTCATTCCCTCCCTCCCTGATATGCCCCATCTAGATGGGCAAAAAGGCCCATTTCGTGAAAAATGCAGTGCGGGAGGACAGGGAGGTGACGATCCCATCGACCACTCCTCCTGCCCTGCATAGGATGCTCATAAGCCTCTGCATTCAGGGGCTTACAGTAATTGAAGGCGCAACCCATAGGATTGCACCCTAAGTCTCAAATTGGCCAGTGCCAGATGGGAGGCTGCCTAGGGAACTCTTTGAGCTCCTCTGAAGTACTCCACAGGAAGAGTGGGATGAAAGTGGAAGAAATACATAAAAGAAAGAGCAAAATAATCCCAAGAACACAAACAACAAGTGTATTCTACCATGGAAGGGGAGGGGGATCGTTTTAAAATTTTGGATGGCAATTCATCCATACCTTATTACTTCCGCCAAATCAGAAGAATAAAATGAGAAATAGCAAATACTATTGAAGGCTGTGAATTTTCAGTGCATTGGCGCAAAGTTAAATCACATCGCATGTTTTCCTTAACGGTGGCTGTCATAAAGAGTACAGGCAGTGTGATGCCGCATAATGAGGATGTGACAATACAATAGATTTTCTTCTCTCTCTCTCTCTCTCTCTCTCGCCAGCTGTTGTGACACACTGTGTCCAATGGTTTGATGTCCATACTTGGGCATACAACACACACAGGATCCAAAAGCAAAGCAGATCATCTTATTGCTTGGTTTTGTTATCCCATCAGTGTGTATGTACTTAAATGATGTTTGGGGCATCAATCAAGGGTGATAATAAATAATCCCAATTGAGTCAAAATTAAAGGGTCTTATTTTTATTGCCTTTATACTTTCATTGTCTTTATAAATCAAATTTACTGTGGAGTTTGTGCACCACCACCCTATGTTTAGAAAGTTGATCTGACCTTTGTTGTCTAACCAGTTCATGTCACAATGAATCACTTTGCCTTAGTGATGCTGTAACAAAGTGATATGGCAGGTTTGGATTGTAGATATTGGAATCAAATTTTTCACAGTATAACTTTCATCTTATAGCTACAGTATGTTCCTCCCCTTTCTTTAATGTACTAAAAATCTGTTCTGATTGTTTTGAGTGCCTTTGAATGAACCTTAACAAGGTATCTTCATCAGAATGATTCCCAAAGTTCATTTCCTCAAAATATCCTGATGGCTTAGAGGCCAGGAATGAATCAGGAAAGCTCCAGATAGATCAAGGCAAATTGTATTCTATGCACCATAATGCTGTATGATGTTCTAGTGCACTCCACGATTTGTGCATGTGTGTTGATTAAAACTTAACTAGCCTTTCATTAATTTTGGGACAGACAGACAGGAGTAATTTGCTGTCAGGAAATCCCATCCATTTACTGAAAACTACCTTTATCCAGATGATTACTAATTATTACTAATTTTTACACCCGTCTTAACCATACCATCCCTCAGAAGTGATCTCTTTGCTGAAGCTTTCTTAATTAGTTTTTCTACCATATCAAGATTGTTGGCCCTTGAAAGGCATCTAGAATTTGGTTAATGTTACAGAGATCAATAATAATTAACACACAGGGGAATTTTAGAGGGTATAATTTAAATTATATTTTTATGAAAAATAAATCTCATCCTATAAACTTTAAACTTCCCATTAATTATATCAACCTTTCCTTCTCTAACATCTGCACATTGAAAATCATCCATTAGTCTAGACAAGTGGTAAATTGTTGTTGTTGTTGTTGTTGTTGTTGTTGTTATTATTATTATTATTATTATTATTATTATTATTATCTAAATCCATGCACTTGGGGATCTATTGCTTCCTGTTCTTATACACTTGTCACAGGGGTCCTGTCAAATCAAAGGGCTGCAAGAATTGTCCTTTAAGCTTGGCAGGACACAGCAATATAGCTGTGTTGATCTGGGATTTGGTGGCCCATCCCTAGGGCTGGGGTTGAATATTCATATTAGACTTTGATTTACACATCAGAATTTGTGCTCTCAAGTTTCAACAAGGCAGAGCTTGCCATTGGGTCTCCATGATCTCCAGCAAGGGTCTTTCCCAGCCTTGCTACTTGAGATTCTTTTAGCCAATAATATTAGGGATTAAACCTGAAATATTCTGCATGCAAAGCAGGTGCTGATCACTAATATGGCCCCTCCCCACTCAGGCTCGCTCAACAGCCTTGAGAGAACTACCTGTACAAGCATACACTGGGCAATATATATAGATACTTAAAGAAAATGCTCTTTATTCCTGCAGATATTTCTGCCTTTTCACAGTATACCCCTGTGCATATACAAACAATTCGGACTTCTATACGGATCTGAATCACAAGTGAATGGGGGAACATTCCACGGGAAGGGGAAGAAAAGGGAGGTGTAGGATTGAGAATTCTCACTGCTAGACAGCTATAAACATGCAGGAGGAGCCGTGTCCTTCATATCCCAACTTCATTGCCCAACTGCTGGGTATACGATGGGGTTCATGGACAGTACTAATGCCCTAGCAATATCAGCCCAGTCCTCTCAAAATCCTGCTAAGGGTGACAACACAATCATAGCCCTTTCTCCCCAAAACAGCCATTCCCCAGGTGGCCAGGGCAAATCTTTTCGGCTGCCAGCCTCTACTCTTACAGGTGAGTGGGACTTCCAGCAGTGCTGAAATTATTGGTGGTGGGTGGGAGAATGTTGGGAAGCCCTTCATGAAATCCAGAAAGTTTACCTCTTCACTCGCCCCCGCCCCACTATTCTTGCCTTCCAAAACAGTAGTTAAGGGGGCCATCATAAAAGGCGGAGGGATGCCTCCCCATCTTCCTTTAATTTGAGCACAGTGGTGTCGGGGTAAATGTGGACGTGCAGGCGCTCATCATGACCATCCCCATTGCCACACCCACAAGGAGAGTCCAAAAATGCAGGCAGCCATGTTGAGCCATAGCAACAAACCATTTCTAGCAGTTTTCATCTGCTAGGAGCCGGTCTTTGTAAAGCAAATGGGTCTTTTAGATGCACATGCAAGACCAAGCCACCCCAAAGTATTTTGCATTACAAGCAGGAACAATCTATTGTGGCTGGGAAAAATAATCCCCCCCCCCCAGGTATTCTGAGGATTGCAGCTAAACTCAGAGGAAACAGGGCATTCTGAGTGGGGGTGGGGTAGGGGTTGACATCAATGGCCCTGCTAATAAAAAAAGTGTCTGCGCCACATCCCTGCAAGTCCTGGTTCCACTAAAGCACTGTTTGAACACTGATTTCCAGCTACATTCCTGGAAATTGGCTTCTCATTACAGCTAATTGCCTATTAATCAAACTTCCATTAACCCCCCTTGTTCCAGAAAGGAAGGAAGAGAGACAGAGAGGCAGAACCATGCATTCGTCTTGTATCAGCCTTCCCTTTGCATGACAGAAACCTGTGGTCCATTACAAAATCATTTTGCCCTGTACAAAACCCAGCTCCTGTGCTTCCCCCACCCCCAAGCACTTCAGAGCCAAAAGCACCCATAAGCAGATGCAGTTAGGAAGGGAGAAAGCATCCTTGTAATCCAACAAGCAAACAAAGGGCAGGGGCGGAGATGAGCCACCGCAAGCGTCTTTAATGAGAAAATGCTTTTTAATCATGAGATGGTCATGCGAGAGGAGCTGCAAATTGGGCCACTTTGATACACGCACAAGGCAATTTATTCTCATTTATTTTCTTGCTGGGAAATACAAGAGCCTGCACTTGGTGCCAGACCAGTGCAGTAGTTTGAAACACTCAGAATTTGATAGGAAGAACGCTTCACTCCCACTTTTCCCTACTGTTGATTCAGAGTAATCTGACACTGAATAAAGCATCCAGGTGATTAGAGACTAACGTTACTGCAGCTTTATGAATGAAGCGAGATAGCATGTTTCCATCTGAACAACATTTCTGTTCACACTCTCATTTTTTCCATAGAATATGTCTAAGCGGTTTGGCATCAAAAAGATACAAGGGGGACCTGCCACAAAATGTTGCAGTTTGGAGTGCTTCTCTTCAGGATTTTTTTTGCCAGCCATGCCCTCTTCCATTCCATTCCCTCTTGCCTTTGGTTTTCCATCCCCCACCCCAACAAACTCAGCATTCTGTGTCCACAGAGCATGCTCAGTCCTCATTAAGCTGCGATTGGGTAGGGATTTTTTAAAGCATGGGAGATGTTGGTACTTCTGCAAACCTCAGGATTCCCCCAAGCATGTTGATATCTCCCTCTTGTTTCTTGGTAGCTACATTGTGGCTATGTAGGTATCAGCAAAGCACTCAACACCTGCCTTTGCCCTTGGTTTCTGCCTATAACAGCCTATCTCAGTGATAGCGAACTTTTTTGAGCCCGAGTGCCCAAACTGCAACACAAAACCAACTTATTTATTTCAAAGTGCCAACGCTGCAATTAAACCTGAATACCGGGGTTTTAGTTTAGTAAAAACAACTCATACAGTTGTCCGAACTAATTAACATATTTTGTCTTAAAAGAAAAACACAATAACAGAGTTTTCAATGATACAAACAGTTTTTTATTGAAAAAAAATCAACTCAATTTTTTTAAATAGTACTACAATGTACACATAGCCTGAAGGTAATTTAGATAAACTTTTTAAATAATTAGGTGCATGTATTTTTGGGTAAGGGATTCTCAACTTGTAATATGATTATATGCCAGACTGAAATTGTATGGGGCAAGCTTTACTCTGGGTCCTTTCCCTGCTTCTACAGGTGCTGGATTAGTAAAAGTCAACCTGTACTAGGATGAGCAAGATAAACAAGAAAACTAAACGTGCTTAACACATTTTAAACAACCTTTATGTCTTGGACTGCAAACACCTGCAAGGAACCCAAAGTGGCTTACATAATCCTCCTGCTGTCCATTTTATCCTCACAGGGCATGGGGGGAAAATGCCACCCCTTGAGGGTTTGGGTTGGGTTTTATTTTTATTAATTTTGAGGGTGCTACATCAAGCTGCTGCTAAAAGCACAGGAGCAGCTTCTTTCTGGTCATCTGGCAACCCTACCTCCACGTCCCAGCTCCGATCCGCCCTCCCAAGCCTTCTCTCCCCACAACCCGCCCCCCCCCCAAAGCCCCTAACTTACTGCAAAGTTTCTGGCCAAGGCAAGCTGCTGACCCACTTCTGGGCTGCTCCCCTCTGATTCCAGCAGCCTCCATGCCACCACCCCCTTCGGTCTTCCTCTTCCTCCCCTTTTGTAGCAAGAGCTAAAGCGAGTGCTGTTTTCCTCCTCCTTTTCCTTGGGTCTTGTCGCAGCTCCCAAAAGCCAGCCCTGCGGGGCGCAAAGGCTTCCGGGAAGGGTAGTTCCTTGGCACTCCGCGCCCTGCGAGCTCCCAGCCCGGCGGGAGCGAAGACTCCATTTCCCGGCGCGCACCGCGCCAGGCACCGCTGCCAGCATCAATCAGCCCTCGGGGGGTTTTCCCCCTTTTGTTTGGTGTCTTGCTGTCAGCGCCCCGCTAGCCATCTCCCAAAGGGAAAGCGTTTGTATTTTGCAGGACAGAAGCCCCCCAGCGGAGGGCGGGGGCTTCTACCTTCTCTTTAACACGCTTTTTATTTATTTATTTATTTATTACATTTATCAATCGCCCATCTGGCCGGTCACCCAGACTTTTTAATTTAAAAAGCAACATCAGAGAAACCAGGCTGGTGGGGACTAGGTCCGTCGCTCGACTCCAAAGCTGGGGCGGCCCCGGGCTGGGCCATGATGGAGCCGGCTGCTGGTCGCCGTCACGCCAAGGCCGGGTCCGCTCCGTCAGGCGCCGAACCCAGCGCTGCCGCCGCATCCTGACAGGCGAAGGGGCAGGCGGTTGGCGATTGGCAGAGGCGGCGGCCTGAGGCTGAAGAGAGGGAGGTGGGCAGAGGGGGGTTGGAAGGGGTCAGAGCTGGACTCCAAGCAAGTGGAGGCCATCATGGTAAGAAGAAGAGACCCTCTCACCCTTCCGATAAACTACCAAAATGGGGGAAGGACGGGTGGATGGGACGCGGAGCTCTCCCTGCGCCACGCGCCTGCCCTGCCTCCCTTCTCCTGCTTCCCCTCCTCCTCCCCCTCCTGCAGAAAATAGGCCTGCCTCTCTGCCTCGGGTCCTCTCCTCTGCTGGACACTGGCGGGGCTGTGGCTCCTCTCCCTTCTCTTCCTCCTCCTCCTCCTTTGCCGTCAGCGCCTCGTTGGGAGGGAGCGCGTGGTGTGTGGTGTGATGCTGCCGCCGGGCGGTGACTCTCCAGGCCTGGCCCGCCCTTCCCCGGCAGAGGAGGTGGCCTGCGGGATGCTGGGCGACACGCAGCAGGCAGGAGCGGCCGCTTCGCCCCCCTGCTCTCGAGCTCTGTTTGAGCTCTGTGCCCCTGGCGACCTATGGCTTGCGTGCTGGCAGAGCCGTCCCCACGTGCCAGCTGTGGCACGCGTGCCATAGGTTCGCCATCACTGGTCTATCTTAACCCTTTACGCAGTCAACTTAAAAACCCTCCCTGCAGTTGACATTTTCTCATTGTATACTCCAACACAGAGGAAGGTGGCTGTCTGCTGCAAGCAGCAAAGTTTGTGTGCCTTTGAAAGGTGGTGTGAGCCAGAGCATAGAGAAGAGAAGAATTTATATGCTACCCTACTCTGATCATGAGTGGGGATCCACTGGGCACAACAGATGCCTGACTCTGAGGAAGGTTTAGTCAGGCAAGTAGTGTCAGGCTGGAGTTGTAGGACCTTGGATAACTCCAAGCACACAACATGCTCCCAACAGTTTAGAGCTCGACTTTTATCCTCTTGGACCAAACTATGCCTGCTAGGCTGCACCCCTTTCCTGAGCAGTGGTGAGCCTTAAAGGGGTAGGTCTCTGGCCTGGAGCCTAGCACATCATCATCTCTCAGTCAGCCCCCACTGTGTGCATTGCCCATTCTGGTAATCAGGCACCATTCTGGTGTAGAGGGGGACAGTCCTTTGGTAGAGTCTGGGTCAGGAGATGTTGTCTTTGGAGGTGTCAGCAGGGGTCTTTGACTCAAGAGGCTCCTGGCTAACAACCTCAGGCTCAGTACTCAGGGCCGGTGCTACCATTAGGCCAACTAGGCAGCTGCCTAGGGCGCAGGGCTAAAGGGGGTGCCAGAAACGCCTTGAAAACAAAATACAGCGCTCTCAAGTGGGAAGGGGGGCGCTAAATATCTGATCTTGCCTAGGGCACCAAACTGCCTTGCACCGGTCCTGTCAGTACTGGGGCCTGGTCAAGAGTTCAGCCCCTCTGTAGCTTGGTATCACAATACAGAGCAAGGTTTGTACAAGGTTTGGTTTTCTCTTGGCATCGTGGAAAGGCCCCAGCAAGACACTAGGTTGTACATTAGATAAGACAGCCTCTTTATCAAGTCCGTCTTCAAGGGTATCAAGCTGGTCACATTCCAAGCATTCTAAGGCCACAGAGCACCTGTCTGTGGTTTTATGTTCAGTCATTTGTGTTTCAGGGAGGGGAGGAGGCAGTGTGTTTTAAGATTATTTTGATTCAGTATTCCAGGATCACCACTTCCAATTATACTTGTCAGTCTGTGACTATACCTCCAGCTGGGGTGCTATCATATCCTTACAAAACCGATGTCAACAGGTGCTTATTTATCCTTTTTTTTTTTCCCAAAAAGAATTTCTCCTTTTAAAAAGGAGAAATAGAATGTTCCTAAAATAGATGATTTCCCCAGTACTAATGAAGGGGTGTTTGTCAAGGGAGCACATGTGGAGAATAGAGAGGTTTCTCATGTCAGTTGGCCATTCTTCAATGGGGGGGGGAGGGGGATTATTTATTTGTAGAATGTAGGACACATTTGAAATCTCTAGTTGAATCTCCTTCTGGGAGAATCTTCATTCCAGTGGTGTAGGACACCAGCAACTGATAACTAAGGAATTCAGTTAATGGCATCTGAGGAGTTCAGAGATTCTCTGTGATTATCATAAAAGGGAAACAGCCACATCTAGCAACAATGGAAAGCGACAACAGGAACTTGTCATGAATGCTGGCCTAAACTTTTAACCATGTAGGAAATTATGGGAGATAGAGGGGCAAAGAGATGCTAACTATCTGGAGGGCAAGCAGTGGCCATGTGCACAGCTTCTGAACAAAAACCAAGTTACTTGTCCATTAGCATGAAAACTTGCAGGGGCTTCTGGTCGTATGAAAACAGGTTGTCTCCAGACAGCATATTTTAACCAGCCAAGAGGGACAGTCCCAGGCCATACACAATGAATGTTGTGTAGTGTAGCATTTTCTTTTTGAAAAAACTGAAAATATGATCAAAGCAGTATGCCACACAGAGAAAGGCACCTTTAATTTTAAGAAAGGCAGTATGGTGTAGTAGACGTGGTTCTACAGTTTGAGGATCCTGGCAAGTCAAGGCAATTGTCATATGTATTTCTGTTCAGCCATTTTTAAAAAAATTAATTTATATTCCACTTCATAGAAAATCTCTCAAAGTGGTTCCCAGTAAATTGGGTCAACACTTTAGGTCGGTGTGGGAGATAGCATTTCTGCATTTAAGAATCTTTTAGGGCAGTCATGGTTGAGAAGGAAGGAGTATGCTATTGGTGGCTACAGAGGGACCACAGAGCTGTTTATTTAGATATTTAATCTGACCTCTGTCCTCAAAAGCAGGGCCTTTTTTGAATTTTTTTTAGGGATGGGCGCCGAGCCCGGTGCTCAGTGAGCAGCCCCGCCGTGTGAGCTGAGCCTCTGGCGAGTGCCAGCTGAAGTGCTTGCTGAACTTCCGGGTCCCCAGCATTACTTTTTTTATGTAAAAAAACACATAAACTACGTTAAAATGGCCATGATTGGTGTAACCAGCGGTATGTTTTGTACGTTAAAAACAGTGTCAAATACGTTAGAACAACCACAATTTGTGTGGTGTATGCAAACTATGCAAATTGCGGTTGTTCTAAAGTATCTTACACTGTTTTTGACATTAAAAAACATAGCGCCAGTTACGCAAATTGCGGCCATTTTAATGTAGTTTATGCTGTTTTTTATGTAAAAAACAGCACCGGCGGAAACCAGAAGTTCCTTTCCCCGGCTTGGCTCGTGAGGACGCCGAGCTTCCAGCACCCTATTGAGCTTCGCGCACAACCCTACCTTGATTTCATGTCATCTTTTGTACGGAGGCATGTACAAAAATATGCAAGGTACGGAGAAAGGGAATAGGGAGGCATTTTTCTCCCTCTCCCATAATACTCGAACATGGGGTTATCCCATTAAGCTGAATGCTAAGAGATTTAGGACAGATAAAAGGGAGTACTTCTTCACACAGCGCATAGTTAAACTATAGAAATCACTAGCACAAGATGCAGTGATGGCCACCAACTTGGATGGCTTTAAACGGGGATTAGGCAAATTCATGGAGGATAAGGCTATAAATGACTACTAGTCACGATGGTTATATGTTACCTCCAGTATCGGAGGCAGTATGCCTAGGCACACCAGTTGCTGGGGAACATAACTGGGGAGGGTGCTATTGTGTTCATGTCCTACTTGCGGGCTTCCCACAGGCAGGTGGTTGGCCACTGTGTGAACAGAATGCTGGACTAAATTTGCCTTTGGTCTGATTTAGCATAGTTCTTCTTATGTTCTTATCTCCTGCTCCATTGAACTGTTCAGGGAACCATACAATTCTGCAGTAATTCTTCTGTACAGTTCTCGAGCTATAACTTTCCACCACTGCCAAATAAGGAAAGGTGGGGAAACTATCCTTAGCGCTGATGTGTCAAATGGGTTGAAACTGACTCACATACATTATTTCAGTAAACCTGACTGCAGGTTAGGGTATATCCCATTATGTGTCTGGAGCTTTTAAAATGGTGGGGCCTAGAATTCTGCCAGCCTAAGTCCTCTCAAGAGCTCTGCCAGAACACTAGGGCATGTTAGAGCAGCTAAGCATAGACAAGTTTGATCCCTTACCCCACAACTGGCAAAGTTCTACTATTGTCACCTTCCTTGATCATTATAGAACAAGGTTTTCCCCCCCATAAACACTGTGTAGTTTTCTCTTGAATGATGAATAATGTAGAACTTTCCACAAGCTGCTTCAACAACCCATCAGGTTTCTTCAACCTAATGAACACACTTATTACTTATATTGAATAATGACAGTTCTATTTAGTTAGAAATAATTACTGTTAAATAAAACATACAGCCGTCTTGTCATCTAATTGAAAGTGAGCTTGTGGTGGGCTGTGACACTGCCTTTAGGAAATTTTCATAAATGGAAGTATACAGTAACTCATTGCTGAGAAAAATAATTGCCAACAACTATGGCCTGCTACAACTGGCAATGCTAATTGGGGCAAAAAGTTAACACATTCCATATGGCCTATGAAACCCATCCCATTGATGGGCAGAGCAAAATACACATAAACTTGTTTTCTAGTCAATGGTTTAGTTTGAAGACTTTTATTTGCATGTTCTGAATCTATTTCTTATGGGTGTGGTGGGATCATATTGATGAAAAACCCTGTAGTTGATGAGGATCTGTGCTAGTCAATAAAGAGTGTTTTTCCTCTTCGATTGCCAGAAGTAATAAACTCTGACATAGAATCCAGATTCCACTCACTCTCTTAATGAGGCATCTTGTAATCCCAAAGGGAGCCGGCATCTGAGAGATGACAAACACCATAATAACTCCAGACGAATGACAAGTCTGTTTACCAGCCATTTGTCGCGCTGTATAATTACTGACTTCGGAACACATCACACCCAGTTCCCTGGAGAATAAGGAGTCTTGATTCAGAACAGTCTCACTTCGAAGCTGCAGTTTTTGTATGCATCTCTCTCTTCTCTTACATTTGTCCTTCATATTTGATCCTGTTGGCTTCCTCAGCTTTAAGGTTTATGAACTGATCTTTTGCATATTTACCCAGGACTAGTCCCACTGAGCTCTGCAGGGCACTCTCCCAAGTAAATGTGCACAGGATTGCAGCCTTATGGATTTGTGAGACCTGTCTCTTTCTTTTTGTAGATATTTCTAATCTCCCCCCCCCCCCCCCCGTGCTGGCATCATGTGTTTGGGACACAGACAGGAGGGGACAGGCAGTTTCCTCAATGCAGATGTATTATGTGCAATTGCCTAACTGACACATTATGTTCCTCATTCAAAATCACAGACATCTCTATCAGAGCCATGATGCAATTCAGAATCACTGTTGCTTACTGCATACACAGTTGACTGAATTGCACAACAGCTCGTGAATCCAATCAGAGGTTTGATGACATCAGAGCTCTCAAATATGCTGCTCTTTGGGACACTTATGACTTATCTACAATAGTAAATGTGTGTGTGTTCTGTTTGCATCAAAAGCAAGAAAAGAACATTGTATGGATTTTTTATTAAGGTTTCATACATATTTTTTCCCCACTTGGAGGGTCTAAAAACTGCTGCAGGCACACATGAGAATAGCTGACAAGATGTCCTTGTGTTCAAGAGACAAGTGCTGAAATGAGGGATGAGAGTTCTTTTGCCATCATTTTATTTCTTCCTGTCTGTCTGTCTGTACAAGGTTGTGCAATATTTCCTTAATTGACGAGCTATTCTGACAAGGCAACACAGTTTCATAGAGAAATATTTTCTAGGTTAATGTCAGCAGTGTTACAAGGTAGGGATCCTAGCAAACGAGCAGAGCAGTTTAGTTGGAGGCTTGCAGTAACCATCATCATCTGTCATTGCCTGAGGTCTCATTCCCATTTTATAGTAAATAATTTTCTAACTTTTGGTATTATTTTATAGGAATAGAAGATGTTGTGTCTTCCGGTATGTTGGATGTGTGAATACTTGGTATAGGATACACATTGTCATGGTTTTAGCCTGCATTCCCTATCTATCTATCTATCTGTATTTCTGAATCACTTGCATTAAAGAAATTTCTAAGCAATATACAAAAACAAGCCTTCTACAAAAACAAGCCTTCTGGATATTGGAACATGTACTCCAGGCACATGCAATATCTTCTGGGCAACTGTAGCATAAGGGTAAGGAAGAGGTGCTGAAGGAGAAAAGCACCACTCTTGCTGGCTATAGGATCATGGGAAACTGCCTTATACCACATCATATTATTTGTCCATCTAGCCCAGCATAGTCTGCTGTATCTGGCAGCAGCTCTCTCTGCAGTGTCTCAAGGCAGAGGTCTTTCACATTGTGAGCCTGGGATCTTCTTCTGTGTGCAAAGTATGTGTGCTTTACCACTGTGGAGGTCCCCTCTCCCCTTTGGAGTTAAGCATAAGAATGGTCCTCCTAATCAACAGGCTTTATTATGCTAATTTGCAAGCAAATGAAGCTGGCTGGAGGTTACAATAACAAAAGAAACAAGCTGTGTTAGCTTTTTACAGAATCAGTTCATTAATGCAATATGACCCAGTTGAAAGTTGATTTCAGACTAATTAGAATTAGCTAACACCCTCCCCTTCTCGGTAACCAAAATCCAAAAAAACAACAACCCTCAAGACAGTTCCTGATTTCTCAGAGCCAAGCGCTTAGAATGTCTCACTCCTTGTCATTGGTCTTCCCTCCTTAGTTGACCTCTCACTCTTGGATCTGTCACACCCATGTCCCTCTCCTGCTCCCCTTCAGAAACACTCTGGTTTCCCATGGTTTCAGGAACAGCTTGACTCTCTCCTACCACCTCACTTACCTCCATTCCTTCTGTCCTTGGCTCTGTATTCTCCACTTCCCCCTCTTCATCTGAATCAGAATCTATTCCCATATGGGCCATATCCTTTGAGGCTCCGCTGCAGAGCTAGTGGGCCCAGTCACTACAGCCACTCACTGAGCTGTAGTTCCTCCCCGACCCATGACCTTGGTGTCATCAGCACCACATAACAATCACTCACTTGGGAATTATTTGGTTACATCTGACCAGGTGAAATCCCAACATACCATACCCCTGAGGGTTTACGTTTTTCACTAGTGGAAGGCAGTGGGTGGAGTTGGATAAGGGAGAGTTTAGCTGAATTTAGTAGGATATCTATGTACTCCGCCATGAAAAGCCAACACAAGCAATGAGGTCTTACTACAACTAGAAAGACATTCAGATCTCTGTCTTTGATGGAACTCAAGGAGAAGGACGTTCCACAACTCAGTGGCAGACACCTTTCTACATGTCTGTGCTGACTGAATTTGGTGCATGAATGGTGCAGGAAGGCAGTTCTCCATTGATTTTAAAGGTTGTGAATTCAGTGATGTAGTGGAACCAGGGCTTGCAGGGATACAATACCTGCACATTTTGTTTAGGAGGCATGTTGACCTCATTTGCCATCCCCTTTAGAATTCCTTGTTCCCTCTGAGCTTAGCTGCAATCCTCACATTAGATGTGGGGGAGTGGATGAATTAATTTTCACGGGAACAATATATAGCTATGAGGCTATTCCTGATAGAGAGCTTCAGCTACTGGGTGGCATCAAAATATAATATAAATAAATAACTATATAAATGCTAATGCAAAGTAATTTTGGGGTGGCCCGGTCTTGAATGGACAAATAAGATAACAGTAGCTTTACAAAAGGCCTGCTCCTGGTAGAGATGAAAACTGCTAGAATTGGTTTTGTTGATATGGCTCAACACAGCTGGCATTTCCTTGGGGGCGTGGCTATGGGGACTACCATTATGAGCACCTGCACTTCAGAATGTACCACTACACCACTGGTTGTGATAGAGCAGTGTTCTCCAACCTTGGGTCCCCAGATGTTTTTGGCCTACAACTCCCAGCATGCCCCAGCTAGCATAGTTGGCTGGGGCATGCTGGGAGTTGCAGGCCAAAAACAAATGGGGACCCAAGGTTGGAGAACTGTATAAGGGAGAAGGCAATCTCTGAGATGTATTTGAGCCCAAACCACTATGGCCTCAATAATGTGGTGTAATATTGAATTCTTTCATTGTGTCAATAATCCCCAGAGTGGTAATGACTTTGTAATAAGCATTTGCTTTCATTATTTGTTTGCTAGCAAATGTGTTTAATTTTTTTAAAAAAAAATGCTGTAAGCTCACACTATATTGTTTAGTTGCAGAAAACTGTGTGACATATTTGTTTAGTAAGCATTCACATTGAGGTGCTACCTGTCATTTTTAGACTGTCAGCATCTTTCTTGACATTCACCATATTTTCAGATATTTGTAGGGATTATAAATGAGGATGAAGGATTTCAACTTTCTCTTCTACTCATCCCAAAACAATGAGGTGAGAGAGAGAGAGGCAGAAGTAGAATGTCTTTATTTTATTTTTGATTATTATTTTTGCATTTCCTGTTTTCATAAACTGTGACATATCTATAACATACTGCTTTCAACACAGGCTTCAAGAATGATACTGATATTATTGATTCTGAACCATGTTGCATTACTGAGATACACAACAAAACAGCATGCCTACCCCTACTGCCCGTCATAATCAGTGAGGTGTATCAAGAGTGCATACAGCAGAATTGGACGTGGCCAAATTCCAAAGTCAAGACCAAGTGCTACCTGACGTTTGAGAAAATATGATCCACAATTGGTGGTCTACAGAAGGGGTGGGCTGAAGGTCTATCTCCAGATATTTGGGACTTCAACTCCCAGAAGCCCCTGCCAGCATGGCCAATGGTGAGGAATGCTAGGAGTTGAGGTTCAAAACAAGGCCCTTTGAGGAGAGACTGAAAGAACTCGGCATGTTTAGCCTTCAGAAGAGGAGACTGAGGAGAGATATGATAGCACTCTTCCAGTACTTAAAGGGTTGTCACAAAGAAGAGGGCCAGGATCTCTTCTCAATCATCCCAGTTTGCAGGACATGGAGAGCCAGCGTGGCGTAGTGGTTAGAGTGTTGGACTGGGACTCGGGAGATCCGGGTTCTAGTCCCCACTTGGCCACAAAGCTCCCTGGGTGACTTTGGGCCAATCACGGTCTCTCAGCCTAACCTACCTCACAGGGTTGTTGTGAGGATAAAATGGAGAGGAGGAGGAGGATTATGTAAGCCGTCTTGGGTTCCTTGCAGGAAAAAAGGTGGGGTATAAATATAATAAATAAATAAATAAATAAATAAATAATGGGCTCAAGTTACAGGAACCCAGATTCCACCTAAACATCAGGAAAAATTTCCTGACTGTTAGAGCAACTACCTAGGGAGGTGGTGGGCTCTCCCACAATGGAGGCATTCAAGGTGCAGCTGGACAGCCATCTGTCAGGGATGCTTTGACCTGGATTCCTGCATTGAGCAGGGGGTTGGACTCGATGGCCTTGTAGGCCCCTTCCAACTCTACTTTTCTATGATTCTATGATTCTACTTTCTGCCTACTGTTACGACAGATAATTCTGGGCGCTAGATTCCCTCTAACCCCACACTCTTACGAAAGGTTTAGGATCTTTGGCTGGGGTAAAACCTGCGCTGCTGGGGTGGAAAGTGTGCGCTTTGCTCCTTTTATACTTAAACAAACCTACACACACACACATAGACTCTAGAAACAAAAGGGTGGTTTTATTGAAGAAGAATACAGAGTAGGTACAGCGTCTTACTTGTTGGTAAAGCAAACCTAGTGATGTCAGGCAGCAAAATATCCTTACGCTATGGTTCAAACACACCCTGTATTCTGGAGAGGAGAAAAAGTCCCTTTTGCCCTGACAAGCCTGAACAGAAAAGGGGGGGGGGGGAGATTCCCGCCTAGAAGGATAGAAAAGCAAAGTCCCAGCTACTACCTGTCTGCTGTGATGAGGTTCCAGCTGTAGCCCTGCAGTCCACGTTCCAAGGTGACCCCCTCAGCTCTTTCTCCCAACACCCCTTGCTAAAACCTATTGGTTCTTATAGTCTCTTTCCCACCTTTTTGGAGGGAATGAGAGCAGTGGGGGGTGGTCTTTGCCCCACAGATGTTTTCCAACCCTGCTAACGACCTTATTCTTTGTATTTTGATAGCTCTTGATGGGTGTACAAAGGTTTGGGTCTTCTTGCTGATGGGACTGTTTTTGGAGTAAGCTTCTGGTGGTATTCGCCCAGTGGGGGGGGGGGGAGCCATATCTTTTCAGGAGAAATCTTCCTGTGTTTTAGGCGATATGCAATATTCAGGTCTTAATCAATGCAAGCCTGCCACTCATTTGCCTATGCATGCCTCTAGGCTTCACTCACTCTTCCATTGAAGCCTTCAGTCATGACCTTTTGCCTTCTGCCCTGCTGGGGAGGTGGGCAGGCTGCTTCTTTTCTCTTGAACCCTTGCTTACCCAATGCTTCTTATGAGGGCTGTGTACTTCCTTTTGGAGGTGTAGCCATAACCAAATGATCAGAACTATATCTCATCTTAACACTACTGCTGGTCTAGAGGCAAGCAGGTGGTCAAGCCAGGATGGGCAATTTAAGAGCAGCTCATAACATCAAAGGGACTCAGACAGCTGGATCTCACTGGTAGCGTCCTCACTTTGAGATTCCTGGCACCTTACAATGTAAGAGCTTTTCATTACCACAGAGAGCTTTGATCACAAATGGAAGGTGTTGAGCTTTGGCAAGTTTTCTGAGCAAATGCTCCCAAAAAGCTTGAGGACTTTGTGAGCACTCAGTGCAGATGCTTGGAAAGAGCTGAAGGCACCCAGAAGCACCAGCCTCCACCACTGCCTCTCTCTTCCACTGCCCAAATGGAACAAAATGTACCTTTGGGGCAGAAGAAGGCAGTGCAGAAAGTGGTGGGCACTCAGGGCCTCAGCAAAGCTTCATTTCCCAACAGGGACTGGGGTTGGAACTACAAATCCCAGAATTCCCAGCAGGAATCCCCAGTCTGTCACTCCCATGAAGCAGAAGCACCTGAGGCTCAAATGCTCTCAACACCCCTATTCATGACTGAAGTACATTTGATTCTACTTCTGAGCTCACCGCTTATATACCATTACTCAATATGCTGCACCAGCCCCCTTCTTCATGGCAAGTCTGTCTCTGTTGGTTGAGAGATGTCATCCAAATTTGAAGTGTAATTTCCTCCACAGGTAAATATCTGTAGATCAATGAGAGAAGCCAAATTAAGTTTGACAAGGTCAGCAAAAGTTCTCGGGGGGGGGGGGCGGTCTGCAAACCTCTACATTGTCATCAGATTGCATGTGTAGTGAAATCTTAAACTATTTTGAAGAACAAAACAGATTTTGAAAGAAGCCAACATAGTATTTGTGGGACCAGTGAAACTGATCAAGCAGCACATGGGGGAAGGAATGGTTTGAACATTGCTACTGGGATAGGACTGGGTAGGAAATTTCAGTAAAAAAAATATGTCTTAGTTCATTAAGAGTGATCCTTGAGCAAATACCATTTTTGAATGTGTGAACAGACTTCATTTAACAGCATTGTGTTTGGAGTTATTTGAGGGTATATTAAAGCTCTGTCTGTGGTGTTATATTTGTGATGGCTCCTTCACACATGCACATCATTGCTTGATGTTGCACTCAGTGTGATCTGAAGAACCCTTATGTGGGATGAGGTGCCATGCTCTGTGTTATTTATTTACGTGATGTCAAAATACCTATTTTGGGGGGGGGAGGGCATAGTCACTGCAATGGGGGGGGGGAGAGCTTTAATTCATAAGATCCTCTAGGCAAAATACACTTTGGTGGCATTTCAAGCATTGTCACTAAGTAAATGTTTTCTCCCTCAGTCTCTTGAGGAGGGAGGCTTTGCCATTCTGCATCAGACAGTTAGTCATCAAGCCTAGTGTCTTGCCTCAGGCAATAGCCAATACATGCTTCTTCAGATGAAAGTGCAAAGAAGACATTAGTCATCTAGCCTGTTGACTGGAGATTATGGGGTTCTATGCTGAGGTCTTCTGTCAATCATTTTTCTGTCTGGTGCATAGATGTAAAGATCCTATTGCTATCACTACCTGTGCCTGGCCGATGAAACACTAAAATAATTATATGCTGCAGTACTAAGCATGAATACTGAAAATACATCCCACTGAGAGCAGAACATCATCTTATGCACAACTCGGTGATGGTGCTGAAAATGGCACCTGCATGTCAACTTTTTCCTCTCTTTCCTGTGAGATAATTTAGCCCATGATGTGGCTGTAGCGGACGGGACCCCTCCTCCAAACCTCACACCCTTGTACTTCACTCTCACCAAGTGCCACCTTGTATTGGTCACTTCAGACTTGAAGCTGTCTTCTTAAGCTGTGTTAGCCGATGATATGTCTTAGGCCTTATATGTAGCTGTTCACCCACGTTTGTTTGTCTTTATTAAGAGCAGTTTGTTTTATTTGATTACTTGAAGTAGGGTGCCCCTCTGTTAATTCACTTCTTACTTTGCTGTCCACCAGTCAGACTCTGTAGACTTAGAACTTTGAATAAAAAGATTGATTTATTGTTCTAACAAAGTCTCTAAACTGATATTCAACTCAGGAACAGATAACTTGGATTTTCAACAGTTACGTTCAAACTTGTTCTTTGCTAAAATTCAGGTTAAAGGCAGGCAGATGTTATACAGTGCTCTTTGTATCAACTTGGCTTGGTTACTTGAAGTTACAGTATCAGGAGACTAGGGAACTTAGCTATCCCTCACACTAGTCCAGAGCTTCACTTTCTTCCTCAGACAGAAGGTCCTTCACTCTCTAAGTAGAGACTCCTGTGAAGTGTTCTTCACTAACTCCTGCACATTTGCTTTCTCACAACTTAGTTACTAGATTTCCTGTCTGAACTCTTTTCTTCAGTACAACCTTTCCCTACCTACTCTATTTACCTCCCACTCCCTTTCTCACTCCAACCCACTCTCTCCCCAACTGACAACCGACTCCCCTTAACTGCCAACTCCCTGGGGTTCTATGCTCTCTGCTTAAACCAATCAGAGCCTCTGGAATGTTCAGGTTGGCCCTCCCCGGGCTTCTGCCTGTCACTCCGCCACAGTGGCATCATCATATTATGTGTTTCCCTGCCCCCATCTGTGGCAACCAATAATTTGGGTAGGGATGTTGGAGGAATCCTCAACAGATTCAAATGAGTTCGGATTTCTATGAATCTGACCTATGGATTCTGCAACGGACCGTCTTTTCCCTAGTCACACGGATTCTGCAGACTTGTGGACCAGGTTTTGTTTTTGTTTTTTTTGTTTTTTTACTTTCCATAGTTTTACACAAATTTAGTCATAGAAAAACACACACAAAAACCTCACTGACTGAAAATGTGCATTTCCCACACACACTAAAGAATAAAAATGTGCATTTTGGGAGGATTTGCACATTTTTGGAAGTGTGAATTTGCACAAATGCATACGAATGCATTTGCGCAAAATCCTGTTCTGTCAATGAGCGGATGACGGAATGAAAGGTGCCTGACAATCCACAAAACACAGACAGAATGGATTTAACAAAGTCCATACATCTCGAAGTGGGAGCAAGAAAATGCATGGGGTTGGTGCGATGTGATGTCGCACTACAGGGCAGAGGAGGAGAACTTGGCTTGCAGATCTTGGATGTTCCTGCATTGCATGTAATATCAAGTTTCACACTTATTTCCTAAGAAGTACATTTATGATCTCAGCCATAGTTGATTAATGGCCTGCCTTTGAACTGATTAATCAACTGCATTTCAATACACATACATATTACCAGAAGCCTTTTGGAGGTGGGGAAGGATGTGTAAGGTAACTTGCAATTTAATAACACATTGTTCAAAGAAAAGGTATTGCTCCTTTTTTCGTTCTCTCTGGTGGAAGCATACAGGCATCAAAATAACTTCAAAAAATAAAACAAACATGCCTTAACTCACAGCTCCCCTGATTACCATTTTCCCTCAGCAAGTAATCAAAAAAACCCTCCAGTTAATTAATCTACTATATCAGCCATTTAAAGCTCGCAGCCCTAATAAACATTTTTAGTGCTTTATAAAGGATTCAACATTTGCTGGTTGTTCTGAAAGTAAAATAGGGATGGCAGGAAAAGCTTGATGGCACTGGTGTCAAGTAGGGCAGGTCGTGGAGCCTGCTCCTGTGATGACCTTGCCCATGTGTGTTCATTTTATATGAATAAATGTCTGGAAAAAATGACTTGACATAATGCTGCTGTTGGGGAGCAAGGAAAGCACAGTGGATAGACATGCTTTGTGTTAAATGGGGCACTGCAAGGAAGAGTCCAGAGCAGTGGCAGCTCCAAGTCTCACATAACATCTCCATCTGCCCATACAGTGTTTTATTTATTTTATTTATTTATTAAGTTTATACCCTGCCTTTTTTCCTCCTGCAAGGAACTCAAGGCGGCTTACATAATCCTCATCCTCCTCTCCATTTTATCCTCACAACAACCCTGTGAGGTAGGTTAGGCTGAGAGGCAGTGACTGGCCCAAAGTCACCCAGTGAGTTTCATGGCCGAGCGGGGACTAGAACCCGGATCTCCTAAGTCCCAGTCCAACACTCTCACCACTACGCCACACTGGCTCTCAGTGTTATTAGCATTCTCTAACCCAGGGGTGGACAGAAGATAGATCTTGATCCACTTGTAGATCTTTGGATAGTTTGGAGTAGATCAGCAAGGATCTGGCTCTGTTGTTTAGCAGCAACAAAATGCTCCCACCCTAAATTATACTGATAAAATGAAGAAAGCTTGGGCTAAGCCAGGCATGATTTTGTGTGTGTGGAAGGCAGGGATGTTGAAGAGTCCTTGGTCTCGAGTCACGAGTCGAGTCACGAGTCTTTGGACCCGAGTCTCGAGTCCGAGTCCGAGTCCGAGTCCTTGGTCCAAAATGGTGACTCACGAGTCACGAGTCCCTCCCAAAACTGACTCCACGAGTCCCTATTAAAATCAATGGGGTTTTCCCCCAACAAAATAAGGCTACTTCAGATGTGTGGCAGGCTTAAATAAATTCTAGGCACAAGTGTGCCTTTTTATTTCAAAACTCTGCAACTGATTTTGGCAAGAACAGACCAGGCAGACAAACCCAAAATGCCTGAAAGGTTGCATTTTAGGGAAATGATTTTAAAAAATAAACTTGCTGTACTTCCTAAAACCTATCCATGTTGCATTTGAGGAACATGATTTTGGAACACGAGTCCTTGGTCTCAAGTCCCGAGTCGAGTCTCGAGTCCCATTGAAAATATTGGGACTCAAGTCCGAGTCGAGTCAGAGGGGGGACTCAGTCCAACTCACGAGTCGAGTCCTCGAGTCCGAGTCCCCATCCCTGGTGGAAGGACTGGAAGCCCCATTCAGTTCTGGTACTCAAAACAATTTCCTGGGCTCAGGAGTCTTTAATGTTAAGTGTATGTCTTTTGCACCAGACTCTGGTTGGTGGATCTCGGGGTCCTAGAGAAAAACAAAGTAGATGGATCCTGCAAGCCTGAAGTCTGCCCACTCCTGCTCTAACCCACTATGTTCTGGACTGCTGTACAACAAAGATTCTGGAATCAACATCATGCATCTACGTGCAGAATATGTCAAAAATAACTTATAACAGCTCTTGAACATTCCAGATACATTCAGCCATGCTGGCTATCTTTGCTTTATCAGGCTTTTTCTAAATACATCTGACAGGCTGACAAATGAAAAGCTTATTTCTGCTGTATTTCCTTTTTTTTTTTTTTCATTTATGAGATTATTCTTTTGGAAGATGACTATGCTTTGTATTTATCAGAGGTCATTTTTAGGAGGATCATAAAGTCTGAAATTTAGGAATCCTATTCTTTGTAAAAAGACTGGGTCAGCTGCCATTGCAGAAGAGCGCATCCAAGAAAAGAAACTTTAAAACTATAAGTGTGTGTATCTATTTTTTAAAGCAGCTCAGAATTTATGGTTCCTGCCTCTGAAATATTGCAAAGGCCCTGATCCCTCTGTAGTTGTGGCCAAGTTGTCATGTGTAACAATGCATGGTCCCGGATATTCTCCATGGTGGTTGCTGGGGAGGGATGATAGCTTTGTATGCAATTATTCTAAGTTCAGTTCTGTTAAAGGATCAGGAGGTAGGTGGCATGAGCATTTCCATCCTGCCTGAGACCTTAGAGAGCAACTGCAAGTCATAGCAGGTAGTAGTCAGCTAGATAGACAAATAGTCTGACCTCTTATCAGACAGCTTCCTATTTCTTTTGTCCTAATCACTATTTTTATTCACACCCAAAGAAGCATTCATCCAATTCAACAGGACTAGGATTAGAGCTATGTGCAAATGGCCTCTGAAAATTATCCACCCTGTTTGTGGGGAAATAAATTGGTTTTACTGGTGAGCTATGTTGTGGAGAAGATAGTGGGATGGTGGGTCAGGTAGGCTCCCACCTCACTCCCCAAAAGGGAACTGCTGGCTTGTCCCATAGCCAAAGGCACTGTTTCCTGCATATACACCTTTACATCAGAGCAGGCAACTGGGTGGACAGATGGTATTCTTTATGAGGCTGGATTGATTGATTGATTGATTATATTTATACCCCGCCTTTTTTCCTGCAAGGAACCCAAGGCGGCTTACATAATCCTCCTCCTCCTCTCCATTTTATCCTCACAACAACCCTGTGAGGTAGGTTAGGCTGAGACTCAATGACTAGCCCAAAGTCACCCAGTGAGCTTCATGGCCAAGCGGGGCATAGAACCCGGATCTCCCGGGCCCCAGTCCAACACTCTCACCACTACGCCACAGGGTCCCCAGTTGCTGATCCCTCTGCTATTGGATCTATCCCTTTCTTGTATGATATCACATGAGTACAATGGAGCATGCTCAGTGCTACAAAATAAAGCCTGGGTTTTGTTTTTGTTTTCTGTTCACACTTTCTCTCAGGTTTCATCATTCTATTCAAATGGGGAGATATCTAAATTATTTAAAACAAGATCAGATTCTCTTCCATGTGTTTAGCACCCAAATAAAACTGAAATGCAAAGAAGGAAAGATTGCATTTGTATTTATTAAGGGAAATCTGTAATGGTGCAAAAGAGTTGCAGAGCTGGGAAGAAAGGAGCATGCTCAGTCTCTCCCTTTGCAGGCAGTGCCCTTATTCTTCTGCCTATACTTTTATCGAGGGGGGGGGGGAATCTTTGTCCCAAAAGAAAGCAGCAGGAGTTAGGGGTTGTCATGCATGTGATTAGACTGTTATTGAAACCTGAGGAGAAGTGAAGGAGACCTTTTTACCTCACTATTTTAAGACTGTACTGTAGCTGACGCTATGCCTGCAGTTGGGGGTGTAGAGGAGGTATAAGTATTCTTTGATTTGAAACTTGATAAATGCTGTAGTTTGGTGGATAGTTGTTATAGTAGAGTTGGTCCATAAGTACGCTTTACCCTTCTGGGATTATTTAGGTATGCCCAGTCTCACGCCACATATGGGAAGGGTTGTGGGAGAGAGTTAAACAATTCTCTTAGATACCAGAATTTGGTGGCCTGGCCATCATGGAATATTACTCCATCAGAATTGTTTAGGTGTGCCCAGCCTAATGGATTATGACCAAAAAAGGAGGGAAAATGATGGCTTGAACATTGAAAAAGGTTACCTTAGTATTGAAATATGACAATGTGCACATCCATGAATGATGTTCATGGACCATCTGAAAGCATTATCATTAAAGAAATCTGGTAGGGTAAGGGGAAATGATGTTACACTGGTACAAAAAAGTATTGACCATGCAGTGGAAAGCCATGAGAGAATGGGCCAAATTCTGCAGTCCACAGGGAAAGCTCTCCTCTGTCCCAAGCAGTTGGACACAGACCTCTGTCATTGTTATGTCCTGGAGAAGAGCCTCCCCTACAGATCATGAGCAGAAGGCAGGCTCATATGGGAGGAGACAGTCCCCCTTCAGCTATTGTGCTTCTTATTCTGGAACTGGAGGCAGCATTAAACCTCATTAACTGTGTTTTGATGGATTTGTTGAAAGTACAAAATACATCCTCAGAACAAGGTAATGCGGGGGGGGGGGCACACCATATGGCAAAGTGTATAAATGAGCAGTTTCTATGCAAGGTTCTTCATTGTGGTGCTCTCTATCCTGGCCAACGTGTCTGATCTCTTGTTATGAAGCTTTGATAAAACGAGGAGAGAATCTTGAGCAAGATTCCGAACTTAGTGTTTGGTTGCTGAAGTGGAGTAATATTGTACACTTTGTTGTACAATTCATTTTCTAGATATAGGAGTGTGCTTCCTGCAAGGAAATAAAGGCTTAAGGAATTCAGCTTAATTTTGTCCCATTTGCTGTTCATGGCAATTATGCAATTATAATTGGACAGCTAATACATAGCTAGAGCTGAAACCATTGTTCAATTAAATGTGACTACATCTAATTAATACAATCATAACACAATTATTGATACAAATTTACTGCTTTTCCTGGCTGTAGAGAAGTTGAGTAGCAGCAAACATGGGACATATTGCTGTTGATGTCAGCACGTATTAAAGTATAGAATTTAACTCTTCTGAGGACACAGCTGGAACACCTCTAGTCTTGAAATAACAAGCTAGCTAGGATTTAACTGTAGAAAGCAATTACTGTTCTTAGGAACTGGGTCAGACCAAAATTCCATCTATTCCACATCCTGTTTGCAACACGGGCCAGCCAGATGCCTCTGGGAAGCCCACAGACCATGGTATTATTCTTTTCCCCTTTCCTTTTTAAAAGAATACTTGAGCCACAGTTAATATCATGGAATCTAGGGTAGGCCTATCATGATAGGAATAACATCCTATCATGAGAAGGATAACATCATCACAAAATTGACTTTTGCCTTGTGGATGCAATTTTGGGGTTGAGTCTCATCAATATGTTGATGATGCCCAGCAGGACCGGTGCAGGGCAGTTTGGCGCCCTAGGTGAAATTATATTTAGCGCCCCCCTCTCGTGCTGTGGGGGGGCTCCGGAGCAAAGCAGCCCTGCTCTGCAACCCCCCCGCAGCCGCCGGACCCCCGCCACCTACCTTCCCCCTGCCCTGGCCGCCGCCTCCTTCGAGGAGGAAGTGACGCGACGGGACCCCCGCGCTCTGTTTTTGGCCAGGGAAACCAGGGCAACAGGGCTGTTTAAGCCCTGTTGCCCTGGTTCCTCCTGCCAAAACAGCGCAGGCGGGGCTCCGGAAGTGGCACGGAGAAGGTAGGTGGCAGGGGGGTCGGGGTGGTGGCGGGTGGTGGTGGCAGGGGGCAGGGGGCGGCCCGGCGGCGGCAGTGGTGGGGGGCGGGGGGGAGGGGGGGCGGGGGGGCGGCGGCAGTGAAGAGGAGCGCAGCGTTTCTGTGCCCTTTTCAGCCACGCACCCTAGGCAACCGCCTAGTTTGCCTAGCGGTAGCGCCGGCTCTGATGCCCAGCCCTATCTCTCCTTTTCAACAGATGCCAAGGAGGCTGTGGAAGTTCTAAAGCAGTGCCTGGATGTAGTGAGGGATTGGGTGTGGATGAACAAACTAAGGGGAAATTGGTCTTTAGCAACATCCACCTGGCAAACATAATGGGTAATCCAGCTCTGTAATATCAATATGAGCATGGCAAGGGGAGAAAAATCACTGTGTGGTTACTTTACCACCTGTAGACAGAGTTAATCTGTAAGAGTTAATTACCGTACTACTAGTATCTCTCTCAGGGCGCCTGTGAGAATCATGTTTACAGTTGACCAAGATATATCCAGGACATCCCTAGGTGAAAAGGTATGTTGCTTTACTCTTTTGGTTGACTAGAGCTTCCCTTTGGGGAGTATGTTTGGGTGGTGGAGACATGATAGGAGTTACGTGATTGTGTGACTGACATCCTTACTTCAATAGTAGAGGTTCACAACCAAACCTTGTTCCTAGCATATTGCTACATCACCTTATTTGATCTGACTTGTTAAATACATGTAATGTTTGCAAGCTCTGCAGTGAGAATATCAAAGTGTTCCTTGATAGCAGGCACCATCAGTACATTTAAAAGCCAGTTTCTTATGTTCTACCAAGAATGGATCTAGGGTAGGCCTATGATGATAGCAACTTGGGAAGGGCCATAGCTCAGTGGTAGGGTACATGATTTGCACACAGAAGGTCCCAGGTTCAATCCCTGGCATCTTCAGGTAGGGCTGGTTAACCGTTGTCTGAAACCATGGAGAGTAGCTGCCAGTTAATGTAGATAATATGGGGCTACATGGACCAATGGTCTGGCTTGGTTTAAGGCAGTTCTCTTTGAACTGGCCCACTACTCACTGAAATCTATTGAACAAAGTAAATGATCTGCAATTTGGGACATGGTCAAGAAGGGACCAAGAAAATCTTATCTGCACTCCATCCTTTGGGTTCATGGGGATTAAGTGGTTTGTTTAGCTTTTCCACCCCAACAGTGTTTCTGAGTGCATCCTTTGACCCTCTGCCCATCCATCCATTTGAGAAAAGTAACTCTGACTTGCGAATGACACTGCAGTGGAAGATAAAACCGGCCCACTTCTCAAGAGGTGGTTCATCCTCCTTAAAGGGGACCCCGTGGAACGTGTAATATGTTTCTATAGCTGGTGATACATTGACCCTCTCCCCTGAATCCCTGCAATATATCCTATCAATATAGACAACAGACACATTGTCCATCATTGTAACAGGCATTTTTGTAGTTATACAGAGAGGGCCTCAGTGTGCGTGCGTGTGTGCGTGCGTGCGTGCGTGCGTGCGCGAGAGAGAGAGAGAGAGAGAGAGGTCTTTTAAAAATCTTGCTCAACACACCTGTTTATCTGAATTTGCCCCTTAGCCATCCCCTTTGTTCACAGCATGGTCAGCCGCCACACAGCACTCCATTATTGCCTGCCGATGCTGTTCAGTGCCACATCAATATGATCTTTTTCAACATCAGCTTCTTACAACCCTGTGTGTAATGCTCCTGATCTTTATGCATCATCGTATTAGGCAGCAGGAGTTTGCTTTGCATACCAATGAATAAGGGACATGTCATCCACCTATTTTAAGCTGAGGCAGGTCACCTCAGCTGCTATATTTGGGTTGCAGCATGACCATAAAGCAAGTCTTTGTCATGTCTTCATTTCACAGATGGTGTCAGTTACAAAATTATCTCTTCTCCCCCTCCCCCCTCCATTTTGCCACATTCTGCAAAAGCAATTCCCATTTACTTCATTCACATGAAGTGCAGCAGGTTAAAAATTCTTCTCGTTTATTTCTCCCAGGAGCCTATTGCTTTAAAAGGGGAATATTAGATTCATAGAAACTTTGTTTATTTCTGCCTTCTGTTCTTTGAAACCTCTTTTGGCAAGATATGAAAACGTAGAGATCATTACCATGTTTTGTGATGTAGCACCTGGATTGATAGAGCGGGGTGGGGTTCTCTGACAGATGTGCAATGGAACATGTCAAATGCTTGCTTTATGGTTGCAGTGTAGCCCACTAACAGCTGCCTAGATTAGTATATAATTGAGAAGAGATTAAACTGTACATTATTGCAAGGAAGGAGAAAATTAAGGTCATGCCCCAATGACCCTTATTTTTAGGTGAGGCCTAAAATAAGCTAGACACAGCCTATGAGGCATTTACAGCAGTCCACCAGGGGCTAGATCAGGCCTGGCATCAGCACATTCTCAGGCAGCTGTCAGGGCTCCAGCCCGCCCGCCCCTACCAGCATGGCCTAGTGCTGATGCTTGGCCTAGGCCCCCCCTTGAAACAATTGCTGGACGGCTGGATCCGAGAGCTGCTATTTTAGTTTCCTACAGTGCACTCAACTAAGCATCACTCTATTTATTTATTTTATTTCTATACCACCCAATAGCCGAAGCTCTCTGGACGCTTTACAACAATCAATTAAAAGTACAATAAAGCACAATATGAAATATATACAATAAAAACATTATAAAAATCTAAAACCAATTTTTAAAAAGTCACAAATAACTAAAAACAAGTCAATACTGTTGTGGAATCAACTGCAAGCTGTGTGCTTTTGTTTTGTTTTCCTTTAGGATGTTTTGGTAATGGCTGTCTCAAGCAGTTCTGTTTATGTCTGCAGCCAGGAGCATGTTATTGTTAAACTATTCCTGGACCAGCCTGGGAAAGGATCCCTGGGAACTCAACAAACCAACTGTCATGTGTTTGTTTTCTCTGACGTAGTGAACTGCTCCAGACAGAAGCCATTTTAAGGGGAAGAACTTTAGCTTTGCTCTTGTGTTCTTCTTGTTCTTGCAACTGCTACAATGTAATGCTTTGTATTGGTGGGGTAAAGTTCTACTTCTCTCCACTGGACTAATGCTTGCTATGCATTTATACTCTGCACATGGACTGTATCTAGGGAATGTATACTCTGTAGTGCTTACTTGGAATAAGTAAATAAATGGGTAGAATAGACCTGTGCTGTTACAGAGTGATTCCTGTGTCCTGGATTAATCTGCAATTAGAGTGGCTGAGCTGCTGGGTCACTGCTGGGTCTGCCGCCGTGTGGGAGATACTCTGCTGCTGTGTGTGGAACGCCTGGCAAGGCTAGCACACAGATTACAAATATCTTTCAACACCAACAAATACAACATGTCCTCTAAAAGAATTAACCACCCCACCGTGTACTATTTAGTTGTTAAAAGCCTCAGCGTAGAGGGCAACCTTAACCTGGTGCCAAAAAGATAGTAGGGTTGGCGCCAGGCATCAGTTGACAGAGAGGGGAAATCTGGGTATTGTCAACATAGCGGTGAGCCTTTTGGTTTAACACGTTGTGTTATGGCTCCCCGTATTCACCCAAGCACCCAAATGCTGGGAAATTACAGCTGTAAAGGGCCACATCCTTAACAGACATGCTATTCAGGTATCCTATGTTATAGCTGTTCCAGCTTCTGGCAAATTAAAATGGCAGTCCCGCAGCGAGGGTCTGGGAGTCATCATTTAAATTTCCTGCAGTGTCCCCAAGATAGTGTCTCTTCTGGGGATTGTGGAAAATTTAAATGATGGCTTCCAGACGCAGCCACCTGATGCTGATCCGAACACTGCCATTGTCTTCCTGCACCATTGGGGCTTACTAATATAGGAAATGCCCCATCAGACCTGGAGCAGGACCAGGGCTAGATAAAGCTCCTTTTGTGAGGGGAACAATATCAAGCACACAGCAGGTTTATGGGCTGGGTCATCTTCACAGGTCACAAGTTGTGCAGGCCCATTTTAGGGATTAAAATCTGATGTTTTGAGCTCAGTTCATCTCTAAATTTAGCCCTGGTGAGCCTTGAGGATGGCTCTGGAAGCCTTCTGGGGTCAGCCTGCCTTGCAAGAGAGGTTCAGAGTTGAAGGGGGGGAGAGTTAGTGAGCTTGTCTTAAGGAAACACCTCACCAGCACCTTTGAGAGATCTTAATATGTGTACCCAGGAAAAAAAATGCTGAGCAGTCTTGAGCGACTACGATGAAACTCTGAACAAGGATGGTTTCACCCCCAAAGCAGGAACAATGCAAGAACAATGCTCTGATTTGGGGAAAGGGGATTCCAGCACCAGGGAAGTAGACATTAAATAGAATACATTAGCTATTACAGTAATACCTTGGATTGCAAGTAACTTGGTTTGAGAGTATTTTGCAAGACAAGCAAATTTTTAAATATGTATTTATTTATTTTTTATTTGATATACAAGCGACGTCTTGCAATACAAGTACTGTAGTACGGCTTAAATTAAAAATCTCTGTACAAATTTTTTTGGGGGGGATTTTGTTTTGATATAAGAGTGTTTTGGATTACAAGCACGTTTCCGGAACGAATTATGCTCTCAATCCAAGGCATGACTGTATTTTATTTTCTCCCTGTAGATTATGATATGTAAGAAAGCTGTGGCCATTATAGAATCTGAATTAGATTCTGACCTGTTTAGCCTGGCCAGTGTTCCAGCTAGCCTAGTGCTGAGTCAAAACAAGGAATAGAACAACTTTGTGAATATTTTCAACCCCCAAGAAATTGGCAGCTTCCCCTTTTTCATGAACTTTTCACACCCTTTTGGGGTGGGGATCAAGGGGGAAAAAGTCTGCAAAAAGGTATAAAAATGTACAAAACAGTGAAAGGTAGATATTTTTCTGCAATGGTTACAGCAAAATCGGAACACTCTGAAAATTTGGTGCAACACTAACGATGTCTGTTCAAATTGATACTGGCTTTCCAAGTGTTCAGCAGGGCGCTTTCCCAGCCCTACAGTCTGAGATAAAAAAAATTTAAATGTAAGCTGCCTTATACACAGTCAAGCCATTGCCTCAGCTAGCTCAATATTGTCTACACAGACAGGTAGCAGTTCTCCAGGTCCAGGGTTTGTTTCAGATGGGGTCTTTCCCAGCCCTACTTGGAGATGCTGGGGATTGAACCTGGGACCTTCTGCATGCAAATCTTGTGCTCTGCTAATGAGCTACAGCCCTCCTCTAACAAGCAATTCAAGGGATTGATCATAGGACCTTCCTTATAGATATAAGGCACTCAGCCATGCGCTCTACTACTAAGCTATCTCCCCCCTTTTCCAGCTCCTGTCTTTCTTCGGCATTGCTTATACTTTATTTTGGTCTAAGACTTGTATAACATTTTCCAGTAAGTTGACTTTTTGCAGTCACCTCATGATAGAGGATGATGCAGATCATGGACACAGGAATAGTTCAACACACAGTCCTATTTCGGAACAACATACATAAAGAAGGAGGTTTTATTTTTAAGATCACAATCCATATGGATCACCGTTAAGATGATTGTAAGAGCTGCTCTAGCACAATGACACTTACTTCTGAGTAGACATGCATAGGGTTGCACTGCAAATTACTGAGCTGGGAACCAGGGAGTCTCTGCTTCAAATCTCACCTATGCCATGAACTTTCATGTTGGAGCAATTTACCCCTCCCCCTTGACTTTCTCCCTTTTGACATTGTGGACTCTCCCTTTCAACACCATGTCAAGCAAGCACAATGCTAGCTACAGTGCAATATGCAGTTCATTTGGATTGTGAAATCTCTGGCAGCTCACCTAAGACTGCAGTCCTAAGCTCACGTGCAGCGCAAGCCTATCAGGAAGTCTATCGAGTTCAGCTGTACTGTTGAGATCCTATGTGAGTGCTTTTTGAGCTCTATATATACTCTAGAAATGTTACACAGTATTATTAAAATGGGGTAGAAAGTGGATCATATACGTCTATCAACATGTATAAAAATCCCATGAATTTTACTATTTTCACATGCAGTTTTATGATTAGTTGTTTATTTTAGGACTTCTATTGTGCCACATGACGTAACAGAGCCCTCCGCACAGTTCCCAATATTAAAACATATAACACAAACACAGCATTAAACACTAAAACAGAAAATCAGATTAAAATGGATAATCAGCACAAAATGAGCGGAGAACCATACCGTGGGTTAAAATGACTATAGAAATAGGCCCACAAATGCATGACATAGCTAACAGTAATGGAAGGCATGCAATTGGTGTCCCTCCACTGACAGAAGGCATCCGTCAACAGAATGGGGAGGGGTGCAGCAATTTTCTTGCCTCCCGTGCCCCCATGCCACCTCCCGCATTGCTTCAAAGGGTCCCCATACCATTCAGGGCAGATTTTGTGGGGTGTGGGGAGCCACAGGGGGAGGGGGAAGTGGCTGGAATCACCCCCTGTTCTGCTGGTGGATATCTTCCATCTGTGGCAGTGGGAGGACGGACAGCAATTGGACATTACCCAATAATAACACTAAGCCTACTAATAATTAATAATACTAACCCTACTACTACTATTAATCATAATAATCATTAAAGTCTTGACCACTTTCCTAAAAGTAAAAAACAGATTAGGCCTGGGTTTTTTGTTGTTGTTGTTTTAAAGCAGGACGTTCCATAATAAGGGATGTGTGAGTGCTGAAAAGGCGCTGTCTGACTTCATCAAAAGGCTGCATCTGAAACAATGACTTACCTCAGTGCACCAGTGTAGGGTGTCACACAGGAGAAAGTGCTCGCTACTCCAGTTTACATTGGTTCACAAGAAAAGTGTTGGGCTTAAGCAAGGCTGCAGTGCAGATCCCACTAAAGTGAATGAAAGTCTCCATTGGCTTTAACCGTAGGTTTGGTTTTTTTTCAAGTGAAAACTGGAAAACTGGCATAATGGGGTGAGAAATTCAAAAAGTAAAGTTTCCTGTGGCTTATCAAGTATGCTCTAAGCCAAGAAATATTTATCTATGTCACACAACTCTCACTCCTGAATAATAAAGTTCTTGCCAAATCAGTGCACACCAGCAAAACTCATGAGAGCTGATATTTCACAGTTTAGCCCCAACAGCTGGAGGGTACACACAACCGTTCCCTATGCAGAGCCAACTGTTCTTCCCCACTTAGCTGGGAGTCAGGCAAAGCCCCCCTCCCCAATCTTTTATCACAGACTTCATCTTGATAGATCCCTCCTGCTCCACCACTTTTGCTGTCTGCCCTATCTTCGTTTCCCCATACCTTTTACAAGGCACTGCTCTTTCAAAAACTACAGTAGCCGATAAACGTAGATCCCTACACAGGCAGACCACTCATTGCTTCTGCCATCATGCTAACCACTTCTTTAAGCACACTGTCCTCCTGACAGATCTCTGCTAGACCTAGTGGGAAAGGATGGCTCTCGGAGCTGGGAAGAAGAATGCTGACTCTCCATTGTTGAGAGAGGAGAGGATAAGTGAGCAGCTTGTCTAAATAAATGGCCAGATTTGGTCTCCCACATCTAGGCAGCTGCTGGAAGAGCTAATGAACTGGCAATGATGCAACTAATTAGGCAAAGTCGGTCTGGATAGCTTGAGGCAATATGACTACAAATGGCATTGCAATTTCCAAACAGGACATATTATATTCACTCTCCATTTGACTATAATTATTTTTACACTTCTTACAATTCGAGATGTATGGGCATTGTAAAATTTGTTCCGAGTCCGACTTACATTTCGTGGATTGCCAGGCGACTTTCGTTCTGTTGTCTTCTCATTGATGGAATTTAATTTTGCGTAAATGTGTTTGTATGCACTTGCACAAATTTGCACTCCCCAAAATGCGCAAATCCCCTCAAAATGTGTATTTTTATGCTTTATCCTATGGAGGAAAAGCACATTTTTGGTTGGTGTTTTTTATTGTCCATATTTTTCAACTGCTAAATTTGCAACAAATTAATGAAAGTTTTTAAAAAAATGGTCTGCAGGTCCATGGAATCCACGCAACTCAGGAAAAGCCAGTCCACTGCAAAATCCATGGGTCAGATTCTTAGAAATCATTTGAGTCCATTGTGGATTTCTCCAACAACCCTATGACAGGTTTTCAAGCTGTGCTTCTGAGGATCCCAAGGGCTTGTTTCATTAATATCCCACTTGTCTTCTGCCATAGAAATCAATGTGGCATACATAATGTTCTCCAGAAGTCTCTTGGCCAGACCCCTCAGCAGGAGGAATGGAGCAATTGGCCCATACCTCACATATGGAAGGGGGCATATCAACACTGACAAGCAGTGCATTCCAACTGAGAAGGGGAAGGTGTGGGGGAGGGCTTCAAATGAATATTCAGCCCTGGGCCTCTCAGGATCTTAAATAGGTCCTATCAGCATAGTCGCTGCATCATGTGCCTGCCTTCAGACCATGCCCTGGAATTCCAGGTTCCTTTGAACTTATCAATGAGAGACGATCAGTAATGGTAGATAAGCATCCCTAAATAACAGCTTGCTCATAATTCTTCATCTTCCTCTGGCAGAATGGGGGGGGGGGGGGAAAGCTGCAGGGAAAAGTTGAATGTGTTGTAGGATGTGCTGTTGGTTCAGATGGGATGATAGTGTGGCCCCAAAGGGGCTAAACTGTGTGTCCTAGACATTTCCTAGAATCCTTTCCAGTATGTTGAGGTTTTTCAGCAAATCTGGAATGGATTCCCCAAAGAGAGAAGATTTTTTTTTCTAACCACTGATCTGAACATGCTCAACCATTTCACTTGCATCATTAAAGCTTTTTGTAAATGGATGGAGTGCCTTGGCTGGATCGGTCCACAGTAGCTGACTGCAAATTTTGCCATTGGAGGCCATGCAAGACCATGGGAAACTGAGCATTTAAGGAGCATGCTCATGCAAGTATGCTCCTCATGTTACACTGAAAGATGAAAAAGGGCCTACATTTTCTTGAAGTCTGTTTCTCAAAAATCTGCTGACTCTGAATATTACTAATTTACATCATTATGGGATAGCCATTATAAGCTTGAAATTCAATTGCTAATAGATGCACATAGTCTCGATGGCTGTACGGGCTAAATCTGCTTGCTATAATTGTACATGACCTGTGTTACAATCACTGATGTAATTCTCTGTCTACCTGCCAGAAGTAGTAAACTTTGACATGATCTGTGGATACTTAGCATTCTCCTTTACAGCTAGATGGGAAAGAAAGGGTATCAAAATAAATAGGGCTGGAGCTTCTCAGGAATGGTGCTGGCTTTGTCAGCAAATGTTTTACTTGGTTCACTGACATAAATATAGCAGTCCAGTTTTAGATACTGTAAATTCATCTGTCAATCTGTCTGGGGAAGTACTTGTTTTCATATTGGCACCATAATTAAATGTATCCTGATTATTATTTGGGAGTTTGCATGTCTTGCTTGTCTTGCTTCTGTCTCCCAGAGAAACGTTATTTTATAATGCAAAATCACATTTAGAGAAGAGTATATATATATATATATATATAGGATGAAATAGAGAGATGGTGTAGTATAGCGGGCCAAAGCTGCAATCTTATACACACTTAACTCCGAGTAAGTACCATTAAACTCAACGAGACTTACTTTTGAGTAGCATGTATAGTATTGCACCATTAGAGTGGGAGATGGGAGCCACAAAGTCCCTGGTTTAAATCTTACCTCAACGGTTAATGCAGTGTGTGGCCATAGGAAACACCATCTCCCAGCTTTACTGCAATATGGGAAGAATACTGGCCTACCCTGAAAGAAGGTTGTAATTTCATAGATTACATAGATCATAGAGTTGGAAGGAGCCTACAAGGCTATTGAGTCCAACCCCCTGCTTAATGCAGGAAACTCGAGGAGGGGTCTCCCATCCAAGTAATAACCAGGCCTGACCCTGCTTAGCTTTCCACGCTCAGACAAGCTGAGCCAGCGTAAGCCACAGATTGCTGGGTAGGTTCCAGGGGCTCCTCCCACTAGCAGGATCACTCCTTGAATTCCGCTCAGGATACTCTGGTTGGTGAGAAGAAGGAAGCATGTTTTGCCAATTCCCCTGCCTCTCTGCAGCCCCCAGTGCCACCTCCCATATTGTTCTGGAGGGTTCCTCAACCAACCGGAGCAAATTTTTCAGAGAGTATCATGGACTGGAGGGTGGCATTGGGAAAAATCACCTCCCCCCCATTCTGCCAGAGAAGCAGGGATTCGAGGAAATTTAGTTTTCTTCAATCTAAACTCTGCTCACTACACCACACTGCCTCTATCCCTTTGCAGTGAACGTACTTCTGTAGAGCTCTAGAAGGTACCCCTATTCTATAATGCTACCTCTATTTTATAGAAGGTACCTGTATTCTGTAAAGCTCACTTTAAGGATTTTATTTTCATTTAGTATATACTACATCGTCATGAACATTTTCAGCACTTGCCTCTTATTGGACATAGGATATGTGAGCATATAATTACATTATATCTGTACATGAATTGACTGCCACAATTGTAGCATTTTTCAACTTTAAATCTGCAAGTCCTTGATGCATGGTTTCTTCCTCAGGTATAAAAAATATTCCTGAGTCACTTCAATTTCCTTTTCAGGTAGTTTTGAAAATTGAAATGTATATTCTTGTGCCACCTGTGTACTATTTTTCTCCGTTTACCTAAGTTCTCCTTGTAAATTCTGTACATTTTAAAAATTATTTCCTGCTTCTATAGCTAGCTAGCTTTAAAACTGAGTTTTATAATCCATTGTTCCAACCAGAATAGTCTGCAGAATAACAATTTGAATTACTGCTTAAATATTATAGGGGGAAATGAGTTCTCCTAAAGGTTTAAATCGTCCCTTCAGAAAAGAAAGTAATCAATATAAGAGACAGAGAGAGAGAGAGGAGGAGGAGGAGGAGGAGGAGATGGCAGTGGAGAAGGATGACTTAGGTCAGAATTCCTGAAGAGACTGGAACATGTGGCAGGCGGTGGGGTTGCTATGAAATTCTACAAAGGCACAATTCAACTCAAAATGTGGGTTTCCAATGGGTGAGACCAGTCTCCCCCCAAAAAAGAAGAAGAAAGGCCAACCCACTGTAATCTGAACATTTGTTTCTGTCTATGCGACAAATCTGTGTAGTCTAAAAGTCCTGGGTTTGCTAATCTGTGCAGGTGGGAATGCTAATCTCCTTTTTTAAATTAATCACATAATAGTATCATCATCATCATCATCAGGCGATCACTCGTGACCGAGTAAGATTGTCTTCCGGGATAAAAGGAGGAAATTCTAAAGAAGATTGTGTAGACTCTAGCGATGGGTCCGTAAGTGACTGTGGAGGCCAATTCTAGATCCACACAGCTTCCCACAGTGAGGACACAGGTTACCAGATAGAAGATGGTCCTGTAAAGGATTCATTTGACGTGCTTTTCGCTTAGCACGTTTCTCCCTTTCACCTTGCACTCGGGCTTCTTCAAAGTCCATGGAACCTTTGTGAAAGGTCAACCTCCAGTTAGATCGTTCATGGGCCAGAGCTTCCCAGTTTTCGATGTTTATATTGCATTTTTTTAGATTAGCCTTATGAACATCTTTAAACCTCTTATATTGACCACCGATATTCCGCTTTCCATCCTTGAGTTGGGAGTAAAGTAACTGCTTTGGGAGGCGGCAGTCAGGCATTCGAACAACATGACCGGTCCACTGAAGTTGGCGTTGAAGGATCATTTTTTCAATGCTAGTAGTCTTTGCTTCTTCCAGTACACTGACATTTGTTCGCCTATCTTCCCAAGTAATTTGCAGGATTTTCCGGAGGCAACGTTGATGAAACCTTTCAAGGAGGTGGAAGTGACGTTTATAGATAGTCCATGTTTCGCAGGCATACAATAAAGTTGGTAATACAATGGCTTCATAAACCAGTGTTTTGGTCTTCTTACAAATATCCCGATCCTCGAACACTCTATGTTTCATTCGAGAAAATGCGGCACTTGCGGAGCTCAGACGATGCTGGATTTCACTGTCGATGTTAGCTGTAACAGAAAGATAGCTGCCAAGATAGAGAAAATGATCGACATTTTCCAGTATTGTCCCGCCAAGCTGGATAGATGGCATCACCAAAGGGTTGGCTTGCACTTGCTGATGAAGCACTTTGGTTTTTTTGATGTTAAGTGAGAGACCAAGTTTTTCGTATGCTTCTGCAAAAGCATTTAGGATAGTTTGGAGATCGTCCTCTGAATGTGCGGAGACCACATTATCATCAGCATACTGAAGTTCCACAACGGAGGTTGTAATTACCTTACTTTTTGCTTTCAGCCTGCTGAGATTAAAAAGCTTTCCATCTGTTCGATATATAATTCCCACACCGGTGGGAAGTTTCCCCTTGACAAGATGTAAAACCATGGCGATGAAAATGGCAAATAATGTTGGGGCGATAACACATCCCTGTTTAACACCTGATCCCACTTTAAATGGAGCACCATGAGAGCCGTTGTTGTCCAAAACCGTTGCCGTCATGTTGTCATGGAGAAGTCGCAAGATATTCACAAATTTATTGGGGCATCCAATTTTCATAAGGATAGTCCAGAGAGCTGTACGGTCTACAGTATCAAAGGCCTTAGCCAGATCGATAAATGCCATATAAAGGGGTTGATTTTGCTCCCGGCATTTTTCTTGGAGCTGACGTGCAGTAAAAATCATGTCTACTGTCCCTCTAGAGGGGCGGAAACCATATTGAGTTTCAGGGAGGATCTCTTCTGAAATAGATAGAAGACGGTTTGCGAGAATCCTAGCAAATATTTTACCTGCGGTTGCTAAGAGAGAAATGCCCCGATAGTTTCCACAGTCTGTTCTATCACCCTTCTTAAAGAGGGTGATAATTATGGCATCCCTGAAGTCTTCTGGGATCTCTTCTCTTATCCAGATTTTTTCGATGAGTTTATGAAGATGTTGTACAAGTTCGGGGCCCCCTTCTTTAAAGATTTCAGCAGGAATCCCATCTGGTCCACTAGCTTTGTTGTTCTTCATTTGATTAATGGCTTTTTTTACTTCATCCAAAGTGGGGAGTATTGCAAGTTCCTCTTTAATTTGTTTTTGCGGGATTTGCGAAAAAATCTCATTATCCACCTTAGATTTACGATTTAAAAGGTCATAATAATGCTCTTTCCAACGCAGTGCAATAGACTCATCTGGAATAGTAATGACTGTCAATGCTGAGGATAAATGCCAAAGCTGCAAGTGAAAAAAGGATACTTCTTAGTGAGGCTTCTTGGTGTTGCCACAGGACTGGAAAATTCTGTATCAAGATTCAATAGGTCATTATGGAAATAGTAAGAGGAACACATTAGCTACTGGTGGTGATCTTGTTATAATGCTTGTGTAAAATTGGTAGCATTTCTCAAGTAGAAGGTTTTTAAAAATCCCTCCCCACTCACTAAACACCTTCTCCGAGGTCACTTTTGAGACCTCGGAGAAGTAGCTGAGGCTGTGAGGGAGGGGAGAGGGATCCGAGCACAGATCCCCTGCTCCAAGGTTGGAGTGATTTTCTGACTTTGTAGCTGGGAGTCTTAATGATCTTACGGCCCTCTAGACACTATCTAGAGGCCATAGGATTGCTCTGTAACAGGATGGCTAACCTATCACATACTTTTCAAACAGATGAGATACAGCAGTAAATTACTGAACCAACCAGAATGTAATCAGGTGAATGTAAACATGGTGGGTTTTGAATAGAACTTGGCAGAATTTGGTAGATCATGACATGGAGTGTATTCTGATCTGGCAGACTCTTGAGTTATGTTTGACGGACTTTGTAGATCCTATATTGTCCTACAAGAAAACTCAGATTGACTGGTTGGACTTGCTGGTTGGCAATCCTAACTCACATGTACCCCATCACATCCTACATGCGTCATCTAATAGCTACTGTGGCTGGTGTGTTTCTGCATGCATCTCATAACACAAAAATGACCCTATATTGTGATGGTCTAGGGTTGCTAGTGAGTCTACCTGTACATGCTCTTTAGATCTAGATATTTTTTTAGTGGGTATTCTTCCAAATCATAGCACACAACTGCTTTTCTCCAGCCATATAGCAATGTTTTACTATAATGATAGGGAATTCATTACTGGACATTCTGGAATGGAGATTCTGAATTTCTTATGATGGCTGCCATTTGTAATATTGCACTGGACCAATCTCACTGTATTTCACACTATTTTCATTGTGAGGTGATTGATTACAAAAGTGATCTTGTGATGGCAGAAAATTGGTTGTATGAGAATATGCCCTTACTTCACTCACTTAAGGGAGGCATGCTTACAGTAGATTGATGGCTGCTGACAGTATGGTACATACCTAAATGTTGTTTTACCCATTAGAGATAAATGAGTAAGACATTTATAGATGCCCTGATTCTGACCTCCCAACAACTCATTTAAATACTCTATGAAGTGCAAAGCATCTGTCTCTGTCTCTCCTCTTTCCTCTGCAATTCCAAAAAATCTATATAAAATAGGACTTTATTTACTGCACCATCCTGGCAGTGAGCAGCAAAAGCCTGCCTGTACATTGCAAGTTACGGCACAGTTGAAGAGAATCCAAAAACAACACATGATTTGAATAGATTGCGGCTAACCTTTAGCTAGCTACCAAGCTAATATTGTCAAACCTTACTTTCACTTGGGTCTGTAAAAAAGTGTGGAGTAAACAACTGAAACACCCCCTTTACTGTCTGGAAAACTCATGCCCATGGGGAAAGAAGGAATCGCATTTTTAAAAAGGATCTTGATATGCAAAAAGTTACCTTTCCAGCCTGTGGTATTGACTAAAAATTGCATGCTGGTTGACTGGCTTGACATTCATGAATACAGGCTGATGCATTCTGTGGCTGAGCCTCAATAGAAACTGATTGTCAACAGGCACTATCATCTGCTAGCTTTCTGCCAAAAGCCCAGTGATACAAACTGTGCAGTAGGTTTGAATTTAATTGCTTTTACCAGTGTCCAGCTAAGCCCACCAATGCTGAGGAATAGCTATAGCTGCTATAGCTAGCAGGGGCAGTACTAGGTACCAAAAAGATCTGGGGCTCAGGCCTACAGGACAAAATAATGCACAAATTTGCATACGATAATTTACATATGCTCTAAAGTCTCTGTGTGTTTTTAAAGGACCTTCTCTCCTAAGCATAGCCCTATTTGTAAAAGGGGATGAATGGACAAGGGGGAGAGGTCATTTGATTTCAGGAAGAAAAAAAAAACCTCAGGCAGAAAGGTTCAATGGGGGGAGGCAGCAGGAGGTGAAGCACATGTGGGCAAAAAGCCAGCTAATCTAGGGGGATCAGATGCAAAGGAGATCCTCAGGGCCCCTGGACCTTTATTTCAGCAAGTGCCCATGAACAGCAGGGTGGTGGAACAGATGGCTTCCCAGAGATTCAGGGCTCCAAATGAAAGATTTGGGGCTCCAGGCCTAGTGGGCCACCCCTCAACACCGCCTCTGATAGCGAGGAAGCCAATCCAACCTCTCATTCTCCCCTTTTGAAAAACTGCATCCCAACAAACAGCAAAACGCTTCAGCTTTTTCTTTGTCATCCACATTTCAATTCAAACTATAATGTACTTTGTGGTAGTTTAGTGGGTCAGAATCTAAAGCTGCACCAGCCTTTAGCAATTGCTCAGCCTCTTGCGACAGGCTGGCTGGAGGAGACAGCAATGAAAGATTCAGGTAGACCTCACGCTACGTCCTGATTCAGACCACTGCGAACAAGCTACAGCGATCTTAAAGCTTGCATGTTCCCTTTCCACTCTCACTTCATTCACATCAAATGGACAGTGAAACATGACTTTAGAACAAACTGCAATTCTGCATCACGTGTGAGCTCAATGTATTTTTTCCCTAACCAAATTAGTTAAGAGGACATCAAACCATGGTTGATCCTGATTTATTTAAACAACCTTTCATCAGAACGAATCTCATTTTCCCTGAGTTCATAAACATGAAAGAGGAGGAGAGGGGAGCGGGGGTACATGAGCTCAAGGCTTGGCGTAGCTTGTTCATGATAATTGAAACCACAAGTCCTGACTTTGTTTTGGACCAATAAACCCATCTGCTGGCACTGAACACCTTTCCCCCCATTTTCCTGCTCCATGAAGTATACTGCACACTACACAAATTGAATGAGAATGGTAGAAAAAGATGGGAATGTTGGAGGATCTGGAAAGGAGTCGGTCTTATACTGGTTAGAATGAGCAGAGTTTTCCCCCTTATGCGCAGCCTGGTTATTGGAACTGGTTATCACCATGTGGGTTGCTAAACCCTTCTAAAAGGCTTTTAAAAGGAAACGGATTGTCCAAACAAGGTTTAAAACTAATAAAGACATATATTAGTTTTACTTACAGTCCGTTTATTCATATATTCAGGATGCATATAGGCAGGTTCGAGTCTTTGGTGTTAAGAGTCAGCTTCATTCACTGGCTGGAAGCCAGCTCAGACCTTGTGTCCATCATGTTGGAGAGGCAGAGAGAGAGAGAGAGAGCTGGCCACAGAAAGGCTGGAAGTAGGGAAGAGGGGTTACAAAATATGCACCCTGGGGATTGTTCAATTAACCCTTTCCTCCCACTCTAACTAGTGGTCACATTACCTCATTGATTTAAGCAGGCAATATTACAATTTCCATCAGGGAATATATTTTTGGAGCAGCACTAGTTTAAACAAGCAGCAAGCAACCTTTTCTTGAGAGCTGCATGTGATGCTGGCTTGGGGGTCGGGGAATACATGCATGTGCGCACACACACACACACACCCACCAGTGTTCCTGATACATATCACTTTTTAGCTGCAGCTGCTGCTGCTGCTACCAAGGCAGCTGGGGGAGAGGCTGGGGAGAAAGCGGGGAATCAGCAGCGGCAGTCGCTGTAACTACAACTGTACAACCAGAGGAGGAAATTCTGCAATGGAGGGTGTCAGGGCACTGTGGGTTGGGCGGATGCAGTCAAGGCCTTGGTGCGCTGGACGTTGGAAACAGGTTCCGTGGCTCAAATCAAAGTGTCCCCGCCCCGTTTCCCGTTCGCCCCCAGCCTTCTTTCCCGCAACTGCCTGTCCTGCCTGTAACAGCAGGGAAGGAGGCAGCAGGTGCTCCAAGAGCCCCAGTGGAGCACCGTCTTCCACCACGGATGGGGTTACCAGTCCCAGAATCCCAGGTTGGAAAATTATGCCCTCCGGGCACCAAATTTTGGAGATGGGTATGCTCTCCTCCAACCCCATGTTTTTCCTTTTACCCATGTGGAAGGAGAGGTCACACAGATTTGACCATTCCTAGTGGGGCAGGGGGAAAGAAAAGAAAAGGAAGATGTGGAGGGCAGGTGCATACCCCTGCTCCTAGAGAACCTTTTAATATATGGGAGTATGAATCAATGTGATGAGGTTTGTGTAGGAAGGAACTAGTTACGAAATTTGGGGGTATGCAGGACCCTATTTGACAGGACACCATCTTCTGTCCACCATTGTAACATTTAAATATCTTTCCTCCTTCCTGTTTCATGTGTTTTCGAATAGAATATCATTATGAGAACAGGGAGTTGGTGGCTTTTTTTCCCCTTCCATGTGACTACTGCCCATGTCGTAAATTCCAGATAATTTATCTTCTTGCCATTTATCAGGAGGACTTTCCCATTGTCTTTACCTTGTTCAACAGAAATGTTCTGCCTTGCTTTATCTTTCCTTTCTTATTCATACATGTGCTTCAGAGATTTAGGTCTCCCAAGCATGCTGCGTTCCTTGATGTTACTGATGTTGATGACCCATATCTCACGAGCAGGAAAGCTAATTAAATGCGCACAAGCACCCTGCAGATGGATAGAAGCACGTTGTTAACATTACTCTGTGAAACAAAATCTCTGGTCTGTCACTTCATATAACTGAAATAACCAGGCGTTGAGGGTTTCTGAAATCAGAGCTGGTTCATGTATGTTGCTGAAGGCGGAAAACTGCCACCATGTGTTCCCTGCTCTTTCCCCTCTACGAAGTCTTGTAGGATTTATCTTGTGTCATGTTCTGCATTTCCCCCCCCCACTCCTGCTCCACCTCTTATGATTGGAAGCAGGGAAACACAGAACATCTCAATGTTACAATATGAAATAAGTCCCAGTAGATATTGTTGCAGGAGAGAGGAGAAGACTAGAGGCATGCTGGCTGTTGTCCATGGCAACTATGTCCTGAGTTTCACAAGAGGCCTCGTTACCCAAAAATAACAAATGAGATTGACCACGTGGTCAATGGTTCCCCATTGGGAGTGCGTGTGTGTGTGTGTGGGGAATCTTACACATAATTAACTAGCATATTGGGAAGAAGACTGGATTTGAGGTAAGGAGTAGGATGAGATTTCATTCCATTTGGCCTCAGCTGGAGAGAACAGTGTTACTATCACCCAGTTCCTAATCTTGCTGGTTCCCCCTCTGACTGTAAGGGGTCATAGAGCTCCTTCCTCAGCTTTTCCTGTTCCATTTATAATGATACTAGCTGTTGCCCGTGGCTTCGCTCGTGTGGATTTTAGGATTTGGTATAATTATTTTTAAAAGAAACATGATGGAATCCCAGCTCCCCCGGGACTACCAGCTTCCCCGGGACTGCACAATGAAATCCCAGCTCCCCCCCGGACTACCTGCTCCCCACCCGGGACTACACAATGAAATCCCTGTTCCCCTGGGACTACACAGTGAAATCCCTGCTCCCCCCCGAGACTGCACAACAATGAAATCCCTGCACGCACACACACACACGGGACTACACAACAGTGAAATCCCAGTCCCCCCCCCCGGGACTACACAATGAAATCCCAGCTCCCCCCCCCCAGGACTACACAACAAACAATTAATTCCCTGCTCCCCCCTCCGGGACTGTTCAATGAAATCCCTGCTTTCCTTCCCCCACCCCGGGACTACACAATCAAATCTCTGTCTGCCCCCCAGGATTGCACAATGAAATCCCTGCTCCCCCCCAGGACTACACAGTGAAATCCCAGTTCCCCCGTGGGACTATGCAACAATGAATTCCCTGTTCCCCTTGTCAAGGTTCCACCTGTACCAGGACACTTTGATCAGCTCCTTAAAGATATCTGCCTCTTTAAGAGCCCCTCCTGTCTCAGGATGCCAATTCTCTGCCTTTTTACCTCCTCTTCCCAGTAACGTGGGATTAGGTCTTAGGCATGGTGTAAAAGACGACACTCCAACAACTTGCTGTTAACAATAGCTGTTTACTTTAGTAAATATTAGTAAAGAAGATTCACAAAAACTTAAGGTAATTACATAAATAGAGTTGTATACTTTCCAAAAGCAGGTATAATAGAAATAAAAGAAATAATAATGCAGTTCTCTCTAATCTAGGTACTCTTTCACCTGTAACCTTAATAGAGATTCCTTCTCAGCCTAGCTCTGGCTGTTCTGCATTCCTCAGTGATGTGCAAACTCTGCTCCTCTGGCTACTCACTGCTTCTTGGTGCCTGCAAAACCTCCACACACCTCTCTCTTTCTCCAATTTCGCTCTTCTCCTCTGCCACACACTGCAGCTCCTTATATACACTCCCACAGAACTAGAAAGTTACAATCATGTGACCTAAAACTGGGGAAATGAAACTTAACTCTGTTGGGGGGAAAACGAGACTTCTCTCAGTGAAAAGGAAACCTAACTCCATGAGGGGAAATGGAACTCACGAATGCCCCCCTCCCATCAGGAGATGTTTGGGCCTACAGGCTTCAACTAACTCAGGCCTCTGTAGGCCTCAATCCTTCACACACACACCCTGGGACTACGCAACAATGAAATCCCTGCTTCCCCCCCCCCCCCGGACTTCACAATGAAATCCCTGCTCCCCCCCCTGGGGCCACACAATGTAATCCTAGCTCCCCCCCCGGACTACATAACAATGAAATCCCTGCTCCCCCCCCCGGGACCACACAATGAAATTCCTGCCCCCCCGACTACACAATTAAATTCCTGCTCTCCCCTCCCCAGGACTACGCAACAATGAAATCCCAGCTGCCCCCCCCCCAGACTACACAGCAATGAAATCCCTGTTCCCCTTTCCCCTCAGGACTACCCAACAATGTAATCCCAGCTTGCCTCCCCCCGGACTACCCAACAATGAAATCCCAGCCCCCCCCCCCCATGTGTAGGCTCCAGCTGCAGTGCATATGAACATTCTGTTTTGACATAGGAGAGATTTGCATATCCACTCCTGATTGGGCCCCTGTGGCGGCAGTTCATATGAACATTCTAAATGTTGTTGAAGTGATTTGCATAACTGCTCCTGAATGGCCCCTGCGAACATTCCAACATTGGCTATCATCTATTGACATTGGCTATCATCTATTTTGGGCCATACAGGTGCAGTTAGGGGTGTACAACTCCCCTTGCAGTGGGCGTAGCAGGCCGGAATCGGCCCCATTCATGCCCGTCGCGAGGCTCGCAGGGCCTTACCTGATCCCGTGGTGGCTCGCCTCTCTGCGGCGAGCTGCCCTCGCCGGCCACGCTGGTCCCAGCGCATCACTTCAGGCAGGCAGGAAGTGACGCGCCGGGACCCTGCACAGGCGCGCTAGACCCCTGCGCTGTTTTTTGTGGAGAAACCAGGGCAACAGGGCTTAAAAGTCGGTGAGGCCGACTTGCATAACTGCTCCCCTGTTGTTTTGCCCATAGGAGATATGAGAGTGGGGCAATTTTGCCCCTTTTTTTCACCCCCTTAGAGATGGAATTTCCAAAAATCCTTCCTTAGTGGGTGTCTGTGTCATAAAAGCAATGTTCCTTCAAAATTTCACATTCCTAGATTAAACGGTTTGAGTTGGGCGTTGATAGTCAGTCAGTAAGTCAGTCAGTCAGGACTTCTTTTATATATATAGATGACCATTTTTTCTTTGTTCCTTTGCCTTGCTGCTGAGTAGGCCTCTGCTTACAAGCAGGCCTCATTCAATGTCAGGGGAATAATTCTGGGCTGTCACAGTGAGAGGGTTTCTTTCCCTCCTGGGCAGGGGAAAATAGCTGTTGTTGTCTCTAATCCAGGGTTGGTGCTTCCCCTGTGACCCCCTCTTCGTTCCCTCTCTCTTCTCAAGGACACCCTTGCTGCGTTTGGGGGCCTTGGCAAAATGGGGCAGCCTACTGAACCCTTACACTAGGTTAGAGTTGTTTTCCTTCTCGGTCATCCCAGTTTGCAGGACACGGAATAATGGGCTCAAGTTACAGGAACCTAGATTCCACCTAAACATCAGGAAAAATTTCCTGACTGTCAGAGCAATAAGACAATGGAATCAACTACCTAGGGAGGTCGTGGGCTCTCCCACTCTGGAGGCATTCACGGTGCAGCTGGACAGACATCTGTCAGAGATGCTTTGACCTGGATTCCTGCACTGAGCAGGGGGTTGGACTCGATGGCCTTGTAGGCCCCTTCCAACTCTACTTTTCTATGATTCTATGATTCTATGATTCCTTGATATCTACTTTTCTATCTGCAGGACAGTTAGCATTCAATCAAATGTGATTCCTCATCACCACTACCACCACCTGCCTGTAATCTGATTTTATACAGTCCAGAAATAGTTTTTCTACTTCATCTGTTCTTTGTTTGAACAAGGCCTCAGAAGCGCTTCTATTTTGGTTATGTGGGGATGCCCTAATTTAGAATTCCCATCACTCTAATGATAAAATATCAGAACTGCTGCTCCATTTTATAAATCTCACTGGAGACTGATGAAAGAAAATTTACTTCTGTTGCCATTTAGGTCCTTGAAGGGTAAATTCAAATTAAGCATTCCTTCCTTTTATAAGTAACATGCTCAAAAAGGCATGCTCCACATAAAGTGGTGCATCATAGCTGAGTTGAATAGCATCGCACAGTATAGCAATAACGGTGGTAAAGTTTGTAGACTGTCTTCATCAGATTTCACTCTGTGTGCATAAGGTGTTCCTTTCTGGAGCAAAATTTCTTTCTGGGCATATGTTAAGGTTATTAGCATATGTTTAATGTACTAAAAATGCAAAATAGGCGTATAAATGACCAGTACAACTCTCATCATGACAAGTAAGCACACCTGCTCACCCTTCAAGTAAAAGTGCCTCAGTCTGAGATGAGCAGCACCCAGGTGACACATAATGCACTTTGACTGGTAAGTACCCTTTGTTCAGAATGATTTTTGGAACTATTATGCGGCTAAAAGCACAGGAAGGACCAGTGCACTGAGAATTTTTTTAAAAAAGATACACTGCTAATTGTTTGAGCCTCCCCCCCCCACACACTTAAGAAATGCCCCTCCTTTAAAAAAGAGAGTTCCTCCTCTGTCAACATTTCCCTGTGCCAAGGGAGATCTCCCAATCTGCAAAATACTGAATAAAAGTTAGGTTGCCATCTTGCTAAAGCATAATTTCTAATCCTTTTATAGGAACGTTTTTGAAGCACAGAGGTCTGGGAGGGAACAGAAAGGCATTATCCAACACTGCCACTCCACTTATGGTATTGATCTGTCCAAGGCTGCCCAAGATATTTTACTGCCTGAGGCAGAGCAGCAAATGCCACCCCCCAGTCATAGTGGATAAAACGCTAAATAAAATGTTGGGGCTAGTCTCAGTCTAAGGATATGTTTAGATAACTGAGGAATCAGGGACGCATTCCCAGCTGACTTTCTATAGTGATCATGGGGTTGTCCCAGAGGGGGGGGGATCTGCATTTTCCCCAGGTTCTTTCCCACCCTCCTTGCCGTGTACTACAAAAGTTCCTGTCTGGGAGAGTAACCACCTTTTTCTCTCATAATCCTCCTGTAATTTTTAACAACTATAAGGAGTGCAGAAATCAAATGAACACAGATTTTCCGAGCAAGGAAATGCAATAATGGAAAATAATAACAATAACAACAATAATAATGCCAATGCTGCTGCTGTAATCCTATACACACTTACCTGGGAATAAGTCCCAATGAAATCAATAGGATTTTCTTCTCAGTAGACATGCATAGGATTGTACTCTTAGCAGTTATAGTAGGTTACGGGGATACACTTCTTGTGCATTATACATAACCGAAGCCCCATTCTGTGACTCCTGTTGTCAGGATCTGCTCCTCCAGGGTAGCACCACAGCTCCACCTGGTGGCAACGCTGCCTCCTTGCAGGAGCGAGCCCAGTGGTTCTCGTTACTCGTAGGGTGTAGCCTTCTGCTCCTGGCTGCTCTCAGGCCAGCTAATGCAGCCCAGCAGGAAGCAGCCAGAAGGAGTTATATAAGAGCTGCAGTTTGATTTCAACCCTCACCACAGCAACACAGCCCTCAGTGTTATCTGCAGCTGGTTCCTGCTTCCAGCAAACAACCTTGATCTTTGCCTTGCCTGGTGTTGGACCCGTGATCGCTCTCGACCTACGCTTCTGCCTCTGGTCCCTGCTCTGCCTGGTACGTGCTTGGACTCTGCTTGTGCTTTGGACTTGTCTTTCTGCCTCTGACCCTTGCCTGGACTCTGCTTGACTCGCCTTCTGCCTCTGGTCCCTGTTTGGACTCTGTTGCCCTGACCTGTGCTGGACCCTGTGCCTTCTGCCCGGACCTGCCTTCTGCTTCTGGCCCCTGTTTGGACTCTGTTGCCCGGAACCCGTGCCAAACCTTGGGCCTACTGTCTGTCTCTGCCTCCATCTTCTCTGGCCCTGGTGTTCCAGCCCTGAACCCTTGCCGCCCATGCCCCAGACCTTACAGCTGTGCAGGAACACTTGCCTTTTAAAATATATATTTAAAAGTCACATGACAATCCATTCAACTAAGGGTGGAAAGCTACTTTTAGAAGATTTGCTCCATCCCTTATATATGAATGTGTTGAGAATGAACAGGGGCGGAAGACAGGGTCTATTTCCCATATACCCCAGGTGACAGATCCTTGCCTTCCCCTCCATTCCCCTCCATTCCCAGTCCAAAATATCAGACTTTTATGAACCTGATAGTACAAGTATAGAATATACATTGCAAAGGGGGTGTGTGAGGAGGTGGGAGTGGGATCATGAAAAGCTCAGAAAGGCCACAGGTAATTAATTGCAAAGGTGCGGGGGAGAGCAATGCTCGTGAAAAACCCAGAAATGACTAGAAACTACAGATTATGAAAACCAAGCATGCCGGAGAGATCGTACAAACAAAAATTATTTATTGTACCAAAAAATGTGTTAAATAACAGCAGTCAGTGGTTGTTGTTGTTTTTAACATTGCAGTGGCATGACTGATTTGCTATTTAATTTGTTGTTCCTAATGAATACCTCACTACTTGGCAGCACGCGCAGTTCTGTTGCTTCCAGCCTGACTTCTTGCTCTCCACTCGTGATGCTGACAGCCGCTCTGCTCAAATGCATACTGTCCGTGTCCTTCCCCTTGTTAGCTACATGCATCCCTGGATCCTGAGCACAGTGAGGCTCAAGCACACTCGGATGAGTGGGCAGTGCGGGAGGAGAATTGTCATTCTGGGGGGAAAGAAAATATGGTTCTTGATGAGATAGGAGAGAACCAACCATCTGGCTTCTTCCCTCACTTGAGCAGGGGAGGCAGGTAGTTGCAAGAGATGCAGGTGGTGCAGGTGAAAATTAGGGATGTATGAGAATTCCGTTTGGAGGGTGAAAACCTGATGGATTTTTCCAGTTCAACCCAATGGATTTCATTATTTTCCTCCCCCCCCCCCCCCGCCCCTGCTGGCATCAACTTGATTTGTACCAAGTCGAGCTAGTATGCGGATTTCCGTGGTGGTGGTGTTTTTTGGGTTTTTTTAATGGCACCTTTTTGGGGCAGGGTTGAGTCTTGACATTTGCACAAATTGTATTTTCCACACATTTTTTAATGGTCTTCTGCAAGTGTGTACCTGTGCACTTATGGGGGTCTGAAATGAAATGCCTTGCATGGTCAATGTCCTGGGAAGTGTCTGCTGTCCAAGTACAGTAGGTACAAACCATGGACATTGACCAAGAGAGGCTGCAAATAAATTTGATACTTTGCGCTCACTTGACAGCTGTCAAATGGTGAGCTGTCAAGTGAAAGCAAAGCCGCGAGAAGATCTTTGTTTGCGAAAGGGGGGTGATGTGTATATCACCCCTTTTGCTGTGAGTTTTTTGTTTGTTTGTACCTGAGAGTTCCCAGTGTCTTCCACATTTCCACGACTCTTGGTGCTCGGGAAAGTGGAAAAGTGCGAGCCAGCCCATTTATGGGAGCACTGAGTTTTGACAGCTAGCTCAGGCTTCCTTTTACAATGAGGTTTTTGAGAGGGGTAATCAGCGTTAGCCTGCCTAGAACCAGCTTGCATATGCAACCTGGCACCAAGTACTGCTGCTGAGGCAATGCAGGCCGGCTCGGTTCTAGGCAGGCAGGCAGGAGCCAACCCAACCTGCAAGGGGGCACAACACCACTTTCGAGGCACGGAAGCTGAGTGCAAGTGGCTGTAGTGGGTGGCCAGCAGGCACCAACCTAACACAACACAAAAACAGCAGGCAAGCAGAAACCGTGCCACAACAAGGCAATGCAAGTGGTCTTGGGCGGTTGAACAGGAGCTGATGTGACCAGTACCACGGCTGAGGCAGGCAAGCCAAAAAGCATGGGTAGCTGCAGGCAGGAGAGCGACACAAAGCTACCCAACCCAGCTTAGCAAGCAAGCATCAGCGCTGCCACACCAACACAAACCAAGCGAAGAAGTGGCTGTGGGGAGCAGGAAGGCACAATCTGCTGCCTTTTCTGCTCTGCCACCTGAATCGTTTGCTACAGTCTGCCTAGTGGTAGGAACAGCCATGGATGTACTGATGGCGTAAGCAACCTTTAGCAGTACACCAAGAGGCTAAGCTGGCATGGCGGGTTTTCCAGGAAACCCATCATACCGGGTTATGCTGTTAGTGTATTGCTGGGGGTTGCTTACGCCAGTGGTATGTCAATAGCATAAGCAAAATGGTCTGTTGGATACTGCCTGAAGGCTACTATATCCAACCCCCATGTCCCAGTTCCACACCAATTGACCATTCATGGATCATCCTTTGGCTGAAATGATGCATTTAGAAAATTCACATGATACAGATTTACTGGGACTGTATGCTTAAGAATCCAGTTTACCTTCCCAATATGGCATCTGCTGAAAATCCACTTCCATAAGATTGGGGGCTGTACATTGCAGTGGTAACATGTGCAAGCACAAATCATTTGGATTGCCTACATTCCATAATTACTCCTCGTGCCCGAATCATGCCTCCATCCAGGTTCCTGGAATTGCTGTTGAAAGAAACCATGCAATCTGGGTCATGCATTATTGCTATGATCAGGGCACCACAAACAAACTGGAAACCATTGTTGGGTGGCTAACACATTGGTAAAATAAAGTATGCATTGGGTTTACATTTTATCAAAATAGGTATTGATAGTATACCCATGTTTGTTTAAAAATGAATATAATTGTGTATTAAATTTCATAGGGCTTTAGAACAATAAAAATGCATTAATATGGATACTATACTTTTCTGTCAATTGAATTGTTTTCCATAAGCAGAAACACCTCTTGTTTATGTCTTATTGCAACATCATGGGTCATTGTAAGAAAAGGTTTCAGTTGGGCTTCCTATTGTTTAGTATTTCCTGTGCCATGCTGTGTTAGTGATGATTTTACTTGATGAAATCTCTTATCTGATATTAACACTTAACAAATGTGCTGCCGTGTGTGTTCTGTGGATTTCATTAAATGTATCCGATGACAAATTGTACACTTGAAAATGCCATGGAAAGAGATTTATATAGCAACACTTTGGGCTCTGATGTGCTTTCCCATCAGCAGCGGGTAGCTATCCCATTTTAGAAATGCATCTCTGCTTTGCCTGTTCCGTGGCAGATGAAATACTGGATGTATTAGCTTATTTGTTTTGCAGGCGCTTGAGATAAGAGTAAGATAGATTGGCCTTGCGCATGTAAAACTGCATAGTGGAAAAAAAGTAACCCAAGAAATACTGGAAATGTAGCCTTTTCTCTTCAGAATGCAATGCCAGCAGAAGTTACAGTTGCTTCAAGGTACTGTTCATAGACCTAGCCGACTGCCTTTCCCTATATACACCCAATTGACCCCTGAGATCTTCTGAGGAGGCCTACTTGGTCATCCCATGACCAACAGTGTATTGCCAGGTAATGGCATGGAAAAAGGCCTTCTCAGCAGTGACACCCACCCTGTGGAATGCTCTTCCACATGTGGTCTGAGAGACAGAAAATGTGGTGAGCTTTAAATGCTTCTTGAAGACTGTGAAGGATTGAGGCCTACACAGGCTTGAGTTATGTTGAAGCCTGTAGGCCCAAACATCTCCTGATGGGGGGGGGGGCATTCGCAGGGATGTTTCGGCTCGGCTCAGCTCGTGGGCCCTACCCGATTCCTGCTCACCTCTCCACACGAGCCGCCACGCCAATAGTGTGGGGTCCCATCACACCATTTCCAGCTGGATGGAAGTGACGCGACGGGACCCCGCGCCACATCTTTTGCATAGAAACCAGGGCAACATGGCTTAAAACTTCCCTCAACCTGAGGAGGAAGGAAAGGGATGAGAGATTTTTCTATAGAGACCTTTCTAGGGAAACAACAATCACAGAAACAATTTCTAGCTTGATTCTGCTAGTTTTGAAATAGCTGCATTTCCTTTATGTACATACTGTTGTTATTTGCTCAGATTGATTAAACTGGAGGCGGTCTTCAAATGGCCTAGTTCTATTTGAAGAACAAAATAAAAGCCTGCCTTAAACTACAGTATCCCTAACTGTAGGTGTTGTGAGTGGAGAGAGCAGCTCCTGCTCTTCAGGTCAGGCCAATGATTTTGAAATCCTCAATCCTGACCCAAATCCCACCCTCTGAAATAGGAGGGGGTTTCTAGGGCAAGAAGAGGTGGCCCTGCTCTTCTGAAGCCTTTGGCTACAGCCAGTTGACTTCTTCGGTGCTCAGGAAGCTTCCCGTGCACTGAATGAATGTTCTGTTTTGAATGAATGTATGTGTCACAGCAAGGGCTTAGCATCGTTGGGCACTGGTGAGTCCTGGGTTACAGGGTGCCCACTATGGATCTGGCTCACACCAAGGTCTTGGGCAAGTCAGGTTCAATTGGACTCTGACCAAGCAAGGGTCAGGTTTCCCAGGGAGGCAAGAAGAGGATAGCAACACAGAAATCTCTGAGTGGGGCTGGAAGCCAGACAAGCTTGCCTGCATGTTGCTCCAACAAGCAGCAGGTTGTGACTGAAACTTAAGTATGGTTTTGGCTTCCTTTAGGCTGATTAGTCCTGCCTTCACACTGACTAAGGCCTCCTTTTTTAAAGGGGCCCAGTTTGTTTTAAGAGCCTCAGTCTGCCACAACATGGGGGTGGCTGTGGCATACTGGTGCCTTCATGATTGGAGTCCTCACAGTCCAAGGACAGCAATGTGACCTGCTCTGGATGCAGCGGGGGTAGATCCCTAGGGCCTTTCTTGGGAGTGAGGCCCTAAGGAGGTGGAAGCCTCATCATGCTTTCTGTATCTGAGCCCTCTGCCTGAACCATTAACTCAGGAGCCTCTTCTGGGTACCTGGACCGTGAGACTGATAGTCTCACACTGTCCTGGTGATCAGATGAAAGGGGGCTGAAATCTTCTGAGACCCAGGATTTCTGTAGTCTTGCAATATTTCAAGCAAGCCTTTCAGCATGATTTGGCAAGGGCTGCACACATAGACCGACCTCAGTCAGCCAGGCCTGGGAGCACAACTTGTGCCCTCAGGGATCAGGGTTACCCCAGGCATTCGATTGTCATCTATTTAGGAGCTGGGATTGAACTTTTCACACTGTCCAGATTGGCAGTTTTTTCTTCTCCGCAGTACTACCTTAGAGTTACAGTATTTACATAAAATCATGCAGTTTATCAACATCACAGCTCCAGCAGATGAGTAGAAAAAAGGTGAGGTTAGATGTGCCCATCATTGGAAGCACAGGGGTGAAGTGGGGACCACCCAGCTGATTTGGGACAACTGCTAGATCTGGGAAACACTCTTAGCCCTGATATAAGGCCAATCATAGGGCTTCAGCCATGACAGAAGGCTGAGGAGCCTTCTGAAAAACTGAAAAGCGGCCTGGACAGATAGGCCAGCTCCTCAGGCAAAGAAGGGTTGTGAGAATCATGGACTTCTGCCCCCCTCTGTTTCGCTGATTCAATATGCCCATAAATGAAATAAAGATGTGGCCTAGTTAAACACCACGACTAGTACCCACCTCTTTCTTGCCGATCAAAAGAGAAGCTAGTGCCAAATCCTATGTGCTCTGACTCCGAAGCACTGATTTTAGGATAAGATCCCATTTAATCATTTATTTGAGGCAAATTCCATTGCAGCAGGTGTCTCTTATGTCATGTAATGTTTGAGGATAAGGTTGTGAGAAACTACTTTTGGGTTTTGTGCTTGCTCCCCCTCCCTTTGTCTAGGTTAATAGCATGAACTTCAAGATATATTTTTAGTGCTTAGCTCAGCTTGGTGTTCACTGAACTGGAGAAAACTTCAGTAAAATGCAATTGAATTAGATGAATTTAAAAGTTAGACTTTTTGTAAATTGGTTGTTTGTGAGTTTTGCAAATATAAGCATTTATGTAACCTGCCTCTTTATTTCTGCAGTGTTTTCTGATTTGCCTCTCTGAGCTCCAAGATGCAGACAAATAGTCCACAGAGTGTCTCAGATATCCTTGCTTTTCCAAACAGCTTCTGCACACATAATGTTCTTGTTCCCCCTGCCCCCCAAAAAGCAGTTTGACAAATGGATGCACATTATAGTAGCTGCTGGCTGGTGCATACATGTTGACATTTGACATACACAAATGCATGTGCAATATTACTGATTGTGCATCAGTTTCAGTTCCATTTTGGTGCCTTCCCTTGATGCATAAGCACGTACACTATATGAGAAGAGCTTAAGAACAACATTAGATTTGTGGGCACTTCCGCATAGACTATCCTGGAAAGTGGTGCCAGCTACAGGTTCATAAGAATTATTGTGTTGCCATGGCATTTGTATTTCCATTGACAGTAATGCAGTGCAGGCAGGCACCCCCTGCACATCCTGAAGTACATTCTGATGCACACCCACCCTGTGTTCTCCCTCACCTAGCTTGCACAATAATTTGTACATCCAGAGACACACACCCCACCCAAGTCAATCGGATAGATTTGGACATAGGAAAGGTTCAGGAAGGATTATGTTCGTTTGTTAATTTTCTAGCAAAAAAAATTGGTACCCAAGGTGGCTTACAGAACCAATTAAAATGGATTAAAACAGTACATTAAAATACAATAAAAACATAACAATTACATTAAAAAAATATTATTAAAAACAGCACCCAACCCACCAGGCCCACTTAGAGACTAAAGGCCTTCTTAAATAAAGTGGACTTTGCCTGCCAGTGCAAGGACAGCAGAAAGGGAGCAAACTTAGCCTCCCTTGGGAAGGAGTTCCACAGCTTGGGAGCGGCGACCAAAAGGGCCATCTCTCGGGTCATCACCAAATGCACCTCTGTAAGCAGTGATCTCAAAAGAAGGGCTTCTCCAGAAGATCTAATGAACTGGGTAGGCTCATATGGGAGAAGGCAGTCTTTCAGGTAGCCTGGTCCCAAGCCATATAGGGCTTTATAGGTCATAACCACCATTTTTAATTCTGCCTGGAAACAGTAGCCAGTGAAGCTGTTGTAACAAGGGAGTCAGGTGCTCCCTGTAACCAGCCCGTCAATAGTCTGGCTGCAGCTTTCTGGACTAGCTGAAGTTTCTGAACAGTTTTTGAAGGTAGCCCCATGTAGAGCACATTACAGTAACCCAAACGGGATGTGGCTAAGGCATGTGTAACTGGGGCCAGATCAGAAATCTCTAGGAACAGGTGCATTTGGTGCACTAACCGCAACTGTGCAAATGCACTTTTCGCCACTGCTAAGATCTGGGAATCCAGGTTCAGGGTTGAGTCCAAGAGTACACCCAAACTGTGACCTTGAGTCTTCACGGGGAGTGAAATCATATCCAGCACAGGTTGAATCCCTATTCCTTTATCCACCTTTCAACTGACTGAAAGCACTTCTGTCTTGTCTGGATTAACCTTCAATTTGTTTGCCCTCATCCAGTCCGTTACCAACATCAGGCACCAATTTAGAACCAGATCAGCTTCCTTGGATTCATAGAATCATAGAATCATAGAAAAGTAGAGTTGGAAGGGGCCCACAAGGCCATCGAGTCCAACCCCCTGCTCAATGCAGGAATCTAGGTCAAAGCATCTCTGACAGATGTCTGTCCAGCTGCACCTTGAATGCCTCCAGAGTGGGAGAGCCCACCACCTCCCTAGGTAGTTGATTCCATTGTCTTATTGCTCTGACAGTCAGGAAATTTTTCCTGATGTTTAGGTGGAATCTAGGTTCCTGTAACTTGAGCCCATTATTCCGTGTCCTGCAAACTGGGATGACCGAGAAGAGATCTTTGCCCTCCTCTGTGTGACATCCCTTCAAATACTGGAAGAGTGCGATCATATCTCCCCTCAGTCTCCTCTTCTGAAGGCTAAACATGCCCAGTTCTTTCAGTCTCTCCTCATAGGGCCTTGTTTCCAGTCCCTTTATCATCCTTGTTGCCCTCCTCTGAACCCTCTCCAGTTTGTCTATGTCCTTCTTAAAGTGAGGTGCCCAGAACTGGATGCAGTACTCAAGATGAGGCCTAACCAGTGCCGAGTAAAGGGGAATTATCACTTCCCGCGATTTGGAAGCTATACTTCTATTAATACAGCCCAAAATTGCATTTGCCTTCTTTGCAGCCACATCGCATTGCTGGCTCATATTCAGTTTGTGATCTACCACAATTCCAAGATCCTTCTCACTTGTAGTATTGTTGAGCCAAGTGTCCCCCATTCTGTAACTCTGCATTTGGTTTCCTCTCCCTAGGTGCAGCACTTGGCATTTATCCCTATTAAATTTCATTCTGTTGTTTTCGGCCCAGCGCTCCAGCCTATCGAGGTCACTTTGAATTTTGTTTCTGTCTTCCAGAGTATTAGCTGTTCCACCCAACTTTGTGTCATCTGCAAATTTGATAAGCATTCCCTGTACCTCCTGATCCAAGTCATTAATAAAAATGTTGAAGAGCACCGGGCCCAGGACCGAGCCCTGTGGTACCCCGCTCGTTACCTCTCCCCAGTTTGAGAAGGAACCATTGATAAGCACTCTTTGAGTTCGATTCTTTAGCCAATTGTGGATCCACCTGATAGTTGTTCCATCTAGCCCACTCTTAGCTAGCTTACTAATCAGGATATCATGAGGCACTTTGTCGAAAGCTTTGCTGAAGTCCAGGTATATAATGTCCACAGCATTCCCACAGTCCACAAGGGAGGTTACCCGATCAAAAAATGAGATCAGATTAGTCTGACAGGATTTGTTCTTGACAAATCCATGCTGGCTTCTAGTAATCACTGCATTGTTTTCAAGGTGCTTGCAGACTGACTTCTTTATAATCTGCTCAAAAATCTTCCCGGGGATTGATGTCAGACTGACTGGCCTATAGTTCCCAGGTTCCTCCTTCTTGCCCTTTTTGAAGATGGGAACAACATTTGCCCTCCTCCAGTCGTCTGGCACTTCACCTGTCCTCCATGATTTCTCAAAGATAATAGACAGTGGTTCTGAGAGTTCTTCTGCCAGTTCCTTTATTACTCTAGGATGCAGCTCATCAGGCCCTGGAGATTTAAACTCGTTCAGAGTAATCAGGTGCTCCTTGACCATTTGCCTATCAATCTCAAGCTGCAATTCTGCCCCTTCAGTCTGCACTTCAGGTTTGCCAGGGGGGTCATAGACCCTCTTTTGGGAGAAGACCGAGCCGAAGTAGGAATTGAACACTTCTGCCTTTTCTTTGTCTTCTGTTATCAATTTGCCATCCTCATTGCGTAGTTGAACCACCAGTTCTTTCTTCTGTCTTTTACTGTGCATGTATCTGAAGAAAGCTTTTTTGTTGCTTTTAGCATTCCTCGCTAACCTTAGCTCATTCTCAGCTTTAGCCTTCCTGACACTATTCCTGCAGTTCTGTGCTACCTGCCTGTACTCTTCCCCTGTAGCCTGTCCTTCCTTCCACTTCCTATACGTGTCCTTTTTTGTTTTCAGGTCATCTTTGAGTTTATTGTGAAGCCACATTGGCTTCTTCTGTTGCCCTCTGCCTTTTTTCCTTGTGGGAATTGTTTGCAATTGTGCCTTTAAAATTTCCTTTTTTAAAAACTCCCACCCCTCCTGGGCTCCCTTTCTCGTGAGAGTCACTTGCCATGGGATCTTACTAATCATTGTTCTGAGTTTGTTAAAATTGGCTTTCCTAAAATCCAGGGTACGTGTTTGGCTACACTCAGCTTTTGCTTCTGTTAGAATCAAGAACTCAAGTATAACATGGTCACTTTCCCCCAGAGTTCCCGAAACTGCCACTTTATCCACTAACTCGTCTCTGTTGGTTAGAATCAGGTCAAGGATAGCCGATCCTCTAGTTCCTTCCTCCACTTTCTGTAGGAGGAAGTTATCAGCAGCACAGCTCAGGAATTTCTTGGAGGGGCCATGTTTGGCTGAATAAGTCTCCCAACAGATATCAGGGAAATTGAAGTCCCCCATTACTACCACATCGTGCCTCCTTGAAACAATGGCAATTTGCTTTTCAAAAGTTCCATCCTCGTCTTCTCCTTGATTGGGTGGTCGGTAGTAGACTCCAACCGCCATGTTCGCTTTATTCTTTGCCCCCTTTATTTTAACCCAGATGCTCTCAATGGGGCTGCCAAGCTCCTCTTCCTGTATCTCTGTGCAGAGATACGTATTTTTAACATACAGTGCAACTCCACCTCCCTTTCTGTTGCTTCTGTTCCATCTGATTAAGATGGAAAGGAGAGATCGAGTTGGGTGTCATCAGCATACTGGTGGCACTGAACCCCAACTCTGGACAATCTCTCCTAGTGGTTAGCATGGGGAATAAGATGGAACCCTGAGTGACACCACAGGCCAACAGCCACGGCACTTAACAGGAATCCCCCAGCACTACCTTCTGAGATCACCCCTCAAAGGACTAGAGCCACCATATAACAGTGCCTCCCAGTCCCATCTCAGACAGACGCCCCAGAAATATACCATGGTTGATGGTATCGAAAGCTGCTGAAAGGTTCAGCAGAACTAACAGGGGCACGCTCCTTCTGTCCATTTCCCAGCATAGAACATCCACCAAAGCAATCAAAGCAGTCTCTGTCCCATAACCAGGACTGAAGCCAGATTGAAATGGATCTAGATAATCCCTCATCTACAAATCCCTGGAGCTGAGAATCCACCACATGCTACAGCACCTTCCCCAAGAACTGAATATTGGAGACCAGCTGGAAAATATCCAATACAGTAGGGATCAGGGAGGTTGGGTTTTTTTTAACGGTCTTACCATCACCCCCTTTAGGAAAGACAGAATCACACCTTGCCATAAAGTGGTTTCACTACTGCCCTTACCCAATCAGCCAGTCCCCCCCCCAGATGATTTTATAAGCCAGAAAGGGCAAGGGTCCAGCACAGAAGTGGTAGGCCTCACCTCTCCAAGGATCTTGTCCAAATCCTTGAGCTGTACAAACTGAAACATATCTATTATAACTGGACAAGTAGGAGCCAAAGTTATATCCACCAGAACTGTATCAACTATAGTGTCAGGTCTGGGGCATGAGTGGCAAGGGTCCTAGGCTAGAATGCAGGGGCCAGAGGTGATGAGGGCCAGAGGTGATGAAGGCCAGGGACAGAGTCCAGAGGAGGCAATGGTCACATACATACACAGTAGAATGGGGCCAGAGATGTGAGCAAAGTCCAGAGGAGGCAATGGTCACACACATACACAGTAGAATGGGGCCAGAGATGTGAGCAAAGTCCAGAGGAGGCAATGGTCACTCACATACACAGTGGAGCAGGGCCAGAGGTGTGAGAAAAGTCCAGAGAAGAGCAGCAGTCTGGCACATATCAGGCAAGGTGGGGTCAGAGGCAGGAAGTTAAAGTCAGGGCAGATGCAGGTCAAACACAGACAGGGCAGGATGAGGCAAGGATCAGAGTTGCCACCAGAGTCAGGAACTGGCTGCAGACACCACAATGACTTCTGTTGCTGTGGCAAAGGCTTGAGGGAAGAGGAAGCCCTTATGTAGGACTTCCTGCAGCTCCCAGCTGCTCTGCATTGCATTGGTGAGCCTGGGAGCACCTTGAGGTCTGGGGTCGAACCCTGCAAGTACAACAGTGTAGGCTGGACTGCTTTCTGAAAAGTGGCCACCAGATGGAGCTGTATCACTGTGCTGACTGAGCAGATCCTGACATATGTCATCCAAGTCAGAAAGAATGGATAGGACTGATTTTATCTGCAGTGTCATGCAAATTGGTCACAGCGGGCTATTGAGTGGTCCACCTCTTCTTGTGAGATAGAGCATAACAGGTCTCAGACCACAAGAAAAAGCTTTGCTGGGTGACTCTGAGGCTCTGAGCAGACGCAGTGGTGGCAGAGAAGTACAATTTCTTCACTGTCCTCGTTGTCATGGAGTAGGCTTTCAAATGAGCTCTAGCCCATGTTTGATCGGACATATTCCGAGTTTTCTGCCAACATTGCTCTAGTCGTCATCCCACTTGTTTCATTGTCTGCAGCCCCCTGAAAAACCATGGGGCTTGTAGCTCCACTCCATAGGAGAGGATGCTCAGGAGCAATTGTGTCAACCACCCGGGCCATTTCTCCATTCCAGAGCTCAACCAAACCTTCGACAGAATCACCTGCCGTGGTGACAGGAAAATCCTCCAAAACCATCAGAAGTTCATCTGGATCCATCAGTCTCCTGAGGCTGACCATCTTAATTGCCCCCCACCCCACCCCTGCAGAGGCTCAGATTCCCAGCAATTCTATTATATGACCAGGGGATGATCTGTACATGATAAAGGAAGTATAGAAAGTTCCTCCACCCCCAGGTCACCGGCATCCCACCCTATATTGAAAACCAGATCCAAAGTGTGTCCTGCTGAATACTGGGGCCCGATACTAATTGGGACAGGCCCATGGTTGCCATGGAGGCCATGAAGTCCTGAGCCACCCCTGACAAATTGACTTCAGCATGTATGTTGAAGTCCCCCAGTGCAACAAGCCACAAGGACTGCAGAACCAACCCTGGCTGAGACCACCTTGGCTAGTTCAGGAAGGGAGGTTGTTGAACAGCAGTGTGGGTGGTACACCAAGAGAATCCCTGCTCTGTCTGAACACCCACCTTCAGATGCATACATTCAAGACTGCGGGGCTTGTTGAAGTTTTGTTGTCCCCCTCCACTTTGGGGTTCAGGATAATTTGTCTGCATTAGCAGAACAGAAATATCTGTATCAGAAATTTAACCCAGCAAATTACCACAATTTCTATCATGTGTAAAGAAGCATAGAAAGAAAATAAGGATTTAATATATCAACTCAGGCATGTGATTGCATGGAAGGGGGGGTAATATATCTATATCTATATATATCTGGATGCCTAATAACTCAGCTCTTACTAAAGTCACCAAAACACTAAAGTCAATAATTTACAACTACTAGTTAAATATATACATACTTGCACCCTAAGGGGGCAATCCTATGCCTGTTTAGACAGATAAAAAGTCCTACAACTCCAGCATTCCCCAGTCAGCCATGCTGGACAGGGAATGCTAGGAGTTGTAGGACTTTTTTCTGCTTAAATAGGCATAAGAATGCACCCTAAGAGGATGCCACCACTGAGCAGCTCCTGTTCCTTGTAGCCCTCTGCCTAATCTCAGAAAGCAGGTGCACAAAGAGCAAGTCCTCCTCTGAAGACTATAAAACATGTGGGAATGTATAATAGAGGAAGGATCCTTTACAAACCCTTGCCCCATGCAAAGGACACAATGCACATCTGTTCTATTTATGTTTTTTAACTTATTGACTGTTAGTGTTTACAGCTAATCTTTGGGAATGGGAAATTCTCTCAAAAGAACAGGGTTTCGAGGGGGGGGGGTAGGATTCTGCTATGTTCGTTTGATAAAGCAGTTCGATATTACATTCCCCAACCCCATTGTGGCAGTTGTGGGATATGTGCATTGCCCTGAGGATCACCCGATTGCAGCTTTAAACAAATGTTTAATTGGCACATTTCTTTCCCAAAGCAGCTTATTATCATATTTCCCATTGAGGCAATTGTGTCTGTTGCCACACATTCCTTACTGAATGCTTAACAGGCTGCAATATGCATTATTAATTCATATCGGTAGAATGAATTCTGCAGCTACAATTCATGCATGAGCCAGTTGAGGGATGAGGGATGTACTTTTTCACACACACGCACACGAGAGAGATTAAAACCATTATAATAGAAAAAAATAACTCTAGAGAAAGATCACTTGCACTTCCTTTTTTATACAACTTAGCATCCCTAAGTGAAACATAATCCACATTTACCTCTATATTGCTGGAATCCAGTGGGTTTTACTTCTGAGTAAACATGCACTTGATTAGGTTGCATTGTTTATATATCAAAGGAGACCCAGGTGTAACACTAGCGTAGCTACAGCAAACATGATTGCAACGTAAAGTATTAAGTAGCTCTAAGATTATCCTAAAATCAAGATGTTGTAACGGAATTTACTTATGAGTAAGCATGCATAAAATTACAAAGATTGTGTGATGAACAGACGGGTCCCTAAACAGAACTGACCCCAGAGGGAGACAACTGCTACATTGCCCAGAAAAAGAAGAAATGCATCATCAAAAAAGAAGGCAAAAGTGGACACAGATTTGTATAAAATGTGCATAGGCTAATTTATATGTGTAGATGCACATTTAAAAAATGAGGACTATAATTTAAATAGAAATACAATACATCTCACCACAGACTGGAAAGACTGTGACCGAATGACTCATGTGCCTGCTCAGTCTGTTGCCCAAGTGCTAACTGCTGATGGGCAACTTCAAGGCCCAGCTCTTCTTTCTGATGGTACTTTATCTTTAACCTGGACTTGGACAGCACAGCCTTTCAAGCAAAGGATGCCTTCAAAGAGAGAACTGTCCTCTGATAGCTCTTCAAATAGAGAACTGTCCTCTGTAAAGTAAGACCCATGGCTGCCCTAACACTGGCAAAGGTCCACTGCCCCAGCAATGCCACCACCGCTCTCGCCTACCATGGGACACTGAAAGAGGTCAGAAGCCATGTGAGAATTCTCAGTTTGCACATGCTGTCTCTTCTAGGTTAAGGACGCCCATTGAGGGCACCTTGAAATTCTGAGCTGTACAATGCTCAGGTGAGGCAGGGGTTACGTTGCTACTGCCGCCTCCCCTGCATAAGGATGGGTGAGCCAAACCCTGCCCTGGGCTCAAGCAGTATATTCCCCACTTCCACCTGGCTGGCCCCCATCTGGTTGAGGGAGCCACCCTCCCCTGTGGCTCAACATCCCCCCCCACCAAGCCCCAGGACTCTGAGCTGTGTCCTGGACAAGCATCAGAGGGGCTCCTTTCCCTATACCCAGGTCCCACAGTCTTAAGAAAAAGTCCAGGGAAATCCTTTCACCATAAAGGTGCCTCAGTGTGCTCACCAACGTTGACTTGGTGATATCATAGCCTGCCCTGCCCTGCTGGTGTGACTAGCCTGTTTAACCTCAACACCACTTAGCCACTCAAGCTCACAAGGGAAAAATTCTTACTGGGCCCTGAAGTGACCAGTGGTACCTGCACTTCATCCTATAGGGTGGAATGGTGGGTGCTGCAAAACCAGTGAAGAGGGCAACTGGAGAGTGAAGTAGCAGGGATGTAGGAGAATTTCAGTTTTGCTTGCAAAACATGTGAGCATGCCCCGTTCGAAGCTCTGAACGCAAGTGCAAGCACGTACCCACCGCAAATGTTCACAAATCAGCAAACACGTGCTCGCGTTCATCCTGTTCCCAATTCCAAGTTCGATTTGTGCAAATTTCCTAATTTGTGTGCATTCCTTAATTTGCGCAAATTTCCTCAGTAGACTAAATCAGCCCCACTTTACTCTATGAAGGAAATTTGCACAAATTTGGGGAGATTTGTGCAAATCTCCCATTCGCACAAAGTGAGTAGTGGTTGCCGATGGGAATCGAGCACGAGACGTGTGGTGAGACAGTGTTCAGAGAAACCTAGCAATCTCAAACATCGCTCATTTGTCTATGCCTATAAAATAGCCATGGCTCTACCCTCTGATGAGCTGTTGGTCTCTCTGAAGGAAAAAAAGAAGGGGGGGAAAGGCAACGTCCTCCTCTGAACTTGCCACTTGTGTGAATGGGTTGGCACTGAGGGAAGAGGGATTTTGTCTTCACCCTTATTTTTGTACATAGACATTTAAACTGCTTTGCCCTACTCCAACACGGGAGATCATGCTTGTCCAAGTTCCACTGAATTGGCTGAACATGTTGTGATGCTAATAGGGATGCAAACTCATATCCATGGCTTTTAGTTGTTTTGACAAAGTAGTTATCTGTGACTAAAACTGGATGGGGCTGTAGCATGTATGAAACTGATTTAGGATTCAGCCTCAAATAATTAAGTGTGCCGACTTTCTTCTGTCACCACACAACCAAATAATGTAGCATCTATAATATATTGTATGCCTCTCCCCTCATACTAAGCATCAGAATTTTAAATGAAACAGGAAAATGAGGTATTTTCTCTGTATGGGTAAGATTTCTTGCTTTCAAATTCATCTTACTAATAAAGCCAGTGTGGCGTAGTGGTGAGAGTGTTGGACTGGGACTCAGGAGATCCGGGTTCTAGTCCCCGCTTGGCCATGAAACTCACTGGGTGACTTTGGGCCAGTCACTGACTCTCAGCCTAACCTACCTCACAGGGTTGTTGTGAGGATAAAATGGAGAGGAGGAGAAGGGTTATGTAAGCCGCCTTGGGTTCCTTGCAGGAAAAAAGGCGGGGTATAAATATAATAAATAATAAAATAAAATAAATAAAGACCCTGTTCCTTAATTGTATAATCCTTCCTCACTTTCTTCTACAATAAGTCTAGGCTCTTAAAGTCATGTTATTCTTTTGTAATGTCTAATTATCACAGATTTTTGCAGAAAGAAATTCTGGCAAACCTGAGTGTCTGTCGTAGGTGCCAGATCTTCTTCTTCTTCTTCTTCTTCTTCTTCTTCTTCTTCTTCTTCTTCTTCTTCTTCTTCTTCTTCTTCTTCTGATGGTGATGATGATGATGATGTGTGGGATTCTGCTATGTGTTGATTTACAGCCAGTTGAACTGAATTTGGTGGAGCCTTCTGGAAGATGAGATGTGTGCAGTAAGCAGTCCCAAAATCAAGGTTGGCCCTGAATAGAAAGAATGTCTCTAGCATTAATGCATGCAGGGCAGGCGTCAAGGGTCAGCAGGGTCAGGCACTTGGTGCGGGCCCACACTCCAACGGGGGGCCCACTGACCAGAGCCCCCTGTAGTTGCTCCTTCCCTTCAGCACTGCAACCTGCTTGTTCACTTACCTCTTGCTCTGGCTCAGACAGTGGTGGTGGTGGTGAGAAGAAGGGACAGTGGCCCTCTGCCTGGCAAACAAGCAGGTAATAGCAATGATGAAGAAAAGGAGCAGGAGCAACTGGTGACAATGGTGGTGGTGGGGGGGGGAAGGCAGACTCACCAAGGGAGGGGGTGCATTTAAGGAATCTTGCTGAAGGGGACGCAAAAACCTGGAGCTGACACTGAATGCTGCTTATCATTTTTGGTTAAAAGTATTAATCAGAGAGGTATAGAAGTTTGTGTTTTAAACACATGGAAATGTGGGAACAACTACTCTTCGGATCACTTCGTCTATACTATAGGCATTTCTCCTGTCTGTCTGCACAGAGGGTTTACCATCATGTCCAATGGCCAGGGATGCTAGGAGTTGTATTTCAACCATTTCTGGAAGGCTACAGGTGCCCCCCCCCCCCCCCCGGTTAACTCAGTAAGTCAAACTGGCCATCTCTTTATCACATATTGGCCATCCCAGTCTTAGGATAGCTTAGGACCAAAACAGACATTAGGGTACTTTATATCTGTGCCTAGCAATGTTAAGGCGTAGGTGGGCTTTTAAGACCTGCTGCATCTATTCTACAGTAAATGGAAAAAAAAGATGTGGCTGCTAGATACAGACCATCTGCATCATATCATCTGATCATTTCCATCATTCCCTGCTACCACAAAAGCCTCTGAATTTCTCACTGTGTGGATCCTGACTAGTGCAAGAAGAGAACTTCACAGGCACTTGGAGAGAAAAAGGCCTTTCATCTCACTTAAAATCCAAAGGAAGGAAGGAATGTGTGGATTTTTGTTTTGTTTTTAGCTACTAACAAGGCTTGCAACAGCAGTCTTGCCTGACACAAGGATTAATTGCTGCTAACTTACCCACTAACCCTTCAAAAAAATAAAAAATAAAAAATCACACCTCCTGCTGCAAGCAAACAATGGAATTAGGCACTTGAACGGCGGTTTTTCTGTCAAACAGTGTAATGTCCCACCTGGCAATGCAGCTGGTACAGGGCATTGGCAGCTTGCCAACACATCTTATTTTCATATACTTGTCTTGCACTTCAGCGAGGAAAAAAACAACACCATAAGGGGGGGGGAAGCAACAACTAGGGTCTCGTTAATGAAACTTGACTCGTTAGGGTACCATATATCTCTTTACAAACTTCAGCCCTGCCTCATACTGAAAAAATGTTCTGTAATGAATTCCGATATTAAATATGTTGGCTTGCTTTTCCGTTAGCCATGTTTCTGTGAGTCTCAAATGTTTAATCTGTGGTTATGTTAAATTATTATGCTGGTGGGCAGGTGTGTGTGTGTGTGTGTGTGTGTAAGATGGAGAAGAATGTAAGTTGTACCATCTGAAGATGAAAGTGGCTTGGCGCCACCTCCAGCTTCCTACATGGAAATCATGGCAAACGTGTAGCAGCACACTGCATGCAACCCACTTATTGACGGTGGTGATTGCATGTGCATGTATTTCACTGTGGGGACACACACACATAAGTCTTGTGCCCCTGCTGTCTTTCAACAAGTGTTTGGTGCTGCACATCGCTGTAACTCCTCTCTTAAGCTGTAGCTACAATTGCCAACTAGCCTGGCCCACTACTCTGCCTTTTAATGACAGCCTAATGTACAAAAATCATAACATGGAAGTCTTCACAGCATGGAGATAAGGATTGTCCCCTGCTAATGTCAACACATCGCACGGCTGTTAAAGGCATAGCTAAAGAGGCTGGTTTCTAAGTCAGCAAATCTAGTTGTACTTCTACACACACACACACATACACAGCCATATGACATATTTGTGTGAACTTTTTCAAGATACCTAATCCTCAGTTCCTAAACTTCAGACCCTTTGGCAAAACAGCATGCAGTTGTTAGCTTTCCCCAAACCCTCCAGATGTTTTGGACTGCAATTCAGATCAGTCCCAGCCAGCATGGCCAATGGGTAGGGATTATGGATGTTGTAATCTAGAACATCTGGAAGGCTCCAGGTTCGGGGAGGCTGCTTGGGGTCCATTTCTCTGACATGGTGCCACCTTCACAGTCCATGCTGAGAGTGCATCCTAACTGTAACCTGCATCATGATGATCTCTCTCTGCCTCTTCTAGCAACTCTTCCTTATCTCTAGGCAAATTTGCTGATATTTCAGTGTTGAGAATAGACCATCTTAGCAGCTAGAAGAATATTTAGAGCAACTAATCTAGAGGGGAGTTGATAATTACCTCAAACATTATTTTAATGACACACCAGCAGGTCTGACCTGGTAACAGCCCACATACCTGGGACTAGTATAGTGACAGACCCGCCAGAGATAAATAAAATATGTGACACTGCAGCTTCTGACTGAGTAGCCAACCTGTCCTTTGTCCAAGCTGTGTGTTTTTCTCTCTAGGGACACTCCTATTGTCTCTACTTATCACTTGTTGTGAGGTACCTGCCCTGATAAACCTCTGTCAACAGTGACCCAAGACATGGTGGCCCCCTGCTAGGGTTGACACTTGGGGGGGGGAATCTTGCTCCATCATTCCTGTCTTAACCTGTTCCCCCTCATGACTCCATTGCTTCACCCTGCTGCATGACTGGGTTGGCCCCACCCCCGTCTCACCCCAAAAGGCAATCTATGTTGCCTTTTGGAGGTATTACAGAGATGAAATTGCAGTTTTTCAGGTTTCAGCCCACTCTCCTAGGTTTCCTGATTTTTCAAATCACTGAGCGGAGGGGGACAAATGTATTATGTAACCTGCATGTAAATGCATGCACATGACCCCTTGGGCACCATGTAGGGTGGCCAGATCATGTGCTATTTCATACCAGGCAGTATTCTTCTTTCTTTCTTTCTTTCTTTCTTTCTTTTTTAACTTCAGTCCACTTTGACATCCATAGAGATAGGAGAAATCCACAATGGATTCAAATGAGTTTGGATTTCTATGAATCCCACCTGCGAATTCCGCAGCAGACTGACTTTTTCCAAGTTGTGTGGACTTGTGGACCAGAATTTTACTTTTGAGGGGAATTTGTGCAAATGCGCACTTTACATTAGCACTAATGTGCCTAGGGAAGATACACGAACCTTGGGGGGGCTCACGGTTCTCCACGGCTTGCCTCTCCGTGGGGGCAGCCGGGGCCCCCCGCCACGATCTTCTGAGCGGCGCGGAGCAGTTCTCCACGCCACTCGAGCCACTGGTGCTGGTCCCATCGCATCACATCCAGCCCCGGAAGTGACACGATGGGGACCCTGAGCAGGCGCAATACGGCGCGCGGGGGTCCAGCGCGCCTGTGCAGGGTCCCATCGCATCACTTCCGGGGCCGAATGTGACGCGACGGGACCAGCGCGGGCGGCTCAGGTGGCTTGCCGCGGAGAGGTGAGCCACCGACGAAACCAGGTAGGCCCGTAGGCCTGCACGAGCCTCGCGTGGCCACGAGCCAGGCCGAGTTCGGACCCACTCTGCCCACGCGAGAAAAATGTAACATACCTACTAATGCCCATTAGCACAAGTGTGCATCAGTACAAGTGTGCATAACAAAATTCTCCTACAAAATTCTACACAACTGTCGAGGCCGTACTTCCCCCTCCCCCTGCCAAGAAGATCCACACGCAGGCTTCTAACCAAAAAGCTTTATTAGTACAGAGGCCAGCCTAGCAAACTGGCCTTGAATTACAAAGAAGTGATTAGCAGAGTCAATCACAAGGCGACATGCTTAGTTAGAATAATAGCCCTTAAGGAAGATTGCCCTGTTTTTGAGAAGTTGATTCCAGACTGGGAACCTTGCCTCCCTTCCAGACTCAAACTACCCACACCCACACACCCTGAGGCGGGTCCTTAATCTTGAGAGCCAATCTCTTAGAGTGCCTGACATTTGTCAGCTGTTCCCTGCTCCTTAGCTGACGTCTGACCCGGTGGTTAGTGATGCTTGATTCACCCTCCTCCCGACCAGAGAGTTCAGACTGCTTTCCCACGGAATTTGACACCGATTGTTCCTCCCTGCCTGTAGAGTTCATCTCCAAGGCTCCTGGCCTTGGAGATCCAGGTGCCTCTCACCCCCACTTCCAACTCTATCTCCTCCCCCATTTATTTATTAATTATATTTATACCCCGCCTTTTTTCCTGCAAGGAACCCAAGGAGGCTTACATAATCCTCCTCCTCCTCTCCATTTTATCCTCACAACAACCCTGTGAGGTAAGTTAGGCTGAGTCAGTGACTGGCCCAAAGTCACCCAGTGAGTTTCATGGCTGAGCGGGGACTAGAACCCGGATCTCCCGAGTCCCCGTCCAACACTCTCACCACTATGCCACACTGGCTCTCAGATCCTCCGCTGTAGGAAGAGTGGGCCCAATCCCTAACCGACAATCTGTGAAAACACAGATGGAACGGATTTAACAAAATCTGTACCTCCCTAGACATCCATTGCCTTTACTTGTCAATTATGCCAGCTGCCATGCACTGTCTGGCTGTGAAGGGCGGCGGGGTAGGGGTTTGCTCTGTTTTGCCCTGCATGGGGCTGGCTCACTTTCTGTCAGCAGCTGTGCACACATGTGGCTATGGATGGAGGAGGAAGAGGAGGAGCAAGCAAGTGGGCACCTCTAAGCAAGGGCAAAGAGCAGAGCCCAGAGAAGAAGGCATTCTTGCAGACCTTGGAGTAAAGTTGATGCTGTTCCCGTGGTTTTACCCAACTGTTATTTTGCCTTACACTCTGAGACAGTACTTGCTTGCTTCTCTTAAAACGGCAAAACAGACCTGTCCCAGTAAGAGGTGCTTACAGACCAGCTGACCAGTGTGATTGCCTGACTGTTGACAAGGTCTATGTTTTACTTAGGGGAGGAGGGGTCCAGGAACTGGCAGAAGGTCGGGAAGCCCAAAGATGGCTATTTGATTGATGATACTGTCTTGGCTGGCCCTTTTGATTTTTTCCCTTCTGGAAGCAGGGAAGGGATCAGAAGGCAGCGGAAGTATCTCATTGTGCCCCCCACCCCCTCCAGTGCTGCCTAGGAGCCTCTGTGTGCCAAACAAAATGTTCTTATTTACTCTAGTGGAATCAATGGAGATAGTTTCATTTTTTTCTCAACCCCCCCCCCCAGGTGGATGGGTGGTGGTTAAATCCTCCTTCCCAAAGAACCATGGCCCCAATCTGAATCAGGGCTACGCATGCTTACACTGAACTAAATAAGCCAATCGTGCATATCTCTGCTGTGCGTGATCTGAAGAACGCTTAGTTTGGCTGTGTCCATGCACTCAAAATGACTTTCTCCTCCATGTGTGTTTCTGTGTCTATTTCTCTCCCTGTGTGTGTGCTGCGTGGCACTATTATTTACTTATTTACTTACTTACCTATTTGTACTATTTTTATACTGCCTTTTCACAAGTGTCACCAACAAACCAGACAGAGCAACAATCAAAACCAGAAGAAACACAAGGAGGATGGGAGGGAGGAATGTGTGTGTGTGTGTGTGTGTGTGTGTGTGTGTAGATGACAGATGAATGGGGGGGTGCTTTTGTGTGAAAGAGAGATAGGGAGAGGGAGAATGTACGGGGGGGGGGGATGAAAGCAAGGAAAGTTGTGGCGCTGTGGGAGGGGGAGTATGTAGAAACCCAGAGAATAGACTGCAGTTAAAGGCAAATATCTGGTCCTGCTGCAATTAGTTTGGTTTTGGGGGCTGTCAGTCACACCCCACCCTTCATAGGGCCTCAAGCTTGCCCTCCTTATTGGGATCTCTGGGTGCACTTACATAAGGTTGGGGGTCTCTTTTCCTCTAACCCTTTCCTACTGCCTTAACCTTTGGGATTACTACCTTATCCTAGTACCAATCTTCCCTCAACAACTGTCCCCATATCAATCCCTGCACTCACGAGATAATCTCAAATAATCCTAACATACAGGCTTGTGGCTCACGCTGGCTCAGCTTGTCTGAGCGTGGAAAGCTAAGCAGGATCAGGCCCGGTTATTACTTGGATGGGAGACCCCTCCTCTAGTTTCCTGCATTGAGCAGGGGGTTGGACTCGATGGCCTTGTAGGCCCCTTCCAACTCTATGATCCTATGATCAAATATATCTATACTTAATATAATCGCTCAACTCTCTCCAGTCAGCTTCACCGTCTCCCAAACAGCACTTCACATTCCACACACTCCTCTCACTGCTGCACTCTCTTTTCAAATCCCTCCAAACCTCCTGCCTGAACAGCACCGCCCACTGTTTATATAACACAGGCTTTACCCCCCCTTCTCACTCTCTCAGCCAATCATATATATATATATATATATATATATATATATATATGAAGAAGTCCTGTCTGACTGACTGATTTACTGTTACTGGCTCATCAATGCACAGCTCAAACCGTTTAATCTAGGAACGTGAAATGTTGAAGGAACATTGTTTTTATGACGTAGACCCCCACTAAGGAAGGATTTTTGGAAATTCTGTCCCTAAGGGGGTGAAAATGGGGGAGAAATCACCCACTCTCATATCTCCTATGGGCAAAACAACAGGGGAGCAGTTATGCAAATCGGTCTCACCTCATAATTGCTGCAGGAGCCAATAGGAGCAGTTATACAAATAGCCCATACGAATGTTCGTATGAATTCCTGCAGGGGCCAATAGGAGTGGTATGCAAATCTCCCCTAGGCCAATTAGAATATTCTATAAGGGGGTGAAAAGGGAGGGAAACCTTTTAAATGACTGCCTGACTGAATGACTGTTGTGTGTGGGGCGCCGTCATCGCATAGGCTCTATCACGTTTTGATGGATCTACCCCAAACTTGGCACGGTCACTCTTCATCACCTGTAGACTCTCAGGATTAACCTGATTTTTCTTTAAGATCAGATATTTCTTTCTGTCAGAAAAGATTTCTGCTGCCAGCACCCAGCCTAAACATTACACTTTCAGTCAGAGACACTGTATCTTTTCCATTGTACCAAATCCTAAAATCCACGCGAGTGCAGCCACGGGCAACAGGTAGTGTCACATATGTAAATACACCATTCTTCCTGCCCATGCTTTCTCACTTATACAGCAGGAATACATACTTATACTTAATACACAAACACCTTATACTTACCACCTATCCACTTTAAATTTAAACCCAAATAACATCACATCACAGGGGCTTATGGTCACGTCAGTCAATCAATCAATCTTTATTGCAGTCAATAGACCATTCCTCGCACAATATAGTACATACATACAGCTCAAGTAATTAATTAGACATGTGAGAATGGGAAGTCAAATATAGTCTAATGGAAATAGCCTGGTTCAGAAATTTGGCCACTTGTTCAGTAATTAACTTATCAGAGCTGCTAAATAATAAAGTTTATAAAAATTCCGTAGGGTGCCCAGGAAAAGACCGTAAAATGGGATAAATCAGATCATTCCTGGCCCTATGGTAAAAGCTACAAGACAGTAAAACATGCTGTATGGATTCCACCTCAGAGTCATTACATGGGCAGCATCTTTCAGAAGGTGGGGTTCTGCTATATCTGCCATCCTGCAATTTAGAAGGGAGAGCGTTAAATCTAGCTAAAGAAAATGCTCTCCTAAACTTAGGAATCGTCAGACGTCAGCCAGCGTAGATAAGGCAGCCCCTCCTTGCTAAAAACAGCTGGTAGACCCAAGGATAGAGGAGAGCAGGGGGCCCTGGCGGCTCCCTGTAATTCTTGTAGATCAATGCCCAACAGCCTCTGCTTTACAATTGATTTAGCACTAACTAATTCTCTAGATAATAACATATCTGGGGAAAGCCCTACTGAGATGATTTTGTTTATCATGGCCTTTGACCAGGGGGAATCAAAAGAGTCCGACCAGATTGTATAAACCAGAGAGTCTATCGGGAGAGCCAGACTGCAGCAAAGCCAAAAGTGAATTACTTGGGTCCAGGCTAGGCAATTTATCGAATGCTCTCCAGCTTCTAATTTTATTGCAGCTCCAGATACACATCTGGGGACACCAAATAATACCCTAAGGAAAAGCGATTGAATGCCCTCAAGTGGGCATTTAGAGCCCGGGAACCACAATGGGGCCCCATATAGAATCTGTGAGATAAGTTTTGCCTTAAAAACCTGGACAGCTGCTGGAAGGAATTTCCCACCCCTGGAGAAAAAGAAGCGGGTTATTGCACCCACGTTCGACTCTGCTTTAGACTTGGCGCACTTCCCCTGCACGTTCCATGAAATAGTTATATGGAACCATATGCCCAAATATTTGAAGGTGTCCACTTGCTCAATTCTAGATCCTCCCATAAACCAGGGTAGTCTGACCTTACGCTCAGAAAAGACCAGTACTTTGGACTTTTTGTGGTTAATTGTAAGGAGATTTTCGGTACAATAAGTAGAAACACCACACAGCAATCTCTTGAGGCCCAGCCTGGTCTGTGAAATCAAAACAGCGTCATCTGCGTACTGCAGCAGAGAGATTTATGTGGAACCGATCTTAGGCGGATGGGAGGGCAATGGCTCCAACATTTGTGGATGATCTGCCATATATAGATTGAACAAAATAGGGGCCAGCACACAACCTTGTTTAACACCACGACACATTTCGATTTCACTGGTAAGAAGAGCTTGTGAATTACAACGAACTTGTGCAGAAGTGTTGAAATGCAGGGACTGAATCAAAAATAGAAGTCTTTTGTCAATAGAGAGATGATCAAGTTTATGCCAGAGGTGTGTGCGGGGTATAGAATCAAATGCAGATTTTGAATCAATAAAGGCTGCAAATAATTTGCCGCCTTTAGGGGAAGAATATTTATAAGGGCTTACGATCATCAAATGCAGAGCGGGAGGAGTGGCGGAGGCTATCTCCACTTCCCCATCTTCCCACCTGCATTTTTTGCTACATAGGCTTTTTTTGCTTGTCTAGTTGGAGTGTCTCGGAGGGGGAGGGAAGGAGGCTGGAGAATCATCATAATAGCTCATATCCTGGCCTGTCCAGTCTCCTCCCCTCCCCGAAACACCCCCTTGCCAAGTTCAGTTTCCTGACCTTGGAGAGCAGCCAGCTCAATTCTTTCCACGCTAGCTGCGAGGGTGTGGAGGATGGGGATTAGAGCCAGCGTGGCGTAGTGGTGAGAGTGTTGGACTGGGGCATGGGAGATCTGGGTTCTAGTCCCCGCTTGACCATGAAGCTCACTGGGTGACTTCGGGCCAGTCACTGACTCTCAGCCTAACCTGCCTCACAGGGTTGTTGTGAGGATAAAATGGAAAGGAAGAGGATTCTGTAAGCCGCCTTGGGTTCCTTGCAGGGAAAAAAGTGGGATCTAAATATAATAAATAAATAAATAAATAGATTCCTAGCTCTGAGGTCAAAGTGCTGTCTCCGACCGCAGGTCTGGTAATCCGAACTATCCTATGGCTCCTCAGACACTATCTAGGGGCCATAGGATAGCTCCCTCAAGCTACAATATTCTGGTATTTCTTTGGCCCTGTATTTCTGTTTAGTTCTAGGGAGTCTTTCTAAAGTTGCATCTGTACATACAAATTAGCATTTGCAAATTTGTGTCCCCTGACTATTGTCCTCTTTTTGGTGGTGAAACAACGCAGGGATGTGTGAGAATTTCATTTCAGTTTGGTATTGATAAGAATTTATGAAAATTGGCAATGTTCTTCATATTTGGGATAAAAATAACTTGAGATTTAAAAAAAGAAAAGACAGATAGATGTAGGGAAACCAAAACTGGCAGATTTGTCCATCCAGGCACGGGGCTTTGAGTGCTTTGCTTTTAAAAGTCTGGGTTTGAATCCCTGTGTATTTGTACATGTTAGTGCTTAATGAGGGCTGCCACCTCTTTTTTCTGACAGGCCTCTCCTCTTTAACTGCTACATTGCAGGTAAGTATAACATGGTCTTCACCATAAGGTGAATCTGTTGAATCTGGTTGTTGCAGATCAGTCCTTTTCCATAAGGATTTACTAAAATACATCAAGTTCATATTTGGGAGCAAAAGAATTATATATATATATATTTATATATATATATATATATATATATATATATGAATGTGGGAGAAAGCAAAACTGACAGATTTGCTCATCCCTAGACTACAAAGACTGCCATCTCACATGTTTCAGCTGGTGTGAAGTGGCTACTAGTCCTGCTTGTGGGTTTCCCATGGGCAGCTGGTTGGCCACTGTGTGAACAGACTGGATGGACCTTGGTCTGGCTCTTCTTATGTTCTTAAGTGTTTCTGACTCCCTATTATAGTTACGTTTTTCTCTCTCCTGTTAAATCATTGTAGGACTGGGACAGACTACTGTCGACTAACTAGAATACAACAGTCAGCGTACAAGAATGTGTAGTAGTATGGAGGTAGGGGGACCCGGACCGTGGTCCCTGGGGTGAGAAGCAGTGTTGAAGATATACAAAACTGTCCCTCTGTTATTACCTGTGAAATGCTAGGAGGATGTGACCTCCTCTCAATGTTTTGGACTACAGCTGCAGTCATTCTTGGCAATTGCCCATGCTGGCTGGGGCTGATGGGGGTTGAAGTCCAGAACGTCTGGAAGGCAACAGGCTGGTGAAGGCTGTATTGGGGCACAAGAGTATTAAATCTACCATTGTGCCAAGGAGGTGTATATTTGTATTTCCTTAAAGCAGGGGTAGGCAGAAGGTAGATCTCCAGAGGTCTAGGACTTCAACTCCCAGAAGCCCCTGCCAGCATGGCCGATGGTGAGGCATGCTGGGAGTTGATGTCCAAAACATCTGGAGATCTACTTTCTGGCTGCCCAGGCCTGCTTAAACTATATGAGGGAAAGGCAAGCTAAGTGATCTTTTGTGTATATATCTGTCTGCTTGTAAAACGTCATTCTGTGTTAGCTATTTTGACAGAAGAAAATTAGTAACTTAAATGTAGCATGTAACATGGTTTGCTGACTTGTCATCTGAGCATGCCATACTTAATTCAATTCCTGCCTTCCAGGCTTCTATGGTGTTGGCCCTTTGATCTTTCCTGCTCTTTCCTTATGGCAAGGTAATGATTCACTTCGATTGTAGGCTGTCTTTTTTTTTACCGTTACAAGGGTTAATGTGCTGGGGATTTGAGTTTTAATGGACATGTCATCAGTGCACAGGACTCGAAAAGACAACCCAATCCCTACTAGCTATAAACAGAGAGGTAACATAAACCCTGACGTTAGGCCCTTGCAGTCTAAGCATCCGTTTACCAGAGTACACAGCTGCAGTCACTAATGTGGATAAGATTAGAATTGTGACTCCAGCATGCAAGAAAGGAGTTCCTGCTGTTTGCCACACACACATTGCAATCACACTGAAACATACTGAGGCAGAAATAAAGGGACACTAATCTAGCTCAAGCCAGGGCCAAACTTCTCAGAAAAAATAAGATTTTCTTATATGTTTTCTGTAAATTTTCTATTTCAAGCTCTTCCTTAACTGTTGGAAAATTTCAGCCCTCCTCCACATATGCAGAATATGCAGTTAAATGGCCTCCACAAGTCTGCTGCCCACAAATAGGGTGGCAAATCTGGGGTGCAATGGTGGATTTAGTTTGAATATTGTTTAGCATTATTTTAATATGGTCTTGGCCCCTACTACTTCCAGTTCTGTTTTATCCATTCCTTCCTTCTAACCACCTGTATGAACGAACTGAAAAAATATAGTTTCATTCATTAACTGAGCCAAAATTCATCAGAAGAGAATTGTTCGGGCAAGGAGTGAAGAGAAGATGATTGGTTGGTGTGGGAATTTGGCAGCAGGGGGTCAGGGCAACTATGGGGGAATACAGTTAAGGCTTTAGGGGGCTGTATGCAGCCGGTAGACCACAGGCCATGCACCCCTGCATGAAAAGAATCTTGATTTGAATGAAGGTGGCACTGGGAGTTGTAAATAATAGAAATGAAGCTACTTGCTGTCCTGCTCTTTGGCCATTGGAGTTCTAGTTGTGAAAGCTAATGACATATTTTATAGTTTTAAACTTTTTTCTAAAGGTTAATTTCCATATAAAAATGGACAGTCTACCAAGTCTTGCATGATAGTGTCTCAGATAAACCTTGTTGGTGTGATCTGAGAAGGCAGTTCTGACCTCATGTCATCTTGTCTTTTGTCAGCATGGAACTCCTTCTTCTAAACATCTGTATTGCAGTTCCTCAGTACCTACATATACTCCAAATTAAGAGCAATCTGGGAAATTCACATTTCAACACTTGAACTGTTGGCATATTTTGAACATTTGCAAATATTGTAAATAAATATTTCATTGATGTTTCAGCTCTGGTTCATATGACCCTCCCACTCCCCAAGTATGTTCGCTGTTCATGTGATGCGGCCTCACGACATGTGCCAGTCACACCAGATGCTCTACATTGGTAGATGCATCCCTATGCATTGATAACTGGCCCTCTCTTCTTTTTTTATCTGATGGGCTGCATATACAAAGAGTGTCTAACATCATACAGAGTTATGTAGATTGGATCTCACTGTCAGGCTAGGGCTGTGGGTGGCTGTGCTAAAATCTAGACCTGGAGGGTGTGTTCTTCAGCAGAGACTCCCTAAAATCACTAAATGCAGCTGGAATGCAGACGGTACTATTCTGTTGAACATGCAAGGGTAGGAGAGGGAGATTATGCTCCTATTATTTATACCAGGCTTGGCCAATCCAGAGGGTTCATACTGCCTTCCAACTGCAGTGCCTCTCTTCCCTACTGTGCCAGGGTGGCTCTTTGAGGCCTGAACATTCAGTCCCAGGAAGCTCACTAGGAGTTTTTCTACACGACTGCTAATCTGCTGCATCTACTTTCAGTTTCATTGCAGAATTGAAATCCAAGTACTACACAAAGAGCACTTCTTTTCCTGCTTTTCTGCTACATAAACTCTAGGTGGCATTTTGGTATAGATTAATAGCACAATTACACAAGTGGAAAAAGCATTTTCTTTCACTTTCACAAATACCACCACAATTTTCCTGCCCAAAAAAGACTCGGTGAAAGTGCTGTTTCAAAACAGAAGTGAAACTGGAGGGTCACAACATCATCTAAAGAACCCATAAACAGCCATGAGTTGGGAATGATGAGCACATAATAAATGCCTCATGTAGAAAAGCTCTAGATGAGGATCATACAGAGATGTGTTACATGTAATTCCAGTCTCAAGCTACGCGATTTCTAATTCAAAACCCAGAATTCCTTGCACACAACCTAGGAAACATGTGAATCTACACATCTTATTAAGCAAAAAAACACACACTGAAGAATTAATCTATTTCTGCAGACCTAAAATTTATTTCAACAGGTTCGATCTTTCTGCTGTTGTCGCTCCTCACCTGATTTATGCTGTTTTCAATTATATATTATGCATTTGTTTATTATGCTGGCAGAACTTTTCATCAAGAGGCTCTTCTATCATGACAGATCATCTTTGCTTCAGGGCTATTCGCCAATAAGCCACCCCACCCAATAAGTGACTTGTTAGAAAAGAAACACAGATGTTAGAGATAGGATGGGAAATTACTACATTAGGTTTACCTGCCTGATGGTATGCCAGTTAGCCCCAGGCAGGTAAAAATAACAGGCATTATAATACTACCTTTCAGCCTAGAGAAAATGCCAAGGGGAATTAATTAGTCCACCATCGACTGAGGTCCATAGGTGTTGCAGTTAGATAACATGGTACCAATTTTATAAGCCCACCAGATAAATCTTAATAAAGCTGCTGGGCTGCAGTGACTTGCTTTATGGTTTGGAGGTGTGGGACACTGTTTTTCTGTACTCCAGAATTAATACACAGAAAATGAATGATCTCTATTAGTGGCAACTGCCTAAGGCTTTCAGAACTGGGGAGATTAAAAAAACCCAAACCGAACAAATGTGCTGTTTCTTTCCAGGAGTGTGATTTCCCATCCCCCTTTCTTTCACACAGCAAGCATCTCAGGAAAACAACTGAACAAAAACAACATGGTATATTACAGAATTCATGCCATTCCCTTTCTCAGAAGAACCAGGCACAGTAGTGAACTGGTGGAACTAGGCAAGGAACAGAACCAGGCAAATACGCTCATCCTTACTAAAAGGAAGGCACACATGGAATACAGCTTCCCAAGAGGTTCTTAACTATGGGAGGCATCACATGGGAGAAGGTACACAGAGCCAAGACAATATCTCTTAGATGTGATTTGCAAAGGTATTAATTTTGGTTACCAATCCATTAATACTTCTAAATTTTTATTATTTATTATATTACCAAAGTTCTACAAAACCAACAACATATATAAAGTGCAATAATATAATCATAAAAAAGGAAAGAAAAACATTAAGAGAACAATTCTATGGCCCCTAAAGAGCATCTGAAGAGGATGCAGTAGATAAGATATCTCCCTCTGAAGCCAGAGACAGAGCTCCCACCTTGGAGGAGAAAATCCAACAGGATCTCCGACATACAAAGACCCCTCCCGTCCACCGCAGAAAGTTCTGTGGTAGTTCCTTCCCAGGGGTGAGACAATGACCTGGGAAAGGGAAGAAATGGATATGTAAGGGTTGGGTCAGTGGACTGAGAGTGGAGAGGCCACTGGATCCACTGGAGATGTCCTTTCAGCCTCTGTCTCCACCCCTGGGGGACGAGAGAGAATGCAAGTAAGATGGGCTCAGAGGCCAATCCAATGATATTTGCTGCAAAGGAGGGTGAAAAAACAAAAAATAACCTCCATCGTTCCTCTTGCCCTTCCAGCAAGAACCTGGCAGGGCTTTGGATAGATGGAGGGCTCCAACATCAGTGCCCTCTGCTATTTGGACTTCTTGCCCATAGGATTGCTCTCTTAAACATAAAAAAAAGACAAGAAACAGGTGGGGAAGAACATAAACAGAGAAAACCTACATAATGCATATAACAGTAGGAAAAATATATGGCTTTGCCTTATTGTCAAAATTATTTTCTAAAAAATGTATAAACAAAGATGATCTCTCAGTCTCAACAAATCTGTCAACTTGATATCTAAATTAACTTCTCACCAAATAAGTTAGTTTTGTCAATAAGGCAACATCCCATATTTATTGGAACCATTCTGAGGTGTTTGTGGGATTTTCCAATAGACTGCTATGCAGATGCCACTTAAGTTAAGAACTAGTTCTATGAGTGCAATAAGTGGGAAAGAACTAAAAGGGAAGATCAGGTGAGGAGCCACTGTAGCATCCAAAACTCTGTGGGCACAAAGTATCCAGGGCAGGAGGTGGGGAGCAGTTTCTTGCTGGTTTTTCTCCTAGTGGCTCTCCTGTTTCCCCCACCCTTTTGGCATGCCCTACTGGAAGAATCCTCCTCAGAAAAAGAGCTGGAGGACCAGGAACCACTCAGATCTGCCTCCACTAGTGCTTGTGGATGGGGAAGAAAAATATGAGATGGCATAGATATTGCAGTCTCATTTCCACCATGGGCACCTTCAATACCTAATTGATTAGAAGTGGTACAGGCCAGAGGAGGATTCTTGGGAAGGTGCCAGTGATGTTCTCTACTCTGGTCTGCTGCTTCCATCACCAGTATTCAGGGAAACCAGGACCCCTTGGTCGGGGGACTCTTGGTGGGAGCAGTGTCATGCCCCCACTAGAAGGCTCCTCCTTGCAGGAAGAGCTAGAGGACCAGGCACTACCAGCCATGCCCAGGATCCACCAGTAGACCAGGAGGAGCCTGGACCTACAGGGGTGACTGCCCTGAGGGCATCACCTGTGGAAGAGAAGGAGTCTGCTTCAGAGGTGGAGGTAGAGAAATTCCCAAGCCCTCAGAAGAAACACTGCCTGAAAAGGCAGGAACTCAAGGAGTGCTAGACTGAGCCAGAAACATCTTTGTAAGAAAAGGTCTACATGTACATAGGAGGTTTGCTCACAAGGAAGGAGGACCTTTTCAGCTGCAGTCACTAACAGCTCACAGCTGAGGTTTGGGTGTGGCTCTGACAGCCTCTGCATAAAAACAGCAGTGTAAGGCTAAGAGAGTTACTGAAAACAATGTTGACCAGATCTTCCTGAATCCAGCTGCCTTTCCTTTTACTACTTCCTGGTGTGAGGACTTTTGAACTGAACTCTGACTCTTCTTCTGTCTGACCCTTGTCTGCTGAGTTGTCTTGAAAACTTGTTCCCTGTGACCTGGACTGCTGAGACCTTGCCTTTTGCCTTATCCCTCTTTGTTCTGCCTGCCTAGGAGCCTTTGCACCCTTCCCGCTGCAACTACTAGGCTTAGACTTGGGAAATGTGACACGTTTCCCATTGGAAAAAGAAGGCTGAGGCTAGTATAGGTATGAGGCTGGAATAGGTATGAGGCCTAATCTGGGGCCACAGAGGGGTTTCAGACCAGAGGATCTGAAGATATTTCCTTTGCACCACTGGAATGTCCCACTTTGGGACCTACTACTGTCTACTATCATTGGGAACTCCATCTATATGGTAGACACATCAGTACAGCTTCGTGTTGGAGCTTTTAGCTGTCCAAAGTTGCTTTTGATTGCTCTGGAAATCTGCTGCTACTATATCCCCTTTTCAGCTATTAATGGTGTAATCCTATACATGTCTACTCAGAAATAGGTCTTATTGACTTCACCCATGTAAGGGTGCATAAGATTGCATCCTAATACTACTTATTAAAAAATACTCTCTTCACAAGCTGTCTCACCTTATGACAACACCCTAAAATGCTAAATAGTGTGGAATCTGTACAACAAGAATGAATTTTTGGTCTTTTTCTTCCTAGAATGTAAATATAAACACAAATATACTCAAAGACTGGTCATAGATCTTTCCTAGCCTAGAGTAACAGGCAAATAAGAACAATATTTTCTATTTGATTCCAGTTATTTCCTTATGAATATAAATAATATAATATCAGTCTGTTATTAAAACCTTCAAATTCCATCTTTATCTAATAAAATAAGAGATGGAAAGTAATATTGTCTGCTCCCTTTCTATGGTAAATGATATCCATTAAAATGTTTGGGAGTAGGCAAAGCACACAATTAATGCAAACACAACTGTTGACATATATTAATACTAAATTATCCATAGAAGTGATACATTGCACACATCTCAGCAAAAGGTCAGTGTGGAAACCTCCTATAAACTGAGAGGCTTTTACAGGTAAAGGAGGGTAGCTATGAAAACCTGAATTCTTAGGTTGCATCTAGACCAGGCCTCTCCAACCTTGAGTCCCCAGATGTTGCTGGCTTACAGCTCCCAGCATACCCAGCCAGCATGGCTAATGGCAAGGGATTCTGGGAGCTGTAGTCTAGCAACATCTGGGGACCCAAGGTTGGAGAGCCCTGATCTAGACATTATGGGAGTCACCTGGCTGCTACCAAAAGCTAAAGGCCCATGTCGTCTTGTCTCTTCCCTCTATCCAACTGTGTCATTCCGCTAGCGCAAGCAAGGTTCCAAACTATGTGCAAGAGGATAATCCAGCTAAAGTTATATTTGCACTAGTGCCATTGTGCAAGTGGTTGTACCTTACACTTGTGCATGTGATTGTGCAACCTGTTACACAAGCATAATGTGCAACTGCTTGCACAATGGAAAGATTCAGCAGAGTTCTGCTAGCACTGTTTGAGTTTGTGGAATGGCACCATTGGTTATTACCCTGAGTGTCCCGGCCCTGCTCTGCTTCATTATTTGCAGGCATGGTGAAATACACCTTGCTGTGATATCATGTCATACACATTTTGCAGTTCTAGGCATTACTGAAGGGGAGGAAGAGACTCGGGTGCATTTCTGTTGGGTTCAGCAAAATGACAACCAGAGGCCGTGTGGGGTAGCGGTTAAGTGTCAGGCAAGGATTGTAAAGATCCAAGTTTATGTGTTTACTTGAAGTACTGTTTATACTGCCATTTATCAAATTCAGATTACAGAGTGGTGTACGATTAATCAATAACATCAATACAATAACCTAATAACAGGCAGCAAATAATAAAACCACAAAAATGTTACAGAAGAGATTGATGCTCTATAGACACAGGACTCCAATCTTGGAGCCCTCCATTTATCCTATGCTCTGCTGGCCAGAGAGAGGCAGAGCAAGAGGAGCAACAGAGGCTCTTACAACCTCCTGTTCCTCTGTTTTGTGTTCCCTTCCTGATCTCTTCCAAGGATGAGTGCTTTCCATCACACCTGAGGGCGGCAAGGTGGGGAAGACGAAATCCTCACTTGGATTTGCTTTCTGAGGCCATAGCTTCTGTATCTACAGCAAGGGTAGGCAACTTGTTGCCTGTGTGCACCAGTGTGCCCTCTGACACTTTTCTTGGTGCCCTACCCGTCCCAATATTTTTAATTAACTTTTTTTTTCTTACTGGCAGCTGGGATCACTTCACAGCAAAGTGGGGGCATCCGGCCAGTGCCATCTTCATTTCCCAGAAGCTGAAGGGGTGCAAGTGGCACTCAGAGACATTCTTAGGAAAAGAAGATGATGGGCAACCATAGACCAATGCTTTGCTCTGCAGTGCCTCCAGCCACCAAAAAAGAAAAAGGGACTGTTGCCACTTCTATCTGGAAAGTCACTTCTAATGGGTAAATCTACGGACTTGGAAGGGGAAACCTGCTATGTACTATGGTCCCTAAGGCAGGGATCCCCAACACAGATCCCTCAGGCACCATGGCACCCATAGGCACCTCCAATGGCACCTGTGAAGGGGTTCCCAACATGGTGCCTGTGGGCACCCGAAAAACAATATTCCCCCCCCCTGTTTCTTAAATATACATACATGGATTTGTATGAAATGCATACAGCTTCTAGCAATTATACATAGGCTTCAACAACAGCAGACCAAATAAATATCCATTTATTAGATTTCTAAACCATCCAAGAGCCAAAGCTTTCTGGGCAGTTTACAAAGATTGAAACCTTTACAATACATATGAACATATAAACATACAACACAAAGAGAGAGAGACACATATATCTAAAAACAATTTTAAGCAACAATCATCTTCCATTTGTTAATTTCAATGAAGCAGGTAAAAAATTTAAGACCATGTACATCAGTGAATATTAAAGACTGTTCCAGTACAAAGATTATCTGTATAATAGCCTCCTTCCAAAAAGAAGCATCTACTGTGCATTGCTAAAAAAAAAATGTCTAAAAGAAGCAGCAGCTGTGTTGAGCTTCCAGCAATTAGCTGAATTAGACAATCCCTTAATAAAGCAACCTTGTGGTGTCCAATAGACATGAAACAAAAGGTTTTGCTGAATAAGACACAGCCTAAGATCCATAGACATGACAGGTAGACACCAAAGTGGTGATCCACTGATTGTGTATTTTGTGGTGGTGCCCACAACAGTTTCTGAAATTCCCAAATGTGTCTATCAGACCAAAAAGGTTGGGGACCCATGCCTTAAGATGCTCTCCCAGGGGCCATAGGATAGCCTTCTTAAGTGATTAGTTCAAGAAAATTAACTCCTTTATTTTAAAGACTGGGCAGAGTGATCCTATGGCCCCTAGAGAGTATCTAGAGGGCCATAGGATAGTTCTATGTTCAGAAAACAGCTCTGACCTCAGAGCTGGGGATCTGTACTCAGAGCACCCTCCCCCCTCGCAGCCAGCATGGAAGGGACTGCACCAGCTGCTTCTCTGAGGTCAAAAGACCTACCTTGGAGAAGGGCTTTAGAGGGCAATCTGGGGGAGGGGAGTAGACTGGGTCTACCAGGATATGATGTACCCTGGCAGCACCTCAGCCTCCTTCCCTTTTGCTCTGAAGCGCCTCAGTTAGATGGCCGAAATTGGCCATCTAGCTGCTTTGCAGAGTGGGAGGAGTGCAGAGGCAACCTTCACCTCCATGCTCCTTCTGCCCTCCGTAAAATGCCTGTAATCCTTTGTGTTTGGAGGATTACGGGCAGCCTCATTGGACTGTGCTCTTAATCCAACTGAGCACAGTATAGTATCCATATTGAATTGCTGTACCTCAACATAGAATTCGCTTAGGGTTTTTAAAGATGTTGATCAAAAAGTTGTTCAGATTCAGAAAAAACATTTAAAAAGGGGGGGGGAAGTAACAAGAGCATCAACATTATTTTTTTAAATCAAGTCTTGAAGAACTTAAAATAAAGCTGGTGAATAATGAGTGTGAATCATTTCAGAGGGTTTTTTGGGGGGAGGGGGATTCCTCTGGCAAAGCCCATAATGAATGTGCTTGAATCCTGACAGGATGATGAGCTGCATTTAGGTCATGAGGTAGCTCTGAAAATTCACAAAATGGGTCTAATTTAGAGATGCATCTCCAATCCCACTCCTGCTTCTCTAGCTCAGATCCCTATCTTGGGAATCCTGAACTGGAGAGCACACCGGATACATCTTGATCTGGACTCCTGGTTTGATCTTGATAAACTAGTGCAGGGGCTGTACCTCACCATATAGGTCACAAATATCACTGCTACTCTAAACTGGGTATCAACAAGATCCATATGTGAATTTCTTCCCTATGATATGTATGTAATTCTTGTAGATATAATATAATGGAGCTAACATTGCAGCCTTGAACATTTAATCATTACATTGGGTTGAAAGAGCAAATGTCCATCTGTTCCCATCAAACACTGCAATTGTAATTTCTTAGCCTGTCAAGGGTGGGCAATGCATGCAGCCCATGAGGACCCTTTTTTTTTACAGCCCTCCACGGCATACCAGTGCTGCTGAACTTGCTGCACACTTCTTTTAAAGCAAAATTGTGCTCCTGGAAGCATCCCAGGAGCACAATTTTGAGTAAAACAAGGTGTGCAGTCTCCATGCATCTAAATGCATTTTGCTTTGTTCTAAAGCAAAATCACTGGGGGGATTGGCATTCAGTGGTAATTTTGGTGAGAGGTGCAGGGATGTAGCTGCCGGTGGGCTCCGGGTCAAGGGAATTGGCCCCAGAAGTTGCCCACCCTTGTCCTAGACCAGGGCTCTCCAACCTTGGGTCCCCAGATGTTGCTGGCCTACAGCTCCCAGCATACCCAGCCAGCATGGCTAATGGCAAGGGATTCTGGGAGCTGTAGTCCAGCAACATCTGGGGACCCAAGGTTGGAGAGCCCTGTCCTAGACAATCTTTATCTTATTCATCCTACCAACACTCCTGTAAGTTAAAATAATGCAACTCTTGAATGAGGCTAAGAAATACTAATTTACCAATGCTACCAAACTAGTCGGGCTGCCTACACAGGAAGATCTGGGGTTATGTGTTCCCCCTTCAAGTCAGGGGACTACACTAGCTCTCAAATAGCAATATACCCTACATTTCTTGACTGTGAAGTAATTTATTTGTTAGTTCTATGCTGTTTGGAGAGTATTAAAAACCACCAGAGTGTATTGCTGAATAGTTCACATTTGATGGTATGTACTGAATTGCCAACTCAAATGCCAGTTGCCCAATAATCAATTTTAAAATCACAGATACCTACTTAACATCCTTTTCCCCCCCCTGTAGTCATGATAATGTGCAAGAAATCTAGTTCTGGTTTTCCAGGATGCCCAGGTGTGATAGCTTTTCATATGTTTCAGGTTGAAAACTGGGTCATTCATTACTAGACTGAGCAATTTACTCCAATTTTATCATTGCAAATGAAATTGGCCATTAGAGCACAGTTGGTAGTGGACTTTTTTTAAAAAAAGAAAACCATGCTCATTTATGCCACTAAGCTTCCTAATAATAGTGTTTCTGATGGGTTATGCAAAATGATAAATAAATGGTTATTTCTAATAAGTAAATTCTACTTGGGGCTATTAGCAGCAGGGATACAAAATCTATATTAATGAAGGGCTCTGCTGTGGACTGATTACAGGTGATTGCAGCTCATTAGATACTTCTTTTAATACCAATATTCATAGAAACATCTGAAAGCTAACAAAAATGATTTTAAAAATAAAAAGAATTGCTAGCTATATTTTATATGCTTTGCATTTTCAACATTATGTTTCAGATTCTGTGACTTCGTAGAACCAGTGTCTTGCCATTTTCTTTTGGCATTAATCTGCAATTTTAAAAAGTTGGTGTGGAAATGTGCATTGAAATTTGTACTATATACATGTATATTTTTAAATATATTCTTTCAGAATGCACATTTGTTACATTGTTTGAGCTGAGACTTAAAACGTGCAGGAAGTGCAAAAGAATATTTGGGATGTGCAAAAGCTGGTGGATAACTAATTTCTAGTCAACATATTAGTCCAGAAGGTGCAGCATTGGAATTCACAAAGAACTAATTCTTGAAGCACCTCAATTTTGGGTGATTATCTTCTCCCCATCAGACTCAAACACCCTTTCCCATACTGTTCAAAAGGGCATCCAGACTCACTGGGGAGGATTTGGGGGGGGGGGGCGTGGTGGCTGCAGGTGGTAGGGGACATGGAACATTCCTTCTTTGAGCTTTCTTAGTATAGCTCTAACTTCCTTTAATTATACTTTCTTTGTATAGCTCTAACTTCCTTTCATTATCTTTAGTTCACTTTTACAGGTGTTACATTATATGCTCTCTCTATAGGGCAGCAGTCTTCAACCTTTTTGGGTTGATAGGCACATTTGGAGATTTGAGAGAGTGTTGTGGTCCCCCTTACAAAGTGGCTGCCATGGGAGTTGCCCATTCATGAAATGGCTTCCATGCTAGGCATGGCTGCTGGTCACAAAATCCTCATTTCCCGGAAGGCAAACTGGTAAGACTAAGGGAAAAATAACTTGCCCAGGAACCTAAGTACAAGTTGGGAGGGGGGAGTGTCTGAGCTCCAGAGCACAAACCACTCTTCAAAATCCAAATAAAGATGGTGCTGGAGAGCAGCCCTTCACTTTGCAATGTGCCAGCCTCCCAGTTTAACAAAGTAATTTTAAAAAAATCTTAAGAAATAAAATTAAAATCAGGAGGGGCAGGGAGCCGGGTGGCTGCAAAGAAACATGTCCACAATCACATTTGTGCCCACAGGCACCAAGGTGGAGACCCCAGATATAGGTGAGTGGGGTGAATTGGAAGTTGACAGAGCTGTACCTGGTACCCCAGTCAGATATCTTCCCTTTAATACACAAGAAACCTGCTGCTCTTTAACTCACAGCGTATATTGATCCATTGGTTAATTTAGCTTGGAATTGGCCCAGTGGTAAGCTGGAGTAATGAGATACCTAATAGGTGCTCAACCTATTTTGGGGACAGGGTGCAGCACCATGGATAGCTCCTTTAAAGTACAGAGTAAAATCCAGAGTGTATACACAGCCCCGCTGACATTGGAGCCACCAGCCAACAAAGAATGCAACTTATCTAGGGATCTAGTCAGGTGGCATGGTAAAGAGAGGGGTAAGAACTCTCCCAGGGATGTCACAGTCATCAATAACTGTTAAGGTAAGGTTTAGAATTTTTTAAAAGTACTTCCCAAAGGCAAGTTTAAAAAGCAAACTTTTAAAAAAGCAAATATTTTCCAATTCTATCAGTCAGAATCAAATTTTGACAAACTGCAAATTTGTGCATCATTTTGTATTATGTTACAGCCAAAGCAAAATATATGTATACCTGTTGTATTTGGATTAAATGGCATTGAGGATGTATGAATTCCAAAACATGTAGGATTCCCAGATTTACTGTACTTTTATCTGAAGTGTGTTCCCCATTATAGAAAAACCAATTCTAAGGCAAAACATGTTAATATATTCATTGCCAGCTATAACTCTTCATGCTCATTTAAACATTATTAAAAATCAGCAGGAAGACAGAATCCAAAAGCACATGCCTTGGTAACCATGAGCAATCCATGAAGAGAACCCATGGCTTGTTGTTGGGGTGTGAACTGCAAGTTGTTCAGCATGGTTTGTTAGCATGCCTGGATTCAGACAACATTATAACCCATGTTTCAACAACGACCCATGGTTCAACAACAACCCTCGCTCAACCGTTGATTGTGGGTTATCGTATTGTCTTAATCCAGTCATTCTGTATGTTTGCCACCAGGGCCTGTCTGTTTCCACCAGCCTTGCCCTACTCCTCGGAGACTTCATAAGGGAACTGCTGCTACGTGTGTGTGTGCATGTGTGCATGCGCACTTACACACACACACACACACATATATATATATGGATGGATTTTTGCTGTGTTCAGGAGTATACCCTAATGAGGACATTTCCCCAAGAAGAGGCTTTTTCCATCTTGCTTCTCTCAGGGCTCCGCTGCCTAGAGACAGCCAGGTGGGGAGTTGCCATGGTGTCAAGGGGGGTCTTCCTTTGCTCAGGGCATGGGGCCCTGATGAGAGGAGGGTCTTTTTCTGTTGCCTGAGGGTGGGCTGTCTGAAGTGGCTTGTTTTGTTTTTAAATTTCTTCCTGGGCGGGAGGGGGCTGTGAGTTTGATGTGGGTGAGGTATGGTATTGTTAGGCCTCTTAATAAGAACCATTTAGTGAATTGCTTAATGTGGGTATAATGTTGATATTGGTACTGGATATTGTTAAGTGACCTACTGGCATGCCTCATTCTGCTCATTTAAGCTTCTGATCTGTTTTAAATGAACAGCAACTGAGTTAATGTTGTATTCTAATGTATTATAATTAAGGTTAATGTATTTGTTTGAGCGCAATGTATTGTGGAAAATGCGATAGTCAAAGACTCTGGCTAAGCAAGTCCCACTGATTTCAATGAGGCTTATTCTGAACTAGGGGGTTATTTCTAAGTAAGTTTACACAGGATTGCAGCCTCAGTGTGTTCTTTCTGGGAAATGCATCTTGAATATATTAGAATAGCTGCAACTAGATCTGATGATATGAGTATGAAAACCACTAAAATGAGATACAATGTGTGTCATTCCCCCCCTTCCTGCATAGTGCCTGCTTACCCTTGTCATGTTTTGATATTATGCATTCCTCACTCTTGTTGCACATAATTGGCTAGTGCTGGCCTGGCAGGAAAATGCACAATATTGTACATAAGATGTATGTGTTTTTGCTGCTACGTAGATTACTATTTTTTGCATTTCTCTTTTGTTATGCTTTGGTATGATTGTTTAATATTTGTGGATTGTTTAATCTTACTGGGCAGTATCCATTACTGCCACGGCGCCTCTGCTAGTTCTGTTGCAGCCATGGCACCTGCCGCATTTCTTAAAGAAACCCCGGAAATTAGCGGAAACACTTGTTTCTGGAACATATCAGGCCAGCAGAGCTCCCTTCTGTAAGGTTGGCTCACCTATCATTCTGCAATTGAATGTTTCTGCTCTTTGCACTTGCTTCTAAAACCACTAGTTTCTTGTTGCACTAATGGTGGGTCCCACTAGCAAGCGGCAACATTGGATACTGCCACCGGATATTAATGTGAGATGTTTATCGGATTTGTATGACTATTTAAATTTTATGATTTGTCATTGTTAGTGATTTTTCTGAAAACCCCTCACCGATGTTGCTCTAAGCCACTTTGAGCATGGTTTCACCTTGGAAAAGTGGCATACAAATAGCTGATATTATCTCGTCAGGACATGGTTACGTTGTAGTAAATGTTAACATGATTGGGCAGGGGAGTTGACACATGGCTGCCATTTTTGGCAGCAGCCATGTATATTTTGTAACATCTACTTTTAGCCAAGGATAAAATATAAATGAACTCATGTTGATTGCTCCATTATCAGTTGATTCAGTAAGCTTTCTTTCATATTCTCAGTATTGATGAATCAACAAACCCAAGAGCACTCAGTGCTTTATGATGCCCATGAATTGTCTCAGTGGATTCAGGGTGCATTGCTTTGTAATAACCTTTCTAGCATCTGTTTTGGTATACTTTATATAACTAAGCAAATTTGAGTAACTAGCTGCAAAAGGAATCACGGAAAACTGTCATGGCAAACCAATTCATGAATTGATCTGTTTTGCAGTATGCAAACATTGTCCTTGCAGGGCATTACAAATCACTTCTACTACTTTGCAGTCCATACAATATCCTGGAAGTGACTGAAGTGGCTGAGGAAGAATCCACAAGGGTCCAGCATGGCTGAATGCTAAGAACAGTTAAACATGGCATACAGGCCTGTGGCTCATGCTGGCTCAGCTTGTCTGAGCGTGGAAAGCTAAGCAGGGTCAGGCCTGGTTATTACTTGGATGGGAGACCCCTCCTCTAGTCTCCTGCATTGAGCAGGGGGTTGGACTCGATGACCTTGTAGGCCCCTTCCAACTCTATGATCTATGGATAGCTAAGCATGTTTCAGTGTTAATGTAGACCAAGGCTACAATCCTATACCCTTCATGAGTAGAAAGAAGGCTATAGAGCAGTTTCTCATAAGGACCCCTGTCACCCCCCCCAAAAAACCCCGGTGGCTATTAATTTCAAATGGAGGCCTGTATGGGGCTCATATAAGGATATCCAAACATCCTGAACTTGCCCACAACCTTTTGCTGAGTAGCCAGGCTGTGGTGGCCTGGAGACCTGTACAATGAGGGCTGAAAGGGGCCATGTTTGAAATGCATGGCCAGGCATGTTGCAGTGTGTTCTTTATGGTGGCAGCATGCTTGGCATGAAGGTATCGTGACAGGGGAGGGTCCTTAGAAGGAAGTGCTTTACATCCTATTCTCCACTCATACAGAATGAATGATTGCAGACTACATTTATTCTAAAAGAGTCCCAACTAAGATAAATAGGGCTTCTCTGGAGCAAGTGATATATGGACCAATGCTCTAGATTTTTCTCCTGTTTTCAGAAAACAAACAAACCCAACAACCACCACAATCCTACATATCAGAGCAAATATCCTGTAGCATAGCCTTCTCCAACTTGGTGCTCTCCCAATTTGTTGGACTATAACTCCCTTCATCCCTGGCCAGCATGGCCACTGGGCATGGCAGATCACTGTGATAGCCACAGAACTGTGCACTATTGTAGCAGTCTCTATTGCAGAACCATTTTTACTGCTGTAATCAAGAGATACGAAATCTTGTTGGTCCAAAAGATGACCATTGCTGATTTGTAAGCACACATGGTACACTGGTATACTAAACTGACTTTAAGAAGAGATGTTTGTTAGGACAGCCAACTAATTAAAGTATTATTCCTCTGTTCAGAAAGAGACTGCTTTTGGGCAGAAGCTGGATTGAGCAGTTGAAGATTCAAATATCATCTGATCTGACACAGAGAGAAAACATAGACATCCTGTTTTTAACTTCATTGAAGCAACTAAAATAGGTGGTGATGGTGATACAGTATTAACTCTTACTAGGGATGGATCAATCTGTTTCCAGTCCATATCTGTCTTGCATGTGTTCATAAGTCTGTTATGTCCTGGTTCTGCATTAAAAAAAAAAACACTGCAAAAAATGTATTTAAATGTGTTATTTAAATGTATTTTGACATATTTTCTCACAAAATAAAATACACATTTCTAAAGGTATTTTAGTATGCTTTTCCAAACATATTTTATCCTAACATATGCATTTTATATGCATTTTGGAATGTATTTTGAGCTGAGAACTGCATCACAACATTTGGGGGAGAGTGAAATCTGAGGGGCAACAGGATTCCAATCCACACATTAGTCTGGGAGGTGCAGTGCAGATCAGCTCAGTTCACTTTGATATGTGGACTGAAGAAAATTCTCAAGCATCCCAAAAAATTTATCCAAGTAGAAGATTGCACAGGTTTTCACACTAACTGTGCAATTATTCCAGCTCTTGTATGAGGCTATCCTTTAAAGTTAATTCGTTGCATTCTTATTTTCCTGCATGCTAGGCTGAAAGGCAGTTGGCATAAAATAATGCCAACTGCCAGGGATTATCACTGTCTGTATGATACTCTTTTGTAGTGTCCAGTAGCTAGGAGCATCTTACAGGTTCTAAGCAGTTGATAGGTGTGTTGAGAGTGTTCCATTCCATTCCACTGCATGAATTCTCACCTGCAGGCCTATTCCAAAGGAAACCATTCCCTTCTGTACAATGTCCATCAAAATATCAAGATCCAAAGAAATAATATAGCTGTAACTTTACATAACATAGAATAGTGTCTGGGTTTCTTTTTTAAAGAATAGAGAAGCCAATGAATTTTACATCAAGTAAAATTCAGGGCAAATACGTGTAGCACTAGCAATTTTGAGGAAAGTATGAAGAATTTTCCAGAGGTCTACCTAAATCCTCTTTAGAGTGTGATGAGGGGTTCACTTGCACATCTCCAAGAGGGTGCAATCATATTAATGATTGGAAGCCCCCTCACTCAGAGGTTTCCAATCATCCAATGCAGGGTGGGAGGAGTGGTGACGGTGATCTTTGCCTCCCGACCTGCTGATTTTGCTAGATGGCCTTTTTAGCCCGTCTAGCAAGGGTGCTTCAGCGGGTGAGAAAAGGAGGCTGGAAGAGGCTGAGGATAAATCATATCCTCCTGGCCTCTCTGTTCTCCTCCTCTCCCCTCCCACCTGAATGCCCCCTTTCCTCCTCCTCCAAGGTTGGAAAAGTGACCTCAGAAGGCAGCCAGTATGGTTCTTCCCATGCCTGCTGCGGGAGCATGAGGAAAGAGGGTCAGATTTCTGACTCCCCATTCCGAGATCGGAGCACAGTCTCCAACCGCAGAAGGGGGACTTCAAACAATCGTATGATACTTGGAATGTTTTCCAAGGACTGTAGAACTGCTCTCTAATTGCTTCCGATTCAAAACCTGAGGCAAGTGGGTTGGGAAGGGCAGGGGGGTCTGGTGCAACGGAAAGAGGAAGAGGGAGGCTAAAAGAAATTTGACAAGATACACGAAACATTTGAGTGGGGGGGGTGAGGGTTGAACCTCTCCGAAACAGAATATTCTCACTGATAGGGATGGATGTGCCATATATCTGGTTCCACAGGCTTACACCATTTTTCGCTGCCAAGCATGTTCTGTGACAGGTTTTGTGTGGATATTTATTTAATTGGGTATAAATCCATAGAGACCTTTTTTGCGTAACTTTTTAAAAGTACACATTTTTCACACTGTATGCAGCTACCCCATTGATGAAAATGCACATGTTTGAAATGTACACATTTTTGGTGCACTTTTCAAAAGTGTGCATTTCATTGGATACATTCTTTTGGGTCCATGGAATGCATGGCAAATCCTTAAATGTACAGATTTTCAGATACAAAATGTGTCCAGTCCGTTTCGGTTTCCAGGGGCTGCAGATTCCAGAAATCTTTTTTTTTATTATTCCATCAGAGAGGATTCCTCAGAAATCCCTAACAATGACACAGCTGCAGATTTCTTGCTCGTTGAAATAACTGAAAGCTAGCTCTTATTACTCCATTGTGCTGTTTTCAATAAGTCCTTTTGCATTTGTTTTCACAGATCGCCATTACCAATTTCTTTTTAAGACTTCATGGTGTGAGGAGTTAAAACTGCAGAGAACTTGGAGGATGTGGAACCATATTTGCAGGTAGAAAAGATTTTTAAAAAGTTAAATATTGTCTAGGGTCCAGAGACCTATGTTAAGTGTTTCCAAAAGGTTTTTTTCCTCACCTGTGGGATTTAAGATTCCACACACACACACTTTCAACAGCAGGTCCTTCACCCTATGTTGCACCAAACACTATTTTTTTAAAAATAAATGTCTCCCAGTTTCTAAACTGATCTGTCATGTGGCATGGGGTGGGAAGGGGGTGCTATTTTTCCACACAAGTCCAAAGCTTCTTCAGACATGGTCCTGGATGCATGTTTCTTTGGATCTTAGCTAAATAATATAAATGATATATTGAAAAATGAATTTTCCCAATATTCTCCAAAAATGGAGAGGAATGTCAGGAGGGGGGAAACATTGGCTGGGTTCAGACATTTGGACTGGAGTTGGGATTTCATCTCTGGATCATGCACTCATCCCCCCAATACAAATAACATCTCGCACGAGCCAATAATGCACAAGTTCTTTGCCCAATATGCATGATCCTTCCCACTCCCCATGGGGGTTGGAAGGTCACAAAGATCAGGTCAACGGCATATATATTCACATGCATGACCAATGGCCTCACACAAGATGCCAATTTAGGAATGGACGGATCTGTTTGTTTCACTTTCTCCCACATTCCAATTTGCAAACTCTCACATTCTTCCCATCCTGTTCATGAAGAAATGTGCACATTAGGGCAAATGAAGCAGGCACAGTTCTGACTCATCCCTAGATGCTATTCAGATGGTGCTAGAGATGAAAGCTCCAATGGTGTTCATTGCACTAAGGATGTTACTATGGACCTAAAGGTCTGAACTAAGGCAGTGTGGTTGGAGTTTAAAAAAAAAGCAAACAAAAAATGCACCAAACTGGATCTATATGAGTGATCGATTCCTATGTGAAACATGCTTACAGATGTGTTGGCTGCTTGTTATATATTTTTTCCAGACTGCTACAATGGGGGTGCAGCTTGGAAGAAATGAATTATGATTTACAGGAAGTTTCTAAAGGGTCAGAAATTCATTTATAAACATATGAAGCTGACATCAACTGGATCAGATCTTTAGTAAATTTAGCTCACCACTATCTACTTTGACTGGTGATGACTCTCTGAATTCCCAGGCAGTGATCTTCCACAGCCCTGCTACTTGAGGTCCTTTTAACCGGAAACCCCAGGGATCATTTCCAGGAACTTGTACACACAATACATGCTTTCTGTTTATGAGCTATGGCTCTCTCCTTGGAGCTTTCTCATGGTACATTTGCTGTCATAATTACAAGGTACTGCTTTTGTCAAATGGGATGTATCTCATTGCCAAGGCTTACCTCAGTTTCCGAGGGAACAAAAGAAAGTCATATGCTCCCCCACGTTTATGAACAGTGTGCTGGTTTTCTGCTTGAATTGTCACTAACAGAATCCAAGTGTAAGGTGACTTCTGCTTGTATGTGTGTGGGGGTTGATGCTGGGGCTCAGGAACTGTTGACAGTGTTCCATCTGCTCTTCTTTTGGAGTCTGCAGAAAGGGTGCTTTAGAACTCCTACGTCTTTCATTTGTGCAGTGGCAATGATCTTGCACTGAGAGGTTAAAGTCGAAGCAAATGTGGCATCTGAAGCATAAGCTGAGGGATCACGGTCAAAAACATAGCTATTGGTTCTGTTGAAGGAGCTGTAAAGGAAGGGCAGGTGAAAAATCAACAATGCAATCCTGAAAGAGGCCTCTACATTCTGTGCAAGACAGATTTGCTGCTGAAAGAGGCATCCCTATGTCAGGTTCTCTTTATTTATATATTTATTTATATATTATTACATTTATATGCCACCTTCTTCCTATTGCAAGGAGACCAAAGTGCCTTACATGGTCCTCCTCCTCTATTTTTATCCCACAACAACCCTGATGGGGTAGGTTAGGCTGAGAGTCAGTGGCTGGCCCAAAGTCACCCAGTGAGTTTCATGGCTGAGTGGGGGCTAGAACCCAGATCTCCCAAGTCCCAGCCCAACACTCTAACCACTACACCACACTGGCTTTTTGGGGGGCCCTAAAATACTTACCTTGTATTATGTTGTCACTATGTGGCCCCTTTTCCCACCCATGCTCTATAACATTGGGGGGCATTGTGGGGGCAATGACCTGTGCAATGTGGTCTTAACACAGTGTGGGGTAGGTGTTCCTGCACGTTACAGGGGAGAGAAGGAGAACTTGACACAGGGATGCCATTTTTGCCAGCATTCCCATGTCACCTCTAATTTGCACTTCTGCCCTCACATGGAAAAGAAGTCCTCTGCTCATTGATTTCCCACTTGACCATGCACACACAGCAGGTGTTATTGAGCATCTGAATACACATTTACATTATGACTTTCATCCAGATGCAACATAACCCCCTTCTGCAATGCACAGTTTCACTGGAAATGTGCTTTTCTATCCATCTTTCAGCGCAGACCCTAATGTTAATTCCCCCTCTTTCAGTATCTCGAGCCACTAGTTATAATTCAGGGCAATTTCTCTAGTGTCTTCTAGAATCAGTTTTTTAAAAAGGAAAAAAAAAGACTAATTTCAGCTTTGTGTTTTACGTCATATTGATACAGAACAGTGTGTGCAGTAGTGCATGATTGTAAGGGGACCCTTTCCCTGCAATTGCATAGTTTTGCTTTGTTGCATCTATAGGCCTCTGGTGGATTTTAACATTGTTTTGCCCTGTTTTAAGGAAGGGTTTTTTTTTTCTTTCCCATGTTATTATGTGTTGCTGTTTTAATCTATTGTTGTACAGTATTGCTGTTTTAAATTGTACATTGCTTTGATGGCCCTGGGGCAGAAAAGAGATTTATAAATACTTTTAATAAATTATAATTTCACAGTACTAATTGTACTTCTAATTGCTACTCCTTCTTCAGAGCAGTTTAAATGGCACTCCACCTAAGCTACTGATCAGGTCCATATCTGCTTAGCTGAGTCCATTCCCTGGACCCAGTTACACACCTCAAGCCTATCTTAAATGGGGCAGTGCCATCTAGCCTGAAAAAATTATATATCTGTGCTGTTCAAAATCCTTGGCACAGGGCTTTATCATTGTAGGGAATGTGTGGCTTCATTAACGTGTCATGGGGAGGGACGTTTAAAAAAAAACATCAGTGCAATGGTTACTTGAGTTCCAAGCTCAGTAACTGCATACCTGAGAAGGCTGGATAGCAATATATGCATCCTATACCTGGTACATGCACAGTCCCCCGTTCCTGATAATGGCCAGTTTACTGCGGTAACAATGATGTCTCAGGGGTGGGGGTAACAGGCCTGTGCTGATCCCGCTATGTCAGCCTTGCCCAGCCTGGTGCCCTCCAGATGTTTTGGATTTCAACTCCCATCAGCCCCAGCCAACATGACCTGATTAAGCAGCAAGCAGTAGTCAGGGCTGCTGGGAATTGTAGTCCAAAACATCTGGAGGGTGCCAGGTTGAGGAAGGCTGCTTTATGTACTGATGATGCTGCACGCACCCATGCTAGGTTGCAGTCCATGATGATCCGATGATTGATTTGGTGATGGTGATGAGGATGATCACCATCATAAGATTAATTGCATTTGAAAGACAAACTACATACTATGCACTTTTTGATTTTGATTTTACACTATGTTTTGTGGTAACAGGAAATGAAATGTGACAGATTACTAATCTGGGATAAGACAATATGATCAAGAGCTGATACATGCTTGTACATCAGGCAAATCTTGCTTAACTTTTAATTACTGTGTCAGTAAGTAAGAGAGCTGGGTGTGTTCCAAAACAATAGAAGCCGATGTTTTCAGCTGTGTCTTCTTCTTTTTCTTCTTGAGGTTGTGCAGCTGCTGTCACAGACATCTTGCTTTCAAGTTAGCATGAAAAGTGATAATCCAGGGCATCATAATGCCATCCACTCTGACAGATATCTTTCCCCCCCCTCAAAAAAAGAAAGAAAAAGAACAGTAACAACCAAGAAGAGAAGTAAGGTCCCTTCATTACAATCAGGGGGATGCTGCAGGAGGCATGAAGAAGCTGCTTTGTTGTACGACAACAATCCATAATTTACTTTACAGATGTCCCTGTAATTTAAGCAGCAGGCAGAACAACTACACAGTTGTAGATGCTCTTGGGGGGAAGGATACCCAGAGCCTCATAAATCATTGGGAGGATTAAAAGCAATGAGCATTTATCTTCTTAACCCTGTAAAGCAATGCTGCAAAGCCAAGGATTACAACTTGCTGTGCATGTAATCTTTGTTCAGGGATAAAAAGTGTCAAGCCTTTGGGGGGGGGGGTTTGGCTTTGCTTTATTTATTTATTTTACCCCCAATTAATAATGTTTCTCTCAATTAGCAATGATGCATTCCTGTTAGGGAAAGGTAAGAAAGGCTATTGGAAATGTATTAATTTAACACTCAATATGGGCACTTTAAGGCTCAGGCTAGATGTGAAGTTAATTGTGCATCCAACACTAAAATGGCAGCATTTTTTTTCTAGCTCTCTATGGCCTTCCATAACATTTAGTACAATTTGCATATGTCATGGCATCATGGTACTCCATGTTTGTCTGTTATGGTGCTCCTACATCAGCCAAGGTCCATGTAAAAACCTCTGCCCATATGATTCTACAATGTGTTGAGCATACAATGCAAGCACCATGTCTCATATGGTGCTGAACATCAATTGTGTATGCTAAAGACTCTTAAAGGAGCAGGTAGGTGAAAGCGAGATTGGTGGAGGAGGTAGAAAGAAACTACACACCGCATGTTGTGTGTAAAGGGGATCTAAGAAGTAACTGGTGGATTTTTATTCTGTTTTTGGCCTCGGAGACTGGTAGTAGTAGAGAGAAGAGATTTCCAGCTATTACATTATTTTGCCTACCCACCATTTTGTTATTAGCTTTTTGCATTGACTAAGAGCCAGTTCACCTATCCCTGCAAGCCAACTTTGTAATTGTGAACTACACCAAAGTGGGCATCTTTCTTCCATTCTCTTTAGATGCCTCCATTCCCGTGGAGAAAGGTTTGAAACACTCCCTTCCTCAGCTGAGACACCAACGTGGTTGTTTCCCACAGAGAGACCCTCAGACCACTGCACTGAAGGCACATTTTCCAATGTCAAAGCTGGCAGGCAGTGTCAAGATTCCTCCAGCCTGCTCTCTTGAGTCAGGAATATGTGAGCTTTGCCCAAAAAATGGGTTTGTGTTTATGTTCAGGGGTGCAAACAGGGAAAGTTCTGCTGCTTAATGAATGGAAATATTGTGCATCCCTAATCCACATACATAATTTTTTAACAATTTTATAACACTATTTTAAATGGATCACTTACAGTAAATATTTATGAAATATATATCCATAAGTATCAAAAAGTATGTAGTAATACAATTATCCATAAAGATAGTTATGCATAAACATCAGAAAAAACAGACCAAATATCCATGTATTTATCCAAGTAAAGGTGGCGTGTAAATACCACCCACTCAAATGTTGAAAGCATTATTAGGCCCTCAATCCATTGTGTTATAAGAGGTGAGCGTTTATCTTTCCAGTGTTGTAAGATCAGCCTTTCGGCTGTCAAGAGGCCGCGGAAAATCCTCATGCGTTGTCTTTGTGATAAATTCCATACAGCAGGTATATAATTTAAAAGAATGTGTGCATCGGTAAATATTAGAGAGCATTCTAATACTAGATTTATTCATACTATGACCTCTACGCAAAAAGAAGCAACCACTGGGCATTGCCAAAACATATGGATAAACGAAGCATTCACAGTATTATGCCACCAACAGTTAGCTGACTTAGACAAACCCTTATTAAAAGACGTTGTGGTGTCCAATAAACACGAAACAAAAGTTTTTGCTGAATAAGACGTAACCTAAGATCCATAGACCCTTCTGACACAGATGCAAAAACAATGTTCCATTGATTAGGCAACATAAGAACATCCAATTCCCTATTCCATTCATCTTTAAGACTCTGTATATCATACTTATTCACCGATAATAAGTATTTATAAACATGAATCGTAGGTCGATATAACTGCTCAGCTTCAATCAATGCATCCAATAGCAAAGGAGACTCTGAAGCTGTAAAAGCAGCTGGACCAAACCTAGATTCTAACAAATGTTGCAATTGCAAGAATTGCCATTCAGCTGAAGCAGGCAAGCTATATTTAGTACGCAAAGCCGAAAATGACAAAAACTCATCATCTACACTCACTAATTGATCCAAAGTAAAAATCAACCTGTCTTCCCAAGTCCGCCACAGGAATGTTTTCTTACCAATTTTAAAATCCGGATTACCCCATAAAGTCTGTTTCGCATGAGAAAATGGGTCAAACTGTATTTTATATGCCACACCTCTCTAAGTGCCATAATTGTAGGGGGGCGGGCACTATCCATTTTAGTATAGCGAGACCCTAATGCCATCCATTTAGAGAGAGGATCCAGACATAAGGATGCCAAAACTGACCAAGGTGGATAATCTAATCTAAGTGGAAAAGACCAGAATTTAGAACTAGTCAACAAATAAGCCCTATGATATAAGGCAAAATCTGGAAAACCAAACCCACCTTCTTTAGTTGCAAGTTGCATCCTTTTCAAAGAGATTCATGAAGGTGAGGAACCCCAGAAAAATTTGCAAAACCATTAAGTTTTTGAAAATAATTACCAGGTATAAATAGAGGAATCCCATGTAAAACATATACAATCCTAGGTATGATATTCATCTTAAGTGTATAACCTTACCCCACAAACTCAACTTAAGAGATGCCCATCTGTCTATATCCTGTGAGATCTCATTAATCAACTTACTCAAATTAAGTTTAATCATGTGGGATATGTCTCTAGGGATATGTATTCCCAGGTAGGTAATACAATCTGGGCACCATCAAAATTGCCACTGAGTTAATGCACTCTGAGATGTAGTATCTTCAATCGGCATCAATTCTGACTTTGACCAATTAATTAAATAGCCAGACAAATCACCAAAGTTCTTAATCACCTTCATCAAAGCAGGAACCGATGACTGGAGTTTCGAAATAAACAATAAAAGATCATCAGCAGAGAGAATTTTAAATTCTAAATAATCATGTAAAAATCCATGAATATTACTATTCTAATAGCGCACGCCAGGGGTTCCAAACATAAGTCAAATATCAATGGAAAAAGTGGACATTCCTGTCTATTACCTCTCCCAAGTATAAAATATTCTGAAAAACACCCATTGGTCTTAACTCTCGCTCTTGGGGTTGAATATAAAATTTTAAACCAACTTAAAAATTCCATGGGAAAGCCAAAGTTTCTCAACGTAGCAAAAATAAATTTCCAGTGAATTTTGTCAAAGGCCTTTTCAGCATCCAAAGAAATTATAGCAGCAGAGTCTTCTATTTGTATTTAAAGCAGTCAGATCAACTACTAATCTAAGATTATTGGCTCCCTGTCGATTTCTAATAAAACCCACCTGATTGGACCGAACAAGTGTTGTAATAACTTGTTGCAATCTAACAGCCAAAATTGCCATTAATATTTTAATTTCAACATTAATTAATGAAATAAGTTGATAGCGCAAAACGTATGGTCTTTTCCAGGCTTAGGAATCACAGTGATATAAGCATCATTTTATGATGCCGAAAGAGAACCAGATTCAAAAATATAATTATAAAGATAATGAAGCTTTGGGACCAAACGGCTAGAAAATGTTTTGTATCACTCAATTGGGAACCCATCTGGACTAGATGCTTTCCCAGCATTCATATTCAAAATTATTATTTCCTCAATATGCAGGGGAGCCATAAGGAACTGTTGTTGTGAGGAATCTTACCTTAGAAGTTTAAGCTGAGGAAAGAAAATGTCCATTTCTTGCTCTGATATTTCTTTACCCGCACTATACAAATCAGAATAGAATTTTTAAAATTGTGAATGTATATCTTTAGGGGAAGTGTATATCATATCGCTCTCATCTTTAATAGCAGAAATAACCCCTCGATGCCTTTCTGTTTACGCTTACTAGGATGTTCACCATTTTCCCAGTATGCCTGTCACAAACAGGTTAAAGCAAATTCCGCCTGCTGTGAAAGGATATTATTAAATTCATATTTAATGCTCTTCAGCTCCTGATAAAGTTGTGCTGTTGGAGAAGAGGCAAACTGAGTTATGAGGGATTTCAACTTCTCACTCAAAACTACTATTTTTTAATTTTGTTTTTATAGAAAGCATGAGCAATAATTTGGCCCCATATACAAGCTTTACTGGCTTCCCACTCAATAGCACAAGAATCATATGTACCCTCATTAATTTCAAAGTATTCAGTTAATTCTGCCAAAATCTGTTTTTTAAGCATCTGATCATTAAGAAGGGAAACATTTAAACTCCAAAGAGCAGGGGGCCTAAGTGAATCTGAAAATTGCAACTCAGACAAACTGGGGCATGATCAGAAACTACCAGCATTTCAATCTTACAGACATTTATATAATGTAACAATGATGTAGAAACCAAATTATAATGAACAATTATAATGAACAGATGCAATAAATCTGCAGTCCCTTTCAAGAGGATGCAAAGCTCTCCACACATCAATCAAACCAAATTCAGCCATATATGCCTGAAGCTTAAGTCTCACCATCGTTTGCTTCTTAGGGGCAGGTGTATTTCTATCCAACAGTGGGTTTAAAACTTCATTAAAATCCCCACCCAAAATCAAATAATAATATGCAACATCAACCAATTTACTGAAACACTCATGAAGCATAACCGGAGAATCATTATTAGGCCCATATACATTAATCATAGCAATTACTTTGTCATTATATTTTCCCACTTAAAAAAAAAAAAAAAAAAAAACATCTTCAGGATCACTAATAACCCATTGGACTGAAAAACAAAATTGCTTATGAATTAAGATTGCTACCCCTACATTATGTGATATGGAACCCTTGGATCATGCACAGCTGCATATCGTCCAAGATCCTGGGATGCAGCTGTCACAATGTACACTTTCACGAGTCCTTAAAAATATAGTTGTTTGTGCAGATGGTTCAGCTATAAATAATCAGTCTTCTGTGTGACTTGAGGGAGAAAGTAGAGGACTGTGAATTGGAACTGATCATACGTTTATTTGCTCTGCATAGCAAGGTTAAATCTGGCAGCTAATTGGCAAATTAATTGGCAAGGTTTATGATTGTGTTACTAATATCTAGAAAGAAGCAGAAATTCACAAAATTATAGTCAGCCTGGGAAGATCATCAGTTAACAAACAAAATGTACTGAGGACTGGGTGTTTGTTCACTACTGGAGTGCTAAGAACAATAATCATATTCATTGGTTTGGTTTGGTTTACTGTAAGCTTTGCACAGGCACTTTTTAAATAATAAAAACAGCATATATCATTGTGAACCAGAGGTATAAAATTCATATAGGTCAGCTGTAAACTGACAGTAAACTCAGAATTGTGAACAAGGTTGCGGGGGGGGGGGGGGAAGAAAGCTAGACGCTAAAACTGAAGCTAAAAACTATTGCTGTTCAGTTAGCATTCTTATAGTGGTTTCTCAGGATCATTCTTGCCCCCGCGCTCCACTTTGTTCAGAAGGTGGTTTGCCTTTATGGCTGTCAGAGTTTGTGTCAGGGAAACATTTTTTTTAAAAGGAGCACCATCTGTGTACGTAGCCCCCCACCCCACATACCCACACCTGTGTTCCTAATTAGCTCTGTTTAGATCACAGCCATTCTTGGTATTGCTTCTGCTATTCTTATCAACACTCATTTTGTACTATACCATGTGCTAATCTGAACTATTTTGCAGATCCAGAATGTGCTAATGAACACAGGTTTCAGGCATGCAAAAGAACCACTCACGTACATACTGTGCTGAAGAAGCCCCCTGCACTTTGGAGCAGTTTTCCCTCTACTGAGCAAGACAGCACAACTCTTGGAAAGAGAAGAAGCAGGAGTATAACCCAGATTCTATGCCACAGCCAGGGCCATGGGTCCTTCTGCTCCTGTCTAGGTGGGCCATCAATTCTAGTTGCTTTATCACAAGTTGGCCACCTGTTCTCTAATGCAGGACTGTCAAACCTCTTTTGACTGGAATTAGGGATGTATGAGAAATTTGTTTCAATTTGGTTTTGATCAGGATTTAGTCAGTTCGTACCACCTGGGCCAAACATGGACACAAACACAATCTGCGGTTATTAGAATTTGGGCCCGAGTTGAAGTGGGCAGCCTCTGGATCAGTCTGAGCTGAAATGGAGTCTTGATCGAATCTTGTGGTCAGTGCACACTCTTAGTTGGAACCATACCTTTTGCTCGGCATGATGCAGTCACTCCAGTTTCCGAGTCAGAACTTTTCCAGATTAATATTGGAAATTCAGGCAAGAGAACAAAGTCATATTATACTGCATAAGTCAACACTCAGTCAGGCAAATATGAGTTTATGCAAATCACCATATGTCTTGTGAAACTGACTCTAGCTAATAATATTTCACTGTCTTCTACTTTTGTACCACATAAAAGTCAACAAGCCCATCTGATCAGGATTTGGTATAATTGTTTATGTAAAATGAAATGGAAGCATCCGCTTGGGTCCTAATGGCTGAAAGTGTTCCTCAAAGATTATAATCAATACTAACACTAATTGGCATCTTCATTGATTGATCATAGTGGTATGGTTTTTTAAAAATGTGTATATAAGAAAGTGCTTCAATTTGGAGGATTAAAAAGAGCAATATCTACATACAATTTTTCCTCTGACATAGTAGATTGAAAGTACTTCTATCTCTCTCTGCATTAGAAGAAGAAAAATTGTCATATATATCCATCTTCACTGAAATTCAAACTTGGTTTGAATTATGCACTAGCAAATGCAATTAGTCCTGAGGGCAAAGTGCTCTTCAGAAAAAAAGAAAACATTCTGGATAGATGCAGACTATTTATCTAGTACTTACTTACTGTGGTGTGCATTTAACCACCAAGTAAGTTGGTTGTCTGGCCTAGTTCACATGAATGGCAGATGATGTGGGAAAACTATTCCTGGACCACTTCAGAATGCAGATGTGGACATCACATGACTGAGCACTCCTCTGTATTAAAACAAAGAAACATAAGCCGCTTCTCTGAATATAGTAAGGGAGAAGAATTCTTGCTTAGCCTTCTCTCTGATATGCAAATTTTGCATGTGCATGGATTCCCCCCCCCCATGGGGGATAATGGAACCCCCATTTGCAGTCTGAAACGGTAGATTTCAAGAACAGTTTTACCACTTCATCTGCTGTTTGTGTGAATTGGCTTTCTGTATCACCCTACCAGTTGGTAAGAAGCATTTTAATCCTCTTCTGAAGAAGATGTGTGATTAAAAGTGCAATCCTACCAGATTGACACTCTTTAGAGGGAAGGACTGAGCCCCCTGCTCATCCAAAGCCCTGCCAGCAAGATCCAAGTAGGGTGGGTTCGATGATGGAGATTTTTTCGCCTCCCATTCTGCCTTACAATCATTTTCAGCTAGAGGGGCCTCTCAGCCAGGGATGGGGACTCGGACTCGAGGACTCGACTCACGAGTCCGACTGAGTCCTCCCTCCGACTCAAGTCCCACTCGAGTCTGTATATTTTTGATGGGACCCTAGACTCGACTCGGGACTTGGAACAAAAGTTCCAAGTCTCTGTTTCCAGTAGGTTCCTTTTTCATTATGCACCACCTCGGTGCGGGGGAACCATTTAAATGTTACTCCAGTAGCCGTGGAGCCAGGTAGAGTGGCTGGAGGACAGGAAACGCTGAGGTAGGCAGCACTGGAGAGGGGGAAAAAACTTTTACAAAAAGAGTTAAGTTAGCTGCTTTCTTTCTTTTTTAAACTGCTGAGTGTGTTCTGCAAAGGCAGGTTTCTTCCAGGCAATTCCATCCACTTTCCAAGCAACTTAAATATTACTCATGACTACGAAGTTTATTTGATTCCCTCCCCCCCCCCCTTCTCATCCGTTTTTACAAAAGGTTTGTGTAGTTGAGTTGTTGTTTTTAATTGTTGGGTGGGGTGAGGTAATTATTATTTTCATAGAAAGGTAAAACAAATCTTAAGAAGGTGGGGCAGGTGGGAAGAAGGGGGAACACATCTAATGATCTGCCACCTTAAGGAATCTTTTGGTTTTTCTTACCTTGAAGCGAAGGCATCTCTGCATGACAGATTTTTGAACTGGTTTAGGCTGCAATCCTTGATATATTTACCTGGAAGTAAAGCCCCACTGAAAACAGTGGGGCTTGTTTCTGAACAGATGTGTAGGGTTGCATGCTGCAAAATCATACCTTCCCACCATAGTTTAACTGGTATAAATACAAATACAGGTTTGTTGTGCAGATCTGCCCTAAGCGATACAAAAATAAGTGCTTTCCCATGCCACCCACCCCCCACTCTGTTGGATCATTTATTATTGATGTGGGAAGATGCAAGCTGTTCAGTTACACAGAACTCTTCATCACTCATAATTCTTTATTTGTTGTTGCTCATGGCTGCATCTCAAGTTCAACACCAGGGTGTTGGAGTGAAAAAAAAGCACTGCTAGCAAAGTTTAGTTTTGAAAAAAATACAATTGTAAGGGATCAAGCTTGCTGGAAATTCACCCCCTCTCTGCCCCTACTCTTTAAGAACCTAAGAAGAGCCATGCTGGATCAGGATCCATCTAGTCCAGCATTCTGTTCACACAGTGGGTTCTTAAAGCGTAGGGGCGGAGAGGGGGTGAATTTCCGGATATAACTGTAGTAATAACTACAAAGTAGAGAGTGGTTCTCTACACGTGCAGAGATCCTTTCCTCCGCACTGTGTAACATTCAGCCAAGAGTAAGGGCTTTAGGGCAGAGGCAATTGCTTCAAAGCAAGCTTGACCCCCAGTAGCTCTCGAACTAAGAATGAAGCATTTTGTAATCCAGCTTCTTTCTCCAGGGAAAGACCATAAAATATCTAAAGGGGAAGGGGCTTTTCTAAAGCCAGTGTGTGTGGGTTCTCTCTCCTCTCTCTTTGGGCATTTTCACTACTGACTCTCTTTGGTTAGTAGAGTGGGTGTTCAGAGAGGGTGACGAGACCTCACCATTCCAGACGAGAATTGTGACGAGACCTCACCATTCCAGAATGGGGGCCAAACATTTAGAAAAAACCGTGTTCCTCAAATGCAACATGGATAAGTTTTAGGAAGTAGAGCAAGTTTATTTTTTTAAATCATTTTCCTAAAATGCAACCTTTCAGACATTTTGGGTTTGGCTGCCTCTGCCTGCCTGTTTGGGGTTTCCTGCCTCCTCTGCCTGCCTGGTCTCTTCTTGACCAGTTCCACAGTTTGAATTGTCCAAGACAAAGGGCACTGCCTGCCTGCCTGTTTGGGGCTCCCTGCTTCCTCTGCCTGCCTGGTTATTTTGGATTTGCCTGCCTGGTCTGTTCTTGCCAAAATCAGTGGCAGAGTTTTGAAATAAAAAGGCACCCTTGCGCCTAGAATTTATTTAAGCCACACATCTGAAGTAGCCTTATTTTGTTCGGGAAAACCCCCCATTGATTTTAATAGGGACTCGTGGAGTCAGCTTTGGGAGTGACTCGTGACTCGTGAGTCACCATTTTGGACCAAGGACTCGGACTCGAGACTCGGGTTCAAAGACTCGTGACTCGACTCGTGACTCGAGACCAAGGACTCTCCAACATCCCTGCTCTCAGCCTATCTTGACGACTTACCTTCCTGTGGGCAGGATGAACAACAGAGAGGCTTTTGGAACCAGGAGATCCACGTCTCTCCTCTCCCCGCTCCACCCACTGGCAGAGGGAAATTCCCTGGGGCAGGGGGGATAGCCACTTGGATTCCCCCCTTAAGACCCTAGCTGTGTCTGCGGCCTGGGAGTGGAGGGAATCCACACCTCCCAGAGACCATAGGATTGCTCTGTTAGTGTAGTAAAATGTATCTGTATCTACCCTCTGTCATTATTGCCTTTGAGATGTGGGCTGAAATATTACACATTTAAATATTAAATGTGGGCTGCTCCTGGGATTGTTGCCAGCAAAATGAAAGGAAAATAGGTCCTCCATCCCTAAGGAAACCTGTAATCACTTAAGCTAGACTGTTCAATCATAGCAACAAAAAAGGTGAACCTTGTTAGTGTCTAAAATGGGGATAAAAACATTCACTTTTCTTCATCAACATGTTCACAAGCATTAAATAAACCTCTCCCCCATTACAACAGTTTTTAGCAACTACTTTGAAAGTGTCTGCCAATTCCAGAAATGTTTGTTTTGATTTATTTAGGTATTTACAGGGAGGCTGCCATTCTGCAAAGTAAAGGGATACCCTCCACTCCAGCATCATCTTTATTTTGGTTCAAAAGAGTTGTTTTATATTCTGGGCAAGTTATTTGGGCAAGTTATTTTTCTCTTAGCCTCACCAGTTTGTTTACTGGGAAACAAAGGTTTTGTGATTGGCTATGCTCACTATATAGCAGCCATTTTATGAATGAGAAAGCCCCACCCATGGCAGCCATTTTGTGGGAATCATTGAAACCAAATGGATTAAATACAAAATGTAGGCAAAAGAGGCCACAGACAGTGAGGGCAAAGCAACAAGACACTAATAAGTGGAGCAGAAATAATTAAAATAAAAACAAAACAAGTTCTCACTTTGAGGTTGCTCACCAGATGTTGGAAAATGGATTTTCAAGAGTCAGACATTGAGAGAGGAAAGAAGGCAATGGCTCTCTTTCCCCTTTGTGATTTGAGGAAAGTGGGAGGTGGGGCGTTGATGGGTAATATCTTTGGCTATCACAGGTCCATGTGAGAAAGATGGGGGGGCGGGCTGACTAAGTTGTCAAAAGAAATCCCATAGGCATGTCTACTTACACAATATTGGGGGGGGGGTAGGGTCTCACAGCTTTAAAAGGTGACTGATACTTTTGTAGGTTAAACAAAGTAAACTGGCTAATTTTCCCTTCTACCTGACCTAAACAGGAAGGTTAGAAATCAGCATGAAATATTTCTTGTTTGAATCTGTGGCTGTCACCCAAAGGCAAGATTTGAAATTTGCAAGTGTTAATAGAGAGCGATGAAGAAACAGAATGGACTGGCCCAAAAGTTGTTTGCAAGAGGTTTGCAGCTCCAGTTGGGATGTGCAGGGCCTGAAGGTCCTAATGGAACCTGCTACTCTGCTTTTTTCCAAGAGCAAGAAAACCAGTCCCCTTCCGGATACAGGCCCCTTCTTCCCCAAAACAGCGGGATGTTGGGGGGTGTATTGTAACAATACATAGTCCCAAATAAGGATATTTTAACCCTTAGACAGAAAAAATATATTGTGGTACGGCGCACATGCGTATGTGTGTCTGTCTGTCTCTGTGTGTTTAAACCTAACCTCCTAATCTTCTAGATAAAACAGAGGTTTCAGCCTTCCCCTTTACTTTGAGTCATCTTATTAGCTGCGTGTATGGGACTACGTTCAACATGTTCTGATTGTGGCTGATGTAATTCAAGCAAAATTGCCTTATAACAAAAGCATATACAATCACAGTGTTAACATTTAACGAGATTTGTCACTAGTCTAATACAGAGAAGTTGCAAAACCAACAGCTAAGTAAGTCTTCAAACAAATCCCGACATCCACCATTGTCTACTTCCCCGCCCCTTTCACTTATTCGGCAAACAATAAGAGCTTGAATTCAGAAAAGCTTCAAATCACTTGTGAGTGGTTTAGAAAAGATTATTCCAGGAGAGGCTATACCTGGGTTCTTTTGAAATTGAATGCCTATACTCATCATTACAATATTACTTTGTGCTAATTTTATTCATGTAAGTGTTAGCAAGGCCAGTATCCAGCTGCTTTGAAAGGTTTCGTTTTGGTGGGGGGATGGGGGCAGAATGTCTTGGCTTCATGCAACAGACTTGGAGGCCCAAGATACAAGTTGGTTATGCCTACGAATGGCCCTGAAGAAGATTTTTGAAATATGTAGGGCTCAATATTTCTATGCATCTGGAGGTTTCCTGCCTTTGTCTACCCAGCATCATCCACCGGCAATCAATGGACAATGACCTGACTCGGGGCCTGATTTAAGGGCAGGTGGCCCAGCAGCCTGGTCTATCAGGTTTAGGAGATGAATGTCATAGCATATCAACCCAAAAAACTGAAATGAAAAGTATAAACGTTTCATCTCATTTATTTATTTGCCAATATTTATGTATCGCTTTTATTAAAGAAAGGTTGAAGTGATGTACAAAGGACAATATCACCTTCCTGGGGATGCCTGTTAAATGGATTGGTTCCTGCCTAATTTGTAGTGGTAGGAAGTTCCAGAGTATGGGTGCTATGACACTAAAGGCCCTATTCAAGCTATGGTGGACCAAACCTCCAAAATCTTCATTACCACCACAACAGTATCTCCTGATGAGCACAGCAACCGAGCTGGCCGGTAGGGAATCAGGCAATTCCTTAAGTAGATTTCATAGATCATAGAGTTGGAAGGAGCCTACAAGGCTATCGAGTCCAACCCCCTGCTCAATGCAGGAAACTAGAGGAGGGGTCTCCCATCCAAGTAACAACCAGGCCTGACCTTGCTTAGCTTTCCACGCTCAGGCAAGCTGAGCCAGCGTAAACCACAGGCCTGTATATAGTACCCTGGTCCTGAGTTGCTTAGGACTTTGTAAACAAGTACCAAAACTGTGAACCTGGCCCAGCAGCATTCAGCCAGCCAGTGCAGTTCGCTCAGCATAGGCACAATATGCTGGTGCCAAGCTGCTCCTGTTACCAACCTGGCTGTGGTATTCTACACCTTCATTTATCTTCACTTGTGAAGGTGGCAACACCACCCTGCATAGTTAGCATTGTGTTTATGTTATGCTTTTTAATTATGTTTTTATCTGTGGGTGGCACATTGGAGGGGCTGTCAGTAGTTGGCAAAAAATTTTAATGTCCACACAATGTACAGAAATATTTTCATTTTTTAAAAATAGCCACACTTGTGCAACTGTGGAAATCAGGAGCCTCAGTTGGGTAATGTCGCAGGAGGGGGGGTACCTGTCAGAGGGCAGTACTTACCAACCTGGGACATTGGCTCCAAAGGGACTCTTCCCTTTGCTTTCTCTTGACAGCTGTCAAAAGGCAAGCTGTCAAGGGAAAGCAAAGGCATGAGTGATCTTTGCTCACAAAAGGGGGGTGCTGAGATTTACACCCCCTTCACAGTGAGATCCTCATCTCTCTTTTTTTCTTTCATTTTCCCTGACAGTCCTCAAGGTGATGCACATTTTTGTACTTTTTCCCAAGACTCTAGCTGCTCAGGAAAGTGCAAAAGTGCATCCCACCCCTTTTTTGGGTTCCCGTTAAAATAGCTTTTGACAGGGCAATGGTTTGTGTGTGTTTTTTACTGGGGCATTATATATCTTACACGTTTGGTAGAAGCCTTGCATGCAAATTGTGCATCAAAGTTGTGAAAGGAACTTCAAAAGAAAAAGAAAAAAATGAGTTAGACAAATGAGGAGGAGGAACCGAAAACACTTTTTGTCTGGCATGCTATTTGTTCTAGGGCTTATTCTGCCCCCTCTATTCCCTTTAGCAGGTCATTGATGAAGCCCGATTCTGCACCTTTTCCCAGGGCATGATGTATAAGACTAAAATCTACACAAAGATTCTTCATACTAGTATTTTTATTTATTTATTTATTTATTTCTTATATTTATTAATCGCCCATCTGGCCGGCCACCCGGCCACCCTGGGCAATGTACAATTAAAACAATACAATAAAACAATACAATAAAATATGACAATTAAAACGGTATAAAAATTCTTTTAAAATCCTAACCCACCCCATATTCCCGCCTGAACAGCCATGTTTTTAATGCATGGCGGAAGCTCATCACGGAGGGGGCATGGCGAAGGTCACTAGGGAGGGAGTTCCATAACGTGGGGGCCGCCACAGAGAAGGCCCTCTTCCTAGTCCCCACAAGCCTGGCTGCTCTGGCTGATGGGATAAGGAGAAGGTCGTCCGTGGCAGATCTTGTTGAGCGGCCTACTTGATGTTGCTGGAGGCGCTCCTTGAGATAGTAGGAGTAGCAGGGAGATTAAATGCTAAAATTTGGTGTCCTTTAGCTATCTGCAGCCTCTTTGCAAAATCGTTTATACCATGAATGGGCTGAGTAAAAAATACATACCTTATTTAATCTTCATTTCTGTGAGCATCATAAAGCATATTCCATTTTTTGGCATTCATTTTGAGCATATTCACATTGTTTCAATGCCAATCCTTCTATACCCTTTCCCTTTTTGCCCTCACTTTCCTCAGCCTTATTTGTCCTCACTGCTCTTTAATCCTATTGCCTGTGGTGGCCTATCCAATTTTGTCAATGGCATCATGCTGCTATGTCTGGCATGACGATATACAGGATGCTCATACACAAAATCATGTAGTTCATTGGATTAAATAGCAAATGAGGGCACAGACAGTAAGGGCAAAGTAACATGACACTAATAAGTGGAGCAGAAACAAAGGGTCATTGTACCCCATTAAAACAATGCAAATGCTTGGAACAGGTGAGGTATTTTGTTTTGGGAAATTTGTTTGGCTAGGTCACATGTGCTGCTTTCAAAGAGAATATTGATGTAATTGTGGCTTAGTAGCAACCCTTCAGTCCTAAAGAGGACCTTTGTTCAAAAGAAAAGTGTCCGGTATATAGGAAATACCATCACACGGTTATACTTCATAGTCATGGCTGCCACATATCAACCTGCTCAGCACCTATTTCCTAGGGACACCGTTTTGCAGGAACCAACAGCTGTGAGTGACTGTGAATATTAGCAATAGTAGTCTTTGCAAAGTCTGCAGAGCACTTTTATGAAAACATCAGAAAGCACATTTTGTTCTGTTCATCAATAAACCTCCAGCTCAAAAAGATGCCATTACCTTAAGATCAAAGTGATGTTATCGACACATCTGAAAAGCCCCAAAAGCCTTTTGTTGCAACAAGGTAGTACCTAACCTATTCCAAGCTTTTGCATACAAATTTCCATTTGCATGCACAAACAACAGCATGGATTGATTTGAAAAATGATCTAGTGCTATGTAAAATTATTCATACATCTGAGACCTTGGGATCATTTACATTACAAAATTTCTACAATATTAAGGGAGAAGCAACCCCGGGGAGTGGGTGGGCGTTTTGGTGTGTGTGTGTGTGTTAATGTTAATCATATAAGCACACAAAATAGTTTACATTTGCTTCCGGAGGTGTTGGACGATGGGATCCTCTGCCTTTAATTATTTATTTGAAGTATTTTTATGCCACTTTTCAGCCAAAAAGGTTTCCCAGACAGGCTTACATATAATCAATTAAACAAGACAATCCCTGTCCATAGGCGTACAGTCCAAAAAGACACAACAAGGAAAAAGGAATGGGGAGGGAAGAGGGGGAAAATAATTCTTTTAGCAGGGCTGGTGGAAGCGCCCTGCTCTCCTTCTCATTAATTTATTTTATTTATTGCATTTCTGTACTACCCAATAGCCAAAGCTCTCATCCCCCTCTGTATATGTGAGGTAGGAGAAGCCTTAATGAGGGAGGTCTCATTACAATAATTAACTGGGGAAATCATTACAATAATTAATTGATGAAATACACTGGTGGAAAATAATGCTTGTTTTATTGAATACAGCCCTAACACCTGTGCTATTTCCTGTCTAGTTACCAAATGCAGCAGTTGCACTGGTCTCCATGGATGATAAGGCCCCAGTCAGCTTTTCAGTGTTTGTTAAACCCATATGTTTTGTTCAATCTACTTGCCACTCTCTGCTGTCTCCAGCTAGGCATAACAATGTTCTGGGACTTTTAATGACAGTTATACTTGTGTTCTTGAATGAAAAAAAAAGAAGGGAAGACACCAGTAACAGGGAGACATGGAGAGATCTCAAAGGTGCGTTACAAAGAATGCTTAATTACCCAACTCGTTTCCAAAATATCTTCCTCAAGGACACTTAAAATACAACACTGTGTCTTCAACCAGGCTCTGGAGCTAAAATGTTGGTTGTGCACTTTTCAGACTACATCTCTCTTCCACCCTTATTAACAAGACAGATGAATAAAGGGACAGAGTGGCAAGACCATAGTCATAATCCAGCGCTACTGATGCACAGATGGAACAAGCGGCTCACATGTTTGTCACCACAGAGCAGGCTGAATGTCCCTGGGGAGAGAGCCATGTGAGGGAAATAGCAACCTGGTCTGTGGGGGTGCAATGGCTGAAGAAGGCATGATTGCATTCATGGAGGCTGAGAGGAGGGAGATGAGAGGGAGCACAGGGCCATTCCACCAGCCCTGCTGGAAAGGCCGCCCTCTTGAAGGCTCCTCCTCCCTCAACTGCCACCACAGCGGCCATTCCAGCAGGCTGTGCAGAGGGAGAAGAGACAAGAGAGGGAGTGCAGGGCCATTCCACCAGCCTTGCCAGGAGTATTAATTAATATTCCCTCTTCTTCCCTCCCCATTCCCTTTTCCTTGTGTGTCGTGTCTTTTTAGATTGTAAGTCTGCAGGCAGGGACTGTCTTGTTAATTGCTGTAAACCGTCCAGAGAGTTTCGGCTACTGGGCGGTATAAAAATTAAATAAATAAATAAATAAATAAATAAATGGCAATGCCTGCTGGAAAATGGCCACTGTAACTGGGGGGGTCAGCACACCTGGAGTGCAATGGATGAACCTCACCCTGGGAAAACCACCTTCATGATCATGGTGTGTCCCCTGCCAGGTAAGTATATTGTAACTGGGGATATGCCAGGTCAGAGGGAAACAGTCTCCATTTGTCTGTGCTCCCAGGAATGTTGGGGCTGCTGTGTGGTGATGGTGGTAGTGGTGGAGATAGAGGAGGAGGAGGAGGGGAGGAGGACGAGGTGGACTGGAGGATGAGGAGGAAAACAACAACAAATGTCAGCATCTGCAGCAGAATGTTTCATGTCCCATGGGGGGAATCCCTTCAAATCAGTTCTCTTCTTAGTGATGGAAGAATCAGCAAGCACATTGAGGTTCTCCAAGTTCCACCTTGAAGTTCAGTCCGCCTCATTCATTCCTGTTCCTGTTTGTGAGCTCCCCCCCACCCCACCCCTTTGAATGGGAAAAGAAATTCAGAGGAGGCAGGTGACTCCTGGGTCAGCAGGACTCCTTATCCATTGCATCTTTTTGTTTGAGCTTTATCGGAGCTATCCATGGTGCTGAACTCCATCCCCAAAATAGGCTCACCACCATGGAGCACTATGGATAGCTCCTATAAAGCTCATAATAAAAGCTGCAATGGATTAGGACAGTGATGGCAAACCTTTTTGAGCCCGAGTGCCCAAACTGCAACACAAAACCAACTTATTTATTTCAAAGTGCCTTAAATTTGGCAGGAAGGAGGAGGGGGCACTAGCTAATCGCGCCCTGCTCTGTCTCAGGGCATGGCTCTTCACCGGGCACGCAAAGATTTGGGCGCGTGCGCGCTGTGCTTCTGAGCTCTCTGTTCAGTTAGAAGGGGGGCTGGGTGCCCGCACAGTCCGCTTCTGGGGGTGGAGATGTTGGAGTGTGCCTGCCTGTGGAGGCCAGCGAGGAATGAGTGGAGAGGAGTTACTATGGAAACCCGATGCTGAATGCAGAAGGGGACGGTCTTTTCGCGATCTGGCGACCAATGGCTCGAGTGCCCACAGAGAGGTCCCTGTGTGCCAGCTGTGGCACGCGTGCCATAGGTTCGCCATCACTGGATTAGGAGCTCCAGTGACATAGGAGTCACCAGACTCCCCTGGGGAAAAATATGCATTTGGGTGCACTTTTTTAAAAAGTGTGAATCCAAATGCGTAATTTCCATTGACTAAAGCATGAAAATGCACATTTCCCCAATATGTTCATTTTAATGTGCAAATTCTTCTAAAGTATGCATTTTGCGAATGAACGTTGCAAGTGCGGCTAGTGCAAGCTTTGCCAGCAAAATGTGCACGCATTCACGGGTAATCCCTACAATGGAGCTAATGTATGACCCTTTTGAGGCCCTTCCTGCCTTACCAATACTGCTTCAGTTCAAGAGATCAGCAATTGCTTCACTTTGTGCCCTCAGGGCTGCAGGGCCTTTAGCAGGAGGCCTTCTTCCTCCTCCACCAGCTGCCTTTATAGACAGTGCCCCCACTCCCATCAATCATGTTGGGAGATGGCTCATGCTATTCTGGGCCCTAGCTGCCCTCTTTCCTAGCAACACCACAGGATGGACAGTGTGTCTGGCCAAAAAGTGAGTTGCCAGCTGCCCCACAATGCGAAGCTAAGGTGGCTTTTGAACATAGCTTGGGTGCTCAGCTGGATTAATTCCCAGTCATTCCTACCTTCTCCTCTCTCCAGTCTAGTATATGGATGATCCAAATTTGGTGGTTCCAAAGAAGTGTGGCATTTTAGATGACCATTAGTTGTTTTCTTTATAGTAGTAGTAGTTTATTACCTGTGGTCTACCTACCACATATATACAAATAAAATAAGATACAAATATAAAATATGTACTGAAAAAAATATAGTACATAAAAGTTGAACAGAATCAAGAAACAATCATAGAGAGTCTGATCTGGATGGCTACATTTAAAAATTTAGCAACTTGCTCTGTAATAGAAATGTTAGAACACTCAAGTAAGATAATCAGCAAGGACTCTAAGGATTGTCCAGGAAAAGATTATGTAATAAGTAAATGAACGTTTCTCTAGCCCCTTGATAAATCTACAGTTGAAGAATACATGCTGAACAGACTCCACTTCTTCATTGTTGCAGGGACACTATCAGCTATTAACTGGACTTTTTTTTATATCTACCGAGTAGAAGATTAGAGGGTAGACAATTGCACTGAGCCAGAGAAAAAGCTCTCCTATATTTGGAGAAAAATAATAACCAAATTAAATAGGACATCCCATTTTTGAAGTCTGGGCCTGGCAAACCCAATGACCAAGGAGAGCATGGACCCTCTGCCACTCTGTTAAGGTCTTCAGAATCAATATCCATTAGCCTCTGTTTAACAATAAATTTGGCTCTCTCCCAATTCAAAGATAACAAATAGGAAGGAGACAATACCACTCAAACAACTTTCTGCAACACTTTATTCTTCAAGGTAGACTTGTAAGAGTCTGTCATCACCTGGGATACAGGGGAATGGGAGGTAAGCAAAAGACTGCAATAAAGCCAAAAATGGATGGAATATATCCAAGCCAAACAGTTTAAGACATTAAGTCCAGTTTCCAAATTAAGAATAAGAACAGCAACACACCTGGGCACACCAAATATAGATCTAAGAAAGTGGGATTGAACTCCTTCAAAAGAAATTGTTGTTTTCTTCAGAGAAGAAAATCACCTCCTAACTTTTACAGCCTCCTCTATTTTTCTTTTATTCCATGGTACTGACTGTATAAAATTAGGCAAGCAGGAGCAGCATCAACAGTCAGCATGGCTGGGCAGTTGCCAAGGGGCCACAGGCTCAGAAGGGGCCCTCTGCCACCATCCTCCTCCTTGCCAGCCCCACGGTGAAAGGAATTACCTGCAGGCCAAGCCGGCAGGCCCTGTAAGCACCTTATTAAAAAAGAAACTTACATTTTGAGTAGCATCAAACTGAGCCAATCAGATGCTGCCTTTGTTGGGGGGGGCATGATCAATGAAGGCATAGAGTGATATCTATGCTGCTCCAGTTCCCTCATTGGCCAAGTCCTGCCCCAAAGGCAGCATCTGATTGGTCTAGATTGCTACTACTCAAAATGTACATTTTTCTTAAAAGAAAACTTTAAAAATTGTGCATGGAGCCTGCACTCAGCCGACCGGGCTGGCAGGCTGGAGGAGGAGGAGCAGACACCAACACCAACACCACAACCACCAAGTTAAAAAAAATGGAGTGGGTGAGTGGGCAGGCAGGTGAATGAGCAGCTTGGGTGGGTAGGCAGGCAGGCAGGCAGAAGACCGGCAGGAGGATGGAGGCGCTGGCGGGTCGGCTGCTTCAGAGAGTGGGCAGGCAGCGGGGCACATGATGGCAATAGGGCAGCAGGGCACATGATGGCAATAGGGCCAATCAACAGCACTATGCCAACGACCCACTAGAGTCTGGAGCTGGCCCTGAAAGCAAGGATGCAGGCAACTTCACTGTATTGTGGATTGTTCATACAGAGTGGTTGACATGTGTATATGTAGATGTTGACACCAGCCAATATAAATTGGCAGTTCTGTACAAATGAGGAAATGTCAGGCTGTTCCACAGCACACGCATTTGAAGCCATAATCATATATACATTTTTAAGCTAAAAATCCTCCAATGGTTTTGAGCATTCAGGCCATGCACTCATATCAATTTATGGCCTGTATATCTTTAATTTCTATTTGTGTGCCTGTGTGTATGACTTTTCAGATAGGATTATTCATTGTACTTGAAAAAAAAAAACATAATGCCCATGACAAGCTGTATCTTTCACCAGAGGCATTCAAGAGTTTTATAACATTTTATATAATATCTATTTTTCTTCCATAAAGCTTTATTGCTATTTTTATAGGACATAATATGTACTCAATGGACCATAGCAAGCAGAATACCCATAATAGTCCATCATAGACATGTCTATTTAAATAATTTCTAAAAGTGCATAATGCACAATAATTGAAAGTCTATCAACCCTAATTCTGCCACTCTTTTGCTCACACAAAGAAAATAATACATAGGGAAAAAACAAAGTACGGTAACCATTACAGTACTTTAATTTAATCTGAAAAAATGCTTTAATCTTAAACGTTCCAGCAGCATTCCTCTGTGCTATTGATTTAGGGATCCAATATGATGTGATGTGTCCCATTTATACATTTTAAAGGTGGGAGATCAATTAGGTGTAGATTGATCAGTCTAAATCTGGTTTATGCCGCTTTCCCATGCATTTGTAAGGAGGCATGTTTGGTCCCATTTCTGCATTAATGTGCATACCTGCCCCGCCCCCAAAACCTACATGGAATTGTTATTTTAAAACATTACTTAGGGGGTGGTGTGAGAGATTACTGTTAGTGAATGTCATCCTCTTTTTTTATTGGTAATAGCTGTTTCAAGTGGCTAGAAAGCCCAGCTGATGGTGCATGTATTGAAAATGTGTTTGAAAATGCCCTTGGGAGCACAGTATATGATGAGATGCTGTCCCTCCCAGGGACATTGTATGGGGGCAGCCCATGACAGCAGCCATTTTCCCCCTCCTACAGTGCCCCTGAGAGGAATGGAACATAATCACAGACTGTTCCCATGGGCAACCGCAAACTTATTTTCGACACCTCTGGTGGTAGCTGTTTCTTCAAGCTGTTGTTGTTGTTTTAAAAGCAACAACATGTGGCCCTTGGACCACATCCTAACATTTATTGTGAAGGTGTGGATTCCAAAGAACTATGTTCCATTCTGCACACTAATCCAGGAGATGAATTTGCTTCAGAACATGGACCCAAAGAATTCCTCAAGCATCCCTAGGTTCAATATGTAAATACGGAAATGTATTCTTTAAATATTTTATTAGTTTTTTAAATGTGAATTACACCAAAACAAAACAAACTCCATAGAAAGGAAAATAAAAAATATTAAAGAAAAAAAAATATAGAATTTTCTTACAGTATTTTAAATGGATCACTTACAGTAAATATGTATGAAATATATATCCATAACTATCAAAAAGTGTGTAGTAATACAGTTATTGATAACAAATAGTTATGCATAAACATCAGAAAAAACAGACCAAATATCCATGTATTTATCCATCCACAGGTGGCATCTAAATACCACCCACTCAAATGTTGAAAGCATTATTAGGTCCTCTATCCATTGTGTTATAGGAGGTGAGTGTTTATCTTTCCAGTGTTGTAATATCAGTCTTTTGGCTGCCAAGAGAGCGTGGAATATCCACATGCATTGTCCTTGTGATAATTTCCATACAGCAGGTATATAATTTAAAAGAACGTGTGGATCGGTAAATATTAGAGAGCATTCTAATGCTAGATTTATTCGTACTATAACCTCAACCCAAAAAGAAGCAACCACTGGACATTGCCAAAACAGATGGGTAAATGAAGCATTCACAGTATTGCGCCTCCAACAGTTAGCTGACTTAAGCAAACCCTTATTAAAAAGATGCTGTGGTGTCCAATCAACATTAAACAAAAGTTTTTGCTGAATAAGACGTAACCTAAGCTCCAGGCATAGACCCTTCCGAAACAGACTGCAAAAACAGTGTTCCGTTGATTAGGCAACATATGACCCTCTAATTCCCTGTTCCATTCATCTTTAAGACTCTGTGTATCATACTTATTCACCGATAATAAGTATTTATCGACATAAATCATATGTTGATATAACTGCTCAGCCTCAATCAATGCATCCAATAGCAAAGGAGACTCTGAAGCTGTAAAAGCAGCCGGACCAAACCTAGATTCTAACAAACGTTGCAATTGCAAGTATTGCCATTCGGCTGAGGCAGGCAAGTTATATTTAGTTCCCAAAGCCGAAAATAGCACAAACTTATCAACACTCACTAATTGATCCAAAGTAAAAATCAGCCTGTCTGCCCAAGTCCTCTACAGGAATGTTTCTTTTAACCAATTTTAAAATCCGGATTACCCCATAAAATTTGTTTAGCATGAGAAAATGGGTCAAACTGTAATTGATGAGATATAATACGCCACACCTCTCTAACTGCCGTGATTGTAGGAGGCACCCTGTCTGCTTTAGTGTAGCGAGGCCCTAATGCCATCAATTTGGAGAGAGGATCCAGACATAAAGATTCCCAAACTGATCAATGTGGATAATCTAATCTAAGTGGAAAATACCAGAATTTAGAACTAGTCAACAAATAAGACTGATGATATAAGGCGAGATCTGGAAAACCAAACCCACCTTCTTTAGTTGCAAGTTGCATTCTTTTCAAAGAAGTTTGTGGAGGCAGGAACCCCAGACAAATTTCAAAACAAAGCATTACATTTTTGAAAATAATTGCCAGGTATAAATAGAGGAATCTCATGTAAAATAGCGATGTATCATCGAGTCTTGAGTGGCGTAGCGGACTGAAATCGGTCCGCTCACACCCACTCGAGGCTCGGTCAAGCCTACCTTAATCCGTCGGTGGCTTGCCTCTCCACAGCGAGCCGCCCGTGCCGCCCGCTCCGGTCCCATCATGTCACTTCCGGCACCGTAAATGACGCGACAGGACCCTGCACAGGCGTGCTGGACCCCCGTGCCACGTACTGTGCCTGCGCAGGGTCCTGTCGCATCATTTCTGGTGCCGGAAGTGACGCGACGGGACCGGAGAGGGCAGCTCGAGCGGCGTGGAGAACTGCTCTGCGCCGCTCAGAAGATCGAGGCGGGGGGCGCCGCCGCGGAGAATCGAGGTGGGGGTGAGGCGCCCCCCCCAAGGTTCGATTACACCACTACGAATCCTAGGTATTAAATTCATATTAAATGCTTTAACCTTACCCTACAAACTCAACTTAAGAGATGCCCATCTGTCTATATCTCGTGAGATCTCATTAATCAACTTACTCAAATTAAGTTTAATCATTTGGGATATATCTCTAGGGATAAGTATTCCCAAGTAAGTAATAAAATTTGGGCACCATCGGAATTGCCACTCAGTTAATACACTCTGTGATGTATTATCTCCCATCGGCTTCAGTTCTGACTTTATCAATTAATTAAATAGCCAGACAAATCACCAAAGTTCTTAATCAGCTTCATCAATGCAGGAACCGATGACTGGAGTTTCGAAATAAACAATAAAAAATCATCAGTATAGAGAATATTACATTCTAAACAATCATGTAAAAATCCATGAATACTACTATTCTGTCTGATAGCGCATGCCAGGGGTTCCAAACATAAGTCAAATATCAGTGGAGAAAGTGGACATTCCTGTCTATTACCTATCTCAAGTATAAAATATTCTGAAAAACACCCATTGGTCTTAACTCTCACTCTTGAGGTTGAATATAAAATTTTAACCCAATTTAAAAATTCCATGGGAAAGCCAAATTTTCTTAACGTAGCAAAAATAAGTTTGCAGTGAATTTTGTCAAAGGCCTTTTCAGCATCCAAAGAAATTGTAGCAGCCAAGTCTATTCTGTTTGTATTTAAAGCAATCAGATCAACTACTAATCTAAGATTATTGGATCCCTGACTGATTTCTAATGAATCCCACCTGATTGGATCTAACAAGTGTTGTAATAACTTGTTGCAATCTATCAGCCAAAATTGCCATTAATATTTTAATGTTGACATTAATTAACGAAATAGGTCGATCGTTAGCGCAATATGTATGATCTTTTCGAGGCTTAGGGATCAGAGTGATATAAGCGTCATTTAATGATGCTGAAAGAGAACCAGATTCAAAAATGTAATTGTAAAGATGATGAAGCTCTGGGACCAAGAAGCTAGAAAATGTTCAATATGTAAATACGGAAATCTTTGGGCTGTATCCATCAGGGTGCAACCGCTATTGTAAATTATGTTACGCTAGCATAAACTACTCTAGCACAATGCCAATGGCTTTAGAGGTGCACTGATTTCCCCCAGGAAATAGGCGCACCAGCTAACACTATTGGCATTGAGCTACAGTAGTTTACATTAGCACAACATAATTTACTTTTTCAGCTGCACCCTATTGGTTTCTACCCTTGGGGTTTATTAGCAAACACTTTTATTAGCTTCATGCTTGCAGAAAAGCTGTGTGATTTGGAATCCTGTTTTATTGTTTTCTAAAGGCAAAAATAAGCAACCATGTACATGGACAATGCCTAAAAGCATCCCATGGAGTGTCTCCATGGGCAAACTGAGCTGGCCAACTGTAGGCTCTGGCTGTGTGGTGGGATGAGCATGCTTTGCTTACTTTCCCCAATTGTTGCATCTTCACCACATAATAGCCTGCACCAGTCTTCCCCAACCTGGTGTCCTATATGTTTTGGACTTCAACTCTCATCAGCCCCAGATAGAATGGCCAATGGTGAGGGAGCTTGCAATGTGATTTCTGAGCTTTCAATGTGATTTGTGGACCCCAAAAATGTGTTTGAGAGCATGCATACACTTGAAAAATGTGCATGGAAAAATGTGTTCTTTTGAAAAATGTGCACGTATGCTTTAATCCAGGGCTCCCCAATCTTAGGCTCCCTAGATGTTGCTGGACTACAGCTCCCAGAATTCCTTGCCATTAGCCATGCTGGCTGGGTATGCTGGGAGCTGTAGGCCAGCAACATCTGGGGACCCACGGTTGGAGAGCCCTGCTTTAATCAATGCGAGAAGAACATGTACATTTTAAAGATGAGCATAATTGATGCATACATTTGGAAAAATATGCACGAAAATATGAATTTTCATGCAAAAAGAACAAGCTCACAATCTGATACGGACTTGGGTCGGAACAAGGTTCGAATGGAATTTGGAGAACTTTGGCAAGCTTGAATTTACCAATTCACACATCCCTAGCCGGGGTCAGTGATGGGCCCCTCAGCACTCTCTGGCCCCTGGCAAGTGCCTGACTCTGGCCACTCATGATGCTAGCTGTGTATGCCAGCTTTGATAAGACAGCCATACCTCACAGGGAGCTACAATCACAACTACTAATTGAACTATTTCCCCCTGGAAATTTGCCGAAAGGCATTTGGCAGTTTCCTCTTCCCAAACTGTGGATCTGCAAGTTATTGTTTGCTGTTTCATGCTGTTAGCACTTAACTGATGTGAATTCAGCTGTTGCATTATCAGCTTGAGTTCCAGATATTGAACAATGATGCAGATGTTTTTAATCAAATTCTGTGATCCATTGAATACACAGCTGAATGTAAATCCAGCACAGCTCTTCTTGGAAGTGTGGCCCAAGTAATTTGTGCACAGCATTAATGTTCACATTAGAACTAAGCAAATCCATTCATCTTCATGCCATTACAGAGAATTCCCCAGCCTTGCTAATACTGGATTGTCCCATTTATGGGGTAAATCATTCAGTAGGGATTTAGACCTCAGTACTTGTATGCATGTATACCCCGTGTTTACCATGTGTTTGTAGTAAAATATATGTGATGACAGAGAAAGTAATGTATTAAGTAGTATTTATTGTTTTCTGGCCTGCTTCCATTGTTTTTCTGCCTATGAACTTTTCTAACTTTGTAAGTCAGGGGTCATCTCAATCTAACACCACTTGCAGCCATGCTTGGATTTTGCAAAGAAGATACTGGTAGTTATTTTGTTGTGCTTGTATCCTGCTCTTCTTCCAAAGAACTCACAGCAGTGTGGAACAGAGCAGCTTGCAAAAAGGTCCCAACGTTCTCCGCCATCCAAGGGACAGTTGAAAAGACTAGATCAGCATCAGAATTGCATCATGTGCCATTCTTTCATCCAGTGATCTCCATGCAATAAACCAAGCATACAACCAACATAGGAAAATAGGAAGCTGCCTTATACTGAGTCAGACCGTTGGTCCATCTAGCTCAGTACTGTCGACAAGACATTGACTGGCAGCTGCTCTCCAGGATTTCAGGCAGGAATTTTTCCACCCCTACCTGGAAAAGCCAGGGATCAAACCTGGGACCTTCTGCACACAATGCATGTGCTCTACCACTGAGCTACGGCCCCTCCCAACCAGGTCTCATTGGCCCATTTCTTACACCACAATAAATGCCCCCTTTTCTAATTGTGGGTGATTGTGAACAAGGTGGCATGCTAGTGCATGCTGCTGAATCCTCTAAACAAACCACAGACCATTGTATCCATTGTATGCTTAGCATTACGTGCGGTGGTGTAGTGGTAAATTTTGAAGTGCAGATGCTCATCATGACATCCCCAAAGCCATGCCCCAAATAGAGGCCAAAAACTCAAGAAGCTCTTTTGATTCATATCAACAAATCCATTCTTGGAGTTTTCATCTCCACCAGAAGCAGGTCTTTTGTAAAGCTAATGGGTCTTAATTGCCCACTCAAGGCCAAGCCAAAAATTCTTAGTTTTATGACAGGGAATAATATATTCTTCCTGGGAAAATACATTTCCCCCAGCAACTGTGAGATTTGCAACTATGTTAAGAAGAAACAGGCAAGTATAAGCAGGTGAAGTAATCATCCCTGCTAATCAAAAAGTGTTGGCTTGGCATCTAGGGAGGTACATAAATCTGCTCCATCTGTGATCTGCAGATTATCAGGTGCCTTTTGTTCCATTGTCAGCTCATTGATTAAAGCAGGTGGGGGGGTTGTTTGTTTTTTTACCAGAATTTAATCCTACTTGTGCTAATTTGCATTAGTGCTAATGCCATTTACTAATGGAAATGAGTGCAAATCCCCCCAAAAAGTGTGTGCGAGGGGAACAGTCCACAAGCCAAAGAATCTACATGACTCGGAAAAAGCCAGTCTGCTGTGGAATCCACAGGTCGGATTCATAGAAATCCGAACTCATTTGAATCCATTGCGGATTTCTCCGACATCCCTAGCTACATTCCTGTGAGCCCCAACTCCACTACACCACTGGTTATGTGTGAACTAGGAACTCTGGCTTGTCTCTCCCCTGACAAGCTAGAGTCATAACCCAACAACAAACTGACCCATTTTATGCTATGGAGAGTAGAGATGAATGATCTCCCCCAGGCTCAGCCTCAGGTCAGTAGTTATGACTGAGCAAAAGCTGAGAACAGTCAGGGGGGGGGGGAATCTATTACCGGCCTATGGTTCATGCTGGCTCAGCTTGTCTGAGTGTGGAAAGCTAAGCAGGGTCAGGCTTGGTTATTACTTGGATGGGAGACCCCTCCTCTAGTCTCCTGCATTGAGCAGGGGGTTGGACTCGATGGCCTTGTAGGCCCCTTCCAACTCTATGATCCTATGATCCAAGGGTAAAATTGGCCATACCCCATATGAGGGCTTCCTGTGAATACCCAAACCCTCTTACCTGACAGCTGGCAGCTCTCCTTGTCGCCCTCGCTGTTCTTATCTCCCTGTGCTGCTCTGGATTGAATGCTCCCTTGTATTAAACTAAACAAAACTTCTTGCATATACAAAACTAACATTCCAGGAAGATGGGTTCTAGCCTAGTTTTCTGACTGGCATGCTTATTTTAAAAATGTAGGATGTTCTTGTTTTGATAAATTCAAGGAGGCATTCTTTTGAAAAATGTGCACGTATGCTTTAATCCAGGGCTCTCCAATCTTGGCTCCCTAGATGTTGCTGGACTACAGCTCCCAGAATCCCTTGCCATTAGCCATGCTGGCTGGGTATGCTGGGAGCTCATCTCCCAGCATACCCCTCATCTGCCCCTCATCTGCAGTCTGAAGTGGCACAGTCTGGCAACAAATATATTACATGAGGTTGTTGATTATGTGTTTTATCTCCAATTCAAGGTCCTGGTTCTTCTCTAAAGCTCTAAATGGCTCGACCATTGGATGCTAGCTTAACCAAGCTTTCCTATCGTGACTTCTCAACAGGAGAATCAAGCTTGGTTGAGCCAGGCCAGCATCCAATGGTTGAACAATTTAGGGCTTTAGAGTTAAGAACCATAATCTTGAATTGGACTCGGAAACAAATTCAGTGTTGTTGGTAAAATGTGCATGTATTGGGAAGTTGGAATGCTGCCCTTGGCCTCAACCAATCCTGATTCTCACATACAATGTTTCGACATGGTGAAGTGAAGTATTCCTGAGATTGCTGGGCAGTCTTAATTCTGGACAAGTAAGACCCTTTGCCACCTCTCTTTGCTTGCTTTCCTTGCCTATGGTTTCAGGAATAAGACCTTAAGGGTGCAATCCTATGCATGTTTAGACAGAAAAAATCATAAACTCCCAGCATTCCCCCCAAGCCAACCATGTAGGACTTTTTCTGTCTAAACATGCATAGGATTGTGCCTTAAGGGTGCAATCCAGCTGAGATGCCCATAAACCTCTGAACTTGGAGGATTATGGGCATCCTATGCAAAGTGGGAGGAGCAGCAGAGGCAATCTTTTCTTCCCACTCCTCCCACTGTGCATTGCTGCTACATGGCTGTCTTTGGCATCTAGCTGGGATGCTTCAGAGGGGGAGGGAAGGAGGCTGCAGAAGACATAGGATATGTCGTACCCTGGCCTCTGCAGTCTCCTCTCCTTCTTTCCCCACCCCCTTTACCCCCTCTCCGAGGTTCAGTTCCCAAGCACAGAGAGCAACCGGTGTGGTAATTTCTGCACCAGCTGTGAGGAGGGGAGGGGGATCGGAGTGCGAATTCCCAGCTCCAAGGTTGGCACTCTCCAACCTCAGATCTGGGAATCCAAAGTATACTATGGACCTCTAGATGCTGTCTAGGGACCATAGGATTGCTCCCTAAGACACTGGACACTTTGGATAATAGATTGCTACAGATCATCCTTGTGAGTCATTGAACTGTAAGACCATTTCCTTGAGCTATCACTAAAGTTTCAGCAAAAATTATTTACTTATTTAAAAAGTATTTATAAGTCAATTTTCTGCCCATCAGAAACCTCAAGGTGGCATTCAGTTTAAACAATAACAACAATACTTACACAACAACATTAAAATCCACTGAAAGCCTGGCAGAATACAGCAGTGTTTACTGCCCAATTAAAGCAAGGCAAAGATGGAACCAATGTTTGAAGGGAGTTCCCCATTTGGAGTGCTGCTATAGAAAAGGCCCTGTCTTGTGTACCTACCAACCTAACCTTTTTGGTAGTGAAACATACAATGTGTCAAACATATGTTTGACACATTGTATGACATAACATACAATGTTACAAACATTTGAAACATTTTCATCATAATGGGACAATATGTGTATGCAAGTTTCCTTCAGCTTAAGTTTTTGTTTTTTAAAGTAGGAACTTTTTGGAGAGAGATGCACTTTAGACATTTGAATCATATAATACCTAAACAATACCAAGATATATATTTTAAGAAATGTAACCTTACAATTCCTAAAAAAAGTGGTTTGATCCAGGTAGAACTAGTATAAAGTTGCAAAAAAAGGCACTTCTGCTTGTTTTATGGAATAACTGAGTAGCTTTGCTGCCTTCTCCAGTTTGTGCATAAAGAGGCTTTGTTGCTCAGAGTCAGTTGTTGTTGTTTTCATTTCAGGTTTCTATTAATTAGCCTTGATGGGCAGATGAGCAGAAGTTTCCATTTTGCCACAGATTAACTCAGCTCTGCCATAGATCCTCGGCAAACCTTTCTTCCACAGAATTTCAATGCCTCGGCTTGTCGGTGTCAAATATGAGACATACTTTGGCTTTGAAGAATGACTAAAAAATGCGATGCCCAGGGCTACTAGCAGAGGTGAAATGGATGCTCCTATTAGAAGCAGCACAGTGAGAAATCTGTGTGGTACCTAGACTGATAATATTCTTTGCCTTCACTCAGAGAGAACTGAAGTTTAGCAATAGTTGAGCAGAGATAAGGGCAGGGGCAGGGTTGGGGGAGGTACATCTTTGTGAAGAGACAGTTCATGGTAGTCCGCTTGAAAGACCACATGCTGTAATATACTATTGGAAAACTAGAGATGTACGATTAAATTCACTCAAACACAGAGTCAAAGTGAAATGTTTTGGAGCTGATTTTTGCTTGCTGTGACCTGACACCTCTTTACTTTCCCTCATAGTTTCAGTTTTATATCCAATAGATAATGGACAGGAAAAAAATATCCTCTAAACACAACTCATATGGTTTCAGTTCCCTCTAGTAATTGTCAGTTGGGGAACAATGTTGTTTCTAAGTAATGTTGGCTTGTTGCAAAATTGGTTGCCACCATGCTCAAACCAGACATCCTGCCTGGGTATGGGGGAAAAGTTCACAGACTAAACTAATTTTGTGCTTTTGAACCACTCTGTGAACCAAAATTCAGTTATTCTTTGAAATCTTTAGTTTTGACTTTTGCGGTGGTGGTGGTGGGTTCCAATGAAAAATGCATACAAAAATGTGTATAATCCCAAAATTAGCATTGTTAACAATTACAGAAAAGTTAGTTTGTTTAAAAAATACAAAAGAATTGATTGTGAATTTGTTAACAGCAGCAAAATTAATGATAGCTAGGAATTGGAAGGTTCAACATGTGTTTTCAATTAATGAATGGTATACAGAGGTATGGGATATCGCGTTAAATGATAAATTAACTTGTAATATTAAGTGTCAAAAAGGACAATTGGAGAAAGACACCTTTGTGAACATTTGGGGCAAATTTTTGGATTATGTGTTGGTAAAGGGGAGGGGGAACAAACCTTGTCAAGATTTGTTATATTTTTGGAATATAGAATAATAGCTTGTATATATACACATACCAAAAAAAAAAAAAATTGGGGTGAGAAATATAACTTGGTCCCAAGAGGTGGGGGGGTGCACAATGTTTATGTTGTATTTTTTGTTGTTGTATTCATTATTTTAAATAAAAAATTTTTTTTTAAAAAAATGTGTATAATAGGGTAAATAATGATAAAATGCATTATATTAGGAAAATTGCTTGCAAAAATATGTATATTTAGTAAAAATGCATACAAAAATGCACATATTACAAGAAATGTGCGCAGAAATGTGCATAGAAAGCAGTCCCGGAGTTAGAGTACTGACAAGTTAACCCCAGTTCTTCTGACTGGGAGCAGCTGCTGGCAGGGATTTTTAATCAGGCCAGGAGAGTCTTTCTGGACTTATCCAGCCAGCATCCTTTTTCTGTTGGCATTGGCTTCTCTTGGAGAGTGAAGGTTGGAAGAGTGAGGAGCTAGTTGGGGACTGCTCCTCAGGATCCCCCTGTTCACTAGAGGAGTCCAAGGACTCTTCCTTAAAGTCAGGGGGCAGTGGTGCTTCCTGGGGGATATGTGGATACAATATGAGATTTGAGGCAGTGGGCTCCAGTTCAGAAGGACCTGGCACTTCCTTGGAGTCACTGTCACTGGAAGCTTCAGTATCTGAGGGCTCCTGGCCCTGGCCTATGACATCTCCACCCACATGATTGTGATATTCACATTCACACACAGTCCACCATGGCATGAAATCAAACGACAGGGAAGCTGCTCCCAAGTTGCTTGCCATGTGTGCATGTGTTGGTGAGAGAGAGAGGGAGGGAGGGAGGGATTGAAATAGGCCAGGGAGAACAAAATGATTCATTTAGAAAACACCATTTCTTCCTGGGATACCACAGTCAATACATGATGAAAAATGATTAAGGCAGTGAAGAAAAGGGGCCATTATTAGGTAGGAGTGTCATTCCATCATAGGCCATTAAGTGCTATGTGCTTTATTACCTTAATTGATAAGGCATTACACATGGTACTTAGGGTGAGCTCTTTCCAATTACCACAGAGAGATTCCAGGGTTTTTTTTAAGCCTCTATCTTCTGAATAGTTCATTCCTCCATTTCTTTTAAACATCCTTATAAATTCTACCTTTATGTTCCTGCTTTACGTTTCCATCTAAAAATGCCTGCTTAAAATGATACATTGTCACTGTCGGACACAAACTCATAAAAATTCTGGCCTTCCTTGCTTAAGCCCATTTTGCTTTAAGTCATCGTTCCGCTAGGCAATTGATACCTCCCCACGGAATCAATATGGTGCCTGAACTTGTAGGTGGAAATGGAAAGGAATTGGACCAGTTTGCAAGGATTGTGTGAAACACCCATCTGAATTTTCACGAGAGATTTTTTTTTTTTACTTCCCTCTATCTTCCTAATTTTTTAATGTTTTATTTTTGTCAAAGAAGGAATGTCCATACTTGCTTCAAATTTTACTTAAGATTAAATCTGGTGGCAACCTATGGATCTGCAGATGCCCCATGAAAAATATTCATTAGGCTTAGCTTAGCAACACTGTTTTGGCCTCTCTCCAAATTCCTCAGACGTTTCACCTGAGGAAAAGTTTCCATACTTTGAATTTTGCTTGTGGCAAAATATTGGTGGCATGGCAGCCCAGTTACCAACTAACTAAACCATCCTATTGAGATATGGATTGGGTGGATCAGTGTCATAGCTGCTTTATAGGCTTAGTCACATGACCCCTTCAGTATTCAGCTGCTCCCAGAATACTCAACATACACGATATCCCAGGTTCATACAGAGCATTCCTCCTTTTTAGCACGGCTCATATGTTAGCACACTACCATCTTTTAGCACTGTCAGAGACAGACATGATTGGGCCTTTGTGCTAAAAGCACATGCTCAATATTTTTTTCCAGCAGCACCCATTCATGAGGGTTGTGACCTTTTCCTCAATGTTGTGAATTGCCATTTTATGGTGAGAAGTGAGAGGTATACACCAAATGAATAAATTGTAGTTGTCCATGTTTTGAAGTGGTTGATTACTTCACAATTCACATTCAGGATGTCTGCAGCTTAACAAATTGCTGTGGTTTAGACTGCAAGCTGGGTATTATAAGGTGAAGCAATGACAAGGTCATTTGAGTGTGTGCCAGGCTGTGTACTAGGTCCACTCAACTCACTTCTCTGCAGGTCAGTTTGGTCACGTGGATTGGTCCTCTGGAGTATGAGGTGTCCTGCCCTTTAGTAATAGCTTCCAGAGCAGCTAGTCATACAAGTCTGGCATAAGTATTCATTTTGGCTGGCCTTACCATTAGGCAGAATGCAACAGTTGCCTCAAGCAACAGAAGATGGGTGATGTGGGCAGGGCAGTAGTCTCAGCCACCTTGTAATTCTTTTCTGTTGGAGGACAGAGTATCCTCACACCCTGCCCTGCACCCCCAAAGTTACCCTACTGTCCCTCAGGTGAAGTAGAGGATCCTGCCCTATCCCCAGTGTAAGATTCAAGTGCCAGTAGGATTGGTGTCTCTAGGTGGAAACATGGGAGAGCCATCTTCTCCTTCATCTCAGGCAACAAAATGTCTTGGGCTGGCCATGATTTCTAAAATGAAAGATTTGGGAATGTTGTCAAGGTTGCCTGTAAATCAAGGTTAAAACTTTATATTCCACTTTTTGTCCCAGAGGCTCCCCCAAAGCTCTTTTGGAGGCTATATCATTTAACCAAGAAGCTCTTTGTGTTGCTGAAAGATATGTAGCACAACCAAAACCACTTGGGATGGAATAGGCAGAGAGAAGCTAACAGGTGATTGTAGTGATCAAAACTTATAGCATTAGCCAGAGGTGTCAATGTTGTGTCTTTGGCTATGGTAAAGAAATGTTTATCTCAGGCAAGTACAGATTTTCCTTTCAAACTTAGAACTTGACTGATTGGCACAAGTTTGATGGTCTGGATAATTATGGCAGTTCCTCCCCACCTTGTTTTGCTATTGGTGGTTGTACACCCATCAGGATATGATCACCACTTCTTGCCCTGCCCTGCCACTCTGTACTAGTGACACCCTATATTGACACCCTGTACTCTATGGGATGAACTGAAATGGCGTTGAAGAGCTGCTTCATTGCAGTTGGTTAAAGTTTGTGCTGAGCCACATAATTAGATGAAACACATTTTATCTTGCAGGACTATGCCCCTCCAAACTGCAGGGCAAGGATCATATGACTAAATGCTCCTCCATATTAAGAATATATATATATATATATATATATATATAGATATATACATATGCATATGCATATGCATACACATACACACTACTCCAGGCAGTTAAAAGACTAGCATGTCACAAGAAAAAACAAAAACAAAAAACAGAATATGGTTTCATTGAACAATTGATTTGGAGCCTTTGCAATGTAAAAGTGTTTCTGAAGGAAGCTTACTTAGTTTAATTGATATGACTATGTTTTATTAGCTGCTAATATTTATAAAAAGCTTTGGGAGCCTCTGGGACAAAAAGTGGAATATAAAGTTTTAATTCCCTCCTTACTTGCAAGGATAAATTCCAGAGTGAAGAATCAAATTATATTTGGATATATATCATCAATTATGTTCATAGACCCCTAAAATTGCTCCACCTCCATTAGGATTGAAACCAAAGTAGTTTCTTCAGCTGAAGATCTGAGAGAACATTGCCCTCCAGCTCTTCCTCACAGTCACTACCATATTTGTTTCTCTACAGTGGGCATTTTTAAAAAGTTGACACACAAATAGAAACACTAAAAGTTGAGTTCATATTGGAGCATGATATTTTTCATGATTTTTGGATTTTGTAATATTGGAGTTTTGTGATTTTTAAAAATAACATAACAAAAAAATCAATGTTTTGCCACTCAGTTTAACCGTGTCTGTCATCCTTCTGGGTATGAATTAAGAAGATCACCAAAGAGAAAGGAGGGACTTTCCTCTTAGATTTCTTTTGATTCTAGCTCATATATTTTAGCTCTCTCTTTTTTTGCCCCTGGCAGGCATAATCCATACATTCACGCTTCAAATATTTGGTTTAATAAAGCTTGAGAAATGGCAAACTTGTAGGAAATTGCAAACTTGGAAAGAACAATAAAGAAGAATCCATTAATGCATTTCGATATGCAATTTGGGCCCCTTATGAAATATGCAGAGTCTAGCAATGAAAAAAAAAAGCTATATATTTGATACTTCGTACATATTACTGTGACATATTTTGACACAAAAATCTTATGGGAACTTAAAGTTCTTCTGATTGAAAGATCATCAGGCTCCTGTGTCGTTAAAGCCTCATGTCCTGAACACGGAGAATACGGTTGACACCTCATTGCAACTTGGCTACCAGACATCATTTCAGAGAGCCAATATGGTGTAGTGGTTAAAGTGTCAGATTAAGACTGGGAAGTTCAAATCCCCACTTGGTCATGAAGCGCATTAGGTGACTATAGTCAAGTCTCTCTCTATCAGCCTGATCTACCTCACAGGATGGTTGTGAAGATAAAATTGGTGTGGGGAACACCAAATACTCTACGCCGAAGTTCTTGGAGGAAAGTTGGGATGTAAATGTAGTTAATAAATAAAATAAGGAGGCAGCTAGGGTTCCTCTCACCCGTTCACTCTGCATACCTCTCATTTTCTTCCCTACTTGCTATGTGGGCTGCTTGTCACAACCCATGAGGGTGGGGACAGACTATAGGTGACAGGCTTACCACACAGGCCATTCAGATGGTGCTCCCCATATCTGGCCAACATGTTTTTCTCTAGAGCTGAGCTGAAATTTCTCAGGATTTTTCAGGAACAAATCTGAGAATGTTCTTTCTTCCATTTTCCCCCAAATATTCTCTGTTGATGCAAATGGTGAGGTTTTCCGGTGCAAGAAGCTGTAGCAGAATTTCTCCCCACAACCCAGGAGAATATTTGGCAAAATTTCCACCCACCTGCTCCATTGTGCCACCCATTTTCAATGAGCTGTCAGGGAGAATGCAGTTTGGGTTGCGCTGCAATTCTAAACACATAACAGTATAGACTAGAGCAAGACACATACAATTCTGTGAAACCGACTTGAGAGTAGGGAGGGATGGATGTGTCAATTTTGGTTTCTAATTTTTCCCAGACTGTCCCAAAATTTGAGATTTTTTTTTTTACATTCGCCTGAAAATTGGTGTGCATTTTTGTCCATATTTTGCCCAATACATGCATTTTTGTATGTTTGTTTTTGGCCTAACATACACATTTTCTTTAATATAATGCATTTTAATGCTATTTTCATTAATATATGCATTTTTGTGTGCACATTTCCCTATATATGCATTTTTGTACACATTTTTGATTGGGATACTCCACTGCAGAAGTAGAAGTGCAAATTTTGAAGGACAACTGAGTTTCCATTCACATATTAGTTCCAAAGTCTGAAATTATGTATGTTCACATTACAATGCGACCCAAATGGATTTCTCCATCCCTAGTTGAGAGTTAACATGCACAGGATTGGGCTGGGAGGACTATGCTCCAAATCTCACCTCACCCATCAACAAACTATGTGGCCTTGGCTAAGTAGCCATTCTCCCATCCTCAGCCACCCATGCAATATGGAGCCATGATATTGATCACAGGCCTGTGGCTTATGCTGGCTCAGCTTGTCTGAGTGTGGAAAGCTAAGCAGGGTCAAGCCTGGTTATTACTTGGATGGGAGACCCCTCCTCTAGTTTCCTGCATTGAGAAGGGGGTTGGACTCGATAGCCTTGTAGGCTCCTTCCAACTCTATGATCTATGAAATCTTCCTTACAGAACTGTTGTAAAGATTACTGAGAATAAGGTATGATAGTTGCATTGAACACTTTAAGTGCAATGTATAAATGCTAACTATTCTTATCAGATTCAGGAAGGACTGCCATATTTATTTATTTATTTTCTGGCTCGGTTATAGTCATTTTTAACAGTCTCTCACATGATGAATTAAGGAGGTGAAGCTTTGTTGTTGTTAAGGGCATGGGAGCATGGTCGGGGAGAAGAAAAGCTTGCAACCATAGACTCCTCTATCTGAACCACACATGTGTAGCCAGTGTGACCCATGCTAAAAGTAGTGCAAATTAAACAAAAAACAAAAAAAACCCAAAGCCATTAATATATCTCACACTATTTGGAGAACAAACAACATAATCAGCAGCCTCACATTAGGTAGTTGCTATTCAACTTCATTGGTTCAAGCTGCTGGTGGAAATTGGATGTTTGAATATTCCCTCATGTAAAAAAAAATAAAAACCCTCCATGTACATTCAAAGCTAGAAAACCACGATGAATAGGGGATGCTTGAGGAATTTGATCTTTGTGAATTGTGAACTGAACTGCTATGCACGTTTCATACTTAATGTGAAGATTTTGCACTTCTCCAAGTGTTCTCAACAGTTTAAACATATCAAAACATAATTTAAAATGCTTCTTTTGGAAGAAAAATATGTATTTAAATTAGGGCTGGGCCAATATTTTCAGCTTAGCCCTTTACAGCAATTCATTATGGCCAAGGGCTGAAAGATGGCCTTCGATGAGATGGCCAAGGGGTGACCAAAAAAACCTGCCCCTAAAAGGGGACGGAGGAAGGAATTTAGGGGGGAAAATAGGGGTGGGTGGGTGGGTATGTTTAGTTACCTTTTGTTACATGAGATGACCAAGGAGATTGTTCAACCTTTTTCACCTGTGAAAAAGCTAGATGAGGTGCTCAAGGGTCCCTGCAGCCTTCCACTATGTTTTGTATGGGTTGGGTCAGAATTACCATGGAGACCAGGCTACATCACATCATGTTGATTTGTTTTGATGACAATCCTGTCCCAGCTTCCAAGAAATACAGCAGAAGACTGCAGAGTCACTCAGACAGCTTTTGCGAGCAGCTGCAATGGTTATTTAAAAGGGGGGGGGGACACAACCCAAAAGCAAACCCCTTGGCCCTCTCATCTAAGGTAAACCAAATGTACCCAGCCTGAAAATTTCTCTGAATTTCTTCTGTCTCCCCCCCAAACCAGAAGGAAATGTCCCCACCCACACATCTTTGTGGATGATGAATGGTTCCTTCTGTAAGTGTGGTGAAATTTTCAGGACACTTCTAACTGAAGTGCACGTTTTCGTGTGGATTTAAAAATGAAATAAAAATAAAATTGCAGATTAATGCAGAAACAGGACAGGAGAGACTTATAGGTGAACACATTCAAAAGTGACACAGGGTAAGCAACTGGCTTTAGTGTAGGTGCCATTGTTATGGAGGCTGGATGGTCACAGCTGGTAGGCGCTGTCACTGGGGGCACCTTAAGACTCAATTATTAGTGAGCACTCAGAGGCATCCATAAGGCAAGATTCCCAGGATCTGCCTCAAAGCATTGTGGGAGCCGTGGCAAAGATGGAGTTCCCTTTGGGCCCAAATGGGTCACATACTAGAGTCTTGGGACTTTTGGGTTAGGGACTCAGGAGGGCACTCCTTGACACTTAAAACTGTGGATGGAGGGTGGAGACAAGGGGCTGTTCCTGGGCTCTGGACCAGACTGATCTTACCCTCGCTAAGAATGTAGTAAGACCCACACACAGAGATGTGAAGGCCTGGGAAAAAATCAGAAAAATATGAGGGGGGGGGCAGGGATACCAGAAAAGTTTTTAAAATCCGATTTGTTTAAAAAAAAAAAAATCCACCCAGAAATTTTTGGTAAGTTTAGGGGGAATGTTTTGGTTTTTTTCCTTTCTAAATTTTACTGGGGTTTTTCCATTTGCCCCAAGCCATTATATCTCTACCCACACAGTTAGAATCATTTGCAGATCTCTTGTTAAAAGTTAGTACAGCTGTAGCCTTAGTTTCACTCAACATTCTCTATCTGACTCATCATTTCGGGGGAATTTGGTTACAAAAGGGGAGCTTGGGGGAGCCCCATAGTCTGCTGAAGTACAAAATATCTTCAGGAAAGTGGGGGGGAGAGAAAAGCCCTAATGAGGGGGAAAACAACGAAAACAACTCAATAAGGACTGACCATGTGCAGCAGCCATGGAAGGCTGATGCTTGGAAGGGTGAAATGGAATGGAGTATCCTGGAAGAAGGCATGGCTGACTGGCTGGAACCCTGAACAGGAACAGTCCACACTGAAACCTTCTGCTGCAGGTCCCAATTGTACTCTTACTATTGGTTTTGGTTTCACATCCCGAAGACGATTCTGCATATTATCAATCTTATTTTTTTTTATTTTTAAATATATATATATATATATTATTACATTTATAACCCATCTTTTTTCCCCCTCCAAGGAGCCCAAGGTGGCTTACATGATCCTCCTCTTCCCCATTTTATCCTCACAATAACCCTGCAAGGTAGGTTAGGCTGAGAGTCAGTGACTGGCCCAAAGTCACCCAGTGAGCTTCAAGGCCAAGTGGGGGGACTAGAACCCAGGTCTCCCAAGTCCCAGTCCAACACTCTAACCAGTACACCACACTGGCTCTCTTAGTTTCCCATTGCATTATATTTCTCTCACCATACTGTTCCCCTATATGTACATGCCATTTTAAATAATAGAATCCCCCTCCCCAGCCCCTCTTACAGGTGCCTGAAAAGGATTAAACTTCCCACAAGACTTTCATAAACAAATAGTGGCCTTAAGCTACCTAAAGGATCTTGCACATTTCTCTATAAGTAATGTAGTGTAAAAAGATTAACATTTCTTACAAACTAAATTGGTGGTGAATGACTAGGAAAGAGATTTCAAGTCAGAGCTGTACGGGACATAAACTGTGTAGCTTCATTTATCTCACTGGTATTCATTCACTAAAGCGTTTAAATGGCCAAGAGCCACTGCGGATGTGGGTTATGGTTAACAGCTTCACAAGCATATTAAAATGTCTTCATATTGTAATCGGTTTGTTAAATATAAAGGAAGAAAATGCTTTATGCTGCATTCGTGCCTCTTCTCAATGGTGATGGTGCTACTTTCCTGCATCATGCATGCCTGCATTACTTCCTGACCTACAGGAACCTCCTGAGAAATTTCCCTAGTCCTCTGGAAACTTTCTTCAACCCTTGCCTTAGGCTGGACTTATGACCTTTGTCCACAATGCGGAGAATTTCTTCACATTGCAAAGAATTTCCCCTGGTGCTGGGATGCTCCTCACAGCACAAATTGACTAACAAGGTGCATTACATTTTCAGGGAGTCTCAGGTAGAAACCCCTTACCTCCCAATTTTGTTGAAACTGTTTTCAGTTCCCTCACAAGTCCTAGGGTGTTTTACCTAAACCATTGAATTCACCTTGGAATGTCCCCTTCAGTTTTAATTCACAGGCACCTCGATGTTTTAATGATTTAAACTAGTCCCACTGCAGCTGCTAAATTGCTGCTGGAAGCTGTGTGGAGGGAATTAGGTGGTAGCAAATGAACACTTCAATAGGATGCAGGCCTCCCCTGGGCCTCCAAGTGAACAGTTCTGATTTACACCAACTCAGGGCTTTGCAAGGGTCCCATAAATTTTCTACATGGTGAACATTTGTCATTGTGGCTTTCCATCTTTCTTCAAATCTCTTTATTTTGCACAACCTTCCTCTCCCCCCACCCTCCAAAAATGATAGCCCGGTGCCTGTAGATGCTGTAAGGCAGGGGTGTAGAACCTCAGGCCCAGGGATCAAGTCCAAGCCTCCTGGGGTCTCCATTTGGCCCTCTGGCAGAGGGCCACATCCTCTTCAGCACCTCACCAGGTGCTGAACCACAGCTTGAGTAAAAAGTACAAATATGTCAGTGTTCAGGACTTCTAAATTTATTTATTTATTTATTATATTTTTAAATCGCCCATCTGGCCGGTCACCCGGCCACCCTAAACTTACTGTACTTGTGGCAAATGTGTATCAGATGGTTTTGAAAATGTGCATGATTGTAGACCTCATAAGGTAGATTATGGATGCCACGTTTCAAGTCATTACTTGTATGGGTGTCATAAGCAGTAGAATTTTGAGACATATAATGGCAGATTTATTTATTTATTTATTTATTTTTGCGACTCATCTTGACTTTAATAATCACAAAGCACCTTCACTTGTTTTGGTAGAGGTCTCCTCTCTACTATTAGGATAATAATTTATGCCCCAAAGAAAGGGCAATGGTGAAAGCTATACAAGACCTATTTTTACAAGATGGTATTCTTCCGCATAGTCCAGAAGTAGAATTGTACAGTAAAATAGTGCATGAATGCTTGAAGTATGATGTTTTGAATTCAAGGGGGCTGATGTCTCCTTCCCTTCCTACCAGAACATAATGGATTTCCTGACATCTGCAGTTTGTGCTTCTGGAAAAAAAATGTCTACACAGTATTCTCTTATTTTCATATTAGCTTGGGGGCAATAGTTATCAGTGACACAACCCTTAAGTCATATTGCCATATCATACTGTCCTCCCCCAGATAGAAGCCTCTGTGACAGATGAAAGCCTGAATCTAATAATGCTGGCATTTATATTGTGTGGCCTATAAACATTTGAACTATGAGAAATGCATAATGTGTAATATACGTACCATTTATAGAAGGCAGCCTGGGATTACAAACACTGTCTGGCTATTTATAAAGGATGACAATGGGTAGAGGGAAGTGCTGTTGAAAGATATTAAAATCCACAGCATTGGACTTACAAAAGTATGATCATCACAATTAGGTGAACATAGAAGGATCATAAATGAATGAATTTTGGATCCAATATGACAGATGATGATGGTGGTGGTGGTGGTGATGATGATGATGATGATGATGATGATGATGATGATGATGATGATGATGATGATAATTTCTATACTGCCCAATAGCCAAAGCTCTCTGGGTGGTTCACAATTCACAAAACACAATACAATACACAATACAATACACAGAATAAAACAACAACAACAAGGGCAACAGCACAGAGGATTACTTCTGCAAGTAATTCCCATCAACAGATGGAAATGTGTTATGGGAATGGTTCATGCATGTGATCTCTCCCTCAGTTCTGTGATCTTCAGCTGGGATTCAGTTAATGGGATCATCAAGAAGCATATTTCATGTTGGAGCCATTCACAGAGGATGCTTTCATGTATATACAGCGGAGGGAATCACTTCTGGGAATCAGCTTCACATTTCCCCTGAGAGTAAATAAAATAACTGATCATCCATGAGAACTATTTTTTCTTACAGTATCCTGCTCACTTGCCTCTCTCCTATTTGTCATCTTGGCTCAAAATCTAGATAGCACCTCCAGCTTCAGAGAAAGCACTCTTCTCTTGTGCCTGCAGCATTTTGATGGGCAGGGGTGAAACAGATAAAGATTTTAATTCAATTTGCTGAGGTACAGCCTAACATCAGGTGATAATTAAAGCAATAAAGTTAATGATCTTGATTGTTTTCAGGGGAAGACACTGTAAAAAGAAGCCAACCACTGCATAGATATACTCATGATAATCCAAAGAGTAGGATTTCCTTACTAGGGATGGGTGAATCTGTCAAACTCATCATCTTGTCTTCCCACTGCCAAGCTCCTTCTGACTAAGGTCCACATTAGATTTTTAGCTTTTTTCCTCTCACAAATGGAAATGTGTAGACATTTCCATGATCATGTTTCTAAATATACTCATTACTCGTATGTGTTTCTAAAATGTGGAGAATAATGGTTTTGTGCACATTTTCAAATATATACATTTTTTGTGTACTCGTTTCACATATGCATCCATCCCCCCACCCACCCAAAAAAGACAAAAACTAAACCCAACCCCTCATTTGCGAGCCTTGGAAATGTATGGATTTCATCAGTGAGATGCAATTTAGGGATGGGGGCGAAATGTGTTTGGTTCCCATTTTAATGTGAATCTAATAAGAATACTTATTAGCATTTATACAGTGTATTTCATGTGTTCAAACCAATGATTATACATTATTCTCAGTAATCTTGACAACAAAGGAAGATCAGTGTCATGGCTCCATATTGCACTGGTGGCTGAGGATGGGAGACTGACTACTTGCCCAAGGCCACCTACTATGTTAATGGGTGAGGTAAGATTTGGAGCATAGGCCTCCCAGCCCAGTCCTGTGCATGTTTACTGTGGCTCACGCTGGCTCAGCTTGTCTGAGCGTAGAAAGCTAAGCAGGGTCAGGCCTGGTTATTACTTGGATGGGAGACCGCTCCTCTAGTTTCCTGCATTGAGCAGGGGCTTGGACTCGATAGCCTTGTAGGCTCCTTCCAACTCTATGATCTATGAAATCTATGAAATTTCAACTAGGGATGGGACAGAAATCTGTTTGGTTCATATTTTAATATGAACATACCTAATTTCACATGTTGGAACTAATATGTGAACAAAACATCAACTCACTGTTATCCTTTGAAATCTGCACTTCCACTTTTGTAATGGAGTATCCCAATCAAAAATGTGTACAAAAGTGCATATACTAGGGGAAAGTGCACATAAAGTGTGTACATTGGTGAAAATAATGTTCCAAAATGCATTGCATTAAGAAAAATTCTCGCATAAATGTGTGTATAAGGCAAAAATGCATGCAAAAATGCATGCTTTAAGAGAAGTGTGCATAAAATGCATATAAATATTCATACAAACTTTGGGACAAACTGAATGCAAGATTTTAAAAATGGAAAACGGGAAATTGACAGATTTGTCTCTTCTGAATTCTGTTCCATGGGAGGTGTTAATTGGGTCTCTTCATATAAAAATACAAATTCAATTAATTTTTCAACCTATTTTTCAATTCCTATCCTTAATTTTTCAATTCCTATCCTTATCCACAAGACATGTAGGGAAAAAGAAAGAAAATCTGCCATGAATTTGCATTAACGGAGAGCAAACTGTCAATTATTTAGTTATCATATTACTTACTGCCACCATGAGGGGCATCATTTGGCTTTGCTGCCTCTGGCACCCAAATGTCTTTAGCCATGTCTAAATGTGGGAAAATTGAGAATTTCAGGGTACACATCTGTGGTTTTAAATATATAAAAAGCAGAAAGAACAACCGGGAAAGCCCAAAGCTCTTTAATACCATGCACAGTACATTCTTTCCCCAATTTTCATGACACCTCATGCAATTTCTCTCATGAGTATGGGCTGGATCCACACTTAGTCATACTTAAAGTAGGCCAATTGAAACTAAGGGGACTTAAGTTAGTCATGACTAACTAAATATGACTAAGTTAGTCATACTAAGTATGTTAGTTAGTCTGGAGGCTAACTTGGAGGCTTCTGAGCATCCTACGCAGAATGGGAGGAGCAACAGAGGCGATCTCTGCCTCTGCATACCTCCCTCTCTGCATTTTCGCTAGGCAGCCATTTTTGGCCATCTAGCTGGGGTGCTTTGGAGGGGGAGGGAAGGAGGCTGTAAAGGACACACAATAGCTCATATCCTGGCCTCTGTAGTCTCCTCCCTTCTGCATCCACCGGAACGCCCCTTCACCCCCCCTCCAAGGTCAAGTTCCTGACCTCAGAGAGGCAGCTGGCACAGTTCTTTTGTGCTGGCTACAGTGGGGTGAAATTGGAATGCAGAATCCAAGCTCTGAGTTCGGAGCTCTGTTTCCGACCTTGGATCAGGGAATCTGGTATCCTAGAGCCCCCCAGACGATATTTAGTGGTCATAGGATCACTCTCTAAGTATGATTCCTGTGTATACAGTGAAAGTGCAAAAAAGAAAACAAAAACAGGGATAAACTGGACAAGAGAAATTCAAAGGAAAAATTCAAATATTCAGGCTATAAATGCTTTGGCGGCAGCGGGAAGGCTTTTTCGGCGGCGGGGGGTGCAGGTACAGTGGCGGGAGGGTGGCGGGGGGGATCTGGGTGTGGCGGGGGGGTCCTGGGGGGGCTTTGGTGACGCTGATTCGAGTATAAGCCGAGGGGGGGGACATTTTTCAGCACAAAAAATGTGCTGAAAAACTCAGCTTATACTCAAGTATATACGGTAGCCCTTCCTCAGGGGAATTTGTGAGGGTACACAGAGAGATAAAAACCTTATTAAAATGATCTTAATCTATATTAATGATTTCATTATTAATTATCTTAATCCTTTAATAATAATAAAATGTTTGCATAACATTGATTTACAACATATATAATTTTATTTGCCATCTTCAAATTTGTTTTATAAAATCTATAGCTCTGTGTATAGACACTCTCAAGGAACTCCAAGAAGCCATGTTGATTCTTCTTTCACAATACTTGTTAGAAGATTAGCGATTTCACATTTGAGTTCTTTATGAACTCTTGGATAGATAACATCTGGACCCAGTGATTTCTTTGTTTTCAATTTGTCAATAAGGTCTAGAAATTTATTTGTCACCACAACTTGCCTCAGTTCCTCAAATGTCCTTCCTGAAAAGAGCATCCAGGCATAGGTATCTGCCTTACATCTTCTGCAGAGAAGACAGAGGCAACGAGAATTCAGTTAGCTTCTCTGCAGTTTCCTCATCATCCTTTAATACTCCTCTAATTCCCTCATCATCCAAAGGTCAAAATGCCTCCCTAGCCCATTTCATGCTTTTGATATGAATGTTTTATTGTTAGCCTTAATGTTATTAGCAATTTGCTCCTCAAAATCCTTTTTTGCATCCCTTAATAGCTTATTTATTTATTACATTTCTGTATTGCCCCATAGCCAAAGCTATTTATTTATTACATTTCTGTTGCACAAGTTTGTATTTCTTATTGTTCTCCTTGTTTGGAAAGGTGTCCAATTTCTGAAGAAATCCTTCTTTTCTCTAAAAGCTCCCTTGAGACTGATTGTTAACCATGCTGGTAATATCTTGGACTATGTGGTGGCTATTGTGACCTGTGGTATATGTACATTGTAGCTGAGCTTCTAATTATTGTGTTTTTGAGTAACCTTCAAATATTCTGGAGAGATTTTTATCCCCTTGACCTTTCCTTTCTATTTCCTTTACTAGCCTTGCTGCTTTTTATTTCAAGAGTTGGTATCCCTACATCAAAGACCATACTATGGTTTCACCAATTTACCAAAGCTGTTCTCCTCTCTCTTGGCCTGCAGGAAAAGAAACATGCAAAACACATTTATTCAAGTGCGTTTTGCTTGGCAAATTAATTCAAGATTTCTTTTGCTAGGCAAATATGCTTCTCTTGCTATTTTTTATTGAGTTGGTTGAATCTGATGTTATGATTTTAATTTAAGGTTTAATTTTAATAGTTTTATTGGATTATTTTGTTTTTGGTTGTTAGCTGCCTTGAGCACTTGGAGAAGTGTCCCATAATAAAAATAAATATATATTTTCCCATTAAATTTTCTCCATACCATGAAAAGTGATGTGTGTGTGAGTGTGTGTGGGTAAAACACTAAATATGACAGGAGAGGCTGTGTGTGTATGTGATTTTCTCTCTTCATTTTATTTTCAGTATTATCTTCCATGGATATGGTTCCATCTTTACTGTCATAAGATTGGATTCTTCAGGCTATAAACCATTATGTATTATCCCGTTCATTCTCTGTGTTGAATTCTTTAGAGAAATGGTATTGAAAGATAGAAGATGACTTGGCCGCTAAATAATAATAAAAGAAACTGACTAAAGCTGCTGCATGGATCACAAATAGTTACTATGCAGCTGGGATGGCGGAGAGTATTGTGTTGAGGTAAAAAAATAAAAATAAAAGTCAATTCCCAATTTGTACATTTAAAAAAGAAAAAAAATGATCTAACTTTGTCACATAGTGTATTCATAACCCCCCTTTTATTATGGCCACTCTTCCAAAAACATAACAACAAGAGCAATGTTAAAACCAAGCAAGGTGCATGTTCGAAGGCAGTACAAGTGTAGCAGGAGGATTTGAAATACCATACCACTGAACAGAGACCCTTAAGTTTTGAAATGGCCTTGTAATAAACAACAGGCAATACAATCAATAACAGTAACAGATATAGGTGCCAAAAGGGATTATTCATTGTGTATTCGACTGAAATCTTAAGAAATGCTGAGCGTGCTCATGTTTTATTTTTATTTTTTTCTTTCCATTGTGCTAAAAATCCTTTGAAGTAATTAGCTGAAACACAGTGAGTGCCAAGCAGGGCAGTTTTCTCTCTGTGATAAGTGCTTGCCCATGAAATGTGGTACCACAATAGACAGCTCATCCCTTTAAATGAGAGCTAGACTTATGCACCACCTGGCGGTTGAGAAAGAATGTGATGGTACTAGACTCTTCAGTCCTGAACAAAACAGAACACTTAGGGCTGCACCAAAATTACCAATTTTGACCCCCACCAACTTTTTAAAAGCAGGTTTGCTTCCATTGTTTCCTGTCTCTGCTGAACTTTGTGGGTTGTTGTCGCTAATGTTTAAAAAAAGCATCCTCCTTCTTCCTAGAGAGGTCCCAGTCAATGAGGGATCACATACGGAATGTGATGTCACAGTGCTACATAGGCAATCAGGCTTAGCTACACAGCGAAATCATGGAGGGCAAATGACTCTATTAAGAGCGAAGGAAGAGCTACTTGAATAACTGAGATAGGTGATTGCAGGCCATAGAATCACTGATTGTCCTCACACTGTACAGGCTGTACTTTCATCCCCTTTCAGCATCATCCCTGGAGGGGGATCACTGAGGGGTAGTACTGTTCAGAACTATTCAAAATGTTTGCAAAAGCATGTCCTTTCAGCTCCACCTTTCAACCTTTATTTTTCTCTTTCTTTGCTCTCTGTAACATTTTAGCCTCCCAGTAAAACTGATTACACACACACACACACACACACACACACACACACAACAATGGTTCACGTGATTATTTTATATTCCATGGAACCATTCTCAGCTAAGGTCACCCGGGACAGTATCCAACTGTATCATTCTCATTCCGCTAGTGCAAATGACGGTGCGGTAGCGGTGGAAACTGGGTTCCAAACTATGTGCAAGAGGAGAATCCAACTAAACTTACATTTGTGCAAGTGCAGTTGTGCAAGTGGTTGCACAACCCACTGTGCAAGTGGTTCTGCATTATGCTTGCACAACCTTTGTGCAACTGGCTGCACATTATGCCTTATAGGCCCCTTCCAACTCTACTATTCTATGATTCTATGATTGTGCAATCCATTTTGAAATAGGTTGTGCATTAGACTTGTTCAACAAGTTGTGCATTACATTTGCACAACCAGTTGTGAATGGGTTGTGCAAATGAAATGTACAACTGCTTGCACAATGGAAAGATTTGGCAGAGCTCCGCTAGCACTATTTGAGTTTGTGGAATGACACCATTGGATACTGGCCCCGGTCTCCTCTGGTTCAGCCCCTGAGATTCTCATCTCACTACCTCATCTTTATAGGTGTGCTCACCTGAACCTGAAAGTTCTTTAACCCCCTAAGAGTTACTGATACTCGTGTGAAGGGGTGGAAGCAGAATTTCGGCCCAGCCTTAGGAATACTAGATTACCAAAAGTAAATGAAGTTTAAGGAACCAGAGAGGACCTGCAGAGCAGATGTGGCCCACCTATGATACATTCATTCATATGAACTTAAATGCCTGCTTCTCTCATATCTCTTATGCAAAGAGAATGTTTGGTGAGCATATCAAATATGTATCTGTCACACAGACCCATGACTCTGTTGCAATACATAGTATAAGAAATAGGAGATTAGCCTAGGAAGTTTCCTGGATGATGTTTTGGAAAATCTATGGGAAATGAATTTGAAGGAGGTAAAAACACAGCTTGTAATCAATAGTCTAGATTATTCTGTGGCCTTTTTATTGCCTGTCTGCACTTCCTGGATAAATTAAGTGTGCTGCAGTGACTGACTCCATTTTCTCTTTATTGGTGCTAGGCATGCACTTCTCAGACATTAGGTTCTTTATTATCAGGTGTGAGTTTTATATGGAATCCAGAGAAAGCCAGTTTAGAAAGGTTTGAGAGGAATATCCTAATGCATCTGGTACTAGTTTGTGAAAAATATCCTAATGTCAGATGCACTGCTGGTTCATTTGTTAAAAAATAATAATAATAAAAAATAGAACACATGGATGGGTGGGGAACGATACCTTTTAGTTCACAGCACGACACCTGATATACCCACACATTCTCTGCTTGAGATGTCAGAATGTTTCCAAATAAGGATGTAACACTACTTTATAACCTACGTTCATATTTCCCCCCTTAGTAAAGTATTGGGAGAATAGCTTGGAAGAACTGTGCTAAATTACCTGATGCTGTGCACATTTATGGTATGTGCTGTATGCAAAACATATAATTTTAGATAATCTTGACTCAGATAAGAGGCATGTAACCTTTGCATACTGTGTCTCTTAAAATTTAAGTGCTTGTCAAATTGGTAGTCTTTGGAAATGAAGGCACTTGGCACATGCAATCTTTCTTTCTGTCTTCAGTCAGAAGGCCAGTGCAAAGGATTGCTTCAGACATAATGCTATGTGATGTTCTAACCATGGTTAGGCAACCAGGAGCATCGCCCAGGCTCACACTTTCTTCCCCCTCCATCCTATTTCCTTCTCTCCTCTTGAATAGAGATTTCCCTCTCTCTTTCCTTTTTTTTTTTTGTAGCTAACCATGGTTAACACTGCATCTTCATTGGTATTATCAATAACCATTTAAAGCTCTACACCAGTTTGCAAAGATGGTTAGAAAGGGTTTTGAAAACTGGTGTGAGCTAAACAAACTTAGCAAGAACTGGGATACAGATGTAACACTAACCATGGTTAGCTCTGAAAATTAAAGAGAATGGAAAAGAAGGCAGGAACCCAGGTAGTGTTTCAATCTGCTAACCATAGTTGGGAGACTGAGCAACATTACATCTACACTGGTGACCCCAACTTTCATAAAGGCAATTAATTTTACTTCACATTATAGGCTGCAATCCTAAAACACTTGAGTAAGTGCCATTTAACTTAGTGAGGTTTACTTCTGAGTAAATATGCATACGATTGCATTACACAAAGAGTAGCCATGTTACTTTATTGTGACAAAAAGAACAGAATCCTGCACTACTAACTTAAAGATGCTTGTGAGAACTAAGCTCCTCCACTTTCCAGGACATCGCCACAGTTTCCTTGTTAAATATCTGTTTCTGCCCCCATCCTTATCCCTGACATCTTGTTTTCTGTGTTTAGGAACTTTTATTATACAAAGCAGCATTCATTCATGTGAGCTCTGTGATGAATGGGTTAACATCTAGCATTGCCAGGCAGAGTGGATGTGCCTGGCAACTTATCAGGGCTCGCCTGTAGAAAGTTCTGATGGGAGGGGGAGCTCTGTATATATGTGCCTGTGTGTGTGAGAGGAGTTAGTTAGAGTTTAGAGAGTCAGAGTTAGAGTGTTAGAGTGAAGTGAGTTGTAGGGAAGTGAGTTAGGGGGATTCTAGTCAGTCAGTCAGATAAGAATCATAAAGTTAATTCAACATAATCTATTGCATTTATGGAAAAGAGGTTGTTCCTGTTTAAAGAAATGTTTTACTTAAGAAAATAAAGAACTATTTGTTGGGTTACTGAAAAGACTGTCTGGTAACTGGTTCCATCCTGAAGCTCACCCCATATCACTTGGTACAGCTGCTAAGAGCAAGATAAACAATATCTACCCAGCATAAACACCACAATAACCAGCAATGGTATTTTAATAGAGTTTATCTCCCACAGACAGATTGTCCGCTCGGGTTTGTCTGGGAGTGAGTGAAGACTTGTGACAGAGTGAGAACAGGGATAGTTTAAAATAGGGTGAACTAATACCCTGGAGCTACCATATCTCAGCCACTGGGTTAGTAAAGAAAGTGAACTAACAGCCAGGTGGTAGTGAGAGAAATAAAAGCAAATAACCGCCCAGGTTATCGTCACACAAGCTCCCACTAGCAATCTGAAGTGGTGCAGTCCAGACACAGATTGTATAACCTCACCTAATGTTTGTAAGAACTAAGCTCACTCCATTTTCCAGGACTCCGTCATAGGATCCTTGTTAAATATCTGTTTCTGCTGCTCTTCCCACAGATACAAGATTGTTAGATGCTGTGAACCTAAATGGTAAGAACCCCCTGCGACTTCCACCCCTCACCCTATACCCAGGCGGGGTGTTGCTGCCTCACCTAGTGACCGAGGACACCTCTCTCTCCTCAGGATCTGCCCTGCCACCCAGGTGCACCTTCCAGATAGCCAGTGCCTATCACCACACCGCTATTAGGATGGCTACAACTGCCGGGGCTTTCATGTCACCCAGGCTCCCAGCCTGGCAAATTTTACTAGATGCTGTTCTTTCTCACTTATTTATCCCACCTATTGTGGGTTTTTCCCTTCAGGCATGCTGCCACCAAACCCCCAAGTAGTAATGTGTCCCTTGCAAGGCACATGGGGTTAACCAAAGCCTTATCTATAATTATAAATGGAAAACAGGCTGTTTTCAGACAGAAAGATTTATTTTGGGAACACAGGTAGGAAATCAGGGTCAGGGAACATAAGGGATTCAGGTCTCTCTCTAACCCCTCCTCTAATGAACTAACTGCCCTCCCTCTCTCTCTTTTAAAAAATCTAGTCACTCCTTCCCCAGCCAATCACATGCAAGCTGCATCTGAACATTCCATTCACTCCAGCTGTCAATCATACACCCCAGGCACACTGACTGTATACAAACCTCAGTAGGTATTTCCCCTTTACACAAAATCAGAATCGTCACACACACCCTCAATATATTATGAGAATTCTCTTCCCCCTCTCCTGTGCAGCTAAGGGCAGGGAGAAATTTGCATATGGGGGGAAGGCATGTCGAGGGGCCACCGTGTGCATAGCACACTTCACCCAGTGCTGGGGGGGGGGCAGGGAGTCAGGGATGATATTAGTCCCTGTGGCCCCGCCTTTGGCTTCTTTCGTCTGCAGCTCCCTTCCTGTTACCAATTTGGGCTCTGCTGTTAAGGGGCTGAGTAAGAACTTTGGTTCACTGCCTCGATTGGCCATATGGGGCAGTGTGCGCATTTCGCCTACTCCACACTTTGGTTCAGTGGGTGGGATTATTTTTAGTTGGCTGTTTTGATTGGTTTAATTTGGTCACATTTGGCAGATAAGTGCAGGGATATTCAGTGGGGTTAGGGTTGGTGAGCATCCGCTGGCACCTTTTAGGTGATCGGCGATTCCTGAGGCTCTCTTCTCAGGGCTTTGCGGTCCAGTGGAGAGGTACAGATCACCTTTGAGGTGACTCACCTCACCCACTTGGAGTTTTGCAGCTCCGGGAGGAGGTGATAGGGGAAGGCCTCCCAGGACCAGCATTGGTGTTAAACTGAGGGGTGGTGATTTTATAGGTGCCGCCCCTTGGGGGCGGATGCATTGCCCCAAAACAACTACTTGCAAGAGGCCAGTATAGGCAGGAACCCGCACTTCCTTCCCTTCACAGATCTTGATTATTTATTAAATGTGGCCCAAGTTTGTACCATAATTTGTTTTGGGTTTTTTTAATTTTAATTTTTAAAATTTTTCAACAATACAAAAATTAACTAAATAACACACATACAATTTATATAGTGCTCCCATCACCGCGGGACCAAATAATACATTATATCTCTATAATCTATAATTATTCATTATTCCAAAAATACCACATATCTTGACACGGCATACTCCCTTTCCCCTTGTTTAACACAAAGTCCAAAAATAAACCCCAAATATCCTTAAAAATATTTTTCTTTAATTGCCCCCTTTTGCATTTGATGTACCATAATTTGTGTCTCGACTCATCATTTCCCCACTTTCCACACGCAGTTAGTATTGTTACTTCACCTAAAGATAAATCATTTGAAGCAGTGAAGCATCTATAGAACTGCTGAGGGAATGTAAAGATATTTCTGCTAAGATTTTCAACATTTCTTTGCTCCCCCCATCTTTTTTTCTTTTCACATTGCCCTTGAGATTTTACCTATGTGCAACCTGAAGCAAATTGGACACCCTCTTCAAAGGCTTGTGAGATTCTTTCCAGGGAAGGTAAACATATGTTTTGCTAACTTTAGCCAATTTTCTGGAAGGCATTAGGGGGTGGGAATGGGGGGCAGAGGCTGTGTATTTCTAAATAACTGCTTCCAATGTTTGTTTTTTTGAATTTTGTAGATACTCTAATTTGATAGATGGCAGCATGTTTTTCATCTTTGAGGATGATACTGCAGTATGGAAATGGTGATTTTTCCATAATCAAATTAGTTGAAGTTGCTAAGTGAGAAAAATGGGTTGCATTGCATCCCAGAGATTTCATAGATTTTCATAGATTTCATAGATCATAGAGTTGGAAGGAGCCTACAAGGCTATCGAGTCCAACCCCCTACTCAATGCAGGAAACTAGAGGTGGGGTCTCCCATCCAAGTAATAACCAGGCCTGACCCTACTTAGCTTTCCATGCTCAGGCAAGCTGAGCCAGTGTAAGCCACATGAATGGAGTTCTAGTAACAGAATGCTCCTGTTCATGGAGTGTGGGGGGACAGGAGGTTTTTCCTAATGTCTCTGTTCCCCCTGCACCTACAAAAGTCTGTTCTGGAGGGTTGGAGGACCCCCAGAATAGCATGAGTGGTGATGTGGAAACTGTAAGAGGAAGGGGAAATTGGCAAAACTCACCTTTCCTTCACTTTCTATGAGCAAGAACCTCTGCTGGATTTCAGCCCCTTCCATGAACTGAAGAAACCCTTGCCAAACCAACATATTTAGAAGTCCATAACCTTTTTGTGCATAACCTTTTTGGCCCCAAGGGCCACATCTGGTGTCAGCTGGTGGGCCGAGGACCTTATATGTATGTGAGAACACACACGTTTCCTCCCTCCCACAAAACTCAGTGGTTTAAACCTCCCCTCTCTGCCTGCTCAGATCTAGGGATCACTGGGGTGGGTGGGGGATGGTGGTGAGCAATTTCCCCATTCCCCAGCAATCACCACCAAGTTTGTTGTTTCTCCACCACTCTGAGCAGAAGCCAGGGAACAGAAGATTTTGTGTTCTTCTGTTTTGTGGGGAAAAGTGGGTGGGGCTCTGCCACCTTTGGAGGCTGCACAAGGAGTGGCCGAGGGCCACATGGGGCTCCAGGTCTGTAGGTTGTGCACCCCTGATTTACAAGGACTTAATACTGAGAAGGAAAGATAGGAATACTTGAGAACTTTATACATCTTTAGCTATATAATAAATGACAATTACTCATTTTCTGAAGTGAACAAATACCTCTCTTTTTCACTCGGATGACAGGGATTTAAAACAGCTTATTTTTCACTTCATAATTGTTTGTGTGTGGAGGCTTTCCCTAATCTGCTTGCATTTTCCTATATAATCACAGTATGCAAATACAAATGTAATTATGTGGTACTGTTCAGGTATGTTTCTCTACTTGCCAGAGAATATGCAATGCTGTTCTTGTAGTTTATGTGCTTTTGAATGTAGATACTGGTTTAAGTTGAATCAATAAGCATGATTCATCTTTTTCTCAAGTAAGCTATGTTTTACTTGTCATTCTTTTCAAAGCTCCTTCATTGGTTTTAGATACAGACAAATAAGAATACTGAGATGAGAGCAAGAAATATGACAGATTTATAACGCAAGCCAGGAAAAAAAAAAGCTGAATTGGATTGGTACAGTAAGCATTCAAACGATTAACACTGCAATCCTATACCTATCTACTCAGAAGTAAGCATCATTATGTTCAATGGAACTGTTACTCCCAGATAAGTATGTATAGGAATGACCATGTATAATAAACATACTTGAGACAATTTAGGTATGGTGAACCTTTATGCAGTTACTTTGATTTATGAACTTTTCCAAAATCCATATTACCCTAATGCCTTTATTAGGCTAACTCAAAGGTCTCAACACGCTGTGCAAGCTTTCAGGTTCTCCAGAATGCTTTATCAGGCATGATGCTAAATAAATAAAAAGTGTGGGGTGGGGGAGGAGGATAACTGGCTGAGGTTCAAGCCATGGAGTCCGCATTTCAGTACAGTCTTAAGATGGAAAGTGGGAGGAGGAGGCTGCAGATATTTGTATTAGGCTGTATCAGATACTGAAATGGTTTTAGGTTGTATATGGGAACCTCCCAAAGGTTGGGGAGAAGAAGAAAGAAAGAAAATATAAATATTTAGAAAATATAAAATTCCTTTTGGAAATTTGGAAATCCTGAGAAACTAGGCTACTTATAGACTGAAAGAAATCTATTTAAGGATTGGCCTCACGGAAGGTAGAATGCTACCATGTTCATGTTTGGAAACATACTGTTACTGCTGCTGGTTGGTTATGGCTATACCCACACTGGTAATTCACCCTCTGAATTACCAGTGTGGTAACTTTTAACTAGCAAAATAATAAATGTACTATCTTTTTGGCATGCTTCTTTAGAATCCCAGAGCAGTCTTTTTCTTTAGACCGTGCACTGATTTTATCAGATGCATCCTGCATTCCCTGAAGGGGAGTTTACCATTTTAATTTCTCAAGTTACTGTTCTTGGTCTGCAGATATCTTCAATGCTATATTCTTTTGTAAAAATGCAGAGAAACACAAACAAGTTCAAACACCTCCCGCCCCACCCTGAGCACTCTTTCAAAAAAGGTAACTGATATGGGGAATTGCCTCTACACATGTTAATGGGTACCAAATGCATTTGGCTAGAATGTCATGACCCAAGAGTCCAGCAGTGACATGGACTCTAAGGCGGTAGAGCCAGTAGTGCCAAGAAAAGCAACTCCAGGCCTGAGCACCACTAGAGAGCCTGAGACCCCCAAGCCTAGCTCCAGCACTGGACCAGTGCCCCCTTTTTTACATGAGCTCTACATTGCCTGGAGCCAAAGTGCCAATGCTGGCAGCAGCAGCATGCCAGTCATGAGCTCTTGGAGGGAGGAAGGAGTGCTAGGCTACAGGGCAGAGGCCTGATCCTTTAATGCTTCTATTTTGTAGGAAAGGGTGGAGTCTGGGAGTGTAGCATAGAGGGCATCAGTTTGGTCTCAGACCTTGTCCGAGCAACTTGCTCACTAGGAGCTCTCCTGGGTGCTGCAATTTCTGGCCTGCCTTGTCTAAGGTGGTTGCTGCTTTGTACTGAACCCTGTGGGCTTCTGCTCAGACCAGAACAGGATATAGTGTCACATGTAGAAGGTGGTGGTGGAGATTAATGTGATGCTACATCCTTTGGAAATAATGTGTGGATGTTTTTCTTGTTTTCCCCAATAAATTAGAAGTGCCTTCTTTTCCTTTATCTGTTTTATTAATGCATGCTTCCCCGGCTGTTTCTTTTTCTTCCTTTTTTCTTTTAAAGCAGAATATATAAAGTGGTTATTTTTCACCTGCCCCATTGGCACCGGAGAATTCATTCCTTTTTCTCTAGTAGAGCCCTTCTAGGAAATTTTCTTGCCTTTAAATACTAATAACAGCCTAAACGAATATTTTAGCATTTTATCACTGGCTAGGGAGAACCATTGGACAGTGCATTCATGCTGTTTCATGTGCCTCTAAATATGAGTCTCTCTGATCATGGATCTCAGGGGGTTGGATCCTATGTCAGATTTAAGAGATTTTGTTTTCCCATTTCTAATTGCCAGGGTGTTGCAACCACAAGGAGAGGGGCAAAAGAAGAAGTTAATATTTCTCTTTGCCATCTGTCTTATCTGTTCTGTTTATTTATTTATTTATTTACAGCATTTTTACCCCTCTCTTCAGCCAAAAAAGGTTCCCAGAGTGGCTTACAAAGATTAATATTAGACAGTCCCTGCCCTCGGGCTTACAATCTAAAAGACATGGCACAAAAGGAAGAGGGATTGGGAGGGAGAAGGAAGAAACTAAAAGCAAAACTCAGGCACCACCAGTTCTTAGTTACAAAACTGTTGTACTATTGACACTGAGCATGGTGTAGTGATAAGAACTGGGAAGGTGATCTTTGTGATTCCTCCTTCATGTGCAGCCCCTGTGCCTGCTAAAAAGTTGCTTTGGAGAGTTGGAGGGGATCTTGAGAGAGTTGATGCAGGGAGCTGCAAGGGAAGGGGTAATCAGAAATGATCACCTCCATGTCCCTTCCTCCAGTGGGGAGCTTCTTCTGGATCCCAATGCATTCTGCGAATTGAAGGATCCTTTTCATTTGCAGAATTGCCAATCTGGATTCAACCCAGTCATTCTGGTAGGCCATTAAGTAGATGCACAGTGGACACCTTAAATATTGATGATGCATTTAGTACACGAGACAGTAATATTACAGAGGTAGTTATTCTATTTCTGTTCATCTGCGTTGTCACATATGCTAGAAAATGGGGAAAATAATATGTAAGGAGCCAGCTCTGCCGAGGCCCCAACCAAGTGTTTCCCACTCAGACGCTTGTTGTTGTTTTGCAGCTTCTTATCTACCTGGTGTCTTCAAAAGCATTTTCACTTTTCTCAGCAGAATGTCAGTGCTTGCTATAGGAGGCATTCATAAGAAATAATAGGCTCTTTTGATATCACGTTTTATTTTCAAATTACTTACCAATTACCTTTCCTCAAGTCTTTTCTGCATTCATTCCCCCATCAGTTTATTCAGACATTTCAGTCTTTCTTCAAGCAATTCAGGCTGGGGATTTTCCCTCCTCCTCTCTCTTCTTAAACAGCAACCAAAAAAAAGAGAGCCTCTTCTGTGAAGCAATATACCCTTTTAACCCTTAGCGACACCATGAAAATGGAGACCAGCATGACAAAGTACAGAGCCACATTTCCTTTTGGAGACTCAAGTTTTCTTCAGAGGAAGCACAGTGGTTAATCAAATTAAAAATATGAATGAAAAGACCCATGACCTGTATATCATCATTCCAATCTAACCTTTAAGCAACCTCCCTTATCAATGGCTTGCACTACCACAGGATGAAATGAGTAAGGCTTTCGAGAAGAGCCCCTGGCTTACACAGTACCACTGCGATATCCATTAAAGCTGCACAGCTGTCCCCCATTAGAAGCAGGATTAGCAAAATTAAAGTTGGCCATTGCTGCAGAAGAGCAAGGCATGATTTATGTTTTCGAGTCATCTTGTGCTTCCTGAACCCCTGGAAGGCAAGAATTGGAGGGGAATATCACTAACAGCATATCTGCACAGTTGCTTTCTGCATGCTGGTGCTTCACCGTGCTCTCAGGCTTATATATGTATGACTAGGGATATATGAGAATTTTGTTAATATTCGCAAATTGTGCAACATGCCATGCAACCCCAAAGGCAAGCAAGAGAACATGTTCTCCAAAAATGCTTGCAAATTCCAGAACTCGTGTTAACTCTTGGTGGGGGGGATGCACATTTTTTTAAAAAAATAAATGTGCATTTTTACACTTTATCCCAGGGGAGGAAAGTGTGCGTTTTTGGTATGCTCTCCTAAAAATGCACATTTTTCTTGTTTGAAATGCGTGCTTTTCCCATTCAGCTGGAATGGAAAAAAAAAAGAGCAAACAAATGTGGGAAATGAGGTGAGACAAGCTTTTTAAACCGGTATTTGAAGAATTTAGGTGATTGCAAAAATTGCTTGTTCACTCATCCCTATGACTGCCTTTAGAATCAAAATCTATGGCATAGTCACATTTGGAATACTGTATACAGTTCAGTCACAGAAAGGATTTTGTATTGCCTATGGTCTATGGGATTTCAGATTGTGCATTTTGATGGAAATCACTGGCACTTGTGAATTACGCCATGTGTTAAAAACATTTCTGAAAAATACTCAAGGGCTGACTTTGTGTGAGTAGTCATGACTTGCCAAGAATGCCTCTGTAGTAAGGGATGTGCGATGCTGAGAATTCTATTCCATTTAAGCTCAACAGGATTCTGCTGCATTTCTGGTCTGGTAAGCAGTGGCAGAAGATTTTTTTTTCCTGATTCCGGAAAACTTTTGTCCATTTTTTTTCAGGTTTCAACATTTGCACAAATTGTAATTTGCACAAATTTGGGGGGGGGGTGTCTTGAAATTCGTGCAAATGGTGTTGATATATATATATATATATATATATATAATTTTATTGGCAATTCTCTGCAAGTGTGCACAATTGCAAATCCACCTGTCTACTATGTAGACCCGCAGAGGCATATTCCCCTCTTGTAAATATCCTTGTCAGTATCATCCTCTCCCCACACTACTTCCTTTAGCCCAGCCATATTCCATACTTGTCAAAGAACTTGTCAATTCCCCCTCCTCCTTCTCTGGGGAAGAGCAGAAATTGAAGATGAAATGGACAAGTCCTTTGACAAGTACGAATATGGCTCCTCTGAGCTAAGCAAAGTAGTGTGTGGAGAGGAACAAACTGACAGGGATATTTACAAGAGGGGAACATGCCTCTGCAGGTTTACATAGCGTACAGGCAGACTTGCAATTGTGCACACTTGCATAAGATTGCCAATGAAACATTTTTTTTTAAATTAGAATACCATTTGCTCACATTTCAAGACCCCCCCCCCAAATTGCGCAAATCAACACCATTAAAAAAGGGGGGGGAATAATCCGTGTACTGGCTTGACTCACTACAGATCAAGTCAATGCTGGTGGGGGTGGAAATGGAATGAAATCTGAAAGGCCAAACTGGAAAAATCCATCAGGTTTTCATCCCACAAATTGAATTCTCATACATCCCTGCTTTGTACAAACATCCTTAGAACCTGAGACCTTCTGCATGTATTATGCTGGCCACTACAGTGTGTCACTGTAGTGGCGGAGTTCTGTGCCATGTGAGTGGAGCTCAGAAGACTGCAGCAGCCAGAGTGTGTGAGGTCTGCTCCCTTGGACTTTTTTTTTTTTTTTTTACAAATTTCTTTAATCCTTATCACTTGAACATGTATATGGACTGGACCCATTCTGCATTCAGAAATCAGTATATTTCTGAACTTTTGATGTGTTCCATAGAACAGGGATAAACACGTGTTTGATTAAATTGACACATTTGAAAAGTGTGCAAAGAAAAAATGTTTACATCTAGAAAAATGTTCACAAACACACTTTAGAGCCAGTGTGGCGTAGTGGTGAGAGTGTTGGACTGGGACTCAGGAGATCCAGGTTCAAATCCCCGCTCAGCCATGAAACTCACTGGGTGACTTTGGGCCAGTCACTGCCTCTCAGCCTAACCTACCTCACAGGGTTGTTGTGAGGATAAAATGGAGAGGAGAAGGAGGATTATGTAAGCCGCCTTGAGTTCCTTGCAGGAAAAAAGACGGGGTATAAATGTAATAAAATAAATAAATTTAGTCAATCAGTGAATGTGTACAAAAATGTATACAATTTGAAAAATGCACACTGAAAAAATGCACCAAAAATCCATACAGATTTATTTCCATTTTAAAACAAAAAGTCTGTGCTAGACTGGCACGGAACAGTCTTGGAGGTGTCAAATCGAGGACGTCCGTGGAACCAGACCTGCCCATTACTAGCAGTAGTTTTCCATACCAGCATCACTCCAGGTTCTAGGAAGGGTGACAGTTCTAAATCCTCTCGTGTTGCCCTTTCATGCAAGAAGAAGCCATGTTGCAGCAGCTCCCACACCACAAGATTAATGTAAGAAGGAGGGCTGACCATGGTGTTGGGATGGGCTTGTTAACAGGGTGCTTTCAGGTGATCTTGACTTCCACAATGGGATATGGGAGAGAAGCTGGTCTTTGAGACAAGGTAGGCCTATGCAAGGACCACGGATGAGATGGGGGAAGGTGACGCACGCCCACAGAAACAGTGGCATGGTGCGAGCAAAGTTCCGCTCTAACCTCCCTGCCAAAGCCACTGGACACAGGATCCATAGATTTCATAGATCATAGATCATAGAGTTGGAAGGAGCCTACAACAATGCTATCGAGTCCAACCCCCTGCTCAATGCAAGAAACTAGAGGAGGGGTCTCCCATCCAAGTAATATCCAGGCCTGACCCTGCTTAGCTTTCCCCGCTCAGACAAGCTGAGCCAGCGTAAGCCACAGGCCTGCAGACATCTAGACATCACAGACATCTAGAGTCTAAATTTGAACTGAAAATAAAATTCAGAGTATATTCCACTTTTGTACATTTGGTCTTGTCTTGCCTTTTGTTACCTGGGCAGCAGAGAATTACTTGTTAACAAAAATATTGAAGTAATCTATTCCTTTTAAAATAAAGGTGTATTATTATTATTTATTATTTACATTTATTAATCGCCCATCTGGCCGGCAACCATCTGGCCAGCATGGTAATCTCCAGTGCTAGCATGTTTGCTGCTATTCAGGTTATCTGTTAGGACTTAAGATGCCTGATATCTCCCATGGTATACAGCTGAAGTTTTTTATTTTATTTTATTTTATTATATTTATACCCCGCCTTTTTTCCTGCAAGGAACCCAAGGTGGCTTACATAATCCTCCTCCTCTCTAATTTATCCTCACAACAACCCTGTGAGGTAGGTTAGGCTGAGAGTCAGTGACTGGCCCAAAGTCACCCAGTGGGTTTCATGGCTGAGCGGGGATGAGTAAGTCTCTCTGTAGCTAGTCCACATCACAAAAACTGATCCCAGTTTCATCATCAGTTTCATGTCAGCCGAGGAGCACATGCTTAGCTGTTTGTTTTAATCTGTGGTTTTAAATTTTATAGTTATATTATATTGTATTTTATGGTTTTAACTGTTGTAAACCGCCCAGAGAGCTTCGGCTATTGGGCGGTATAAAAATGTATTAAATAAATAAATAAATAAATAATAAAATAACTCATGGACTCCAGGTTCACATAACATGACAAGTCACAGCTAGGCATTGGATATATACATCCCACCCAGCATACGTCGCAGCCCACTATGACTTAAACAACCCATGGTGGACTGTTTTGATTGTGTGAAACAGGTCAATGTGTAATGTTCAGTGGAGGAATTGGCATTTGTGGGTGATCCAAAAAGGAGATGGGAATGCAAAGGACAGCATGCAGACAGGGCTGGAGCTTACAGGGCTATTTAAGCCAGCCCTGCCTCTTCCCCACTGCAGTTGAGTTTTCATTGGCACCTGCCCTCCCAACTTAGGGTAGCATTCAGGACGTTTGCTAGTGGTCTGAGTAGGAATTTCCTTGCATTTGGGATCTTTTGCTGCTACCTATGGAACCACCAAGGCATTTGGCTAGTAGATAGATGGTGGTGCCTTGAATTAGAGAGGAACCATTCACAACAGTGGTGGGCAGTGTGGGTAGAGCACATACAGAGTGAGGTATCACAGGGCACGTTTAAGATGAAAGGGGATTTTATGATGAAAAGGAGTTCTCAGGACCTGCCACCTTGGGTTGTGGACCTCAAGATAAAAGAAAGAACCCCCTTTGGTGCTTCAGCGGCTCACAAACTTACAGTTGTGGACTGGAGGGGTTGGGACTCAGCAGCAGTGCACCCCTCCAAGACTTACGAGTGTCACCAGAGACATTGTATTGTCTCTGAGCTTGAGGCCAGGTCAGGCTCACCTTAATTAACCAAACTTATTAACACAGCTGTCACTGTTGCAGATTTCTTGTTGCTCTGAAATCAGTATAGTCATGACAGTAGTTTACCCAACTCTCCAACCATTGTCTTGCCTCTCCATTTCTGAGTATGGTCTCGAGCTACTAGCATAAAAAAGTAAGGTTGTCCCCTGTCTGTAAAAGGAGTTCTCTTTTCCTTTAGCCACAGCTGGGAGGAAGGGGAATGTACCATCAATGTTCTTGATGATAAAGAAATCGATCAGAATGAAATTTGCTGTTTGTTTTGTATCCAGACAGAGAATCACTAACATTTTCCTAATGGTTTGCTATATGAATTTCAAAAAATCAGATTAAAATGTGGTCCTCCTGCCAGCCTTGGCAGCTGAAATGAGATTAGAGGGATTGCAGGAGATTTTTTGAAATGGAGTTAGTTTTGGCCACAAGTTTAAAGGCTTTGTGAAGCTGAAGCTGCTGTTTCATAGAATTCTATGAATTCATAGTACATAGAATTCTATTGGTCTCTGCTTCCAAAGAAACCTGTTCATTATTGATTTTCTTCATCATTTGTGATCAACACCCTGGCAATTGCTTTCAAGTCTTTCCAGACTCTGCTCTGCTACAAACTACCACCACAAACATATCCCAGAGGTCTCGTTCCGTTCAAGAAGACTTACTCTGGAGAACTACAGTCTTGGGGCATGATCCATAACCCCCACTGTGCTGCACTTATGCAACATGCCCTGCCCGCAGGGCCAGTGCAAGCATAAATACAGGCCTGTGGCTTACGCTGGCTCAGCTTGTCTGAGCGTGGAAAGCTAAGCAGGGTCAGGCCTGGTTATTACTTGGATGGGAGACCCCTCCTCTAGTTTCTTGCATTGAGCAGGGGGTTGGACTTGATAGCTTTGTAGGCTCCTTCCAACTCTATGATCTATGAAATCTATGAAATCTGAACAGTGGCAGACTACAAGCATCCTTGAAAATTAAGATATAGTATGGTATTACTTAACAGCTACCAGTGCTGTTGCACCTGATTGCAACAGTTCCCAATCACAACTACGTGCTGCACCCATCAGTCTCAGCAGCATCAGCGCATGACCATTGAGCCATGTGATATCCCATCTCCCAGCTAAACCAATGCTTTAATCCTTGGTTCTAGCAAGCAGTGATGGTGGCACACATTAGGGGGCGCTTCATCCTCGGATCTTTTATTTATTTATTGGAGTTATTTCTATACCACCTTTCTCAGACCCTCCAATGCAGTTTACAAAAAAAGTAAAAATAATAAAAAAAAACAGTAATCAGAAAACAGCATCATAAAACAATGGGCAGAATCCAATGGGATTCTGGGATGCCTATGCCCCTGCCAATTCTCTTGCACCCCACAGATTCCCCTGTGCAAGTGATGGGTCCTGACGATTCCCATTCTGCAAGCGTGACCCACTGCTTGTTCAACAGAGATTTAACGCTTTCCAGAGGAAGCCCTGAAATGAGTGGAAATGCTCATTTGTCTCGATTGGGACAGGTTGGCAGAGCTCCCTTACGCAAGCTCCACTGACCTGCCCATTCCAGAAATGAGCATTTTTGCTTGTTTCCGGTTTCCCCGGAAACGCTACATCTTTGTTCCACAAGCCGTGGGTGCCACTTGTGGATGGGAATTGGTGGGGCACAAGAGAATGGCGGGGGGGGGGGAATAAGCACTCCATTGGATTCCACCCAATATAAGCGACATTGCACATTATACCCTTTGAGGTCCAGTTTGGAGGAGGGGTATTTGCATGAGGAGAAAAAAAGCCATATTGAGTCAACAAATGATAGCTGACTATAACAATTTCACACAGCATTGTTATCAAGTGATAAGTGCAATCACATGAATCCCAGGAAAAGGCAAAGCTGTATTTATCAAACTGCTTCTTATCTCATTTTGCCGAGAAAATTTCACTGTCTAGGATGATTATACAGAATGGGGAAAATTTGAATATGGACTTCTTCCTTTTCTCTGAAATATCTCAGGAATTGTCAAATATAGATGGAATCTTGTGAAACAAATACGTATGCTTTAAAATGCCTTCTGATAGTAAATCTATGTAAACTTAGCCATCTGTCATTTCTTTGATAGAAGTCACCAGAGACAGTTTAATACCCACTATTTTGTAAGTGATCCATTAAGCTCAGCCTTCATGATGACTCTTGAGATTGAGTTCATTTTTATCATAGCTATTTACTCACTCGAATCTTTTTTCTTCCCCCTGCTGGGAATTCGGTGTGGTATGGATGTTTGCATGCAGCGAAAAGCTGACCTTGACGAGTTTGAGATGTTAGCTGTTTTGCTCTCCAGTGTCTCCATCTGTGGAATGCACAGAAATTCTTTGATTTTCCTTCACAATGTGATCAGTACTGATTTAAAAAAAAATCTGATACTTCAAGAGAAAATAAGAGGAAATGGAAATGAAATGAACATGATGAGCATCATGTAGCCACAGTTAAGCACTTTTAAGTACCTTTCATTTCAATGGGAGCATCAAGCATATGCTTAAATTGGCCCCATTGAAATCATCGGAACTTAGGTGTGTGCTTAACTTTAATTAAGAGCCAGTGTGGTGTAGTGGTTACAGTGTTGGACTGGGACTCAGGAGATCCAGGTTCTAGTCCCCGCTCAGCCATGTGAAACTCACTGCGTGACTTTGGGCCAGTCACTGACTCTCAGACTAACCTACCTCACAGGGTTGTTTTGAGGACAAAATGGAGGGGAGGAGGAGGAGAATTATGTAAGCCACCTTGGGTTCCTTGCAGGAAAAAAGGCAGGATATAAAATATAATAAAGAAATAAGTAAATAAATGAATTAGATTGTGCAGTATTTTATTTTATTTATTACCTTGGAGAAAAAGTGAGATACCAATGAACTCAGGGTAGTGTACAAGGCTTTCCCTGTTTTATATTCAGAACACCCCTGTGAAGTAGGTAAGGGCAGAAATAGTGATGGCCCAAGGTTACCCAATGAGATTCATGGCTGAGCAGGAATTCAAGCCCAGTACACCATAGAGGCTCTCCGGTGAACAAAATCAATGGTAATTTTAACATAATTTTCATCGATGTTTTTAATGTTTCAGTAATATTAGTATTTTAATGAAGTAATGTTCGTCTCAGAAAGACCAGCTTAAAAAATGCCCTCCTTTTTTGCACGTTGTGCACTGCTCAGACCATTTGGGTACTGCTGATTCAAACCAGTGGTGATACATGAGTCTTATTGGAGTAATTATACCCATAGGTCAAAATCTCACTTTGTCATTAACACAGCAGTGGGGTGGGGATCTTATTTTGGGCTTAATTGGCTATGGAAAAGCATGTTGGGGGCGCATGCCATCAGTTGGTGGGACCACAACCCAAAGTGGATGGGGCACCCCACTGCTGGCATGTACCTCGGACACACACACCTCACAGACACACACACACACACACACACACACACACTTACAGATGTACAAAAACACATAGACACAGACACACACATACAGACCTGCACACATTCTCATGCACACACAAATACAGATACATCTGAGTCAGCTGGCAGCTTGACGAATGACTCCCTGTGAGGCACCGGCTGAGTCACACACTGGTTTTGCCCTTTGATTGCCATCCATGTCAGGACATTAAGGGTGATGGACTCATTCAGCACTCTGAGCGGCCACTCCTCGAGGTGCCATCTGAATCCTGAGCCAGTTTTGTTCCCCCTCCCTTTCCCGTTTGGGGGAGGTGAGGGAGGAGTGAAGCCACCTGAGCTGCAGCCTTGAGGAGTGCTCCTTGAGGCTATAGGTCAGTAGCTCCCCCCCTGATTTGCCTTATCTGAAGGGGTGGGGCTTCAGGGAAGGTGCTGGAGGGGGGCAGCCTGGCAGGCCGCATTCAGTGTGCTTCATAGATTTCATAGATCATAGAGTTGGAAGGAGCCTACAAGGCTATCGAGTCCAACCCCCTGCTCAATGCAGGAAACTAGAGGAGGGGTCTCCCATCCAAGTAATAACCAGGCTTGACCCTGCTTAGCTTTCCACACTCAGACAAGCTGAGCCAGCATAAGCCACCAAACCATATCCTGGAGGACCCCCATTATTGCACTAACAGAACCTCTTTTTTCTATCAAGAAAGTCCAAATTGTACTTTTTTGTGATGGCACACTCCCCCAGCCCTGTATTTTGTTAGTAAAACCACATGAAAAAGACCTAAACAAAGATAGATAAATAGATAGATAGATAGATAGATAAGCATGTGATTTGATTCGGAAATATTTTCTAGATTGATAGATAATAAATACATGGGGATACTTTTGTGTTCCTTGAGAGTATCTGAGTAGCATGTACAAGGACAGGCAATGGGGAAGATTATGGAAGTAAAGGAAATCGCTAGTAATAGTCATTATATTAGTAACAAGCTGACACAAAATGCAAGATGTGCTATTTTTAGGTGTATGTCTATTCACAGCACTCTCATTCACACACTACATTTACACATTCACATAGCTATACTGATGTGGTAGTACTGCCTTCTCCTTTCTCTGCTCCTCTTCCCACAAACAGGCCCAACTGGAATGTCCACAAGCATTCTGTCACACTTCAGAATTGATGGAGCCAATTGATGGGGAGCTTGCTATTTCATATATCCTGAAGCCAGAATACTCAGGGCAAAACTACACATTCTTCAAATTATTTACTTGGATTAGAGAGCAACCCTATGGCCCCTAGACAGCATCCACCTTCTCCCATATGAGCCTGCCTGGGTTTTCAGAACTTTGGGGGAGGCACATCTCTCAGTACTGCATTGGGTGGGGACGCAAGAGAGGGTCTTCTCAGTGGCTGCTCCTAGGCTCTGGGACTCTCTGTTGAGGGAGGTTACATTGAACCCCTCTTTGTTGTCCTTCTACCAGCAGGCAAAGATATTTCTATTCAGGCAGGCCTTGGCATTGTCGTAAATCCGCCCAGTGTCAAGATAAGCCGTCGTCGTTATAACAGTCCGAGTGTCAAAGCCAACATATATTAGTCCAAAACAGAGCAAACGTAAACCAGTTAGGGGTCAGGCACAAGCGTAGTCAGGGTCGTTCCGAAGATCAAAGGTACAGAGGTCCGAGGTCAGGAATATCAAGAGCGTCTGGGTGTAGTTGTAACAAACAATTGCTTCCAGCATCTGAGTGTGTTTGGGACCTGCCTTCTGAGCAGGTGCTGATTGGTAAGGCTGCCCAGCTGGGTCAGGCTGCACTTAGCCTGGCCCCACCCCAAACACACTCCGGCACGGCTGGTCTCTGTCTGACCAACTGGAGGCACAACAGGCATATAAGCTGGTCTGTTCCTGAAGGCGGCTTTAATTAGTTGGTACTATTTATTTCTTGTGTTGTTATGTTTTTTTTAATTGAGTTTTTAATTCATTTGATTTTATGCTATGATTTAATTAAGATTCTGTTAATCTGGATTTTATTGTCACCTTCAATGCCATTTTTTTAAAATGGAAAGCTGGGATAGAAATTAAATAAATACATAAATGAAGAAATAAAACCACTATTCTTCTGCAAATGTACGTGTGTTTTAATGTTATACTTCATTCATCACTCTGTGACTGTAGTCAGTGCAGTAAAAAAAAAATGTCCAAAGCTGGCTTTGACACTACATACATATATATATATATATATATATATTCGACATCTTATCCAGAACAAAATAAACCTTTTTGGAACAACACATCTCAATTCACAGAAGGGCTATGGGCACATTGTCAAACTTATTATGTCTGTTTCCCTTTGTCATGCAACCTCTTTTCTATCAGCAGGTGATCATAGCTGCTGGAAATGGGGGAGATGGACTCCACATATAGTTAAGCTGAGAAGAATAAGATTTACTTTGTTAGTTATATGGGGAAATGAAACCATTAAAGCAAGCAGAAGAACCTGGCCTGAGAAAGGAAGAGGAAACCATCCTTGTTGTGTTCTTTGGATCTGTTGTGGTGATAGATGGCTCTATAAAAACTCTGGATAGATGGGTAGATGATTGTGCTCATTATTAATTTATATTTGCAGTGCTATTAATGGACATTAAACACTAAATGCTGCCCCTGTGCAAGGCCTGTTGAGATTAATGGGAGCTGGTGCTTGGTAGGTTGTTTCCAAGTGTTAGAAGAATTGCTGCATCAGAACCCATACGATCCAGATTGCAATCTAAAATGGCAGAGATTTAATTTGGACGGCTATATAAATTGTGTACTTAACATTCATGATGACGTTGTCAAATAAAGCAGGAGCTATTTTTCTTCCTTCCCACAAGAGACTTGCAGCGGTGGCGCCTACATATTTTCTGCTTTAATGCTTCCTGTTGGCATACAGAAAAACTTAACCCTGGATACTCAGATGGAGGGATAAAGTATTCTTAGTTCACCTCTATCCCTTAACATAAGAAGGTCAAGTTGTGGTCTCTTCTGGCAAAGTTTCCGTTGCATCCGTAGGCCTCAAATGGGCTCAGATACAACGTAAGGGGAAAACGATGTTTGCAAAGAAGTGTACCAGAGAACAATAAATACATAAAATAAAAAGCAAACCCATTCTATTATTGGCATATAAGCAGGAAATAAGTATTGTTGCTGTTGGGTTTGCTTTCTTTTTTTTAGCAGATTGGTCCAAGCAGAACAAGTTGATGGTAGATTCTGAGAACCTAATCTGCTGATCCAAATTCTGGCTCATACTATTTCTTATTCTTCTATCTCAAAATGAGGAGGCAGGTTATATGGGCCAGGTGTCTGTACTGTTGGGTACTGAATATGAAGTGCTTAGCTCATAGATGTCGTGTGTGTGTACCTCCTGGGTAGCATATGATCTGGAGCAAAGTAATTTGATGTGTACTTCATTGCTGCTTTGCAAAATGGTTGACAAATTGGAAGTGCCAAGTCGCTATTCACACTGCATCATATTAGGTACCCATCTCCACACGCACAGCTCTTTGTGCATTTGGAAATGGGTCTACGGATCCACCCACCAATTTTGTATGATATTGCTTCACTAACCACAACAGAGTTTCCATGTGCAAAAGGCAGAGCTGTCATTTTTATTGTGGCAGGGTCCCACAAGTCATTTCTTCAACTGGTAAATTGCAAGAATGATGATCCACAACTTGGGTGTGATTTGACTTAAGGTGGGTTGCAGTAGCAGTGCTAGATCATATATTGGAGAGAGGAGGGGAAAGAAAGAGGGGGGAGGGAGAAAGGTGTGTGTGTGTGTGTGTGTGTGTGTGCATGCATGTGAAAGAGAGGGGGGAGGAGTAATGGTAGAAAAGAGTGGATAGAAAAGGAGAAAGAGGGTTAAGAATAGATCCACATAGATCTAAATAAATAAATAAATAAATACAATGAAGATTTTAAAAAATAACATCTGAAAAAACTGAAAAGTTTGATCCAGGGTAGGGTTCAAGGTAGATTCTTCTATAAAAAATGTAAAGACCACTTCCACAAAGTGGAACACACATGGAACAGCTCTTCTAGATGCATAAATAACATTCATTCTTATCTTACTGCATGTAGAAGGGGATTGCTGCACTGTGGCCAAATATAGGGATCAGCTGTCTTTGCCAGTGTTTCAGTTCTGCATTGGGTTCCTTATTTGGTTGTAGTTTTTTGATGCAGCCTGTTCCCATCTCAACCCTAAAAGGTAGCTGTTGCAACTTCATGTGATCCTTTGGTAAAAGTCCATACATTAATATTTAGATCAGTGCTTCATGATGACTGAATGATTCAGATGATCAGGAAACACAGTGTATCCTCTTGGAAGTTTACCATATGGTGCTTGTAACCATGTGTGGAAGTAGTTATCTGTAATCCTTGACTATGTAATTAAGCCCAGTGTTACCATCCCACTACAGTACAGCCTACAGAAATTCAGGTGTGTCTGTCTGTTTATGCTTGGCTTAACCATGGGGACCGAAGCTGTTATGATCAGATCCTTATGTGATACATGATACACATTTAAGAGACTTTCACATAATGCTCCAGTATCTAACTTGCTTCTAGGGATGGACGACCTGGCTGGCACTCGACTCGCGATGGGTGAGCCGAGAGCACCGCCATGTGAGCGGAGCTGAGCTGAGCCGAGGGTGAGCACCAGCTGAGGCACTTGCCAGACTTCCAGGTCCCCGGCTTTACATAGTTTATGTAGAAAATTGTGCAAATGTAGCCGTAATTTGCACAAATTTGGCCATTTTCTATGTAGACAATGTAGTGCTGGAACCCAGAAGTTGCTTTTTCCAACTCGGCTCGCGAGAATGTGAGTCAAACTGGGGAAAAGGTAGGGCGAGCGGAGCTCTGGGGGTCGAGCCCGGCGAGTTCGCCGGACTTCCACCCCCCAATCAAGCTCTGTGCAAATCCCTACTTGTGACAACATTACAAAGGATGTGCAAAACTTTTTCTTTTAATTTTTGCAACTATTTCCACATTATCAAAAGTGAAATTTTGTGTTTGGAGCCCAGCATTATTGTGCATTGTTCCCCATTAATTTAAGGACACAAGGACCTCCCTCTCTCAACAGAATTAATTATGCATTTATACACATCCTTGACAAAAAAAATATTATATAAAACTGTTCTATATGGTAGTAGTGATTTAATTGTGTCTTGTCCCCCAGTTAAACCACTGTCCAATTTACAATTGCTAATATAATTCCCCATTCAAATTTGTCACTAACTTGGTAGTCTTTATAATAGGTTGCCATTTCCAAGTGCTTAAAGGTGCAATCTTATACATGTTTAGACAGGAAAACGTCCTACAATTCCCAGCATTCCCCAGCCAGTGGTGCTGGCTGGGGAATGCTGGGAGTTGTGGGACTTTTTTCTGTCTAAGCATACATACAATTGTGCCGTAACTGTTGTAAAAGGTACTGTTTGTTGCTATGGCTCCATAGGCCTTACTTAAATGTGAAATACCTTGTTCAACAAGACACCAACCTCATGGGGAAATGATTTACAAACCTATGCTGCTATATTCAGTACTGTTATCCACAGATGAAAATATCCCATCCTTTTCATTCCCAAAAATTACAATACTAGATCACTGGTGCTGCTGTCATAATTCAGTTCTCTCAGCAAGAAGTGCAGTAATGTTTTGGAAGACCACAGTACTATCTATATTAAAAAAAAACAAAACTATGAACAGTTAAAGAACTACTGGTGTTATGCTTATGGAAAATTATGCAAATTTTATGCAAATATAATTGATTAATTGTCTAAAATTCACATAATTAATTTGACTGATAATTCTTAATCGAGTGACAGCTCTAATCATAATATTGGAGAGTAAGTCAGTATATTAAAAAAAGCTTTCATCATATTTTTTTGCTCATTAGTCTATCAGCTCTCTGTCACCTCATTAAGGTTTTGGCTAAAACTCATGACTAGAAAGTATTACCATGCTGCAGTAGTAGGTTCCCTTTAAAACCAACATATGAAACTGTTTCCTAATGTGGCCTTTTTGATTCATACATTTTCAAATAATTTTAGCTGGAGTGGCTTTTTTTGTTAACTAAGAATTCAAAATTTGGGGAGACATCAACACAAATTGCAGATGGAAATATTTTCTCCTCTAAAGATAGAGAAAAAACAATGTTTACTGCATATGTGTATGTGATTGGCTCAGAGTCCAGCTGGCCTAATGGGGGAAAATGTGTGTTTGCAAAAGCCAACTAATTAGATGCAGTTAAATGTCTGTTCACTTTTGCTAGTAATAAGAACATGGAGCAGGATATTTCAATTAAATCCAGGGTTGAAATGCAATGTATTTTTTTAAATTCATCCAATAGATTTGAGTATTCATTTTGTTGAATACTGAATGTCTGTAAGCAATATGTGAATCTGTAAAGGCTGGTCTAATTTACAGTGGTCTTCAAAAGGTATTCTAAAATTCATAAATCAAAGATACAGATTACACACACACACACACACACACACACCAGAATGGTAAATATGGTCTTTTTTCAGACCTTTTCAGAAAGGTCTTTCTTGTGGTAATTCTATACCACAGAGGAGATAGATAAATAGATATCTCTATCTTGATAGATAGATAGAACACCCTCTGTAGTATAGAATTACCACAGGAAAGAACCTTCTGAAAAAACTATTTACCTTTCTGGACTTTGCTCCCAGTAGACAATAAACCTGAAGTCTACTTCTCACATTGCCTTCTGTGCTCTCAGAAACCAGATCTACCTACTACTAGCCACTGCCAGTAAAGACTGAGAATTACTTAGATTCTGTAATTTCCTGTTGCTTTAATGGGATATATAATTGTTTGAAGTTTCCAAGGCACATTTCAAAACTCAAGATCTTCAGAACTGTATTAAATATATCCTAACATTGGATTCCTGTCAGTTGATAGAGATGGGTGGGCCAAACCATGCAAACAAGTGATACTTGCTCCATGCTTGTGTGCTCTAGGTAGTCACACAGAGAACTTTAATATTCTCTAGGTGCTTACAAGAGAACAGCCATAGCCACAGCCATTTCTGTCACTGCAGCTGCCCTTTTCCAAGCCACTGAAATGACTAAAATGGAAGGAACTATTGCTGTATAAAGCAGCTGGCTAATTCTTCACCATGTGGCCCTGTGCCCTCATAGTACACAAACAGTACTTTGCATAAAGTAGCCCAGAGAGGGGGATCAAATGAACATTTCCCATCATGACTCTGTGTGTGTCTGTGACAACTGAGCTTCCTCATTTTCCTAAAAAAATGGCATAGGATTTCCCCTCATTCCTTAATGGACATCAGAGTGATGACTGTGAAAAGAAACATCATTGTTATAATTTCTTTCGGGGCAGGTTTGTTATATCATCTCTGAGATTTGTTATCCAGTGTTTTAGAGCTCTTGTTGTTACTTTTTGGAGTTCTGGTGCTGGATCTAGAATCTGCCTCCGGAGAGTGGAAGGGGCTTTCTGCAAGAGAAAGAGCTCTGCTTGTGTAAGGCCCCTCCACCCAATTTTGGGGGATCCACCCTCCTCCACATATACCATTCACCAGGGTCTCCTGGCTCTCTGACCCAGTTTGCATGTAACGGCAAATGGTAATTAACCCACAATTTACCGTGGTGCATGCCAGGAGTGTGCCACTGTCTCTCTCTATATGCAGCCTCTGAATGGCTCAATCGAAGGTTGCTCAATGACATCCAAAATTGAATACTGTGGGTTAAGTATGGGTTAAACAACCAAAAGTTAACCTACAATTAACTTTTAATTGTTAATTAAACCCACAATTAACCCATAGTGTTAACTATGGGTTAATTGTGGGTTAACCATGTCTATAGGTTTGCACACCACGGAGCAACCTCTGATTGGGCTATCTGATTGGAGGTCTTCCCTTCCTGCCTCCTCTGATGACCAGGACTCTGACCACAGATGCTTCACTGCTTGGCTGGGGAGCACACTGTGGGAACTGGACAGTACAAGGTCTCTGGTCCTATCAGGAGAAGTCACAACACATAAACCTGCTGGAACTCACTGCTGTCTGGTGCACTCTACAGGTTCTCTAGCCCAACCTGCAAGGACACAAAATACAGGTCGTAACAGACCACGCAACTGTGTTAGCATAATTAAACAAAGAAGGTGACACATGCTTGACCAGACTCATCCATGCGCTCCGGATCTTCAACTGAGCAATAACTTGCCAGATGTCCTTTGTGGCCACACACATTGCTGGGAAGGACAACGTGCCTGAGGATGCCCTCAGCCAGGTTGCTCTGATGTCGCACAAGTGGCAGTTGCACCCTTGGATCCGATGCTCACTCTTAGATCACTGGGGTGTCCCCACTGTGGATCTGTTCGTGACTAGAGAGAATGCAGCCTGCCCACTTTTTTGCAGCCGGGTGCACTGGGACAGGACCCGGACTCGTTATGGGATGCCTTCCTGTACCCGTGGACAGATACCCTGTTTTATATCTTTCCTCCACTACCACTGTTAACAAGGGTTCTGGCCAAGATCCTGGCAGACAACATGGACTGCATCCTCATTGCCCTGTGGTGACCGAGGCAAATGTGGTTTGCACTGCTACTACACCAGACCAAGGGAGAGTACCGATGTCTCCCTTAATTTCCAACATTGCTGACCAGGGACTGAGGTCGAATCTGCCATCCCAATCTTGACACTCTTTGGGCTTGTTCGCACGACACGGGAACCGCAAGTCCCCCGCGGTTCCCGTGTCGTGTGCACGCCGACCGGGGGTGCCCCCGCGGGATAGCCGCGCGTGGGACGCTCGCAAAGTGACCATGGTCGGTAGAGGGGTAAGCCCCTACCGCGCGTGGTCACCGTGCCGTCGGAACAGCGGGCGGCCGTCCCGCGGGGTCCCCACAGAGACGGCAGCCCAGAGCGGCCGGAGCCGCCGCCGCTCCAGCCTGTAGGGGCAAACGGCCCCTCTGGGCATCCCGGGCCTCACCCCCTACTGCCAGGAGGCCCGCACTGCGGTGCGGGGACTACGGGGTCTGCCCACGCGCGCGGGGCGCCGGTCGTGTGCGGTGCCCCGCCGGACCCCGCGGACGTCCCCGTGGTTCCTCCCCCGCCGGCAGCCTGGGTCGTGTGAACCGGCCCTTTGTCTCATGGCATGGAGGATACGCTGATGGCTGATCCTCTTTAGTTTTCTGCCGAAGTCAAGGCTATCCTAGATGCAGCAAGGAAACTGGCTACCTGTCAATCCTATGCTAGAAACTGGTCAGTATTCTCTTCGTTTGCAACTGAGTCGGGGTTGGACCCAGTGTCCTGCCCTATCCTGGATGTCTTATGTCTTCTTCACACCTTGATGGCCAAGGGGGTTAGACTCTCCTCGATCAAAGTTTACCTGGCAGCCCTTTCTGCTTACCATCCTACCATTGGAGGCGGTACTCTGCTCTCTCACCCTCTGGTAAAGCAGTTCCTCAAAGGACTCTGCAACCTCATCCCTCTCCTCTCCTCTGTGTTGCCTAGTTGGAGCCTTACTGTTGTTCTGCAATCACTTACGACCCTTTGAACCGATGGTGATGGTGGATCTCCAGCTTGTAACCTGGAAAACAGCCTTCCTAGTGGTGATCACCTCAGCTCAGCACTCATAGAATCATAGAAAAGTAGAGTTGGAAGGGGCCTACAAGGCCATCGAGTCCAACCCCCTGCTCAATGCAGGAATCTAGGTCAAAGCATCTCTGACAGATGTCTGTTCAGCTGCACCTTGAATGCCTCCAGAGTGGGAGAGCCCACAACCTCCCTAGGTAGTTGATTCCATTGTCTTATTGCTCTGACAGTCAGGAAATTTTTCCTGATGTTTAGGTGGAATCTAGGTTCCTGTAACTTGAGCCCATTATTCCGTGTCCTGCAAACTGGGATGATCGAGAAGAGATCTTTGCCCTCCTCTGTGTGACATCCCTTCAAATACTGGAAGAGTGCGATCATATCTCCCCTCAGTCTCCTCTTCTGAAGGCTAAACATGCCCAGTTCTTTCAGTCTCTCCTCATAGGGCCTTGTTTCCAGTCCCTTTATCATCCTTGTTGCCCTCCTCTGAACCCTCTCCAGTTTGTCTATGTCCTTCTTAAAGTGAGGTGCCCAGAACTGGACGCAGTACTCAAGATGAGGCCTAACCAGTGCCGAGTAAAGGGGAATTATCACTTCCCGCGATTTGGAAGCTATACTTCTATTAATACAGCCCAAAATTGCATTTGCCTTCTTTGCAGCCACATCGCATTGCTGGCTCATATTCAGTTTGTGATCTACCACAATTCCAAGATCCTTCTCACTTGTAGTATTGTTGAGCCAAGTGTCTCCCATTCTGTAACTCTGCATTTGGTTTCCTCTCCCTAGGTGCAGCACTTGGCATTTATCCCTATTAAATTTCATTCTGTTGTTTTCGGCCCAGCGCTCCAGCCTATCGAGGTCACTTTGAATTTTGTTTCTGTCTTCCAGAGTATTAGCTGTTCCACCCAACTTTGTGTCATCTGCAAATTTGATAAGCATTCCCTGCACCTCCTGATCCAAGTCATTAATAAAAATGTTGAAGAGCACCGGGCCCAGGACCGAGTCCTGTGGTACCCCGCTCGTTACCTCTCCCCAGTTTGAGAAGGAACCATTGATAAGCACTCTTTGAGTCCGATTCTGTAGCCAATTGTGGATCCACCTGATAGTTGTTCCATCTAGCCCACTCTTAGCTAGCTTACTAATCAGGATATCATGAGGCACTTTGTCGAAAGCTTTGCTGAAGTCCAGATATATAATGTCCACAGCATTCCCACAGTCCACAAGGGAGGTTACCCGATCAAAAAATGAGATCAGATTAGTCTGGCAGGATTTGTTCTTGACAAATCCATGCTGGCTTCTAGTAATCACTGCATTGCTTTCAAGGTGCTTGCAGACTGACTTCTTTATAATCTGCTCAAAAATCTTCCCGGGGATTGATGTCAGACTGACTGGCCTATAGTTCCCAGGTTCCTCCTTCTTGCCCTTTTTGAAGATGGGAACAACATTTGCCCTCCTCCAGTCGTCTGGCACTTCACCTGTCCTCCATGATTTCTCAAAGATAATAGACAGTGGTTCTGAGAGTTCTTCTGCCAGTTCCTTTATTACTCTAGGATGCAGCTCATCAGGCCCTGGAGATTTACACTCGTTCAGAGTAATCAGGTGTTCCTTGACCATTTGCCTATCAATCTCAAGCTGCAATCCTGCCCCTTCAGTCTGCACTTCAGGTTTGCCAGGGGGGTCATAGACCCTCTTTTGGGAGAAGACCGAGCTGAAGTAGAAATTGAACACTTCTGCCTTTTCTTTGTCTTCTGTTATCAATTTGCCATCCTCATTGCGTAGTTGAACCACCCGTTCTTTCTTCTGTCTTTTACTGTGCATGTATCTGAAGAAAGCTTTTTTGTTGCTTTTAGCATTCCTCGCTAACCTTAGCTCATTCTCAGCTTTAGCCTTCCTGACACTATTCCTGCAGTTCTGTGCTACCTGCCTGTACTCTTCCCCTGTAGCCTGTCCTTCCTTCCACTTCCTATACGTGTCCTTTTTTGTTTTCAGGTCATCTTTGAGTTTATTGTGAAGCCACATTGGCTTCTTCTGTTGCCCTCTGCCTTTTTTCCTTGTGGGAATTGTTTGCAATTGTGCCTTTAAAATTTCCTTTTTTAAAAACTCCCACCCCTCCTGGGCTCCCTTTCTCGTGAGAGTCACTTGCCATGGGATCTTACTAATCATTGTTCGGAGTTTGTTAAAATTGGCTTTCCTAAAATCCAGGGTACGTGTTTGGCTACACTCAGCTTTGGCTTCCGTTAGAATCAAGAACTCAAGTATAACATGGTCACTTTCCCCCAGAGTTCCAGAAACTGCCACTTTATCCACTAACTCATCTCTGTTGGTTAGAATCAGGTCAAGGATAGCCGATCCTCTAGTTCCTTCCTCCACTTTCTGTAGGAGGAAGTTATCAGCAGCACAGCTCAGGAATTTCTTGGAGGGGCCATGTTTGGCTGAATAAGTCTCCCAACAGATATCAGGGAAATTGAAGTCTCCCATTACTACCACATCGTGCCTCCTTGAAACAATGGCAATTTGTTTTTCAAAAGTTCCATCCTCGTCTTCTCCTTGATTGGGTGGTCGGTAGTAGACTCCAACTGCCATGTTTGTTTTATTCTTTGCCCCATTTATTTTAACCCAGATGCTCTCAATGGGGCTGCCAAGCTCCTCTTCCTGTATCTCTGTGCAGAGATACGTATTTTTTAACATACAGTGCAACTCCACCTCCCTTTCTGTTGCTTCTGTTCCTTTTGAACAGGTTATACCCTTCAATTGCTGTATTCCAGTCATGGGAGTCATCCCACCAGGTTTCAGTTATCCCTATCAAGTCGTACTTGCCCTCATGTATCGAAAAATCAAGTTCATCTTGTTTGTTGCCCATACTCCGGGCATTAGTATTGAGACATCGAAGACTATGTGCTTTATAGTCCGACTTTCCCCCTACATTTTGTGGTAGACTATCAATGGGCACCGCTGGAGCTGTTCTCTCCATTGTGGCATAGAGGCCTTCTTCCATTGGTACCCCCGAGTTTATGTCTCCCTCCTCTGTTGGATTCAGTTTAAAGCCCTCCTGATTAAGTTCCTCATGCTGTGGCCAAACACATTCTTCCCAGTCCTTGTGAGGTGCAACCCATCCTTTGCCAGCAGTCCATCTTCCAGGAAGTGTAGCCCGTGGTCCCAGAATCCAAATCCCTCACGTCGGCTCCACCTTCGTAGCCAGTCATTCACTTGGAGTATTTTTCTTTCCCTTTCTATGCCTCTTCCAAGTACTGGAAGGATGGATGAGAAAACTATCTGGGCCCCAAAGTTCTTGAGTTCCATTCCCAGCTCTTCAAAGTCTGCCGTGATTTCTTTGTAACTCCGCTTGGCAGTATCATTTGTACCCACGTGGAAGAGAAGAAAGGGGTATGTGTCGGTGGGCTGCATGAGCCTCGGCAGCTGCTCTGACACATCCTTAATCCGTGCCCCGGGGAGACAGCACACCTGGCGAGTCCATGGGTCTTCGCGACATACTTTGGCTTCGATCCCCCGCAGGAGGGAGTCTCCCACTACAAGTACTCTTCTCTTCCTCTTGCTGTAGGCCTTGGTTTGATTGCCTCCACTTGACTGACCCTCAGCCTCTTGCTCGCTGTCATGTTGGGTGCCCGGTAATCCGTCCTCTGCAGGCTGTCCTCTGCTCTCGTCCTCAAGTACGTGGAAGCGGTTCCATAGCTCCACTGCTTCCACAGGCGCAGAATGTCTTCTAGTTCTTCTGCTCCTAACAGTCACCCTTTTCCAGGGAGTTCCCCCTGCGTTATTTTCCCTTGCCTCTGCAGTTTCCGACTCCGCCTCATCCTGCCGTTGCCCTTCTGGCTCCTGTACTGTGCTTTGGTGCTGTAGATCCACCGTTGTGTCTAAGAATTCCTCGCTTTCTCTTATGCTCCTGAGTGTTGACACTTGCTGCTCCAGTCCTCTGACCTTTTCTTCCAACAGCGTGACCAGCTTGCACTTGTTGCACATGTAGGCCATGTCGATCTCCGGCAGGAAAACAAACATTGCACACCCCTTGCAGGTCACCACCACTGCTGAGTCCTTTCCTTCCATAGTGCTCTGTTTCTGTCTTCCCAGAATTTTTTTTTTTTTTTTTTTAGGGAGTGAGCTTTGTGCTCTACGGATTGATCCTTCGTATCTAACATTTCACAGGGACAAGTTTGTACTGCACCTGGGTATTGCTTTCTTGCCTAAAGTTGTCTCCCCCTTCCATCTGAACCAAGACATTATTTTGCTGGCCTTCTTTCCATCTCCTTTGACACCGCTTGAACCGACTATGGATGCTCTCGATGTTAGGAGAACACTAGCCTTTTATTAAGCCCAGAACGAATCCATCCTGTGGTCCCAGAAACTATTCATTTGCTATGGGAAGAAGAGCCTTGGCCTACCGGTTTCGACACAGAGATTTGCAGCCTGGGTTGTCCACTTGATCTGGCTGGCTTATGATCTTGCTGGGCTACACTTATCAGGACCTGCACATGTCCACTCTACGAGGGGAGTCTCCACTTCGGTGGCGTTCAGGCATGGCAATGCCCTTGCCAGATCTCTGCAGAGCTGTGACATGGTCTTCCCCATCTACCTTCATCCAGCACTATTGATTGGATGTCCAAGCTCAAGTGGACTCTGCCTTTGGCAGGGCAGTGCTCTCTTCTATTTTACCATGATGACACCAACCCACCTCCAGTAAGTCAGCTTGCTACATCACTTATCATGGAGTTCAGCTCAAGTGAACAGCTTTTGATTCACATCACAGCCCAACACATGCTCTAAAGAGCAGCTCCTGAAGATCAAGGGCACTCTGGAGCAGTGTCAAATAAAACACAAGAGGTCTGCACTGGTTGGAAATTAAAATCCAAAGTTCTGATATGAGCATGAAAGCTCTATAGGTGTGTCCACAGTGCTCTTTGGGATCCTGGCTATTTTCCTTGACCTTTACAGTTATATTTTTGGTCTTAAGTGCCCTAAAAACCTGGGACCCAGTGGGTTGGAAAATGCTTGTTTCTTTTTTGTTTGATTGTTTGTTTGTTGCTTTCCAAAAATTGGAGCTTGGAAAACAGAGAGAGTTTTCACACACACCACATAATAACTCAAGGTGTTATATGCACGTCTTCTACTTATTGATCTACATGGGTGAGCAACACCTGTCTTTCTCTTCAGCATTGATGGCTTCCATATTTAAATAGGGAATATTGCATAGAACTGTAGAATGGCTAATGCATTGTCTTTTAATGTAAACAGGAATTAAACTTTGATATATTGAACATGCTAATCATTATTCAAAATGGCACTGTCACAGTAATGCAGCTGAAAGGGCTAGAAAAAGAGAGGTCCATCTACCATTAAAGTGCCTATTGATTGAAGGTTAATGTTGTGTGTCTAAGAGATCACTCTGCATCCTTCTGATAATCAAATAAGTGCAGAATTGAATGACTGGCTAACCTGCAAGGGTGGGTGTCCATTGGATTCAATAGAGGATATCAGTATTGATTGTTTAAAGAAGTATCCACAGAGTCTGAAAGGTTCTGACTCTTCAGCCCTCAAAGCTACCGGTTGACTGGAAATGATCATATACATACCAAATTGAAAATCCAATTTGCCCACATGGGCCTATTTTCAATCGTATCCTTCTATTTTTTATTAACCTTTGAACATACGGTAGTTTTCCCCCAGCTCTTGTTTTGGTTGTTACAAAATAGAGGGCTACACTATTTTGTTCCATCGGTCAGATTCAGGGATAAGGACATAACATAAGAAGAGCCCTGATAGATCAGACCAAAGGCCTCTCTAGGGCAATAACCTGTTTCTCACAGTGGCCAACCAGATGCCTATGGAAAGCACAAAAGCAGGAGATGAATGCAATATCTATCTCCTATTGTTCTCCAGCAACTGGTATTATGAGCCAGGAATACAATTCTCAGGAAATTTTCACAATTTCCCAAACGTGTTTCTTTTTTAAAGTGTACACTAGCGTGAGTGTGCAACTTCCAAGTAAAGTTATGCATATGAGTGCATGCACAAGTGTGCACTTCCATGCATGCACAGTGCACATCCCCCCCCCAATCCACATTTTCATTCTTTAACCTATGGTGGGGGAGCACATTTTTTATCAATGTGAAAGGTGAACATGTGATGTTCAAGCTCACTGAGATTCTCCAAATTCTTCAAAGCTCATTTCACATTGTTCACATTTCTGAATGCTAGCATGGTTGCTATTTTTTGTGGATCAGGAAAAATGTGCATTTTTCACATGTTCACTCAGCCCTAATCAGAAGAATATTGCCTCTCATCCTGGAAGTACAAAATTGGAGCTTGGAAAACAGAGAGAGTTTTCACACACACCACATAATAACTCAAGGTGTTATATGCACGTCTTCTACTTATTGATCTGCATGGGTGAGCAACACCTGTCTTTCTCTTCAGCATTGATGGCTTCCATATTTAAATAGGGAATATTGCATAGAACTGTAGAATGGCTAATGCATTGTCTTTTAATGTAAACAGGAATTAAACTTTGATATATTGAACATGCTAATCATTATTCAAAATGGCACTGTCACAGTAATGCAGCTGAAAGGGCTAGAAAAAGAGAGGTCCGTCTACCATTAAAGTGCCTATTGATTGAAGGTTAATGTTGTGTGTCTAAGATCACTCTGCATCCTTCTGATAATCAAATAAGTGCAGAATTGAATGACTCAGAGTGAATTATATCAGAGTGAATATCCAAAATTTGTTGAATGTTTGTTTGTTTGTTTGTTTATTTCATTTTTATACCACCCAATAGCCGAAGCTCTCTGGGCGGTTTACAGAAATGAACAAGACAGTCCCTGCCTGCAGGCTTACTATCTAAAAAGACACAACACACAAGGAAAAAGGAATGGGGAGGGAAGAAGGGGGAATATTAATTAATACTCCTGGCAGGGCTGGTGGAATGGCCCTGCGCTCCCTCTCTTCTCCCTCCTCTCAGCCTGCTGGAATGGCTGGTGGTGGTGGCAGTTGAGGGAGGAGGAGCCGTCATGAGGGAGGCCTTTCAGCAGGGCTGGTGGAATGGCCCTGCGCTCCCTCTCATCTTCCTCCTGCCTTTATAGTCATAAGTGATGCTAACTATCCCAGATGAATTGCATCTATGTCCAAATATGGATACATATATTTTCCAGATATTTGAACATAACATCAGTCAACATTGACAATCTTAACTGCGTGACTCAGTAATCAGTGTATGAATGCATTCAGATGCTCCCAGTGCAGTTGTAAGAAGGAGATTGGAAGCTTTTGCTTCCAGTTTTAATTAACTGCAGTTTAGTGTTATGTCCGAACCTGGAGAAACTGTGGTTAATCTTAACTACAGCTTACTGAATCAAGTCAACTTCAAACCATGGTTTATGAAGCTGGCTTGCTTCAATAAATTATAATTAAAATGAATAACAGTTTAGGATTTGGATGCAATGCTAAACTGCAGTTAATTGAAAATGGAAACATAACTTCTGATCTTGCAGCCACACAGGAGGAGGAGGGGATGGGTATTGCCCAAGCCTAAGGGTAGGTAGTACATGTAGCTAGGGATGTGTGCGGATCTCGTTCAAGGGGTGGAAGTCTGGAGAACTTGCCAGGCTCGACCCCCCCGAGGTCCGCTCGACCTACCTGCTTCCCCAGCTTGACTCACGTTCTCCTGGCAGTAAGAGCTTCAAGCTAAAATATGCTGGTATTTTTTGTATTTTTGTTCCCACCCCTTTTGCCTTTGGTCTTGACCACTGCTGCAATGTGGCCCCCGAGAAATTCACTGAAATGGACTTGGGCCCTTGGGCTCAAAGGGGTTCCACACTCCCTCCTTAGTACTATCCCGGTTTAGTACAGAACACAGAACTAACCACAGATGGAAATTATCAAGTATTGCACTAACCAGTGCCAGCACCCTATTGCAAAAGCCAATATGCACACTGTTAGCTTTCTCACTCCAGTCTCTTGGCAGGTATATCAGAGATGTCTAATCTGTCTGATATGAATTGCTTTAGCTTCATACATTTTGATGGGTTTAATATTTAGTGTTCTATAAATTACCCCGGATAACAATTAGCCTGTCTAAAACAAAGAGTCAATTTCCATTTTTATGCTAATGAAATCTTCTTTGAAAAAGGTGCTGAAGACAATCAACAAGCTAATGATACATTGTGCATGACCAGGGCATATATGTCGCTCATATCATATAGATCAAACATTGCTCTAGGAAATGTAGAGGGAGAGCTTTAATTGAATGTAAACATCCCAGCCTAAAGCAAGGGAAAGTGAAAACTGTTCTGAAGAAAGTTATATTTTTCATTTTGATAACAGAATAAAAATCAAAGTAATGCATGTATCAGTTGGTGCGGGGGCAATTAGTTTTGCTCTCCATATATGAACAATCCTTTCAGAAGCTCATCATTTTACTCTTTGACTTCCAAAATCTTAATTAACTCTTACAGTGCAATCCTGCGCATGTCAACTCAGAAGTAAGGCCTATATTAAATTCAATTGGTTTATTCCCACAAAAATGGGCATAGGATTTAGGTTGCAATCCTATACATGCTTACCTGGGAGTAAGTCTCATAGGACTCAATGGACCTTATTGCTGAGGAGATATGTATAGGATTGCACTGTTAGTGTGCATTTCCCCCTAAAGATAAGATCAGGTCTGCTGTCATTTACTCCACATTTGCCTGTTCGCCCATCACCCTGCTGGAACGACTTGGGTGGGGAACAGTATTTGCAGGTGGGAAAGAAGCAGAAAGAGAGTGTGTCGCAGTGCATGCTTAGCATGCCTGTGGTGTGATGGGGTGGCGCCAAGGGGCTTAAAAGACATCTCCACCCCCAAATCCAGCCTCTTGCCTATCCAGCGGTTTTTGCGTAGAAACCAGGGCAACATGGCTTAAAACGGCCGCGATGGCCATTTTAAGCCATGCTGCCCTGTTTTCTACACCAAAACAGCGGCGCGTGGTTCCGTTGTATCGGCACAGGGTCCCGTCGCGTCACTTCCTGGCAGCTGGAAATGATGCGATGGGACCCTGTGCTGCCTGCGCAGCAGTGCGATGGCTAGAGCGGAGGGACGAGCGGGCGGCCAGGTGTCATTTCAGCCCCTCGAGACTCATGGTTATACCCCTACTTTTAAGTCAGTGCTTGGCATCCAGAGCCTTTGCTAGGAACATCTCTCTCATCTTCCCTGTCTGCATCCTTCTGTTTGGATCTATCACTGACTGAGCAATTGGGACCACTGTGCACATGGACTCTACCTAACTTGGATTTTCTTCTCCTTGGACTTTTACTGTCAAGGTCCTGCCATGAAAAGGACTGTCATTCTTTTCATAGACCATGCATTCTCGTGGCTATGGATGTATCTTCATTGAGGAGCCCAAAGCCCGGCTGGCTTGGGGCTATTTCCTGACTTCCTATGCCTTGACCCATGTGGCATAGAGATTCCAAGGCTGGGAGTTTTGGACATTGTATTCTCTGCATGTGGGGAAGTACTTTGGACTCAAGTCTGATCTTGTTGTGGTCCCTGATTGTCGAGAGGTCTGGACACACAGTACCCAGAGGGGCCAACCAAAGTGGCAGGGTTGGTTTTGACCTCTGTGGAGGTGTGCATGCTGGTTCAGGTCCTCTTCTAGTTTCCCTTCCCTTGTTGCAGGAGCAATAGGGCTCCGATCCTTCCCCTATTGGAGGAGCCGCTAGGAGTGGCTCAGATCCTAAGGCCAAAACATACGGCACCCCAGAGGTTCCAACTCAGTGGCAAGGTTGGTTCAGCTCTCTGTGGGGCAGTGTGGGTAAGTCAGGCCTGTTTCTAGTATCCCTTCCCTTGTCGCAGGGACATCTGGAATTGGCTACAATCGTAACAATCCTTCCCTTCTCTGAGGAGCATTAGGGATTGGCTCCGATTCTTCCCTTGGGGTGGAATGTCGGGGAATGTGGTCCCTAAGAGACATTCCAGTCCCATACCTTGATGTGGAACAATTGCAAGAGTCTGTAGCAAAATGCCATCAGCAATATGATTTCTGAAGACTGTAACCATTAAGCTTATGCCATAGGATTTGCTGTAATAAAAGGATCTCACTGATATGGAGTCTCTGGTGTCAGAGTGTTAGAATGCATGATTGCAGGACTGGAGCCCTGACAGGGAGCAGGAATTCAGCCTGCCTCCTTACCTGGGTGGAGTGGCTTACCCAGAAAGCAGGCAAGTTGCCCGAAGGAAAATATTGTTATATTCCTGCACCTTACACTTGCAGATCCTGGAGTGGGGGGAATTGCCCTTGTAAAATAAACTGGCCCTACTTCTACCCAAACTCTGGTGGCTGTGTCTTCATTTCTGCCATCCTTCTCCCTCTGCAATGAACATGTATATCCTACTTAGAGCCAAGGCTTCCAAAGCAGCAGACTAAGTTGTGAAGCAATACAATAAAACGAGCAGCAACTAGAATTGAGATAAAATGAATCACCACATTTCATGTTTCCTTTTTTTCTCTGTTAAAGTGCCTCCTAGTTTTCTGTCAATTTCAGAACTTGTTGCAAACACTTTTTTGTTGTTGTTGATTTGATGTCCTTCTTCTCAGCATCAATTTTGTCTTCTTTGTTCTCATAGTCTTTGGCTTCATTTGCCAGTACTGCCATTTAATCCTGTTGGTTTTGGCTGGTGGCAAGCCATGTGATTATGTTGATAACATTATGATGAATTACATGAACTGCCATTCAGATTAAGCAGTGCTGTGGGCAAATGAAGGCAAGGACTGTGATAGCAAAGAAGAGGATGAAATAATATGGCACTAGCTAGGCCAGGAAATGGTCCCTGCCCTTCCTCTGATTTGTCTTCATGATGTCATAGCCAAATATGTGTCATAGTATAATGTAATCATGCTGGGATTGCCTCAGGATGAAGCCCCTGTTTTATTTTCAGGTTCTTATTTTGTTTTTGTTTTTTAAATGGCACCAAAACTGCACATAAACAAAAGAAGCAGCTTTGACCAGGCAGCAAAGAGTGCATGAAAAAAAGTAACCAAACAGGGTTGGGGTGTGTGTGTGTGCAATCCTCTCAAACACCCCTGAAAATGCTCTTGGGGGGGGGGATGATTCAACTTTAGTCTGATAACATTTCAAGGGCAGTCTCACAATGACAATCTTCTAGTCAGTGGAAAGGTCCCTGACACCTGGCTATTTTTTCTTATATTTTTTGCAGTAACTGCATCTTCATCTGGTTATAGGCAAGGGAAAGTTTGATACTGGTTTTATTTTGCCAAGGCTGAAACAGTGGGGTGACACCTCATCTCTGAAACGTTCTCTCATGAAAGGCTCACCTAGTGCTGACTGTAATGTAACTGCAGGCCAGGCAAAGACCTAATTATTATCCTGGCTGCTTTAACACTCATTCTTTTTATGCTGCTTAGTTTTAACTCCTTTATGCTGCGGTGTCTTTTGCTTTGTTAATTTGCTGCTTTATCTTTTATATTTAATTGTTTTATTGAACTCATGTAAGCCAAACTGGAAATACAATGTATTGAAGGGACAAATAGAAATTATTTAATGGGTAGAGCAACCCTAAGGCCTCTAGACAGTGTGTAGAGGGCCATAGGATTTTTCGGAGCCTCAGCTCTGATGTCGGAAAACAGCTCCGACATTGGAGCCAGAACCCAATGCTTGGGGCACTCTTTCCACCCTCACAGCCATTGCGGAAAGAACCATGCTGGCTGCTGCTCCTTTAGTGAGCATTCTGGGCGGTAAGGAGGGGAGAAGACTGGTGCTGCCAAGCTATGAGGTATCCTGGCAGCACCTCAGCCTCCTTCTCTTCCACTCCAAAGTGTTGCAGTTAGACAGCTGAAATCGGCTGTCTAGCTCTTTTGCAGTGCGGGAGGAGCACGGAGGCAACCTTCGCCTCTGCGCTCCTCCTGCCCTGCATAGGATGCCTGTAATCCTACAAGTTTGGAGGGCGATGGGCATCCCCAACGGATTGCACCCTAAACAGATCAAGTTGGCAACTGTGCGTGAGATCCTTCCTCCATCCCAGTTCCAGGGTTGTATGTGAAATTTCATTTCAGTTTGCAAATCATCCAAACTTCCCGCATTTGCAACCCTGAATCTGAACATGAACAGGAGTGCATTGTTTTGAAAAAATATTCACACATTCCCAAACTTACAATAGTGTTAAAAATGTACTTTAAAAAAAAAAAGAAGTGCACTTTGAGATGCACATTTTAAATAAAATATGCATTTTCACCCATTAGTTGATTGGGGGAGGGAGTGTGCACTTTTGAAAAAATGCACACAGAAATTCGCACTGTTCCCCATTCAAAATGTGCATGTTTCTCATTCGAATGAACAAAACAAAAAAGGTCGCAAACAAAAAATGGAAGCAAGCCAAACCGAGCTATGAAGTGAAGTTTGGAGAATTTCCGCAAGCTTGAACATCCCTGGTTCTCCCATCCTTACCAGCTCAGTGTTACAGGTGGGAATGAAGAGAAATCTGTCAGGTCTTGAATTTCAAGGGTATTTATTTCCTGGGTCATGCTGTGCCCACGTCCCATGTCTGGAGGTGATGTTTGCAACTGCCTCCATGCACTGAAGGCCTTGGAGCAGATGATGAAGTGAATTGCACCTCAGACTGAAGGCCAGTGGTGTAGTGGTAAATTTTGAAATTCAGGTGCCCGTCATGACAGTCCACACAGCCACGCCCTGAAGGAGAGTCCACATTTCAGGCAGCTGTGTTGATGCACATCGACAAGCCAATTCTAGCCGTTTCCACCTCCACGAGAAGAAGCTGTTTTATAAACCTCATGGGTCTTTAATTGCCCATTCCAATCCATGCCACCACCAAATAATTTGCATCACAACAGGGAACAATATCTTGTCGCTGGGAGAAATTCACTTCCCCCCAGTAACTGTCAGGATTGCAGCTAAGATCAGAGGGAACTGGGGATTCCAAAGGGGGGGGGGATACCAGATGATGCCAGTATTCCTGCTAATCAGAAAGTGCTAGAGCTGCATTCCTACGAACCCTGTCCTCACTGTACCACAATTGAAGGGCATCCCTTGCCTAACCAGGACTAATTTCATCTGCTTTAATGCCTGCAGCACATTAGGAGATGTGTTGCCACCTGCTTAGCACACAGAAAGTCTTGGAGCATATGGACGGCTTTGCACAGCCTGGGGATCTCCTTGACCTCTGTCTCCCCTTGTCTATTCTAACACCTTGGGGCACGCAGAGAGAGGCTTAGATGCCACAATCCACTCCAGATGTAGGGCAAATGTATTCTGCTCCGCACCAGAGCATGTTGCTTCTGCTCATTCCAACCGATACCAGGCCTCTTGAGCTAGGATGAGTTCAGAGCAAGGCAGATTAGAATCCACCAAATGATTTTTGTGCTTTAAAAAGAGGAGGCACATTAAGCAAATTATTACGCAACTGTGAATGATAGTAGAGAGGGCAGATAAACTGCTAATGGGTCTCCCCATCTCCCATTATAAGAAAGGGAAATATTCTGTGACATACTGAATGGCCAATCCATTTTATCCTGCCAAAGAACATGTAATTAAATTATTTTACCAGGGTGATGCTAAGGATAAAGTTTAGGTATAAAACGTAGGTATAAAATTTGTGAGAGGGAGAGACAGAATATATATATATATATATATATCAACATAAAGGAAAAACAAACAGAAAAGTTGCAATTAGAATAACACAAATAATAAAAATATGCAAATACTGAATGCATGCAGAAGTCAGTCAGAAACCACCAAGACGTTGCAAATATTCAGAAGTTATTTAGGCTGCAATCCTAAAACCAAGCAAAAGCCATCTAAGGGATTTTAGGGCACATGGGGGCACAGCAAGATGGCACTTTATTTATTTATTTATTTCTGGCGTGTTCCTCCCCAGTGGAAAACTTGATGGACAATGGGGCATTGAGGGGTTCATTGGGGGGTGTTTTGGAATCTGAAGGATCCTAATCCCCTGCATTCTCTTGACACCCCCTCAAAGGCCCCTGGATCTGGAGTAGTGAATTCCCTTCCATTGACCACAGTGGGAAAGAAGAATGGCAAGAAAAAGGCAAGGGAGAACTGCACCTCAACCACCCACCCTGGCTACCGAAAGCCAGCAGGGTTTAGGAAGTGGCAGTAGCCCTGCTACATTATCTCCCCTTCCCCATAAACATAGCATTGCTCTGTCTGCAAAGTCAAATAATGATATGTTCCACCACCTTCAAGTCTATATTTACAAATCCATATTTGTGCCAAAAGAAAATAAATGGCCACCCTGTTGCAATAAATGTATCCAAATGCAATCTTAATTGCTTCATCTGGATAAGGAGATATGAATGGGTGGCAGTCTTGTTGTATTACCTCCTTACTGGACCATTTCAGAACAGGATTAAGACAGTATCAATCCAGTCCATCAACATAATTTTGACATGAGATACAAAGTAATTGGTTTTACTTTGCCAGCATATTACCTCCTAGGAATCTGCAAATCAGCAAAACTCAAACTAATTGAGATTCTCCGAATTCTACCTCAAAGCTCATTCTGATTTGTGTCTATATCAGATTGAGAGCTTGGGGGGGGGGGGGTTGCATGAAAATTTGTGCATATATTTTCTGCATTTTTCAAAAAGTAAGCTTCAATGGTCAATTGTGCACATTTTAGAAATGTATACATTTTCTTCCATTGATGAAAGCATGTTTGTGTGCATTTTTCGAAAGTACACATTTTTTCATGAACATTTTTTTTAAATGTATGCATTTTTCAAACCCTATTTTTTCTTGGAAATGCATTGGAAGCTCAGAAATGGGTAGATGTCAACTGCAGATTGTGTTGAGGTCCATGAGGGAAGTGGGCATATAAATTCATATGAATGAATGTATCATAGGTGGGCCATGCCTGCTCTGCAGGTCCTCTTTGTTTGGTTCCTTAAACTTCATTTACTTCTGATAATCTAGTATTCCTAAGGCTGGGCAAAAATCCCACCCCCTTCGCATGACTATTAGCTCCCGATATTGGGGAGAATTTAAAGTAAGTCTTCGGGGGTTAAATAACTTTCAAGTGGAGGTGAGTATACCTATAAAGATGAGGTAGTGAGATTTCTCAGGGGATGAGCCAGAGGAGACCGGGGCCAGTATCCAATGGTGTCATTCCACAAACTCAAATAGTGCTAGTGGAGCTCTGCTGAATCTTTCCATTGCACAAGCGGTTGTACGTTACATTTGCACAACCCATTGTGCAACCAGCTGCGCAATCTCTTGCACAACGGCTTGTGCAAATGTAAGGCACAACTGGTTGAACAAGTCTAATGCGCAACCTATTGCATGATGGATTTCGCAATCATAACGCACAATGGCTTGTGCAGTTGTAATGTACAACAGGTTGCACAATTGTAATGCAAAATCGGTTGCACAACAGGTAGCGCAAGTGTAACACACATGGATTTCTGCTTCTGTGCTTTGTATTGTGCCACCTTTCCATACCCCCCCCCAATATTCTATTCAAAGGTCTCAATTTCCCCTTGCTTTCCCCATTATGTTAGGGTTCTATACTTTTTGAAACCACAGGCATGCCCTATCTTCTGTGTAGAAATTCTGAAACTGTGATCCAGTGGAGCCTACTGCTCTGAAGGAAGGGGTGGGGTAGCAGTTTTTGTGGCTGCCTTCTTTCCCTTGTAGCCCTCAACGCCACCTCACACACTGTTCTGGAGGGTCACCCACCCTTCAAGAGCAGTTTTGAGGGCCTAGAGGTCTACAGGGGCTTGGTGGGGCTTGGTGGAAATTGCCTCCCTCACTTACCATACATCGGATTGTCTGGTTCATGGAGTTCTGCTTTGTGCAACTCAGTATCCAACCAAATTATTTACCTGGAAGAGGTGACTGTATGTCAACATTCATGTTAAACGTTATTTACAGCGCAGTCCTATGAGGGTGACCACAATCGTCGAAACCTGGAGAATTGAGGGCATCCTAAACAGGCTGGGAGGAGCGTGGTGGATAGGATATCCACCATGTTCCCCTCACCTTAAAAAACATCTAGGTGGCCCATTTTGGCCAGCTAGATGTTTTTCCTTTCCTCATGAGGAGAAGACGAGGCACTGCCTGGATTCCTCGGAAACCAGCAGAGCCTCACTCCTTCCCTCCCTACCCCCAGGAACACGCCCCCCCCACAGGGGAACCGAACACGTAAAACTATCTTCAGTTTCCTGCAGGCACAGAAAGAACCTTGCTGGCTACAAGGGGGGGGGCAGGCACTTCATGGCTTGGCAACCTTGGAAAAGATTTCCAATGTCACATAGGCTTCCAGCCCCTATCCTATGTCCCCACAGACAAGGTCAGAGGGACATAGGATTGTGCCCTTAATTGAGCATTTAATTATATATATATATATATATATATATATATATCATTGTTCTTTTTAATGATTATGTATTGCTTATATTTTGATCTTTATCCAGGGTGAATGGTGGTTGTTTTTGCAGGGAGAGGTAGTCTGTTTTTGTACTTATTATTTTTGGATAATTTTTTAAATATAAATTGGTTCATCCTTCATCTGCAAAAACAAACAAACAAAACACACACACACACCCAAACACCCACTTTATAAATAAATACAAAACTTAAAATGAAATGAAGGTAATGTATTCATTACCATTGTTAGCCATTGGAAAGTCATCATAAGTAGCAAAGGATCCAATGTTTGTGGGGTGGGAGATCCTTAAACCTAAGCACTGACCATTTCTGCCTTTATAAACAAAACCCCATCCAGTTAGAGGCACATTTTTCATGAACAGCTAAAAGGTTTTGCCTTAGTCCTGCTGCATACACAATAGCCAGAGTGGAGCATGCGGAGACATCTTCACAAAGCAGTAATTTGTGCCAATCTGCTCAATCCGGCAGCTTCTCTGTTCCCTTCCTGAACAGCTGATAGGTGTGATTACTGTTTCATAAAAAGAACCTCATGTACATAGCTCTGTCATTTGGAGGGAAACTGTGTACACAGAATCCAGTTGCACATGTGATTCCGCATCCATCAAGGCACAAAACCCCTACTAGCTGTGTCGGGGTGATTAGGCATGGGAGCGCAGCAGATTTAGGGATGCTAGTCATTCTCAGCCAAAGCCTCTCAGAGTATTGGGGGAGGGGGATATATTTGCAGCATTTGAACTTGGCTGTACTGCCATATATTTATTCCACACTGTGTACCCAGCCGTAATCAGGAACCCCAAGCATAGATCTTTTTACATAGAAGTCTTCCACCCGTGCATTTTTAACACAATGATACTTACAGTGTTCATTTCTCAAGATACTGTAGTCTATAATATATCAAGCTAAGGGCCTAGTCATTACTTTGATTCATGAGATTCATTTTACTGGTAGCAAATGATGTGGCTGTTATGGTAGTATGAATCAAATATATACTTTAGAGAACAAGAACATGAAAGTACTGTTCTTTTTAACAGTACTTTCACTGTGCTCTTGAACACAGTTTCTAACAATGCATGATGAAATGGCAAGGAATGTGTATTTTTGTAAAGGGCAGATCCCTCTGCTAAGCGCCAACCTGCACATTGACAGCAAAGCAAAGGCTGGAGAATCCTGGTTGCCATTAATCCATTGCAAAGTCGCAGTGAGCAGGGGGGGAGGGGGGAGCATTTCCATAGAAGAAGTGGGGTGGGTGGTTAACCGTTCTACTACCCACAGCTTTCCTTCTCCAGTCCCCACACACACACACACACACAAGTGAACACAGCATATTTGCATATGGAAAAACCCTGTATGAAGAAGAGGGTGTGTGGGGAAGACGGCAGAAGAAGAGCAGGAGGCAAGGCAAGAGTTACAAGCACACCCACTAACAGTTTCCCCCCCTGTGTGTGTGTGTGCGCGCGCACACACACACACACACACACAGAGAATAAGCAGCTTCCCAGACTTGGGCTTGCTTGCAGATATCTAGATGGGTCCTAAATATTGTACAGATGTACCCTTCCCCCCCGCCGCCCAGTATTGGTTTCATTGTCATTAGAGGCACTCTGCAGTTGCACTTCCTTCTTATATTTTACAGAGGTTCCATCTGTACAGAGGCACCACTAGTTTTGAGGGGCCCCCAGGTAGGGATGCTGGAGAAATTGGCAATGGATTCAAGTGAGTTTGGATTACTATGAATCCGACCTGCAGATTCCTCAGCGGACCGGCTTTTTCTGAGTCACATGGATTCTGTGGGCTGCTGTGTGTGTGTGTGTGTGTTTACTTTGGGGAGCGATTTGCACACTTGCACAAGTGCCCATTAGCACTAATGTGCATCAGCGCAAATGTGTTTTTGCAAATGAACAAAATTCTCATACAAAAAATCCAATTCAGTCGATGAGCTTTACAGGAGCGATCCATGGAGCTCCATGGCTGTGAACCTATTTTGGGGATGGAGCACAGCACCATGGATAACACCTATGAAGCTCCAAACAAAATCTGTAAAACCTGCAATGGATAAGGAGCCCCACCAAAATAGGAGTCACCAGCCTCCCCTGGTAGTACAGCAACATCTGGAGGGCCAGAGGTTCCCCAACCCTGCCTTATATGACAACAACATTATGTCATGATTCTTTGGGGGCGGGAGGAGATGGCTGCCCCAGTGACTGTAGTGGAGGCAGCAACAAGAACAGTGCCTTTCTATGTAGCTTCATTCCAGGGGTGGTCTGGAGGTGGGTCAATGGCAGTGCCAGTTCTCAGACACCCAGAAGAGTGTCCCCAGTGGTGTGCTTTTAGCTTGGGCTGAATCCTGAATCCCAAACCGCATTGGGCTGATTCTGGAGGATTCGGGAGATGTCCAAATCAAAGTAGGGCTCTTCTGAAGCAAACTGGAGCCAAATCTGGATCCTCCTGAAGTTTTGTTAGCAATTTGGATTCAGAGGGACACAGAAACCTAGACAGTCTATCTGCAAAAATGGATACATTTCCCGCATCAAACTCTCCATGTAAGGAAAATGCAAGACTGGAGAGAAGTGGGAAAGGGATGGTGGTGGTTGTAGTTTTGCCACTGAAATCTCTAGCTTCTAATGGATAAATTTATCAGGCCTGTCCAACCCAGTGCTTTGGGCAGGGTTGTTGAAGTAATAGATCACTGTACCATTTCAGTGCTCTTTGCCCATTTTCAATCCCAGGAGCGGGAATTCAAAAAGAATTTTTGTGGAACCCATAGGACCTGGGAGGCTGTAGCACCTGGAAAGGTGCTTGCTTGAAAGGACCTGGGAAGGTGCTTGCTTGAAAAAATGCTGGATGTTCAGGTCCTTCTGCCTTTTGCCACTGTAAGTTCCACATCCATCATCATCCTCTGTCCTATTGCACTTTCTGTGACTTCTGTGCCAGTTGAGCAGAAAACAAATCAAAAGCCTTAAACTGGTTTTCATTCATCATAACTCCCTAGCCCCAACACTTATCCCTCCCAAATTTTCCAGCATTTCTGTATAGGAACATCTCTATGATGTGTGTCGTTTTCATACACATTGCCCAAAAAACAAAAAGTCAGAGTGGTTAAGGAGGAATGAATCACTCATCTCAGTTTGAAGCTTCCCATTCCACAAAAATAGCTTCACCTATCCTGAAATGTTGCAGGTTTCTTAGCCAGGGCCACCTTTTTTGCTCTATGCCTTTTCATAATAATTGCCCACAACCAACATAGGGTGGTCAGCACATTTTTAAAAACAACAACAATGACAAACTGTAAATGCTGCTCTTGCATAACCCCCTACCGCAGCACAAACCTATTCATCTGAAACCTAGTGTGCTTGATTTCTTCAGAAGGCGGAACAATGTCTGGAATTTACATCTAATTCTGCAAAGAAATATTTTTGTTAAAAAACGTGGCAGTCTTCTTTTCTTTTCTTTTTTAAAAATAAAGGTGCCTAGCACAACCCTTTCCCAAACCTATTTGACTGAAATGTAGCAGGTTTCATTACCTCACCAGGGGCTACTAGGCCTGCAAATTTCATCCTGTTTTGTCAAACAGCCAACAGATTATAGTCATTTGTTGATTTCCAGTGATAGTAGTGGGAGTCATGAAGCTTTGGAATTTCCAAATCAATTTGGCCTGAGTCAAATCAGACAGTCTCAGAATCAGTCTGAGGTGAATCAGGCTGTTTTCCAAATATCTGAATTGCGGTCCTAGGGATGTACCAAAACAGGAAAATCTGGCTTGTTTGAGTTTGCTGGATTTCCTGCCCACTTCCAATCCAACGATCAGAAGCAGGCAAAGTCGAGTTTTTTTCATGGACTTCAGTCTGTAAGATGGACCGTGTGATATGCATATTTTTTTTCAAACCACCAATAGAATTTTTTCAAACCAGCACCAGGAAAACACATGCCTTTAAAGCGACTAGCACGATTTGCACAAATAGCACCAAGCCATATGTTTTCCGGGTGCTGCTGTGCACAAAAAAGGCCTTTTTCTGCAAAACAGCACCCAAAAAACATGTCTTTTGCAAGATTTGTGCAAATTGTGCCAAGCCGCATGTTTTTTGGGTGCAATTTTGTGTAAAAGAGCCTTTTTGAGCAAAATGGCACATGAAAAAACATGTGGCTTGGCACAATTTGCACAAATTGTGCTAGTTGCATTTAAGCCATGTGCTTTCCCAGTGCCAGTTTTTCTATTTGCAGTTTGAAAAGAAATCTGCAAGTTGACGTTGTGGTCTGTCTTACAGACGGAAATCCACAAGCCGGCTCGACGCACGCTGCTGCAGCGAATTGGCTCCAGCGCATGAGCAGCAAACCAGAATCGGGGGGGGGGGGGCTGAACTGAGGAAATCCAATGGATTTCCTCCCCCCAAAAGGATTCCTCACACATCCCTAGTCCTTACTGAATCTGATGGTCAGCACATACCCTAATTGTAACCCATACTTTTGCAAACCGCAAAGGAGATCTAAACCTTCCAGATATACTTAGAAAGAGTTTCTTCTAATGCAATTTCCAGTTCTTTTCTCCCTATTTTTTATTTATTTACATGATTACCTTACATCCATTTTCAAAAAGAATTTTGCAGGCAGCTGAGATCCCCCACCCCTACTTTTGCCACCTTAATTAAAAACTCTTTCTCAAAGGTTATCAGACCCCTAATTTGATTATATCGAGATTTTTCTAGCACATAATGTCTAATTGCCTCAATTTCAGTTATTCCGTTCTCTGTCCATGCTCATCAATGGAAAGATCTTGATAATAAATAACCTGTCCATTATCCCACTAATTTAATTTGAACTAATTTCTAACATCTAGACAAATTTTCCATTAGATGATTAAATAAAATCTTTAATATATAAAATGCCTGCCAAAGGAGAGATAGAGGGGCTGAGTGTCTGTCTCACTCTTCTTCATATGTTTCAGGCTACATTGTAGTCATTTCGGAAGACCTCCATACATATTCTAAAGGGATTTTGAAGAATAGTTTTTCCTCTTCCCCTTCATTGACATGTTCCTTTTTGGGATACATACAGAGCAATCTTGAGGGGGTGGGAGAAGATGAAATTGAGGTGGAGAAGCCTCAGATTCCAAAACCCTGCCAGATATCTTACACATCTCTTGTTATTGCTATTGGAGCAGCAAGGGTGATGGAGGTATCTGCATACAGAGTACGGATACTAACAAGGTCAGACCTCCTTCTTGACTCATGGCCCTCATTCTTCATGAACAGAAAGGGTGATCTGCTATAACCTAGGGCCCAAGGACCATAGGTTTGCAGCTTTAAAAAACCCAAAATTGTAATTGCCCAGTATAAAAATACACATCAAAGTTAGGTAGACCTAATCCTTCCTTTTTGGAGTTTTAATTAGCATCTCTTTACTTATTATACTTAGCATATTTATCTAAATACACTTATGTCATCATTAATTGTTCACATTCTTCAAGTTTGGCTAGAATAATGCAAATTGTTGTTGGGGTTGTTGGGGTTGTTTTTTAAAAAAATCTTTGGTAGAAAATACATTTGTATCAAAGCTATTCTGCCTAAGCAAGAAAAACAAACACACAAACCTGGGTCCATCTAACTAATTCCTTCTCTAGTTCCTCCTCTAGAGGTCTATAGTTAACCACAGAAAAGCTCTTACAAATTAAGAGTTGCCTTTATTCCCAAATATCTGATTGGTGTGCTTGGAAAATCAGTGCTCATAAGGTCTCACATTTAGCCATTTTGAATGCCAAACTCAGAATCCATTACACAGACCCATCCCTTACAATTTCCACCTTGCCCTGCTAATGAGGCTCAGGCAAAGCTAATGGATCTAGTCTCAAATGCCCCAGTGTAGCATAAAAGAAACTGACATGCATTTTAAGCTTAAAAGAGCCCCATGGGGGGGGGGGTGCTTTGCAGGTATAAACCTGGCTATAAATTGACAAGCAACCCTGTTTGCCCTCAGGCTGTCTTTAAAATGATTTCGCAAGAGTGGGAGGAGGCAGCCATTTAAATGATTGCCATTTGTTTAAATTCCAGCTGTGATTCTGTGTCATCATGTGTGCACACTCCTCCTGCTCACACTATACAAGATAAATCTAAGCCCTCTGGCTACAATGCTCTCACAGCAAGTCATCCATGATTCTCAAATCCCCAGTACACAAACTAATTCATTTTATAGCAGAGATACCTAGAGAAATGATTAAATGGGATACTAATAAATAAGCATACAAAACCAGTGAGAGAATGGATGGCTAGTTTGGGTGTGTTGATTCATTCTTTAATGTGCATTCCTGCTGTGACAGGGTCCCCATGAATTGGAGAGGGCCAGGCTTTTCAGGGCAACCTGGTTGTGTAAAGTAAGGTGAAAGAAAATGTCAAGCTTGTATGCAATATAATGAAAAGATGGAAATTCAAGACAGTGTGATTTTGTAAGGAAAAGTAGTATGGAGATGTGTTCCCGCCAGTGATGACTTGGACTGATTTGCATGATCTGTGATCCATCTACATACATCATGGAAATTCTAGATATAGATATACAGTAGATGTGTGAGAGAGAGGGGAGGAGGAGGAGGAGGAGGAGACGACGACGACGACGATGACGACGACGACGACGACGAAACTGGGTTGTACTCACCTGGTCTCTCTCCCATCTAATATTGATATATAAACATGACACTTCCCAAACCTTAATGATGATTACAGGATCAGAAGGCAGACTCCCTTCCCCAGTCTCTCTCCTCTCTCGTGAGATCACCCCCCACCGTCCTTACTCATGGTTTGATTTTATGTATCCCTCAGCATTAACCACAATCAATGCTACCTTGTAAACCAGGATTTGAAATCAGTGTTTGAAGTTCTTTCAAATTTTGTATGTGAAGGGAAGTGAACCCTGGTTGTGCTTAATTGTTGCAGATGTAACACCAAACCATGGTTAAGGACAGTGGGAAAAGGGCAGGACCCCACCCACACAATCGTCTTTTTCCTCACTAGCTACAAATGTGTTTGTGAACCTGTCGGAGAGATTAGGATGGGGTCAGGCATCGAGGGCTCTGTCATCTTGAGAAGTCAAGTCCTGCCATATCATCCTAGCTGAGCCTCGTCTCAGTGAGGGATTTCTCAAGGCGGAGTATATGAGTGAGGAGTCTAAACCACAGAGGAGGGAGGGACAGAGACGGGCCACAGGTTCTGCAGTGCCATAGTAAGTTAAAAGGAGGTTCTATATATGTGTGTAAAAAAAAAAAGATACAAAAGAAAGCTGCATAAACCAGTGCAAACTGTGTTGCCTATGTTTTAATCTCTAAAATTATGTCAGTATACTGCAGTCAAAACTGTGTAGCTTAAAAACATTTGAATGATCGCTGCTGCTGCTGCTGCTACTTAAAAATGCTTGATGAGGAGTTTGATCTTCATGAATTCTTTTTTTCCTTTTCTTTTTTAAAGTGACCTGGTCTGCACCTCTCTGACTAATTTGCAGGCTAGAATAGAATTTACCAATTCTCTGGAATTCTCACACTTCTCCAAATATTGTGATACATTTCTAAGCTTTTTAAAGTATTTTGAGATACTTTGAGAGAAAATGCACAGTTAAATACATTTTAAAAATTAAATACATTAAAGATTTAAATACATTAAAGGGAAGAGTTTTATTTATTTATTTTTGGTGTCAAGGGAGAGATTTATATGGAAGAGAACTGAATTAAGGGTAAAAGCATGTGAGAGTGTGTGACATGGACTGGAATAGACAGATTTACCCACCCCTATTAACTTCTAGTAACAGCAATAGTAATAATAGAAGCTACCATTCGGGCGCGGGTGTAGAAAGTAGATCTCCAGATGTTTTGGACTTCAAATCCCAGCATTCCTGACCATCAGCCATGCTGGCAGGAGCTTCTGGGTGTTGAAGTCCAAACATCAAGAAATCTACCTTTCCCCCACTCCTGGTTTAAATGATGCAAACCAGAGTACGGCCCTACCATTAGGCAGAGTGAGGGAACTGCAGGTGGCAGTTGTTGGGGGCAGCAACAGCAGCTCCATAGCCATTCCTCCTGAGTTCCCCAGCTATTCCCCTGTGTTGGAGGACAGAGCCATGTGTGTAACACATGGTCCGCCCGTCCCCAACTAGCCTGTTGCTCTCATGTATTGTGGAGGATGCTATCCATTGCCAGTGCTGAAGTAAAATTCTATTTCTAGTCCACTTCACTCCTGTATATGGAAAGAGGGTCACCATCTTTCCCTTTGCCTCAGGCAGCAAACATCTTGGGTCAGCCCTGAGTTACACAGATAAGCTGCATTTATTCTACTATACCTCCTAGTGAAAATTATTTGGCTGTTGCTTGTGCCTTTCAAGCCCCACCCACCTATATATCATTGCCAGTAAAACTATATAGATTCTGAAAGAAATTGGAGATACTAGTACATTTCACTAAATAGACAATGCCTTCTACAACACCTCAGGGTTGTTGTTGTTTTTAAGCACATTGAATTTCAATACTGATATCTATCAAAATGGCAAAGTGTTTTGATTTCAGTGAATACAGGTTAGAAGGGTTCAGATTTAAGCAAAGACTCAATAAGATTAGCATTTTCAAGATTTCACACTTGACGTAAATTTTATGGTTTACCTCTGTATGGATGCAGAAGAGTTTCAAGTTAATCGCCATTTTCTAGCTATACATCTGTTTTAATTACAGAGTGATATGGATGGCTTTATAAAGATAAACATTTAGCGTGAAGGGGAAAGAATATTTTTATTTATTTATTTATTATATTTATACCCCGCCTTTTTTCCTGCAAGGAACCCAAGGCGGCTTACATAATCCTCCTCTCCATTTTGTCCTCACAACAATCCTGTGAGGTAGGTTAGGCTGAGAGTCAGTAACTGGCCCAAAGTAACCCAGTGAGTTTCATGGCCGAGCGGGGACTAGAACTCAGATCTCCCGAGTCCTAGTCCAACACTCTCACCTCTACACCACACTGGCTCTTTGACTGATTTGCAGTTCTACAACAGAATGTATTTAGGGAATGGCATAGCTAGCCAGTGACTCATTCTGTAACTCTCAATCTCTGAAATGTGTCAATGCACTTACTAACTGGTAACCGTTTAATGTGAATGGCAATCAATGAGAATGGTGTTCATAATATCCACTTTGAGCGGTAGGGAAAAATGAATTTACACCAAGGTCTTCACTATATGGGCGATACACTATAATATGATGGGTTTTGAAACAAACAAGAATAAGATTCTCTTAAAACGGAACAAAGCTAGGATGGCTATTCTCCATTTCTGAAAAAATGAAGGACAGCTGTACATGTTTCTCTGTAATTCTGCTCTATGCTGACTCAGGAACCTGCCTGTTTCACCCAAGGCAAGAGGTAGATCTCAGCCCTTTTTGTTTTCAGAAATGCAGAGCAGCCATTTCTTCTCTCTCCCAGAATACATTGCTAGGTGTAATCTGATACCCGCTACACCTACCAAATGAGTACTTACTTCAGTGTGCAAATCTCCATTTTGAGACTGGGTCTTAAACTGTAGACCTCATGGCCACAACATCTGGCCAAATTTATGGACTTACTATTCCTTTCCCCATCTGAGAGTCAGTATGCTTATGTAAAGCAGTTGCTGGGGAACAAGAACGGGAGGGTGCGGCTTCATTGCACTTATATCCTACTTGTGGATTTCCCACAGGGAGCTGGTTGGCCACTGTACTGTGAACAGAATGCTGGACTAGATGGACTCTTGGTCTGATCTAGCATGGCTCTTCAAATGTTTTTACCATCTAGCCCAGGGCTCTCTAATCTTGGGTCCCCAGATGTTGCTGGACTACAGCTCCCAGAATCCCTTGCCATTAGCCATGCTGGCTGGGTATGCTGGGAGCTGTAGGTAGGAGTGTGTAATGAACCTTAAGGGGAGGGCGCCTCACCCCACCTCTCCTCTCTTCACAGCCCCCCCCTGCTTCTCATTTCTTCATGGCGCGGAGCAATTCTCCGCACCTCTCAAACAGCCATGCTGGCAGCGATGGATCCCATTGCGTCACTTCCGGCTGGCCGGAAGTGACGTGATGGGACCCTGTGCTGGTGCACTGGGAACCCGCACTGCGTTCCAGGGCAACAGGGTGTAAAACCAGGGCAACAGGGCGTAAAATGGCTGTTTTAAGCTGTTGCCCTGGTTTCTACAGAAAAGACACAGCGCAGGGTCCCGGCACTGTGTCGAGTCACTTCCGTCCAACTGGAAATGGCGCGACTGGACCCCGGCGTGGGCGGCATGGTGGCTCGTCGCAGAGAGGCGAGCGGGGCCCCAGTCGTGGTAAGGCCCGTGAGTCTCGGGGGGGCGTGAGCAGGGCCGATTTAAGCTCGCTATGCCCCCCCCGAGCCGAGCGGTTACATTCCTAGCTGTAGGCCAGCAACATCTGGGGACCCAAGGTTGGAGAGCCCTGATCTAGCCTGATGAAGAGTTCTGGAGAGAACTCAGAAGCTTGCACACTTTTGTGGTATTTTGGTTGGTCCTAAGAAAGCTATTGCTCATCTATGGATTTTGAATTCTTTTTTCTCATGGACTAGCACTGCTATCTTTGTTATTTTTTAATGTACTGCGAATTGGATGCTCCATTGCTTCATATATGTTTGATTCCGGCTCTTGTAACTCTTTGAACCAACTCATCGTTCAGCTGTGAACATGACCTGAGTTGCAAGGCAAGTCGTGGCTTTAAAAAAAAAAAGGTTGTTTTTATTTATTTTTTAGGGGGAACGGTACATACCTACTCACAAATTCAGCCGTGATTGATATTTGAAACCTATGGAGGATCAAATTAAAGTTGTATTCCAGATCTGTTATGTTACAGTATCTAGATCAATTGCTTCTTATTCCCTTAGGCACAAAGAAAACAAAAACCTCTGCATATGCTCGCCATTACTCTTTATTATCCAGAGTGTGGGCCGGGGCGGGGGCGGGAGGGAAGAGCAGAGAATGAAGAGAGAAATACAGCGCTGAATTATGGCTTCATATCCTAGAGTGTCTGTTATGTAATACATACTGAATTTCATTTGCATCCTTTATGAATATATTTATTGTGCTGAGAGCTGATTGCCCAAGTTTCCGAAGTCTTTTGAGGCACTTAGTCAGAGCCTTCCAAAGTTTGCAAGCATATTGCTTCTGACAGCCAGGAGAACATTAATTACCCTGCATACATTAAAAATGAGCTTTATGACATGTGTGCTTTTCTAGTGTACATATTTCTGCAATTGGTGTAATTACTTTGTAATTTCAGAAGACACACGCATAGTGCCTTATTCAATTTAGCAGGATGTCACTATGCTTCCCTCCCCCCCCCAACATATATCATAAATTTTGACACATTTGATAGTTAAGCCATAACAAGCTGCTGGTTCCCATAACCATACAAGTGGGGGCTTGTAAAACATGGTGCCTGCCACACGGTGATTCCTTTTATCATAGAGGAAAATGGCTATGCTTACTATTTCATCTAATATAGAAAATATGGAAGTGTCTATCGAGCACTGCTTATAATCCACCAGAATATCAAATGCAAGGGCTGGTATGAGTGTATTCCCTTCCCACGCCTATCATTCTAGTCTCCCTCTGGTACTTTCTAGTACTTGGACTTCCAAAAGATTGTGACAACCATTCCAGCCCTCCTTCTCAGCTAGTTGTTTATCAGACCTGACAAGTGGTGATGGCATAATCACTTTCCTGTAATTCTGCACCGATTTCCTGAAGGTATAAATGCACAAGCCACTTAAAACATTAGAACTCACAGATGCCTTCATTGATTTGAGGTTCACTGACCTCTAAGTAAGTACCAATGTGAGTGCTGTTTTATTCTCTTCAACATATATATCCTATGGCCCATGAAAGAGTGGTAGATCAATAGGAAAATTATTTGTACATACACATTTAAAATCTTTCTGTGAGGTTTAGAGTATTATCGGACTAATACACAAGCCCCTCTACAGAAAGGCTGTTTCTGTACATTGACCAGGCTGACTTAAAGCTAAACTGCACCACCTGTGACTTTAAAAGGTTTTTTATATCATCATCATCATCATCATCATCATCATCATCATCATCTTGTTTTAGTGTTTGAAGAGTCAACTGGAATGAAGGTTTGCCGACTTTCAGCATTTGGGTTTGCTATGCTTTTGCTGTCTAGCCTGGCATTTGACTCCCTTGAGATCTGCTCAGTGTAATTCAGTGTTATGGTTTAGTACTTTATCAGATGCCCCATCATTAGTCCCCAATTGCCCCGAAAATGTCTGGACCATCATGAAAACCCTTAAGCCATCACGGCTTCTCACTTTATCATGCAGAGTCCCAAATTCCCCTGCCTCCCACAACTGTAAGCTACTTAAAGGGGCCATGGGCAAAATTGCAGCTAAGCCTGCAGTTTTAGCTTAGCTGCAATTTTGCCCATGGCCCCTTTAAGATAGCTCTGCTTAGGCACGAACAGCCCGCAGTAAGCAGGGAGGAACAGACGCTGCTAAGCTGGGAGAGCCAAGTGAGGATGTGTGCGTGCGTGCGCGCGCATGCACACACATGCTCTACCTGTTGCCTCTGCCGCACCTTGCTGTGGGAAAGGGATTAGCTGGGTAAAAGCCTAGAATGACAGAGAGGTGAATGAGGGAATTTATCACATGATTCCTATCTTTTATCAGTGGGCTCCTGGTGGGCTGTGACACCTCAGTAGGTGCCCGACCTTGCCTACCTTTGGCACTATCCCTGGAAGTGGGCTATTCTGTGCATGGAGCCCTTGTATCACATGTGCTAGCCTTCTTTCAGCAGGCTGTTTTATGAAAGGGGATGCAGAATTCCAGGCTCCCCAAGCCCCAATTCTCCCCCAGGCTTGGGCCTTCTGAGATTTCTCAGAGAACTCTTAGAAAGATCCCAAGTTTCCCCAATAATTCTTTTAGAAAATTCTGATCAACCAAGTTACTTACTAGGCAAGCTAGGACAGAATCCACCCATCACAAATTTCAGTATATTCATCACCACCTAAATCCAATAGCATTACATACATATGTGAATGTAAGTGTTTCTAGGCCAGTTGTATTAATTTGTTTGATGTATCTCTGTAGGGTAGAATTTATGAACTTTTGGAATAAGAAAAGGTCCTTCAGCTCATTTCCTTTCAGCACATTAATGTATTTTCATCATGCATTTTAATAACTTCCTTGAGCATCATTGTGTTCAGTGTGAGCACACTTCAGTTGAATATTACACAGTGCAACTTGGACCATATTTCCAGGAATTGCATGGTTAAATACCAATTCTCTTGGTAAAGATAATTCAGAATTAAAGCACGTTTCATGTATGACTGCCTTTGAAAAAATCAAACTGCAAGTTGCATTAATCTTGGGTGTCAGCTCTGTTCAACCTTAAGAAAAGTGACTACCTGAAGGGAAGGAAGAAAAAATTGCATGAATGGTGAGAAATGACTCCATGCTATGAAGATGGCTCACAACTGGAAATACTGGCATTGAATTAGTAATTTGATGGTGGTTCTTATTAAATTTCTAGATGCTATTGACTTCCTATTGCTTATGCATCAAGCCTCCATGTAAGGGAAGAAAATAAAATAAAGCTAATGCCATTTAGGAAAGGTGGGTTTATGCTGTGGCTTATGCCTGTGGCTTATGCTGGCTCAGCTTGTTTGAGTGTGGAAAGCTAAGCAGGGTCAGGCCTGGTTATTACTTGGATGGGAGACCCCTCCTCTACTTTCCTGCATTGAGCAGGGGGTTGGACTCGATAGCCTTGTAGGCTCCTTCCAACTCTATGATCTATGAAATCTATGAAATCTGCATCTCTTTCTAACAGTGGCTGATTAAAGCAGCTTTTAATGCTTGAATGTGTATGTAATACTATTTCAGTGTGTGCAGTTGTGATCTGTAGTGATTCAAAGCCAGATCTTTAAATGGCATGACATTGCCAACTTTTTTTATAGTTGATTGGTCAAACATTGCTAAGAGAGGCAATAGGCAGACCCCCCCCCCCCTCACTCCAAATGCAAGCCTGCAATATCTGAGACCCACCAAGCCTAATGAACTAGGCCAGCCATGTTCGGTAGCCTTGGCTTGTTTTATCATGTGGTTGGCAATTACAAACATCTTCTAGAGAACACTTGGAAAATAATTTATTTTTCCTGGAGTTCTAAATTGACTCATAGTGTTGGCTGCACTGTATAATGTTGCTTTCATTTACTTTTGGTCCAAGCTCTGGAGAGTAGTGGCTACTGAGAGAGAGAGAGAGAGAGAGAGAGAGAGAGAGAGAGAGAGCTCCCCCCCCCAAGCAAACACTTCCAAGAGTGATTTTTTAAGGCTCCAGGTAACTGTGGGCAAAGCAGAAGGATTTCTTCCCTCACATATGCTGTAATTTGCATTTAGCAACAAAGAAGGGCATAACATTCAATCTGCATTGCAATCTGCATATTATGAGCTAGGCCAATTTGTTTTCTGAACCAGACACTTACAGCATTCAGCAACATCACTAAGTCCACCCAGGACTTGTTGCTTCGCCTGTCTCCGCCCTCAGGCGCATGGCAGGCCACAACAAATGGTGAATGGGCTGCCGCACAGAAAGACTGCCCAATGTAAAGCACACTGCAGTGCAGTAATCTAGTCTGGATGTAACCAGAACATGAGTAACTCTGGCAAGATCTGTCACATCCAGATTGTTATGGCCCCAGATCTGGAGGCTCAGTGTCCAAAGGGTACTGTAAGCCTAGAAAGATACTGGTCACCCCACTCCAGAGAGGACTCCAGCAAGCTCCCACGTCCCCTGGACTCAACCCTCCCATCAACCTCAGCCTCCAAGAATGGCTCTCCAAGTGCCTCTCGGGTCCCTCAGCTACCTAGGAGCTTAAGGCTATATGCATTAGCACGGGCCCTTTAAGGTTGCAGCCAATGGCCAGTGGTTGGTGGAGCTTCTGTGAGACCCTGAACCGATTAGCCTACTTCAGCGTTCAGTTGCTGCTACTCCCTTGCTGGGACAACAGCTCCTTTCATGAGGAACTATCCCAACCTAGCGCCTCCTACATAGCATTGTCCAGGGTACTACTAGTTTCTGCCATACTGTTCTCCTGTTACCTGGCATACTGCTGGCTGGCTTCTTGCTACCAGATCCCCCTTGGGCACCTGACTGACTGACTGCTTCCCCCAGGGGCCCAATCCATGCAGATACAGAACACAGATAGCATCATAGCTAGTGCAGCAACCACAGTTGGTATAAGGTCCTCCTGGCTAATACAGCCATCTGTTCTTCCACAGGTAGGTAGCTCTGAATGCAGAAGGACCCCCAAACTGCACTCCGTACGAAACCTAGTCTTTCATAGGGAGTGCAACCTCATCTAGAACCAGTTGAACATCTCTATGATATTTTGGCTTTCCTACCCACAGTACTTACATCTTGTTCAGATTAGGGTTTTTTAGCTTGTTTGCCCTCATCCATCCCAAAATGGCCTCATCTATTCCCACAGCCTCTCTGTGCGATCAGTAGGTGGGAATGTGTGGAACAACCCTTTGGATGACTTTCCCCAGCAGCTTCATGTAAGTATTAAATGTTGTGCATGTAGCACAAACACCAGCTGTGGCACATTGTTGACATTTGTAAGGTACAGAATGGCTGGTAAACAAGTCATGTTTAGTCTTCTACTTCCTGCCTGTTTCTCATGGGAAAAGTAGGTGTGAAAGAAATACGAGCTGGTCACATGGTTTGTATTTTCTGGTGACATACTGATTTGTTAGCTTTCTGTTCTGTGGCCATTTTGGAGAGAGGTGGAATTGTTCTTCTTCTTCTTCTCTCTGTTCTTCTGACTAGTGCTTGCTGGACTTAATGCAATCATGTAACGTCTTAGCTGAGGTGGAGTAAACAACTTGCTCCACTGGATTAATGCTTGCTATGCATTATTCTCTGCACATGGACTGTAAATTAGGAGATGTATGCTCTGTAGGATATACTTGCTATAGTAATAAACAGGTAGAACAATAACCTGTGGAGTCTACAGAGTTATTTCCTTATTACTGGGATCTGCAAGGAGGAGGCTGAGTTGGCTGACATCCGATACGCTTGGAATGCTGCGTGGAGTGGGAGAGACAGGTCTGAACTTCTGTGTGTAGATTTATGGGTGTCTGCACACGAGAATAGGATTTTAAATCTTCCATCTCACACAAGTGAAGCGCTCTGCTTTTCCAGGAGGCTTGCGCGCCTTCAGGGTTGTGTCAACACCTTCATTAAAAAGCATGGGGGGGGGGAAGAGGAGAATATAACCTTGTGATACCCCATAGGCTAAAGACCACAGGGTAGAACAGATATCCCCCCCCAACGCACCGACTGAGTACACCCAGCCAGGAAGGACTGGATCCAGCTTAATATGAAGCCACTTCAGCCAGGTGACCCAGAGGCATACCACGGTCAATGGTACCAAAGGCTAATGAGAGCTCCTGCAGAACCAATAGGGCTGCACTCCCATCCCCCATCAATGCCCTGGGGGATGTGCAGGGCACATCCACCAGGGCAACCAAGGCTGTTTCCGTATGGTGACTGGGCCAGAAGCCAGATTGGAACAGATCCAAATAATCAGCATCATCTAATACTGCCTGTAGTTAAGCTGCCACCACCCTCTCTAGGAACTTGCTCATGAATGGAATATTAGACCCTGGACAGTAATTAACCGGGGCCTTAGGGAAACTCCTGCCTCCCACCCCCATAACACAGTCTGCCTTCAATGAGCAATATATATTTATTACATCATTTGTATACAGCCCAATTAACAGTGCCCTCCAGGCAGTTAACAGTAAAAGAGAGGTTGAGCTGTATTTGATACAGTTTCCTTGCCTTATTAAAGAAGGCCAGATTAAATTGTGTAGAACCTTCGTTGGAATCAGTCACATTGACTAGAACTCAGGGTTTTTCCCCCCCGAAAGTGACATTTAATTTATTTATTATTTAGATTTACCCCACCTGTCAAATGCATTATGCATCTCTAATGTATCACTGACAATGAATAACTAATAATTTGATCAATAAGAATGTATAATTAATATGTCAAAATATGCTACAAACAGCAACTTTCTAAAAGCAATTTCCAAATAAAACAGATCAACAAATGTTAAAAAGCCTGGACATTTGTTTTTACATGCAATCCAATGAGGCTGCCTGTAACCCTCCAAACTCGGAAGATTATGGGCATCCTATGCATGATGGGAAAAGCATGGAAGTGAAGGTTGCCTCCACACTCCTCCCACCATGCAAAACACTTAGACAGCCAATTTCAGCCATCTAAGTGTTTGGCCTCGGAGTGGGCAGGAAGGAGTGTGAGGCACTGCCAAGATACTTTGTATGCCCTAAAACGCTCATCTCCAAGGTTGCTCTTGCGACCTTGGAGCCGCAGCTGGTGTGGTTCTTTCCACACCAGCTGCGAGGGTGGGGGGGGGAGGGTGCTCTGAGTTCGGAGTCCCAGCTCCAAGCAAACCTCAGAGCAAATTTCCGGAATTGGAGCTGGGGCTGTGAAAAATTCTATTGCTGCCTAGACTCTCTCTAGCGGTCATAGGATTGCACTGTTTGTTTGTTTGTTTTTAAAAAAACAGTCTTTGCCTGGCCATGGAAAGGTATCTGAGTAGGTGTCAGTGAACCACTCTGGGGAGAGCATCCCAAACCTGGGGCACCAACACTGAAAAGTCCCTCTCCCAGTAGCCACCTGCAAACGTGGGACTGTAGTAGAACTGTAAATGTTTGAGAGATTAATTTCAGGCAGGCCCTGTTAATAGTTACAAATTGTTAATAGATACACATTCATTATCTCCCGGAAGTTCCATGATATCTCCCTCCTTCCCTCCCCATTCCTTTTTCCTTGTGTGTCATGTCTTTTAGGTTGTAAGCCTGCGGGCAGGGACTGTCTTGTTGATTGTTGTAAACCGCCCAGAGAGCTTCAGCTATTGGGCGGTATAAAAATGAAATAAATAAATAAATATCTGGAAGACAATCTCATTGTAGCTTTTCAGTCAGTATCCAACAGGGTACTTACGCCCCCCCCCCGAGTCTCCTGCACCCCACCGATTCCATTGTGCAAGCAACCCTCACGGAATGGGGGCAACCCAAAACAAGTGGAAATGTTTCTTGCTGGAAGGAGGCATGTCAGTGGAGCTCCATAAGGGAGCTCCGCCGACCTGCCTCCTTCCAGAAACGAGCATTTCCACTCACATCGGGACTTCCTCTAGGAAGTGCTAAACCTCCCTTGCATAAGCAGTGGGTCCCTCTTGTGCAACAAAATCAGTGGGGGTGTAAGTGCCCCATTGGATAGTGCCCTCCATGTGCAAGCCTATGATTGGACAATGACCCTTCTCTCCTTTGGCAGCAACTTCTGTTGGCTCTTGAGCCTAACTCTAAGCTTTGGGATCAGGAAGCTTTAGCAAAGGAGAACCCAACAGCTGGTATCACTGGCAGGGATGTTGAAGAGTCCTTGGTCTCGAGTCACGAGTCAAGTCACGAGTCTTTGGAGTCGAGTCCGAGTCCGAGTCCTTGGTCCAAAATGGTGACTCACGAGTCACGAGTCACTCCCAAAGCTGACTCCATGAGTCCCTATTAAAATCAATGGGGGGTTTCCCCAACAAAATAAGGCTACTTCAGATGTGTGGTTTAAATAAATTCTAAGCACAAGTGTGCCTTTTTATTTCAAAACTCTGCCACTGATTTTGGCAAGAACAGACCAGGCAGACAAACCCAAAATAACCAGGCAGGCAGAGGAGGCAGGGAACCCCAAAGCAGGCAGGCAGAGGCCTTTGTCTTGGACAATTCAACTGTGGAACTGGTCAAGAAGAGACCAGGCAGGCAGAGGAGGCAGGGAACCCCAGACAGGCAGGCAAAGGCAGCCAAACCCAAAATGTCTGAAAGGTTGCATTTTAGGAAAATGATTTTAAAAAATAAACTTGCTGTACTTCCTAAAACTTATCCATGTTGCATTTGAGGAACACGATTTTTTCTAAATGTTTGGCCCCCATTCTGGAACGGTGAGATCTCATCACAATTCCACCCTCACTGAACCCGCTCCACTGGTGATGAACTTGCTGGAACCAGAAACACACTCAGAGCAGCCGCACAGAGTAATCTCAGGTCCTTCTTCTGCCTCTCCCAAGTATGCAACACATCAATCAAAATAAATCTTGACACACTGTTGGGGCTGCACTCCTGGTAGCCATCCATAGTGGCCAAGCAGCAGCACACCTCGCTTCCATGCGCTCTTCGCCGGCAATCACGCTCCTCTCCACTCCTTCTGGCACAGCCCAGGGATGTTGAAGAGTCCTTGGTCTCGAGTCCCGAGTCGAGTCTCGAGTCCCATTAAAAATATTGGGACTCGAGTCCGACTCGAGTCAGAGGGGGGACTCAGTCCGACTCACGAGTCAAGTCCTAGAGTCCGAGTCCCCATCCCTGATCACTGGTTCATGGACACCAAACTCAAGCTTGTCAAGGTTCTCTGAATTCCACCTCAAACCTCATTTCGATTTGTGTCCATATCAGATTGTGAGTGCTTTGGCTTTTCCCCCTTTTTTGCACAAAAAATCAATGTTTATTTTCATAAAAAGGTCCATGTGTTTTGAAATGTACACGTTTTTCTCCCATGGATTAAAGTCTGTTTGTGCACATTTTCCAAATGTACATATTTTTGAAAACATTTTTTTTCTTCCGTTAATTGCATCACAGTCCTGGAAATGTAAGGACTTGGACCGCAGATTGTGTTTGGGTCTGAATTTTGTTCCAGGAGGTGCAAACTGGTCAAAGAGTGCTGGACTGGGAGTCGGGAGATCCGGGTTCTAGTCCCCACTCTGCCCTGAAGCTCGCTGGGTGACTTTGAGCCAGTCACTGACTCTCAGCCTAACCTACCCCACAGGGTTGTTGTGAGGATAAAGTGGAGAGGAGGAGGAGGAGGAGGAGGATTATGTAAGCCACCTTGGGCTCCTCGCAGGAAAAAAGGTGGGATATAAATATAACAAATAAATATAACAAATAAATAAATAAAATTCTCATACATCCCAATACCCCTTAGCCTGTAGCATTGCCATAATAACTGACAGTGGTGTCCATTGCAATTGCTGCCAAGGCTCATCTCTGCTTATAGCCATGGGCCTTTGATGGCCTGAGCTGCAGGCCAAGCCACATAGTATCTGGCATCTATTTTCCTTCTTTTGAAAATAGGCTGGTCTAACTACTTCTTGGTACTTTCAAATTAGGGTCTTCTTCCAACTTAACTGAAACTTCATGGGAAACTTTGATCTGAGATTTCAGTTGCTTGCATTTGCATGCCAGACTCTCTGCAGAATTTTACAATAGTGGTAGCATGTTTCTGCTCTGCATTTTTACATATGTAAAGAGGTTTTCTTTGTGTGTGTTTTTCCGGAGGAGGTTAGCTGATAGGTTGGTGTAAATTAACCAAAAATGTCTGTTTTGTTTTGCTTCAAGGGGAAGCTGTTAACACAGATTCTTTGCTCTGTTTTCCTTCAGACTGATCCCCTTCTCATGCATCCCAGGGCACTCATTTGCTTAACAGGCTGTGCAAAGTGATCCTACTGGGGCTCAGGCATTATAGTAAATTAGCGTTTTGTGACTCCACTGGCTTTGCAGACCTCTATTTTGGGTATGGGTTTTGTTTGTTTCTTTGAAGAACTGGTTTCATTTTATTTATTTATTACATTTCTATACTGCCCATCATCATCATCATCATCATCAGGTGATCACTCGTGACCGAGTAAGATTGTCTTCCGGGATAAAAGGAGGAAATTCTAAAGAAGATTGTGTAGACTCTAGCGATGGGTCCGTAAGTGACTGTGGAGGCCAATTCTAGATCCACACAGCTTCCCACAGTGAGGACACAGGTTACCAGATAGAAGATGGTCCTGTAAAGGATTCATTTGATGTGCTTTTCGCTTAGCACGTTTCTCCCTTTCACCTTACACTCGGGCGTCTTCAAAGTCCATAGAACCTTTGTGAAAGGCCAACCTCCATTTAGATCGTTCATGGGCCAGAGCTTCCCAGTTTTCGATGTTTATATTGCATTTTTTTAGATTAGCCTTATGAACATCTTTAAACCTCTTATACTGACCACCGATATTCCGCTTTCCATCCTTGAGTTGGGAGTAAAGTAACTGCTTTGGGAGACGGCAGTCAGGCATTCGAACAACATGACCGGTCCACTGAAGTTGGCGTTGAAGGATCATTTTTTCAATGCTAGTAGTCTTTGCTTCTTCCAGTACACTGACATTTGTTCGTCTATCTTCCCAAGTAATTCGCAGGATTTTCCGGAGGCAACGTTGATGAAACCTTTCAAGGAGGTGGAAGTGACGTTTATAGATAGTCCATGTTTCGCAGGCATACAATAAAGTCGGTAATACAATGGCTAAAGCTCTCTGGTTGGTTCACAACAATTAAAAGCATAAAATACAAGATGATAAAATACAATATAACAATTTCAAAGTTTGAAATAACAGTATAAAAATAATAACCAAATAGAACCTAGGCAGAGTGCAAAGATTTAAAAAACAATACCGGATTTAAAACAGAAACACTAAAATGTCTGGGAGAATAAAAAGGTCTTCACATGGTGCTGAAAAGAGCACAGTGTAGGTGCCAGGTGAGCCTCTCTGGGAGGCTCATTCCACAACCAGGGTGCCACAACAGAAAAGGCCCTCTTCTTAGTAGCCACTCACTGCACTTCTTTTGGTGTGGGTTCCCAGAGAAGGACCGCTGAAGATGATCTTAGGGTCCAGACAGGTGTATATGGGAGGAGATGATCCATTAGGTAATCTGGTCCCAAGACATTTAGGGCTCTGAATATTAATACCAGCACTTTGAATTGGGCCTGGAAATGGACTGGCAGCCTGTGCAGATGGAAAAGTACTGGCATAATATGACCATGTTGGCCAGGTTAGAGCATGGATAACTGTAGCTAGGCTATCTCTGTCCAGATAAGGACATAGTTGGTATATCAGCCTAAACTGATAAAAGGTACTCCGTGCTTCTGAGTCCACCTGTGCCTCTAGTAAACAATGCTGGATCCAAGAGCACCCACAAACTATGAACCTGACCCTTTAAGGGGAGTGCAACCCCATCTAGAACAGGTTAAACATCACTTAGCTAGGTAGACAAACCACCCACTAACAGTACCTCCATCTTGTCTGCATTGAGTTTCAGTTTATTGGCCCTCATCCATTCATGAGGCACTGATTCAGAACATGCACTGCCTCACCAGGGTTTGATGAAAAGCAGAGACAGAGCTGGCTTTCATCTGTATATTGCTAGGGATGGGTGCCGTGCCGAGCCCGGCACTCAACTCACAGGGTGCTTGGTGAGCCTAGCTGAACCTATCCTCCGGTGAGCATTTCAGCCAGTGCTTGCCAGACTTCCGGGTCCCGGGCTCTACACTGTTTACATAGAAAATGGCGTACTATACGTTAAAAATGGCTGCTATTTGCATAAAATGCAGCCGTTTTTAATGACCCAGTGTGGCGTAGTGGTGAGAGTGTTGGACTAGGACTCGGGAGATCCGGGTTCTAGTCCCCGCTCAGCCATGAAACTCACTGGGTGACTTTGGGCCAGTCACTGACTCTCAGCCTAACCTACCTCACAGGGTTGTTGTGAGGATAAAATGGAGAGGAGGAGGAGGATTATGTAAGCTGCCTTGGGTTCCTTGCAGGAAAAAAGGCGGGGTATAAATGTAATAAATAAATAAATAAATATGGTGCCATTTTCTACGTAAACAGCGTATATTATGCTGTTTTCTACATAGCAAACATAGCACCTGAAACCCAGAAGTAGCTTTCCCAGGCTCGGCTCATGAGAACGAAAGCAGAGCCAGGGAAAAGTAAGTCGAGTGGAGCTGGGGGGGGGGGGTCGAGCCCAGCAAGTTTGCCAAGCTTCTACCCCCCTGCTGAGCTCCACACACATCCCTGTTGGTGACACCTCATTCCATATCTCCGGATAATCTCCTACAGCAGTTTCATATGTTAAACAGCATGGGGGATAAAACAGAGCCCTGTGATGCCCCATAGCAGACCTGCCAAGGAACACAGCAATCACCTTCTGGAATTGGCCATCCAAGTAGGAGTGGAACCACTGCAGTACAGTACCTCCAACTACCAGCTCAGGTAGCCTATCCAGGAGGATACCATGACGATGGTATCAAAAGCTGTTGAGGGGTCCAAGAGAATGAATACGGTCACATTCCCCCTGTCCTTCCCCCAGCAAAGATCACCCCACAGGGCAACCAAGGCAGTTTCCATTCTAAAACCAGGACTGAAACTATGCATGATCTGGCTGCCTCCTACAACTTTTGCAATTGCAGCAGACCTGTTTTCAAGCCACAGCAATTGTACAAATTACATCTTCCAGACTTCCTTGAATAAGTCTGATTCTCTTGTCAGACTTCTGACCTGGTTTTGGGACTGTTGTTGTCCCAGTTGATGACCTGCACTTGTTACTAGACAGTGGAGAATGTCTCTGTTGGTTCTGCAATACCATTCAGTAGCTTTTGATACCATTGACCAGGTTGGCAACCTGTGACCTTCCAGATGTTTTGACCTGCATCACCCATCATTCTTCACCATTGCAGCTGTGCTGGCTAGGGCTGATGGGAGTTGTAGGCTAAAACATCTGGAGGGCCACAAGTTGCCCACCACTGCCATTGACTAGGATATCCTTCTGAGTCACCTGGCTGGGATAGTCACCTGGCAGTGACTTGGAGGCACTGTGTTGTGATGGTTCCACTGCTTCCTGGAAGCCAAATCCAAAAATTGGTGCTAGGGCTCTTTTGACACCTTGTTGTTTGAGCTATGCCTCAACGTTACATCTTGTTCTTCATGCTGTTTATATCAACATGAAATTGCTGGGAGAAGTCACACGTAGCAGGTTTGGAGTATGATGACCAATATGCAGATTACCACCCAACCCTACCTCTGTCTTCCATCTGATTACAGAGAGGCACTGAAGGTTTTGAATCAGAATTTGGGACAGTGGAGGCTGGTGGCTCCAATGTCAGTGGGGCAGTGTATCCACTCCAAATTTTAGTCTGAACTTTTATGGAGCTACCCATGGTTCTGGACCATATCCCAAAAATAGGTTCAGCACCATGGTTAGCTTTTAAAGTTCAGACTGAAACCCGGACTAGATACACCACCCCACTGACACTGGATACACCAACCTCAACTGATTTGGGGGTATGTAATGGGCTGGACATGGGCTAACTGAGACTTAATCCAGACAAGAAGTACTGTTGTGTAGTAGGAAAACTAATCTGAGATCAGTGATGCATCCTGTTTTGAGTGGGGTAGCACTTCCTCAGAAGCAACAGATTCACAACTTGGGCATGCTCCTGGACCCAATTTTGTTCTTGGATGGTTTGGTAAGGAAATCTGGAGAATTTAGTTTTGTCTGCATTTTAAACCAAACTGACCTTTCCCAGACTGTTACATTCCCCAGACTGTTATCCTTCAGATTGCACACTTGTCCAGTTTTTGTGATGCAGTTCTCAGCTCAAAAAATACATGCAAAACATGTATTTTAGGAAGAAATGCATATGGGAAAATGTGTACAAAATATATATTTTAAGAGGAAATGCATATAATTCATCCCCCCCCCCCAGTGCAGCATCTCATTCCATTGTTACACTATTCTGTCAAGGGGGGGGGGGAAGTATTCCTTACATAGTTTTATTAGCTTGTGGTGTTATCAACTGTCACAAGGCAAACCACAGTTTTCTGAACCCGGGTCTTCTTTGCAGGGAAAAAAGTGTTTCATCTAGCACTTATTAAATTAACTTTAACAGAATAGGATCACATCACTGCTGAAAAGGTCGGATAGGGGTGTCATCCTCTTTCTTAAAATAAAGTTCAAGTGTTAATGTCTTCTTCTCAGGAGTGTCTAACGTATGAAGCTAAATCAGACAAACTGCTAAGACAAATTATATAGACACAGAGAAAGGGGGACTGAAGGAAGATGGAGATTGCAAGAGAAAGAGAGAATGGGGATGAATGCTAAATTTAAAAACCGTACTTGCAATGAATGAGAGCATGTATAGCAGGGATGGGGAACCTGTGTTCCTCCAGAGATGTTGTTGGACTGCAATTCTCATCAACCATCACCATTGGCTCTTTTGACACCTTGTTCTTTGAGCTATGCCTCAACGTTACATCTTGTTCTTCTAGGACTGATGGGAGCTGATATACGTTCCCCATCCTGATATATAGTCAAAGGGGCTGTATTTTGGACCTGGCTTGAAAGTCCACTTTAGACTTGCATGCCCTGGACAGCATTGGGCAAGTCAGCCTGAGTCTCAGTTTTCTATGTATAAAAGGGGCAAAAGCATGGCCTACCCACCTGACATGGCTCTTTTGAGGGTTAATATTTAAAATAGGGGTCCCCAACCTTTTTGGGTTGGTTGGCACATTTGGCATTTTGAGAATGTCATGGGCACTCTTACAAAATGGCCACCATGGAGGATTGCTCATTCATAAAATAGCTGATATGGCCGATCACAAAACACTCATTTCTTAGAAGGGAAACTGGTGAGACCAAAGGAAAAGTAAGTTGCCCAAGGACCTAAGTACATGGCAGAGGTGGGATCTGAGTTCCCAAACACAACCACTCTTTTTAACCCAAATAATTTTTTTTAAAAAAAAAAAACCCTTAAGAAGTAGAATAAAAATCAGGAGGGGCAGGGAACTTGGTGAGAACCAAGAGAAATGTCCTCAGGCACACTGGTGCCTATGGGAACCACATTGGAGACCCAGATTTTTTAAAATGACAACACAAGCCTGGAACAAGCTCCCCAAAGAGGTTCGCCTGGCACCTACTTTGTATTCTTTCCGGCACCAGGTGAAGACCTTTCTGTTCTCCCAGGCATTTTAATCATTTTAATCATCTTAATCATTCTAATCTTGAAGTTGTTTTTAATTCCATTATTGTAACTGCTGCTGCTAGCTCTGCTGTTTGTTTTTAATCTGTGGTTTTAAATTTTATATTGTATTTTATGATTTGTAACTGTTGTAAACCGCCCAGAGAGCTTCGGCTATTGGGCGGTATAAAAAAGTATTAAATAAATAATTAAATAAATAAAATAAAACTTCAGTACCATGCAAATGAATGACCCATCTAGATCAGGCCTCCCAAAGCCATGACCCGCCAAGCTGAACACAACCCCATGTGTCGTAACGTGCCAGGTGATCAACACTTCTTTTTTGCAATCCCAAGCAGATGGTAAAAAAGAAAAAGAAAAAGAAAAAGGAGTTGTATAAAGTCCTTTGTGGCCTGCCATACTTGGCTTGTGGCCTGTGTTTGACTTGGTGCATCATAAGTTGTGCAGGCCCAATCTATGCCCTTGTCTCAAATGACCCATACTCACACTTTTCTCCTAGTGTTGCTAGTATTTGCTTTGCTATTGTTGAGTGCTTATGAAACTGCTGGAATTTGTTTATACAGACGGTGTGGTGATTCTAAGGGCTGGTTCATACGACCCAGGCGGCGAGCGGAGGAGGCACCACGGGTCCGTCCGTGGGGTCTGGCGGGGCGCTGCAGACGACCTGCGCCCTGCACACGTGGGCAGACTGCGGTGGAGCCAGCAGTCCCCGCACTGCAGCGCGGGCCTCCCAGCACTAGGGTGCAGCAGCTCGGGATACCCAGTGGGGCCATTTGCCCCTACAGGCTAGAGTGCCTGCAGCTCCGGCCGCTCTGGGCTGCCACCTCTGTGCGGCCACGGGAGGCCCCCGCGGGACAGCTGCCTGCTGTTCGCATGGCAGGGTGGCCACACGCGGTAGGGGCTTACCCCTCTACCACCCATGGTGACTTTCTGTGCTTCCTGCACAAGGCTGTCCCGCGGGGGTGCCCCTGGCTGGCGTTCACATGACACGGGACCGCGGGGGGCTTCTGCTCCCCCATGGTTCCCGTGTCGTGTGAACCGGCCCTAAGTGATTTGTGCACTGGATCACAAACAATTGTGATGTTTTCCCATTTCCTTGGGATCCATGTTTGTCATCGTGTTTATCTCTTTATTGTAGTACTCTTGATTGACACACCAAAATATGCTACTGAATGGGAATGGGATGTCTCCCAGGTTGTTAGCCATGTTCCGAACTTAAGGGAGTTAATACTATGCCTGCGCCAGCCCACAGCAGAATGATATATTTTACAAAGTGCTTATTTTACATTTTGTACTTACAAGTTAAGACTTGCTCGATATAATGTTGTGTTTCAACATTATGTTCCTATTCTGGTGATGTCTTTGGGAATCAGGTCGCTTCCCTTTGCCTGTTGAGGGGAAGAGAGGGACTGAACCGCCCACAATATGTTTCCTAACCATTTCTAGGAAAGGCCCAGTTCTCTTCTCTTGCCTATCTCCACCGGGAAATGACAGGAATCATCTGCATTCAGTTGCCATGGTTCCTAGGATTGGGTGGGGTGGGGGCAGAGGGAGAAGGGCAGTCTAACTCTGTGAAGCTCTTGACCAGCCTTCCCCTACCTGATACCCTCCAGTTGTTTTCGGACTATGACATCTAGAAGGCACCAGGTTGGGAAGGTCTGCTCTGGACCATTCCAGCTTTCCCAGGTGTCAGGCTGCCTCCTGGAAGACTGAAGCAGGTGTGGGGAGAAGGCTGTATTTGAATCGGGTCATTCATTATATAGCCTCTTGGAAGTAATCCTCACATTCTAATTCTGACTTCAGCTCCTTGCTTTTTTCTCCAGCCAGTTGCAGGGGGAGACATGGGGTGGGAGGCTGGCACTTAGGGGTACAGTTACAACCTCTCTATTTGGTGCCAGGGTATATTGCATTCTAATCATGACTATTGTATTTTTTTGTTCTTGTGAACCATTTTGAGCACAACCTCTTGTGGAAAATGCGGTTTACAAATAAATTGACTATGACTCTGAACTAGGCAGAATGAGTCCTGATGAGACCCCAACAAATACAAATCATTTCCCCCATGACAATTTTTGTGCCTCAGTCTGCTTTTTGTAGCTGGATCTTGTCTAATCTTTCAAGTAAAGCAGGAGTGCTACATCACAAGTTTCTGCCATTGAAAAGAGATGAGACAATAGTTATATATGCAGGACTGAAGAGCCAGCAGGGTGTAGTGGTTGGAGTGTTGGATTTAGACTAGGGATACTTGGGCTCAAATTCCTTTTTCTGTTACGATTGCTGAACCTATCCTACCTCACAGGGCTGTTGTGAGGATAAAGATGAGGAAGGAACATGTACTATGTATATTGGCCTGAACTGTTTGGAGGAAGAATGGAAAATAAAATTCAATACGTTGGGACTTTACTCCAAACACTGAAGGAAGTTGCTTGTGATACCGATGGAAAGGTCTATTATCTTTTATAATAGAAGGTACCTTCTATTAAACCTTCTAGTTACCTTCTATGGCTAAAAAAAACAAGCCTTCTATTACTCTTTCACCAAGCTGAAGTGTCTGTGCCAGGCGTGGGCAATAGTGGCCCTCCAGATGTTTTGGCCTACAACTCCAAGCAGCCTAGCTAGCATAGCCAATGGTGACGGATGATGGGCATTGCCACTGCTGTCCCCCCCCCAAGGCTTTCCTCGGGAGCCCCCTGCAGCTCTCACCTCTCTTGGGGAATAGAGCTGTGTGTGCCACACATCCAGTCCTGTATCCTCTAGCTTAGCCTGCTGCCCTCAGGTGTGGTAGAGGATGCGATCTCATTGCCAGTATTAAAGTAAGATTCAACTGCCAGTCCAGTTGGCTTCTGTACATGGAATGGAGTGGGGTCATTTTGTCCTTTGCTTCAGGCAGCAAAAGGTCTTGAGCTGGCCCTAACCACAACCAAACAGGCCCTCTCATTGGTTGCTATCAGATGTACATCTGTAGGTGACCCAGAGAAGCCCTGATTTGTAGGTCTTGACAAATGGGCAGGTTGATATGGGAGAAGGCACTGCATGTAGAGACTGACTTATGAGTGAACACATATGAAAGTGATACAGACCAAAAATAGGCTGATTCAATCATCCCTACCTTGACATAGTGGTTCTACAATATACCGCTTCCGCATGATGCAGTACAATAGTGTACTTGGGGCCATCATCACTGATGTGATGGTTAGTGACCTCAGCCATTGGACATCAAGCCACTGATAACCCAGCAAGCGCCTATCTGCATAGCCCTACCCTCTTGGTTGCACTAGTGTGACAGACCATATGCGAACATGCATATATATATATATGTGTGTGTGTGTGTGTGCGTGTGTGCGCATACTCTATGTGTGTGTGTGTTTGACTGGAAAGTTGGATAGGATTTGTACTCTTGAAGGAAATAGCTCTATCTGTATTGTTTGTTCTTCATTTTCCCTGTGATTTCCTTCTTTCGTGTCCATTATTGTTTTGATTTATACACCTGTTTTCATTCATTTACTGTTCTTTCTTCCATTGCCTCCTTTTGTGGAGGGAGGGATGAGAGCAGTTTAATAGACTGGTGGTGAAAATAATTACAAGAGCTCTAATTGGTGATATATAATCCCACTTTTGTTGTACCAATACACTATGTTGCAGTTATAATCTCTCCTCTACAGGGAGGAGAAAATACCATTAGTCGAAGCAAAATGTAATAGAGTCGATAATGATGTACTGTATTATACAGAATACAGTGGCCAAAGCATGCTTTGATAAAGTCACCATAATAAGGCATAATAAAATAATAAGGTATAATATTGAATGTGAACAGGGGACTAGAAATTAAGCATCTCACTTCTCCTGTGGTGTTCTGAGAGATATTTGGTGAATTGCTTGACCTTTCTCTGTCTATGTTTACCATCTGGTAGAGCCAATATATCACTCTCATAATTTACAAGAGGTTCATGATGTCTGTAAATCACTTTGACATCATTAGATACAAGCTGGTGAGAAAATGGCATTTCTGTCCTGTGACAAAAATTGTAAATCTTCCAAATTCCTCTTTTGGGATGCACAGTGCATATTACATACACAAACGGCACAGGAATTGCTCTTTGTTATCTGTTGATAGTTTGAATTGTGCTGGGCCCCACTGGTCTTTGTTGAGGCCTTTCTAAAAGAAAGGAAGTTTACACGTACTCAGTGAGCTGGCTGTAAGGGTCCATCAGGGTTCAAGCCTCGGGTCTGGATTCCAGATTTGAGGGTGGGGAGCTGTCTGTCTGTCCGAAGGGGCTGTCTGTGGATTCTATAGTCTTCAGCAGTTCAGCCTACAAGGCAGAAATATAGCCAGCCTCTAGAACAGGGATTGGCAACTTGTGACTTTCCATGTATGGCCTACAGCTCCCAATAGCCCTAGCCAGCATGGCCAATGGTGGAAGATCCTGGGAGTTGTAGAGCAAAACATTTGGAGAGCCACAATTTTCCCACCCATGCTCTAGATACTATCCACTGGGAGCCAGAGGGTTCAATACATACATAATACGGTGCCTCAGTATGGGTAATAAAGACATCTTAATGTTATAGTTCTGCTCCCTTGACTAGTCAGCTATTAGGCTGCTGGAACATGTTCCATACTACTAGGAATGGGCAAATCTGTCAAGCTCAATTTCACCCAGGTTCTCATTTTTCCAGTGCTAAATTCATTCTGTTCCATTTCAGCATTGGATAGTGATTTTCTTTTTAGTCCGCATGAAAATTTTTAAATATCTTAATATGCATTTTTCAAAAGATACACATTTTTGTATGCACATTTCAAATGTATGCATTATTGCAAATGATAAAGCATTTTTGTGAACATTTTTTCACAAATATACATTTTTTCTATACACGTCTGCTGTATGCACTGTTTTGGATGTACACATTTTTGTGCATGTTTTGGAAGTGTGAATCTCACACTGAGATGCAAACCAAACAAATTTCTCATCCATCCATCCCTATGATACTGCAGCACACTTACCGGATGGCAGGTATGATCTCAGTTTGTTTTTCCCAATTTATAGCTCCATCCAAGTCAAGGGGAGAAAAAATGTTATTTGTTAAGCAAGGTTTTTAGCATTGGCTGGAAATAAAAATACATACTAAGATTCTGATTGGTGTATTTATTTATTTTTCATTAAAATGTCTGAGCAAATTTTGTTTCCTATCTTGATTTGATGCCTGTGAGCGAAACATATCCTTTTGTGCACAGTGAACATTAGAAAGTTTCTCATGCAGTGTGGAACCTAGACAAGGCATCATCCAATTGTTATTTATTTATTTATATATTTTATACCCCGCCTTTCTTCCTGCAAGGAACCCAAGGCAGCTTACATAATCCTCCTCTCCATTTTATCCTCACAACAACCCTGTGAGGTAGGTTAGGCTGAGAGTCCGTGACTGGCCCAAAGTCACCCAGTGAGTTTCATGGCCAAGCGGGGACTAGAACCCGGATCTCCCAAGTCCTAGTCCCACACTCTCACCACTACGCCACACTGGCTCCGTCCAGTCCCACTGGCTCCAAGTTAAGGCAATATCTTTTATCGAATCAGTTCAAAACAAACATGAGGCACAATCCAGCCCAAGTTAAGCACTGCTAGGTCCCACTGATTTCAACAGGAGATCTACAAAAGACATTTATCATGTGCTACTCTGGGGCTCTTTTTGCTGTCATGCTACATTTCTACGTGAAGGGATTATTTTAAATCTAGAGGATCATTCAATCATTTCTTTCCCCTCCAGACACACACACACACACACACACACACACACAGTACTCTGCAATAGTACAGCACTCTGTAGACCTGGACATCTTCCAGGAACTGTTGTCTGACATTTTTTCTCCCAGATGTGGATAGTGGTGTGTCAAATGCATGTATTTCCCAACAAATACAAAGCACCATATGTTACCCTTTAAAAGACACACGAGCTGGGGCCCAATCACTGCTACTTGTGTGTATTTGAAATTGGCCTGTGTTTGTTCAGTTTTGTCTTAGCCATAGCCATCACGGTAATTGACAATTAAAATCAAAGTACAATGATAACAGACCACCTAAATGTGAAAAAAGAAATGGAAAAAAGAGAAATATGTAGAGTGAAATGTTTACCAATATTTATTTATATATTTAATATAATGATGCAATATAATTTGCATTATAGGACATCACCTTTCCAAGGTGGCAATGTCTTCCTGCAAAATTCTTAATGAGTGGTAGCTGCACAAGCATACATGTTTTATTGTAGTCCTGTATTACACAAGTTCTTAATTGGTTTTGTGCACCTTTTACCTAGGGAAAGTGATCACCAGTACGATTGATCACCACCATGTTTGATAGCAAGAAAGCCTTCCTATCATCATATTTGTCACTATAAACCCTTTGAATACCAGATGCTGGAGAATAGGTGCCCATCATCTTCATGTCCTGCTCATGAGCTTCCAGAAGCATCTGGTTGGAGGCAGCAGGCTAGGTTAGATGGACACTTGGTAGGATCCAGGAAGCAAGTTCTTAAGTTCTTATTGTGAGACTGATTGATGCAGTGCATGATGCTGTAGCTTTTGCGTAACCATTCTTTCAGTAGGTGGATTGCTGCTGGTTAATAGTCCAGAAAAGTCTGCTGATGGAAACTAATAGTTAGGATTGGAGATAGCGGGGGGATCCCTGTGTTTGAATGAGATAGCCATTGGTGCTTCGGGAAGGTAAAATGGACTGTTATGGGGAGAAGTTACCTCCAGTATCAGAGGCAATATGCCTATGTACACCAGTTGCTGGGGAACATGGATGAGAGGGTGCTGTTGCACTCATGTCCCACCTGTGGGTTTCCCATAGGCAGCTGGTTGGCCACTGTGTGAACAGAATGCTGGACTAGATGGACCCTTGGTCTGATCCAGCATGGCTCTTCTTATGTTCTTAAGCAAATGGAAGGTGTGTGTGTGTGTGTGTGTGTAGTAACAGAAGTTTTGCAACTTGAAGAGACAGACAGAGAGAGAGAGAGAGAGGCCAGATCCACGCCTAAGGTTTATTGCAGTACTGTATCGCTACTGTAACTTGCGGAGCACATGACGCACTCACTTTTCAGTGCTGGTCGTGCTAGTCCTGTGTAATTGTTCCTTGTTTCTTCTGGAATTTCCCAGACTATGTTTATCATGGTTTTTTTTTTCAGTTATTGTGATTTGCTGTTGCAGTACGAAGCTACTGCATGCTAAAGTGGCGCTGTTGTTGCCCGCCCGAGGGTTAGCCAACTGTTTTCGAGGGGTGGGAGAAATGCAGCATTGCATGTGTCTCCCAAACTGGTGGGGAAGAGAGGTATTCGCCATTTGTTGTTGTGCAGTGGGCATGGGGCAGGAAAAGCTTTTTTAAAAAAATATATATATGTCAGAGTCAGGGCCCTGGTCCTGCAATCACGCATTCTAGCACTCTGACACCAGAGACTCCACTGATTGGAGTCTCCAGTGTCAGAGTGCTAGGATGCATGATTGTAGGACCGCCTGGACCGATACCCCGACACCTGGTCCTTCACACATTCACTCCTCCGCAGCTTCGCATGGCTAATTAACCAAAATAGAAAAAAACACCCTTTCTCTTAACCCCCCCCAAAGAAACAAGAAGGTATAAATTGGCCAAAAGCCATGTCTACTCAGGAGTAAATCACATTCTCTTCACTGGCCTTGCTCCCAGGTAAATCACATTGATTTCAATGGAGCTTCTGCTTAGGAAGCTTAGCACGGGCAGGGGGAACTGGGAAGAATGCTTTGGGAAATTGGTTTTGGGTGGAGGGGAAAGGGCTGATCCTGCTGGCTTCAGCGCACAGGAAGATTGTCTCTTCCCTTCTCCTTCTGTTTTGTGAGTGGGCAAGGGGCAGGAAAAGCTTTTTTTTTAAATAAAAAAAAACAACTCAGTCCTTCACATGTTCGTTCCTCTGCAGCTTCGCATAGCTAATTAACCAAAACAAGAACAAAAACCCTTTCTCTTGAAGGGCCATTTCCTCTGCGTCTTCAAGGCAATGCTACAGAGTTAGGTGTGGGATGGTGAACCAGGACGACTGCAGTACATTTAACGAGAGTGTGCCCTGTGAGTAGTGACTGTGGAACATGAATATAGCAGTACCGTTCTGCTAACTTGATGATATACCATGTAATGTGGATCTGGGGAGAGAGAGAGAGAGAGAGAGAGAGAGAGAGATGGGTTGGTTGGTTGGTGTAAGGGACTATAGACGTGCAGGAATTATCTTTGGGGATCTGATGTGGGGTAGCTGACTTTCTGCCTTGTAAGAGTGCTAGGGATGCATGAGAAAAGTGTTTCATTTCCCCAGAATTTACTCAGTTTACCCCTCCTGGAAACAAACACAGTCCCAAACACAATCAGTGGTCAAAGTCTGTACTTTTCTGTGTACTTCGTGACACACAGTTCATGGAACAAAAATAAAAATGCATTCAAATTTTTTACATTTGAAAAATATGCAAGAAAACATGTATAATTTGGGGGGGGGGACAGTGTACAAACATGTTTTAGACAATGGGGAAATTGTGTGCATTTCAAAAAGGAACACAACTGATGTGTGCATTTGGGGGAAAACACACACATTTTCATGCAAAAAAACCCCAAACGAAGCTCACAACCTGATACAGACATGCATTGGAACACACTTCGAGATGGAATTTGGAGAATCTCAACAAGCTGAAGTTTTGCTGAATCGCATATCCCCAAGGATTGCCTGCTGTTTGCCTCCACCGACACTCTGCTTGTATATTTTCCAATAAAGCAAACTATGACAAGAACGCGGTAAGTCCCCAATGCTCACTCATCCAAAAGAAACCCAACCTAGCTAGTGCTGCCCCTGGGACTTCTCACCTCACTAATAAGTGGGGAGCCCACAATGATAGCATAGATCAGAGTCTCCCAAATTCCACCCAGAGTGGTAGAGGATGAAGAGATTTTGGGGTGGGTTGTTTTTTTTGGGGGGGGGGCAGAATCATGAACAGCATTCAGAACTTTATTTTATTTGTTTACTTGGTGGATGGGAAACAGTGCGACAGTGTGATTTATAATGTCACCGGCAGCACCGCCTCCATTTCTCTCTCATCTGTATTCTTCACAGATCCTTATAAACATGGGCTGTCAGCCAGCTCATCCTGTCAGAATCTCACATTTCCTCCTCCCCCAGCCCTGTCTTTTTCTTATGCTGCCCCCTCCACAAGAATTCTACATGCTGCAACCTCGGTACGGTTCTCATCATCACATCTCGTTCATCACTGTGACACCAAACACTGCACAACTTCTTAGGGGGGGAAAAAAAGGTCAGGGATATGAAAGGGAAAAGAGAAATAAACAACTTCCCAAACAGAAGCAGCTGTGCTACAAGAAACTGTGGGAGGTAAGATTGGAGCCAATTTCTCTGCCAGCAGCTGTGTTGAGCGTAAAGTACTTGATGGGCGAGTCCTAAGCATTTTGAGTTAGAGGGCGGTGAAGGGGTAAAATCTTGGTGTTTCTTCATTTCTTTCCTAGAATAAAAGATTAACCGAGGGACTAGTAAACCATAGGTAAAGAAAAAGAAAAGAGAAAGGGGGAGGGAGCCCAACGTTATCTCATCCCCCGAGAAACCTGTATTAAAAAACAGAGCTGTTTATCCTCAAGAAGAGTATTATGGAATGGTTATTTGTACTCTAAATAGAAGTGTTAGGTCGTCAGAAAGGAATGTCTGAGAGGTAGTGTCAAATGGTAGTCATACTTGCTGAAGAGATACTTATGCTCCAACTTTCCTTATTTACCAGGGACAGTCCCAGTTTTCTGAATGCTTAAGGGATTTGGTCTTTTGTGAATTCCTGTATGAAATGACCTGATCCACGACTCTCAGACTAATGTTCAGAACAGAACGAAGCTTCCCACGGGGTTTTGCACTTCTCCAAGTACTGCAATGCAGTTCTTGGCAGTTTACATGTATCAGTTTAAATATGTATTCTGAGAGGAAACACACATGAAAATATGTATTTGTATATATACTGAATGGAATTACCCGTATTTTCCCCTGGTAAAACAGTCTCCCACCCTCAATTTTGTCCCTATTTTGCCTTTTGAGAAGAAGTTGGAATGTATTTTTTTTTTTAATTGTTTGTGCACATACATGCACTTGAGTTCTTTAGCATTCAGGCCACTTCTCCAGGTCTCTGGAAGTTAAAGCTTAGGGAAGGGGGAATATCCACACAGGTAAATGCAACCACATGGACCAGTGCACTTTCCTCCCTTCCACCAAGGTCCCACAACTGCTTATTAAGATAGAATATATTGTTTGAATCACCATGTATGTGCTTGAATTGCAGTGGTATGTGTCTGAATGTAAGCTTTTCTATAAGCAAAACCAGTAGAGCCATCAAAAGGTTTTGCATTCTATTAAATATTAACATTCTCATGCTTTAAAAGGAAGTCTGGCAATGCATGCTACTTCAGAAATCATTGCAGGACTGGCTGTTCCAGAAGAAATTAATACAATGTACAGTAGGCAGAAAAGAACCTTCTGCAATGCACAATAGTGGAAGTTGGTAAGACTAGAGTTGGTAAGACTAGAGTGTTACAGGTATACACAAGAGGGTCCTATGTGAGATAGTGGAGAGAATGGTGATATCAGAAAGAGTAGAGGACCATTAGAATCATCATTGGATGGAGGTTCACTGTTTGAATTTTGCTTTCATGTGCACAGTATAACAGATTGCCATATATTTTAATAAGAATTCCACAGAAGGGGTAAGAGACCTCTGCCAAAAGATTGAGCAGTTGCCAGGTTATGAGTTGTGGGGAATTTCAAAGAAGTCCAGCAGGGGGAATAGCATAGCCATTCTCCATACAGAGTTGCCCAACTTAACTTGACGACCCTATTTTACAGAATAATTATCCTGATTGTTTGTTGTTGCTTTTCTGGCTCTGTGTCTTCCATTGTAGTCTTATGAGAAACACAATAGTAGGGGTAGGGTGATGAGGGGAGCTCATAATTAGAAATAGATTTACTTTGGCATGTCCACATTTTAACGGCAATGGGGTTAGCAATTTTAATGGTTTGGTTAGCACTGATTTTGGTGAAAAATTGCAACTGGACAGCAGGGGGAGGGCTAGCAAAAAAAAAACTTCTGGAAGGGAAAGGACCAAGAATTACTTTCCCCATCTCTCAGTCTTCCATTGTAGATTGTAGCCTCTGCAGCTGCACTTCGTAAAAGGGGGAAACAGCAGGGACAAATTGCATACAACTAAGGATGTATGGATTTTGTTAAATGCATTCTCTCTGTGTTTCATGGATTTGTCTTTCATTCCATTGCCCACTCATTGACAGATTCCGATAATTTGTAGGAGAGTTTTTTTTGTTTGCGAATGCGCACTTGCACTAATGTGCACTTGAGCTGATGCACATTTGTGCAAATCCCCCAAGTTTGTTTGTTTTTAAATGGTCGACAAGTCTGCATAATTCAGCAAAAGCTAGTCCATTGTGGAATCCAGAGGTTGGATTCACAGAAATCCAATCTCATTTGAATCCATTGTGGATTTTTCCGCCATTCCTACATTCAACTGAGCATCACATATACGTTGGCAGTTTGGCTGAAGGCCTTTGTGCACCCCAATCTATAATTATGTATCATCTGAAAGCAGCTTTGAGTGTTATGACAATATTCAATCTACATTTTTATTCTCATATGCCTAATAAGAACAGTGACCTACACTAAATGGTTGATTTTAGGTAAATGCTACTTTCACCTTGGAGTCATTGTCTAGAGATAGTTCTTTGTGGAAGGGGAATGATCAGGGATGTAGCCATTTAAATACACAAAGTGTTTTTACTGGGATTTAGTGTGTGTGTGTGTGTGTGTGTGTGTAATTGTCTGGACTCCCAACAGACCTGAGAAGCAGTTAACTATTAAAATCATCAATTAATAGAGCTATAAAAACAACATTAAAAGCTTAAGCAACATAACAATCACCTAATGTTGACTTTTTTTCCTATTACCATACTCTGCCTTGAGATCTATTGACAAAGGGTGGATTAGAAATATTTTAATAAGTAAAAAATAGAAAAACAATGGAAATGACATGCAAAACCAGCAGCAGGATGTTAGAACGAGCTTCAAGATGGAATTCAAAGAACTGCGAGCTCACGTTTTGCTGATTTGCACAGCCCTATGGGGGTAAATAGGGGAGGACAAACTCCCTGTTATATTCTGAGCCCAGGCTCTTGAGGACCTTAAAGGTCAGAACCAGGTCTTCAAATTCTGTCTGAAAATTAACTGACAACAAGCAGAGCTCCTTCAATACTGTGCTCCCTGCAGGTCTCTTGAGCAGAGTAGCGTGCTTTCTGGACCAGATGAATTTTCTCGGAAATAAACAAGCCTACTGGTATTGGTCCCACTATACCCATTTTTTGTTCTGCTGATTCTACTTCCAGTTTTCCCAGGTGCTTTCAGTTTAGAAGAAACATGACCAGATTAGGGATAAGTGAAACTGAATTTTGTTTCAGTTCAGTTTTCTTAAGAGTTTGCCAAAATTCACAAAGTTCTCCATATTCAGGTCAATAAGAACTTGATATTTTTTTTAAAAAAAAATGAATGTGAGAGAAACTGAAACTGGCAGATCCATCCATCCAAACCCAGAGCTTTGAGTGCTTAGCTTTTCAAAGTTTGGGTTTGAATCCCTGTGTATTCAGCCAGGTTAGTGCTTAATTAGGGTTGCCACCTCTTCTTTCTGACAACCTGTTCATCTTTAACAGCTGCATGACAGGTAGGTACAACATGGGCCTTTCCATGCTGGGAATAGTTGCACCTGTTGAATTTGGCTGGTGCAGAGGGGTGAGAATTTAGTTGCAGTTCATTTTTTATAACCATTTCCCAAAATTTGCAAAGTTCTTCATATTCAGGAGAGAAAGAACTTGACATACTTTAAAAAATGGAATGTTGGAAAAAAGCAAAACTGACAGATCCCTAGACCAGATTCCATGGCTTTAATTAGCGACCAAACAAACCGGTGTTAACTTGTTGCATGCAGCTTCAAGAAAAGAAATCAATCCCACTCTGCAGACCTTTATTCCCTTCATGCTTAGGGAATGAGTTGACTGCAAGAGTCATCTCAGCCCTGATCAAGATGGATAGTAGTTAGCAAAAATCATTGACACAACACAACACACCTCTGTAAAAGAACTTACAATAATAGGGAAATGTGCTGTTCAGTCAGCAGTGTGAAGACCATGGATTTCCAGATTATTATTCCATATGGTAGGCAAAGTTTGACCAAAACAAGATGGTTGAAACTGTTAAGATGTATTAGTTGAATTCAGAGTTGGTGAAACTTCAGCCTTGTCTGCCTCTTGTGGAAGTGCCTCCTAGGGTTGTGGAAATCACATCAGCAAAACTCGAGCTCATCGAGATTCACCAAGTTCCGCACTGAGGCTTGGTCCAACTCATGTGTGTATCAGATTATGAGCTTTGTTTTTTGTTTGTTTCTTTCTTTTTGCATGAAAATCACCCATTGATTAAAGCATGTTTGTGTGCACTTTTGTGCATGTTTTTTTCATGAATATTTTTCTAATGTATGCATTTTTTTCATATGTATCTCCCCCACCTTGCAAACAGCATAAGAACTTGGGAATGTATGAGCTTTGACTGCAGATGGTGTTTGCATTTGAGTTCAGTTTTGGGAGGTATGAATGTGGTAAATTCTGGTCATAAACAAACTCAAGTAAATTTCTCATCCATCCCTAGCATCCCAACACAATTCCTTAGATTATTCACCAGGGGAGGCGAATTCTTTGAGTTCCACTTCATATTTGAGAATTTGCTGCCATTTTGGTGACAGACAGTATATCCTGGCCTTCTCCGGCTGTTTTATGCAGGGAATGACACAGCCACCTGAAAGTTGGAAATGTCATATTTGTAGAAGGTGTGAAATCTGTACAGTAATGCCATTTTAATATACTGCAAGCATTTGTCTGGATTATGAAGCCGTAGGGGGGAAGGTGGAGAAGGGATCGCAGGGATGTGTACAAATTGAACACATGGGGGATAAGATATTCAGAAATCAGACAGAACTAAGTCAAGCTGAGAATAAAACAAATTCTAGATTAATGCAAACAGCAGGAAACAACGTAGAGTGTCTGCTGAGAATAATAATCAGCAATGTGAGTACATCAGAAAGGGGAAGTGTATTTAGTCTCAGGCACGATACTATCTGCTGTCAAGTATAAATACAGCATTGTGACTTCACAGTGCTCAGTGCTGTCTTGAGCCACCTCTTCTTATGTCTGGCCCTAATGTGAAATGATTCGTTGACTCCAAAGTAACACAGGAAAGTGCATTAGAAATGAAACTGAATTGTGAAGCAGGACACGTGAAAGGCACATCCATTATACCCCATAGAAGAAGGGGGGAGATACTTGTGGCACAATTAGAAACTAAATGTGAGTAGCACTATACTAACAGCAGAGGCTCTGCGAGATGATAATTCCACTATTACAGGGAAGGGGAAAACAGAGGAGGAGCAAGAGGAGGAAGAAGCCCTAGAAAATGAAAAGTAGAATATTTGGTTTAATAAACTGTCAAATAGACATCTTGAGGAGGTTATTAGTAATAAAACAGAATGACTTGTGAGATTGAAGCTGCAGTCCCATGCCCACTTGTTTGGGAGTAAATTCAGTTGAATACAGTGAACATGTATAGGATTGGGCTACATGGATATAATCCTAAACACACTTAAGAACATAAGAGCCCTGCTGGATCAGGCCAAGGAAATTGGGACCTTGCTCCAGTTCGGGGAGAGCTATAGCTGGTGACATTGATTCTGAGTAAGAGGGGGAAGCTGTACAGTCAGGCCCAGCCATGGGAAGCCAAATGCCTGAGAACTCATTTCTACCAGGCCTCCCACTGGCTGACGGGCCTGGAAGGGGAGAGTCACAGGATGCTGATATGGCCTATCTTCCATAGCTGGGAGACCTGACTTTGATGGAGGCCCCCGCTTCTCGACCAGGAACGTCTTCCATGGGAACAGGGCAGCAGCAGAAGGTCTCCCACAGGAGAGGGGAGCTTTGGGGGTGTCTCCTTTGGTGCGTCATCAAGTAAAGAGGGTGGGGCAGAGGCATCTGGTGAGGCTTAGCAGCTGCTTGAGAACCAGGTTTCCCTGCCAGGATCAAATGTCCGATAGTGATCCTAAATGGCCACTCCCTTGTATTTAAACCAGACCAGCCAGCAGTAGACTCTGCTGGAAACGTTGCATTGGTAACCTGAAAGGCTTCTCACCTTCTCTAGATAAGTGAATTCACTGGGACTTATTCTGTGTGCTGAACCCAAGGATGGTTGGGTCTGTATCATGATGCTCATGAACGGATTCTTGTCTGGGACTTCAGACAGGAAGTTAGTTGTAGGAAGTCAGACTGAGCAAGCAGAGGGTGACACTGTTAAGTCCTCAAAAAAGTGGAAAGATTAGAGGGACAGCTGTTAGCACCCCTGACTTAGATGCACCGTGAGCAATTAGAAATGCTGATGAGGTCCACAGAAAGCATACTGATCTTTTCCCTTGACACAACTCTAGGACCCAGTTCACATGACATGACAGTCCAAGCTTAATTTAGCCGCAAGGGCTGTCATGTTGTGACAGGTGCCTGTCAGCACCCTTATTGCATGACACCAATGGGTACCCCTGATTGCCATGGTTTGTCATGCAAACCCAGCATCATGGGTTGTTTGAGGGAGTAGACAACCCTCAAATAACCCTAAAACAAGCGATGGGTTATTTGAGGGTTGTCTGCCCCCTCAAACAACCCACAATGCCGCGTTCACATAACAGGGCAAGCTATGAGGGTGCTGCTGCTGCTGCTTGCCTACTTAAAATGGTGGCTGGTGTGCTATGCTAAACCCTGTGGGTAAATTAACCCATGGGGCCTTAGTATTACGTGCAAACTGGCTTCATGTCAACAACCCAAAAATTGCAATGCAGACTAGGTATGGGCAAATCTGTTAGTTTTGATTTCTCCCACATCCACACTTTGTTTTTAAAGAAATTATCTTTCCCTCCTGTTTATGAAGAAATTTGTGGATTTTGGTAAGTTCTTACCAGCCATCTGTCTGGGATGCTTTGTTGACCTGGATTCCTGCATTGAGCAGGGGGTTGGACTCGATGGCCTTGTAGGCCCCTTCCAACTCTACTTTTCTATGATTCTATGATTCCATGAATCTTATTTAAAAAAATGAACCAAACAAAATTTTCTCCCATCCTCCCATTCTCCCATTTCTCCCATTCTCCCATTATTTCAGACTACGAAGTCCATCTTGGTCTCTCAATTGTTTGGTAAGGACTGGGTGCTCGCTGTTATTTTATCTAAGACTCAACATAATATCCATGTGGGTTTGTTCAAAGACTTCTATTTTCATAGGCTGGTCTGTTATCTGAACATATTTCAGACCATTGACAAGATAGGTTAGCACATCAGAAAACCACAAGCCACTTGGCCTCATTAAACCTCCCTCAATCAGCCTTGCAAAGAAGACCAAAAAGGTTTTTCAACATTTCTATTTGTGTGTGTGTGTGTTTGATCTTTTACTAGTCTGCTGTTAACAAGGTCATTTTAATTAGGCTGGCTTTTGCTTTACTATCAAGGATTGAGCCAATAAGGATTGTTGGTAACAGCTATCATGTTTTATTTGTTTCGTTCATTGTATGGAATACTGTACAGAAGACATACAGTGTGTATATGTATATGTATATGTATATGTATATGTATATGTATATGTATGTATGAGTGTGTATTATATATATATGGGCTTTCTTCCAGCCTTTGGGGATGGATCAGGCTAGAAACTGAGGGGGGCAGGGAGACAGAATGTGCAAGATGGAGGCAGAGAGGAGGTTATAATACCTGTGGGAAAAGGGAAATATGCACATTAGGACATGGGGGTCAGAATGATAGGTGGGCATGGAATGTGAGCCATAAGACTTGAGGCTAGGGAGTTGTCAGCTAGCAGATGATGGGGTATATGGCACAACCATGTAGGGATCTATGAGACATTCAATTCATTTTTTAAATCAGGATTTACTCAGCTCACACCTTCCGGATCGAACATGGACTCAGATGCAATCTGCAGTCGAAGTCCATACATTTCCGCGATTGCAGCATGATTTGTAGACCAAAAAAAAAAAAATTGCATTCAACAGCATGCGTACGTTTGAAAAATGTGCATCAAAAATGTGTACTTTTGAAAAATGTGCACAGATATGGTTTAATGAATGGGAGAAGAAAGCATACATTTCAAAGATGTGCATAATTGATGTGTACTTTCGGGAAACTATGCACGAAAATGTGCACAGATTTTCATGCATAAAGGAAAAAACAATGCTCACAATTTGATACGGACTCAAGTCGGAACAAACTTTGAGATGGAATTTGGAGAATTTCAGCAAGCTCGAATTTTACTGATTCACACATCCATGTTACAGTTGCTACCCGTGCATTGATTAACAGCTGAATTAACAAACCAGTGGAAAGGAAGCCCTGAGGTTATCTATTCACAGGGGCTGTATTTGGTTAGATCCAAATACCCCAGTTTAACTGCTTTCTGGATCACGGCTGTAGTCTGCTTAACTTCAGTGCTGTAAATGGATGCCTATCAAGAAACTAGCCCCTGCAAGTCACTGCAATATGGGTTTACTACTTATATCCGATATTTTATTTTATTCTGTGTTTGTATTTTGTGTGTGTGTGTGTGTGTGTGTGTGTATTATTTTACTGTAATTTTACAGCAAAACTTAATGTTTCACCCATCCAAAGGCATGGTTCCATTATGGACTGTGATGGGTGTGGCAATGCAGCCCATCCTTAATATCAAAATGTGATGGAAAGTTCGAAATGGGAGTATGTGTGGTGTTTTTTTATTTATTTAAATCTATTCTTGATATGTATTTGTTTATATCTCATACAGTTTACCACCATTCCTCTAACAATAATATGAACAGAACATTCATTCCGACAGCAAAAAATAAAGGTCTGTGATGAATTAGAGAATAACCTTAGGCACTGTCGGCTGTGAAAAGTTATTTACTGAAATGGAAAGAATCAAATAAATAAACTTTGAGCAGATAATCAATGAGTGTTCTGAATGAAAGATACATAAGATGAAATCCAATAATGGGAGATGAAAATATTACATTTTGTCATACTATTTCACAGCTTGTAACTTTATTAGTAATTGAATGTTATGAAGTATTGAACAGCTGAATTTGTATGCATGATGAATAATTGAATGGGCATACTTATTATTTATTAATATTAATAAAACACCTATTTTGTGTTTAATTGCACATACCATCTGCCCACTCGGTTATATGACCCAATGTGATTGTTCCTGTGAACAATCCTGTGCTGCATAACCTTTTTCAGCCCAAGGGCTGAATTCCATTTCAGAGAAACTCTTGGGGGCTGCATTCCAGTGGGGAGGAGGGCAAAAGGGACAGGGCCAAAATACCCCCCCCCAAATCAGCATGTTTTATCTTAACACTCTTACTGCCAGTAATAAAGCCTTAGGAGAGGCAATTCAACCTTTTAAAATGGGGGGGGGACTGCACAGAAGCCAGGAAAACACTGGAGGAGTGGTGGCTGGATGAAAGGCAGTGCCGTCAGAAGAAGTGGAAGACGGTGTAGCCTTCTTTGAAACTCCAGAGGGCTATGTTCTGCACCCCTCCTGTAAAAGAAGTACTTTAATTAGAGACTATAGGGAAACAAGCCCACATTAAAGGAATGTATGGGGCAATAGGGCATCTGGTATGCCTATGTACACCTGTTGTTGGGGAACATGGGTGGGAAGGTGCTGTTGCACTCATGTCCTGCTTGTGGGTTTCCCACAGGCAGCTGGTTGGCCACTGTGTGAACAGAATGCTAGACTAGATGGACCCTTGGTCTGATCCAGCAGGGCTCTTCTAGTGTTCATATGTTCTAGTGGAAACTTTTCTTCTGCAGCTAACATCAGCTGCAGGTTGGGACTGCAGTGGGGGAGGGCAGATTTAATCCCTCCCCCCACACAGACATGATGTTCCTTCCAAAAATCCCCTCCCCCATATTTATTAGTAATTATACATGAAAGACAGAAGACATGACAGGTCTAGTGACAGGTCTTCGGAGGAGGAGGTCAGAGTAAAGCTGATATGTCTCTTAAGCCACATTCAATAACTTTGGATAACAAAATTATTGTTATAACCCACAGAAGGAGTATCATGTACTAAACTAAATCATATCATACCAAGTGTGTAACTTTTCCTCATAGGAGAGTTACTCCAGCCCCTGATCATTTTGGTTGCCCTTTTCTTCACCTTTTCCATCTCCACATTATTCTTTTTGAGGTGTGGTGACCAGAACTGTACACAGTATTGCAAGTGGGGTGCCACCATAGATTCATATAATGGCATTCCAACATTGGCAGTTTTATTTTTGATCCCTTTCCTAATTTTCCCTAACACGGAATTTACCTTTTTCACAGCTGCCACATACTGGGTCAACATTTCCATTGAGCTATCCACCATGACCCCAAGAATCCTTTCTTAGTCAGCTGTTGACAGCTCTGACCTCATGGCTGCATATATGAAGTTAGGATTTTTTTGCTCTGATCTGCATCACGTTGCACTAACTTACATTGAACCACATTTGCCATTTTGTTCTCCATTCACCTAGTTTGGAGAGTTTCTTCTGGATTGCTCCTTAACTACCCTGAGTACTTTGTTGTCATCTACTAACTTGATCACTCATTGCTCTTTCCTAACTTCAGAAAAGTTTTGAACAATTTAAATAAGCACTGATTCCAGTACGGAAACTTGGGGGATCCCACTGTTTAAAATCTCCATTGTGAGAAATGTCCATTTATTCCTACTCTCTGTTTTCTGTTCTTTAACCAATTACCAATCCATAAGAGAACCTATCTTCCTATTCCATGAATGCTATGTTTGCTCAGGAGTCTATGATGAGGGACCTTGTAAAAAGCCTTCTGGAAATTCAAGTAAAAAAAATTAAAATTTAAAAAAATCTACTGGACCACCCATATCCACATGTTGTTGTTTTTTACACAAAGAACTCTATAAGGCAAGACCAGTGCAAGATGTCCCATCACCTGAGGAATAGTGCTTACTTCTGAATGCATAGGTTTTATGAGTTAAGGCTATGCATTCAGAGGTAAGTACCCACTGTATGCAGCGGAGCTTTCTTCTAGGTAATTATGCCTAGACTTGGAGTCATGTCACACACAAAAATTAGATCTGTACATACCACAGACAGGATTGCTTTTTTAAAAAAACACCCTCATAATTATTCTTTCAGAAAACTAAAATAGGCCTCCTACTGGTCAGAGTCTACATTTCCCCACATTTCAAGGTGTGTAACAAATGTTGTTTGATATTTGAGCTAATATAAAACTTACGTACATCTCTGTCTCTGTGTGTGTGTGTGTGTGTGTGTGTGCGTGTGTGTGGAAAATGAATAGTCTTTAAAAAAAATTAAAAGGAGAAAATCAGTCAAAAGCTGTGGAATGAATCACTAATTAAAAGGAAAAAATGGAATTTTATAATTTGTTTCCAATGGTGATTGTCCGCTAGCAAAAAAGACAGCAGTAGCAGAACACATTCCCCCTTTCCCCAACAATTGTCCCCGCCACATCCCCCAAATCTTCTTGGGATAGTTGGGAAGTCATCTGGAGCAAATGAGGGGGGAGGAAATAAAGGGGAGATCCCATCAGAGGAGCCGATGCCCGTGTGTGCACAGTGCAACATTGAATGTAGCCCCATGTGTTTATCAATATACATAATGTCTGAGTTATATAACTTATAACAATTTCATCAGACAATATCTGTGTTGATAAATGCATATAATATTGTTGCAGTATTGTGGTGGAACGGAACTTCACAGCTTGCTAGTAGAAACTAATGCTTGGCTACCAAGCCCAGCCATAATTTGTAGACTCTTGGGATATGCACAAGACCGGGAAGTAGGAAGAGAGTAATCACGTATAGTTCTTCTCTTGCTACATCTGTCGAATCATGTACAAAGTGACTCTCTTTGAACCATTAAAATTGAAGGAGGGAGGGTTGTCATTTTGGCTGTTTGCTTCAGGTTCAAAAAAGGGTAAGGCGTTAAGTAAATACAGTTGGTTGACATATCGTGATTTGCTGAATTGTTCACAAGATGAATGTAAAATAAAATCAAGAGAAGAACTGATAAAAGAAGGTCATACATGTCAATGGTTCTCCTATTTACAGATGGTAGAAAGGTTTAAAGTTGATAAAAGGTTGTATGATTTTGAACAGAGGGTATCTGACTTTGAAAGGGAATTATGTCTAAATGATGAACATCTTATTTCAAGAATGTATAAGCTTTTGTTGAAATTTGAAACTGAGGAAGAGCAAGTGAAGGAATGTATGATAAAATGGGCTCAAAATTTTGGTTATAATATACTAATGACACAATGGGAAAATATGTGGTTAAAAGGTTTGAAATTTACTTTATGCTCTAGTCTTAAAGAGAATTTTTATAAGATGATGTATCGTTGGTACTTGTCGCCGGAGAAATTGGCTAGAATGTATAGCGGTGCATCAGATATATGTTGGAAATGTGAACAACAGGAAGGAACCTTTTATCATATGTGGTGGACATGTAAGAAAGCTAAAAGTTTTTGGGTTGAAATTCATTTATTAATGCAAAAGATTTTAAGGATTACTTTTCAATTGAAACCAGAGGCTTTTCTATTGGGAATAATGGACAGTCAGCTAGAAGGAAGATATGGAACTTTATTTTTATACATGACAACGGCAGCGAGACTACTATATGCACAGAAGTGGAAAGGTCCAGCAGTGCCTACGATAGAAGAATGGTTGGTCAAGATGCTGGAGCTGGCAGAGATGGCCAAACTTACATCACTAATTAGAGAAAGGACAACATCTGCATTTATTATTGAGTGGAAACCTCTAATTGACTTTTTGCAGAGACTGGAAAATAATGATTTGTTTGTTTGTGGATTTATGGAATAATAAGTGAATCTGGGACAATGGGAAGAAAGAGATTTCTCATTTGGATTATCGAGTAAGAAAAATTATTGTTACCTGTATTTGCTGTAGAAGAAAAATCGGAGGTCTATTTTGTTTTGTTAATTGTTATATGTTTGATATTATGTGTTTGTTTTATATAGAAATAAAAAATTGGACAAGTGAAAAAAAGGGTAAGGCAGCAGCAATCCTAAGTACACTAACTAGGGAGTAAAACACACTGAACTCAGTGAGACTTACTTCCGAGTAACGTACATAGGATCAAGCTGCAGAGGCCATTTTAAGGGGGGGGGAACCATGTAAATCAACTTGTAGAGTGCATGTAACGCTTTGTCAGCTTCACTGCAGCCTCAATGTCTCCACAAATGAGGCTTTTTTGCTCTTCTAATTTAATATGAGAATTTGAATTCAGGTGCTGCAGTTTAGGAGAGTAGATGTCAGTGTCTATTACTCCCCCTAAATGACCAATGTCAGACTGTGCTGTGGTTCACATTCTTCGAAGCCTTGATCCAAGGCTGAAAGAGAGCAGGAAGCAGTAAAAGCTCTCCCTTTCCAAATACCATACGCTGCCATATGAAAACAAGAGGATGTGTTACAATGTGAGACAGAACAAGCAGTTTGTTTGCTCCAAGTGATAGGCTATGATGCTGTAGCCACCTGCTCGCAGTGGGTTCCTTAGGCTGACTACTGTATTAGACCACTGGCAACCAACAATTATAAAGAAAAATTGCTGGATTTTTTTTTTTTTTAAACAACCATAAACTTCCTATACGAAATAACATGCAAGCTATTTAAATCTGAAACTACTTTATATTGGAGCATACCAGACTCAATACCATTTTTTTAAAAGCGCTTTACAGATAACACTTTTGTAAAGAAGTCGAAATCAAACTCCATAATATGCAATGGTTGGATTATATATTCTCAATTTACTAAATCTTCAAAATTCTATTGGTTATGACAGTAATAGGATCAGGTGGCTTTTTCATACATGGTTGTT